>QJPP01007292.1:0-620913 GCA_003996215.1 Jaltomata sinuosa
CCAACTAATGACATGCTATAACAACCCGGCCTACACCAAGACCAAACTCATAACATGAGATAACAACCCGGTCTACACCAAGACCAACTAAGGACATGATATAACCACCCGGCCTACACAAAGACCAAACTCATAACATGACATAACAACCCGACCTACATAAAGACGAACTAATGACATGATATAACAACCTGGCCTACACCAAGACCAAACTCATAACATGATATATCAGAATTCCCGGTCACTCAAGGACCACCAGAAATAGTACCTTTAAATAGACAACCCGGTCCACTCACGGAACCAATATCAAGTATCACATTCAGTAAAACAACTCGGTCCACACATAGAACCAATATCAGCCAACGCAATATAATAATCAATGAAACAATGCAAGATACAATAAAGTAAACCCGTACCAGGCGTGGTACTCGAGCCAACCGAATAGTAATCTGTACCAGGCGTGGTACCCGTGCCAACCAATTAGTAACCTGTACCAGGCATGGTACCCGTGCCAACCAATAAGTAACCTGTACCAGGCGTGGTACCTATGCCAACCAATTAGTAACCTATACCAGGCATGGTACCCGAGCCAACCGAATGTCAACAAACCACAGTCAATATATGAACACACACAACTTATAAAACCAATAAGTAAACACCGTTCAATCACAGACTGTAAACAGGAACTTAGACATTCCACATAACTTCCCTAAGCAATGTAATGCATACAATCACTTAGACATGAGTACATGAATATACATATTCACAGAAAATCCTAAGCCACCACCTACCCCTTTCCGAGTACAACTACGAACCATCAATTCCCGTTCGAAGACTATTTCCCAGTTCGCCCTTTTTATTTTAACATGTAACTAGTGATTTCCCTTTTTAGATAAACACACAAGCATGTGACACGCTTCCCTTTTCTAACCTTAGCCAGACCACCGCTAAGTCTCAAGCAATAAGCATTCTTGAAACCCCACCTAGGAGCTTCCTATTCCTATTTCCCGAGCTCCCAAGCACTTTCTCGGTTCCCCGAACCTTTTCAACATGCTAGTCCCTCAACCCATCATTTTATCATGACAATATGAACAAGTTGAACACATACTACCATTCACAAGACCAGCCATTCCATACATCCTAGAAACAACACAACCAATCCCGAATCTGCCAGACTCCATGCCCGGAGGCCTAAAATATGGATTCTCTGTTTCTACTATACAACAAGTACGGAAAGTAAATAGGTCTAACTACTCATGAAACCTAGCCTACCTGGATGTCGAGCAGCTGCGTAGTGTAATTTTTGGCTTTGTGAAGGTGTTTCTTGATGGATGACAGACCCAAATTCCATGGTTTCGCATCCTTTATACCAGAATTCCTTTCTCGTTTTTGGTATAAAAATAACACACAGTACATATAATTAACACACAAGGCCTGCACATTACCTGGATTATACCAAATACCCAAACCCCAGGCCACCCATGATCATCCCACCCTATTTTCGGGCTTTTCCACCATTAATTCTCCTAGTTCTATCATTTTTTACGGATAAAACAGGGAACTAAACAACCTATGATCATAATAATGTACTTTAAACCATACCCAAGAACTCACATTTTTGGAATCCCCTTCCTCCCCCAAATTCCACCATCCCTAGGTTATTCTAACCTTCCCCAAATTCCCTCCTATCAATTCTACCGCATAGAAAATGTAATACAAAGATTGGGGAACAAAAACCTTACCTTAGGGATGAATTTTGATGGAAAAAGGAAGAAAAACGCCTGGAAATCGCCTAGCCCTTCTCCCAAAATGAACTTGTAAAAATCTGAATCTTTGGGGAATATTTCTGCATTAATACCCCATCGGCCCGCTATAGCGGTCCTCGCTCTGCTATAGCGGTAGGCTGCCGCTATAGCGGTCTTAAGTTGGTTGACCGTCCCTTGACCGCCGCTATAGCGGTAATTTCCACTGCTATAGTTATGGACGCTATCACGCCTGACCGTGCTTGTCACGGACAGAATGTCCAAAAATCTGCCAGTTTTGGTCATTTCGCAACATACTTGCTTCTCCCGATGACCTGAAGCAACCCCTTTACGTCAAACACGATTCCGGGAGTTCTACTAACCCAAATGCGATTCCGAAAAGTTCCCCAGACTCCTTTATGTCTTAGCTATGCGGAAAACTAGCTTAACACAAGACACCTAAACCCATCCTTACCCAGATTTTCCTAGACTGTACCTCACTCCAAAACCAGCCGAGGCTAGCCTAGACGAGAATTTCAAACTCCCAAATCCGGAGTTTTCTAACTCTAACACTTGGCATGATTGGACTACCCATAATGACGGACCCGATCATTACAATTTGATGACTATACGAGGGAAGATAGATAACTTAGCAGGGGCTGGGCAGCAAACCACTTCATCCCATGACAAAATTTCTTATGCTACTCGACTGGCATCATCATCAACTCCGATTCCAATAGTCCAAGGTCGAGAGAAGGTGGTAGCGAGACACATAACTCATAATGGGAGGTTGGCGGTCATCTTCAAACCTACCGACTACTATGATATTATGGATCATGAATGTAGGAGAACAATTGTTGGAAAGTTCTTAGAACCGAGGCCCCAATTAACAAAATTAGGTCTAAATTTAAGGAATTAATTGCACTTAAAGGATCTATTTTTTTAAAGCAATTTTATCCCTTCGACTATTTTATTGAAATTTTATTGTGCTATGTTTATCAAATTCAGTCCAAGTCCAATTGGACTGGCCCAAATAAAACAAAACAACCAAAAAAACAACTGAAATATAATTAGGAAAGTAATAAGAAGCATAGTGCTTCCTAGATGAGCAGATCGGTAGTCTTTGAGGTGGCCACCGAATTTTTCATCCAGTGTAATTTCTTTTAGTTGACTGTTGGTGTTTCAGATTTGTGGTTCACTGTGACTTGAATTCATCTATTCCAACATTTCTACGTCCAGCTAAGTTCTTGTTTGCTGCCTTTTCATTTCTTTGTTGTGTTTGATATCATTGGTTACTACCCTCTTTTTTCTTCAGATCCTTTGTGTTTCTCATCCCAGTTATTTTTTTCCAGGTTGTTGAGCTCTTACTACAACCAAAACCAGGATTACTCACCTCCAAAAATTGATCAAAAGAGGTCGGTAATCTGCATTTACTAATTAAAAACCATCCAAAAATTTTAGGCAGTAATATTTAGGTAGGAAATTGAAGCCGTTCACACGAGGTCAATTTTTAATTTTTTTACCGTTCACAAGTTGATTTTTTAAGTAACTGACCAATTGAGGCCGGTTTTGATTAAAATAATTTTGTAAAATTTAAATAAAATCGACCACTTGAGGTCGGTTAAAATTAATTTATTTAAAAAATAACTATTATTAAACCTTCCTCTTATGGTTGGTTTTTATGGTAATTTTATAAAAAAAAATAGCGACCTCTTGTGATCGGTTTTTGATTAATTTTCTGGAAATAAAATTACAGGATAATGCTGTAATTTGTAATGCCACCTGCTCAAAATTAATAATGACATCAAACATCAACCCAAACCATCTCAAAGAGCTACCAACACATTATAATTCAATATTTATATTACACTACTTCAAATCAAATTAAACTTCATTCGAATCAACTCAAAATATGATCAAAATACGTCTAGGAAGTCTAAAGATAAACAATTCTAAACATAAAGATGTTCATACATAAAGAAGTGTTCATACATAAACATGTTTAAATATAAAGAAGTATAAACATAGACTTTAGTAAACATACACAAGTCTAATCATCATCATCCTCACTCTCTTGCTCCTGCTCCTCTTCATCCTCTGTAGAGGACTCATCAAGTGGGCCTCGACTTGTCTCTCATTGCCGTCCATCACCGGGACATGAATGAATAATATTCCCAGACTCAAAGAGTCGATCTAGCTAGAGCTGAAGCAACTACATTCTCTCGTCCCTCAACCTCTCCCTCTCGGCAGTAGCATCAAGCTCTCTAGTCATATCAACCATCCTAGCCACCATTTTCACTTTATCCACATCATCTACGCGAGAGGAGGATCCATAGTGAAAATAAGGCTTCTTTTTGTGGGAGACTTTTCCAGGAAGACCGTAGACTGAACCTCTAATTGGGTCACCTGCACAATCCTTCCTGAGTTGCTTAACTTCTTCATGTAAAAATGGGGTGCCCTGAATTTCAAGAGGTTGAGTACTAGCTACTCTCCAATCTTTTACCATAATTATCCTATATTTAAATTAATACAAGCAATTAATAATAAAAAGATATCAAACTATTCAAACTTAACATGAAAAAATACAAGTAAATAACATTAATTGTTAAAAAAAAAGATTGTAAGTTCGAATGAAGTTCTTACATGTGTCTCTTGTGTCCGTTGCTCAACCCAACTATTTTCATCCATTGGGCTCTTTTTCTTCCTTATGTGCAAGGCTTTGAAAAACTCCTCCTTAGTTATCGGTCTACCTAACTCTTTTTCCTGCATATAATAAAATCATCAATCTCTAAAAATAAGAACTTCTAAAAAAAAGCAAATAAAAAAGAATGATTGAATTATGAAAAAATATGCAACAATTTTTTTCCGCGTAGTAATCTGGCTGACAGCTCCACTTGTGTGTAAATAATTTCTCTTCTTAGACGTTCTGGCCTTCTACCCAATCTCGCTCCTCTTAAAAATAGCAGATCAGATACCCAGTGAGCCAATTGGGCATTCCAATAAGGTGGCTGCATAAATTGAGGCCTTTAAACCTTCCTCCGAACATCATAAAGTAGGTCATGAATTCTCTGAGCGATTCTTTCATAAAAGTTTGAAGAGATGCGTGCTTCATGCTCAGGAGCCCACCAAAAATATTTCTGCAATAAAAATTCATGAATAAAATTTAATTTTTCAATGTAAATTTCGTTAATTAATAAGATTTTTATCTGAAATTTATTAAATATTTGCACTTGGACATGAGCTAGTATCGTTCTTCCACAAAAGTGGGTTATTTCTCTAGCATGATATGCTTCAACTATAGAGCCTTCCACCCTATGTCTATTTTTAACACCCTCTTTACTCTTGTCAATGGTCCTGTAAAATTATTCATGTAATTTATAAAAAATAGATATATAATTGAAAAATACACTAATGTGTTGTCGTTGCTTACCGCTCATAAAAATACATTCACCTAGTTTAAATTGGATCTCCCAGTAGGGCTTCATCGACAAGGTGAATGAAAAGATATTTTATCATATCAAAGAATCTAGGTGGAAGAATCTTCTCCAACTTATTGGTGATAACAACAATATTTTCGATCATCTGAATAAGATTTTCTACTCTCAAAGTGCTGAAACGCAGTTCTTTGAAGAACAAACTGATTTATGTCATCGATTTCTATATTTTTTCAAGCAATCCACTAAAAGTAATCGAAAGTAATTGTTCCATGAGAATGTGACAGTCATGACTTTTCATCCCATGTAAGTTTTCATGCTCTATGTCAACCCCCTTCCCTAAATTGGAGGCATATCCATATGGTATCTTCAAATTTTTTACCCACTCACATAATTTTCGCTTTTATTTCAATGTGAATGCATAACTGACCTTCGTCTTAAGGACTTTGTTGCTGGAAGACTGCTGCAAATATAGCTTTGATCATCTACAGTGATCTGTTATGTCAAATCTAGCCTTAACATTATCCTTTGTCTTGTCATTCACATCCATCATAGTGTTGAACAAGTTATCAAAATAAATTTTTTCAATCTGCATGACATCAAGATTATGCCTAAGAAGATTATCCTTCCAATATGATAACTCTCAGAATATGTTTTGCTTTGTCCAATTATGTGAAACACCATAACCATTAAAATTGTAAGGTTGTTCCTCGGTAACTTTTGACAAATATTTAACCCTCTTCTAAAAATCATGACCAGTTAATGTTCGAGATACACCATCAAGTTTAGTTTTATTCTTTGTAAATGCATACTTCATTCTCCTAAACTCATGATCACTGGCAAGAATCGATGGTGACAATCAAATTATGAAGTTTTTTTAAATCATATTTTAATAAGAAGGATTTAGTATTTTTCATGGAGTAGGGATAAGCTAACTTTTCAGCTGTCATTCATCCAGACAACATTTCATAAGCAGAAAAATCATTAATAGTCCACATTAAAGAAGCATGCAAATTGAAATTTTATTTTAAGTAAAATGTCTCAGGTTTGAACCCCCTTAAATCACAACAGTTTTAACTCATCAATCAAAGGTTGTAAGTACACATCAATGTGACTTTTTGGATTAGGCGGGCCATAAATAATACAATTTAGAAATATATATGGATTCGTTATACACATCTCAGGTGAAATATTATACGGTGTAATAAACACAAGCCAACATAAATATGGTGTAGTCTCAACAAAAAAGGGCGAAATCACTTGCACACAAATTTAACCTAATATTTCGTGGTTTAGCTACAAAATCTAAATACTTTTTGTCTAAATTCTTCCAAGCCTCTCCATATGATGGATGACACATGATACCAGGTGGTCTTCTATTTTCATAGTTCCATCTCATATGGAGAGTAGAGCTATTTGATGCATACAACCTCTTCAACCTTGGTATAAGAGGTTAATAATGCATCACCTTAATAACAATTCTGTTTTCACTACTACCATGGTTATAACGAGGGTGTCTATAGAAGTTACAATATTCTAGATCGACATCCTCCTTAAAGTATAACATGCAACCATTTTCACAATAATTAATTATGATAGAGAAGAGTCCTAACTTAGACACCAATCTCTTTGCCTTATAGTAAGAATCAGGAACCTCTAGATCGGGGTCAACTAATTCATTAACAAAGTCTACCACAGAGTCCATTGCTCCTTGAGTAATATTCTAATCAGATTTGATACCTAATAATCTAACTGCTATAGACAGTTGAGAATGTTGACTCCCGTTAAACAAAGGACAATTGGCATCATGCAATTATTCACAAAAACTATTTGCTTCTTCATTAGGAGCTTCTTCTACATTTTTCCCAAAATCAAAATCGAAATGCGTCCCAAAAGCATCCTGAATCATTTCTGGCATTATATAACCTTGAACATTATTAGGTTCTGCAGACCTACTACTTTCACTAATAACAAAGTTATTAAACCTATCGTTACTGTCAACTTCACCATGAATAATCCAAATTCTATACTCTGAAGTAAACCCAAATATATAAATATTATTCACAATAACCATTTCTGTTTTATAGCTCATATAATCACAATCAACACAAGGACACAAAATCATTCCAAAATTTAAAAACCAAGGAAGTGTCTTTGCATGGTTTATAAATTGAGTGACAACATTCGCAAATTCCTCCCTCACACCCATTCTACCAGGATTATATCATTCACACATTCAATTACAATTAGGTTCTATCCACACAAGCAATGACAATATTAATTTTAATTCACTACTTCACAATTTTAATTCACTATACTTCACTATTTTAAGTAACTACTTCACAGTTTCAAGTCACTATACTTCACAATTTTAATCCACTACTTTACTATTTCAAGTCACTAGTTCATATTTTTAATTTACTACTTCACAATTCCAAGTCACTAGTTCACAATTCCAAGTCACTAGTTCACAATTCCAACTTACTAGTTCACAATTCTAATTCACTACACTATTCCAATTCAATAATTCACATCCAATTACAATTTTAATTCACTATTTCATAATTCCAAATCACTAGCTAGCTAATTTATAATTTCAAATATAATTCCTAAACTTTTATTTCTAGCACAAGTTAAACAAACTAACATATCCAACAAACTAGTTCACAATTCTAAGCCACTTGTTTATAATTATAAATTAATAGTTCATAATTCTAAGTCACTACTTCACTATTTCAAGTCACTAGTTCACATTTTAAATTCACTACTTCACTATTTTAAGTCACTATTTCAAGTCGCTAGTTTCACTAGTTTCCATGATTCCAAGTCACTCTTTGTTAATTTCAAGAAAATTAAATGAAAGACGAAGTGTCAACACTAGGTGGACATAAATTGATCTTGCAAGAAAATTAATTTTTTCATCAATAGAATCAACTAGTGTTGACACTTAGGCTAAATAAACACATTATAACCAAATTAAGATTAAGCGTCAGCACTAGATGGACACGAATTGATCTTGTAAAAAAATTAATTTTGTCATCAATAGGATCAACTAGTGTTGACACTTATGCTAAACAACACATTATAAACAAATTAAAGACTGAGTGTCAATACTAGATGGACATAAATTAATCTTGCAAGTAAATCAATTTTGTCATCAATAGGATCAACTAGTGTTGACACTTATGCTAAACAAACACATTGTAACCAAATTAAAGACTAAGTGTCAGCACTAGGTGGACATAAATTAATCATACAAGAAAATTAATTTTTTCATCAATAGGATCAACTAGTGTTGACACTTACGCTAAACAAACACATTGTAACCAAATTAAAGACTAAGTGTCAGCACTAGGTAGACATAAATTAATCTTACAAGAAAATTAATTTTGTCATCAATAGGATCAACCAGTGTTGACACTTATGCTAAATAAATACATTATCACTCTAAAAATTAAATAAACCATACCAAATCTAACAATTCCTAACAATTTCACCCTTTTTATTTTTAAAAGTGATGAAGAAGAAGTGAAGCAGTGGATAAAAAGGGTAAAATGCTGACGACCGATAAAGATGTCCCCTCAGTTCTTCAAGATTATCTTGTATCCTCAAACACTCTAAATTGATCACAATTTTTATAATTACTAATCATATAAATCATAATCAATTTTGGAGGAATAAGGACATAATATAATCTTGAAGAACCAAAGGACATCTTCACCAATTCCCAACGTTTTACCATCTTTGTCCACTTATTCTTTTTCTTCGCCTTTACTTTTGAAAATACCAAAAGGCAGTAATTTATCAAAATTAATAATTAAATATTTTTTTATATAAATATTATAATAAAATATTCATATTAGTTGCTCTTCATTTAAATTTGTTTGACATACTTTCTAATTACTAATCTTGTTAAACTTTCTAACTCAAACACCAACTTAGAATCAACAAATCCTAGCTACTTGCTACAATCCCTTTTTTAACAATATATTTACCTAAGTAATTCACTAGTTCACAATTCTAATTCATTACAAGTCACTACTTCATAATTTCAACTCACCATACTTTACTGTTTTAAGTAACAAGTTTACAATTTCAAGTCACTAAACTTCACAATTCTAATTCACTACTTCACTATTTCAAGTCACTAGTTCACATTTTCTATCCACTACTTCACAATTTCAAGTCACTAGTTTATAATTTTAAATTACTAGTTCACAATTCTATTCACTACTTCACTATTCTAATTCACTAGTTCACCGGTGTTCTCTAAGATTGACTTAAGGTCTGGTTACTATTAGCTAAAGAATCGGTGTTTAGATATTCCTAAGATTGCATTTTGGACCCCATACAGACACTGAGTTTCTGGTAATGTCGTCCAGGCTGACCAATGCCCCAGCTGCTTTCATGGGCTTGATGAATGAAGTATTGAAGACCTATCTTGACTCCTTCTTCATAGTCTTCATTGATGATATTCTGATGTACTCTAAGGATAATAAGGAGTATGAGGATCATCTTAGAATTATATTGGGACTGCTGAAAGAGAAGAAATTGTATGTGAAGTTTTCAAAGTGTAAGTTTGGGTTATCTTTCGTGTCCTTTTTGGGACATGTGGTTTAAAAAGATGGGGTGATGGTAAATCCACAGAAAATAAAAGCAGTTAATAATTGGGCTAGACCTACTTCGGTGACAGATGTCTGAAGTTTTGTGGGATTGACTAGCTACTACAGCAGGTTCGTTAAGGATTCTGTATCCAATGCTACTCATCTAAGTTGTTTAACTTAGAAAGATGTACCATTTTTTTGGTCGGAGGAGTGTGAGAAGAGCTTCCAAAAGCTCAAGACCTTGTTGATCACAGCTTCTATCCTTGCCTTGCCGATTGAAGGTAAAAACTTTATTTTCTATTGTGATACCCAACAGTCTAGTTTAGGTACTATGTTGATGCAGAAATGAAATTTCATTGCTTATTCTTCACGACAACTCAAAGTGCATGAGAAGATTTACCTTACTCATGACTTAGAGTTGGCTGCAATAATATTTGCCCTCAAGATTTGGAGGCACTATTTGTACGGAGTCCAATGTGAAGTGTTCATAGACTACTGTAGCTTCCAGCATGTCTTCACTCAGAAAGACTTGAACCTGAGGCAACAAAGGTGGATGAAACTTCTTAAAGATTATGACATCACCATCTTGTATCATCCGGGTAAAGCTAATGTGGTGGCTCATGCACTGAGAAGAAAACACAAGTAAGAATGCGGCCTAGCTTAGAAATGTCAAGTCTAACCAACCTATTAGCTAAGGACTGGATGTCCGAAGCTAAAGGTTTCTCCTCTAATGTCAAGAATGTCAAACTATCCATACTCATTGTTTTCTGGATTAAGGCATCCGCTACCATGTTTGCCTTACCTAGGTGATAGAGAATAGAGATATCATAGTCTTTCAGTAACTCCAACCACCTGAGCTACCTCAAACTAGAACCTTCTGGCAGAAGATTTACTGAAGACTAATATGGTTAGTGAATATCTCATAATGCATGCCATAAAAATAGTGCCTCTAAATCTTCAACGCAAAGACTACCACCGCTAACTCCAAGTCATGAGTGAGGTAATTCCTCTTGTGAACCTTAAGTTGTGTGTATGCACAAGTAATCACTCGGCCCTGCTACATCAATACACAACCCAAACCAACTCCAGAAGCATCACAGTAAATAGTAAACCCAAACCAACCAAAAGAGTAAGAATCAAAGCTGAAGTTAATAAGGCCTTGAGCTTCAGAAAGGTTGCCTCACACTCGCCATACCACTGGAAAGGGACACTCTTTTAAGTCAATCTAGTTAATGGAGCTTCTATAGAATAAAATCTCTCCATAAAACATTTGTAATAACCTGCAAACCCGATATAACTATGAACTTCGGTAGGAGAAGTAGGCCTAGCCCAATAAAGAACTGTCGCAATCTTTGCCGGATCTTTCATAATCCCATCCTTGGACACCATATGCCCTAATAATGCCACTGACTCAAGCTAAAATTCACACTTAGAAAATTTGGTATACAACTACTAATCTCGCAAGGTCTGAAGTACAACTCCCAAATGCTGCTCATGCTTCTCCCTATTCCTCGAGTAAACCAGAATGTCATTGATGAACACAATAGCAAAGAAATCCAAGTAGGCTCTGAACACATAGTTTATAAACTCCATAAATATTGCTGGGCATTGGTCAACCCACAAGACATGACTAAAAACTAATAATGGCCGTATCAAGTCCTAAATGCAGTCCTTGGGACGTTCACAACCCTGATCCTTAACTAATGATAACTCGATCTCAAATTTATCCTAGAGAACACCATTGCACCCTATAGATGGTCAAACCAATCATCAATATGAAGCATCAAATACTTGTTCTTAACGGTTACCTTATTCAGCTGCATGTAGTCAATATACATATGCAAAGAACCATCCTTCTTCTTCACCATCAGAATAGGATTACCCTACAAAGACACACTAGGCCTAATAAATCCCTTACTTAAAAGATCCAGGAGTTGTTTCTTAAGCTTCCTAAACTCGGCGTGCCATCCGATATGTAGGAATAGAAATAGGCTGAGTGTCAGCTCAATATCAATAGCAAAGATGATATCATAGTCAAGAGAAAGACCTGGTAGATTAGTAGAGAACACATTTAAATACTCGCAAACCACTTGAACTGACTCAATAAAAGGTATGGTGGCACTAGTATAACAGACATAAGAAAGATAAGCCAAGCACCCCTTCCTAACCAACCGTTGGGCTCTTAGGAAAGCTATAACACCCCTCGACATGTGGCTATCAGCACCCTTCCAGAGAATGGGAGGGATACCAAGCATCCATAGAGTAACAGTATTGGTGAAGCAATCTAACACCGCATGATAAGGAGAAAACCAATCCATGCCTAGAATCACGTCGAAATTAACCATATCTAACATCACTAGGTCTCGCCATGTGTCATACCCTAGAATAGTCACCACACAAGACTGATATATATGATCCTACTACTAAGGAATCTCCTACTGGGTACCTATACACATAGGTACAGGAAATAACTCACAAGTAGAATCTAAGCAAGTAGCATAATAAGCATATACATAAGAGAATGTAGACCTCAGATCAAACAATGCAGAAGCTGACTGATCACAAACAAAGATTGTGGTTGTGATAACATCATCTGAAGTGTCAGCCTTTGGCCATCCTGGAAATGCATACATGTGGCTTTGATTGCCACGACCACCTCAAATACCCTGGGGACAACCCCTAATACCCTGCGTATAGCCTCTGGCTGATGGCACTAGAGCCCTGGGGGCTTGAACTTGCTAACCTATCTAACTCTATTAACCCTGTTCCCTAAAATGCTAAACCAAGGGAAAATCCCTAGCATAGTGACCTAGCACACTACACTCATAATAACCCCGACCAGTTGCACCCTACTGCGATGACCCAGCTGAACCAGAATGGACATCATGGCCTGAATACCCAGAGCGAGCACCTCACAAAGTCTGAACCAAACTCTTGCTACCCTAACCACTTGACCCTCTATAATCTGTAGTGCAACCTGAACATGCTGGCTAGGCTAGAAACATTGCGGATGACCCCTATCAGAGAACCCTCTACCTCTATGCTATGAACCACTGAATCTACGCTGATGGCGAGGCCTTTTGTCACTGCCTCTATAGGCCTTGTGGTGAATATCCTCAATGGTGAGAGTATGATCAACTACTATAATAAAACTCTTCCCTGAAACCACCAAGTTCTCTGTAGGTAAACAAAGCAGTAGATATAACCCTTTAACAAACTGGCAAACTCACTTGTGCTCTGTGGGAAGAACCATAGTGGCATGCCTATCCAACTCATGGAAGTAAACCTCGTACTTAGAAATAGACATATAGCCCTGCTCTATCCTAGAAAACTTAACTCTCAGCCGCTCTCTCATACTGCACGGTACATACTTCTCCAAGAAGGCCTCAAAGAACTGAGCCCAACTCATAGAAGGTGAGAGCCTGGCCTGCAAGCAATATAAGACCTCCACTACTGCTTTGCTATACCATCTAGATGAAACATGGTGTAATCTACTCCATGTGACTCAACCAACTCAAGGTTATGTAATGTAGCCTTTCTTGGTAACTAACTAGAAACTCATGAGCATCATCTCCTGGAGCACTAGAAAATGTCAGAGGACCTAGTCAAATAAACCTACCCAACATCTTCTTCTCCTCTGAAGTCATAACTAGTCTGGCTGGAATAGACAGAGCAACCAATGGAATAGGCACCACCTCTAATCGAGAGGCTGTAGTAATAAGTTATGCTCCTAAACCCTGTGCCACTTCTTAGGCTAATGTCTGAGGCTCTTCCCTAACATGTGAACCAATCGGAGTACCTGGAAAAGCCCCAGTTTGTGACATGCCTTCTAGAAACCCTAGAAGATGAACCAAAGTGTCCTAAAGAATTGGTGTAGCCACAAAACCTACCAGATGTTGGGCTGTACCCATGCCCTCTAGCTGATACTTAACCTTGTCTACCTTTATATTTGGCTATGGTGATGATACCCTAGCCTGGGCCCAAGCTGGCACCACAACTCATGCCCTACCTTGACCTCTGGGTCGACCTCTTCCCCATCCCCTAGTTGGGGCTCTAACTGCAGGTGCATGTGTCTCGTTCTCACCTAGTGCTGATATCATCCAAACCATCTGAGAAAGAGTGAAATAAATGATATTTAGAAGTTGATCGAATCAAGGATGCATGATAAGGAATCAACAAAATGGAGTTTTCCTAAAAATGTCATATAGCCTACCGAAGATAGGATACGAACGTCATCGTATTGATCCACGAGACTTTACTGGATAATTTCTCTTGTACTGATAAGACAAGTGAACTTAAAGTGTAACAACCGGGTCCGTCATTATGGGTAGCCCAATCGTGCCAAGTTTTAGAGTTAGAAAACTCCGAGTTTGGGGAGTTTGATATTCTGGGCTAGGCTAGCCTCGACCAGATTTAGAGCAAGGTGGAGTCTAGGGCTATCTGGGTAAGGGTTGGGTTAGATGTGTTGTGGTGAGCTAGGTTTCCGTGTATCTAATATATAAAAGAGTCTGGGGGACTTTTTAGAATCGAATTCGGGTAAGTAGAACTCTCGAAATCAAGGTTGACGTGAAGGGATTGTTCCGGGACATCGAGAAAATAAGTGTGTTGTAAAATGGACTAGTTTTGGAGGTTTTTTGACTTTCTATCCCATGTAGCGGTTGACACTCCACCATAGCGACCTTCGCTGTAGCAAAGAAATTATCGCTACAGCGGAAGTCAACATCGGTCAGCCTCCGCCATAGCAAACGACTCTGCTACGGCGGTACAGCTATAGCAGAGCGGACCGCTATAGTGGAGCGCGATGAGATTTAATGAAGAAACTTCCCTAAACAGTTCAGTGTTTCTTGAAATATTTTGGGAGAAGAAGGGGGCAAATTTGGGCAATTTCTACCAGTTTTCCACTATTTTTCATTCTAAAGGTAAGGATTCTACTCCCCAAACTTCGTACTACTTTTCCTATGCGGTAGAATTGCTAGGAGGGAACTTGTGGAAAGGTTGGAATAACCTAGGGATGGTAGAATCTGGGGAAGAAGGGGGATTCTAGGCATGAAAGTTCTTGGGTATTGTTAAAAGTAAGGTATTATGATCGTATGTTGTTAAATTCTCTATTTTTATCCGTGAAAGTGATAGAACTAGGGAAATTAATGGCGGGAAGACCGAAAAAGGGTAGGATGATCATGGGTGGCCTGGAGGTCTGGGATTTGGTGTAATTCGGGTAATGTGTAGGCTTTTATTTTTAATTTGAGTACTTTTTATATTGTTTTAGACCATGAATGAGAAAGGAATTCGGAACATGGGAAATCTTGGGTTGAGTAGAGCTTGGATCATTTCGAGGTAGGTGATGGCTTACAATTGCTGTGAATGTTGTATATTTGTACTCTTATCTAAGTGTTTGTATTAATTGCATGGTTTAGAGGAATTGTGTAGAATGTCTAAGGGTCCTGTTTTACAGTCTGTGAATTGAATGGTGTGTTGCTTGTTGGCTTACAAGTTGTTTGTTCATTATTTTACTATGGATTATTGACATTCGGTTGGCTTGGGTACCACACCTGGTACGGGTACCACACCTGCTACGGGTATACTAACGGTTGGCATGGGTACCACGCCTGGTATGGGTATAACAAATAGTTGGCTCAGGTACCACGCCTTGTATGGAATACTAACGGTTGGCTCAGGTACCACGCCTGTTACGGATTTATTTTAATGCATCATAGCATTGCATTGATTGTTATTGTTTCTGTGAGTGGACCGGGCTATTTTATTAGATTGTGATATTAGTTGGTGGTCTTGGAGTGACCGAAAATCCTTTTATATCTGTTGAGTTGGTCTTGGATTAGGCCGGGTTGTCTGTTTAACACTTAGGTGTTGTTTAGAAGGGATTCCAGGGTGGGTCCGGGCTAGATAAAAAGGATGATTTATTGATTCTGTGATTGTTGTTTAGAGTTATAAAAGGTGTATTTCATGCGGGAATAAGCTAGGTAGAGACTTGTAGTCTAGGGGAGCCTATTGATTTGTTACATGTTTTCCGTACTTATACTTGATTTACTGTACTGATTATACATTGTTTTATTTGGAACTGGCTGATGATCCTATCTGTACACGGTGGTTGTGTACTGATACTGCACTTGCTTGTTTTTCTTGTGAGTGCAGGAAATATTTCGGCCGTTGACGCATGACCTCACTTGTAGGTCGGACTGTTCCAGATATCAAGGGTGAGCTGTTCGACCAAGCCGCCTTGGTGTTTATCTTTGAGTTGTAGCCCAATTGTTTCAGGCTTAGACTATTTCTTTATTGTTTTAAGTTTTGGGGTTGCATCCCCGTACTCTAGTATTGGTAGTGTTTTGTATGATGAATTTCAGATTCTAGGGGGTAATTTCCACAGGTTTATATTAATGAAGTGGTTTTGTTATTATTGTTTTGCTAGTTTAATTTCTGCACTTTGGTTTTGATCTCTTAGAACGGTTAAGTTCAGGGAAGTGATTGTTCGCTCACCCGGGGGGTTGGGTGAGTTCCACTCACGGTCGTGACAAAGATGGTATCAGAGCCCTAGGTTCGTCAATCTCTTCATACCAAAAAGGTCTAGTAGAGTCTTGCAGAACAGTGCGGAGACGTCTGTACTTTTCTTCGAGAGGCTATGGGGCTTTAGGAAAACTATCTCTTCCTTCTTTCCTTCGTGCTATAACTTGATTCTAATTGGTATCTGGTGATACAAATTGGTGTCTAATCTCATTCATTCTTCTGTCCGCAGATGGTTAACACAAGGAATAATGGAGCTAAAGCAGTGGTCCCAGCAGCGAGCCCGACTGTCTGTGGTAGAGGCAGGGGAAGGGGTAGAGGATGAGGTAGAGGTGCACCCGCCAGGAGTGGAGCTCGAGCGGCTGCTGGAGAGCGTGAAGCGACCCCTCACCCACCTCAGGAACATATTGCTGAAGATGTAGAAGTTGTGGCTGAAAATTGTAAGGCGCAGGAAGAGGAGGCACCGGTTGGGGGTGCAAGCCTCCCTACTATGACACCAGAAGCCTTTCAGTAGGCTTGGAATATTTTGAGAGCGTTGGTTGGTACTGGAGCCATACCTGTGGCTTTTGAAAACCAGGCCTTGGATACTCAGCCAACGGTTACTACAACGCCTAGGATGGATGCAGCTTGAGGCACGAATGACTTTTTCAGGCCAATGCTCGGCCCAGTGATGACAGGGAATGGGCATGAGATGCTGACCAAGTTTCTCAAGCTGAAACCTCCTACATTTCAGGGTACTGATAGAGAGGATGCTTATGAGTTCATCTTGGATTGCTATGAGAGGTTGCACAAGTTGGGTATTATACGTCAACATGGGGTTGAGTTTGTCACATTTCAGTTGCAGGGTGATGCTAAGCAGTGCTGGAGGTCTCATGTGGAGTGCCGGTCTTCGGTTCTACCCCCACTGACTTGGGAATAGTTCCACACTTTATTTTTAGAGAAGTACGTACCCCGTACTTTGAGGGACCGGAAGAAGGATGAGTTCTTAAAATTAGAGCAGGAAAGCATGTCAGTCTCTGCTTACGAGGGTAAGTTCTATGCCTTGTCTCATTTTGCCACACAGATGTTGGGTTTCGAAGAGGAACGGGTCCTATTATTTGTGAAAGGTTTGAATACTGAGCTACAGGTGCTGTCAATGCATATGAGTTCTTCAGGTAAGGGCTTTAATGATGTCGTGGATTATGTGAATAAACTTGAGGGAGTCAGGCAGGCAGGGCAGGTTAAGGCGTTAGCCAAGAAGCCCCGAAATGAGGAAAATTATGGTGGTTCGTATTCCAGGGGTCATAATCAGCAGGTATACTCAACCCGTCCTATTCAGTCAGCTTTGCCAGATGTTACAGGTGGTCGTCAGGGAGCTCATAATCAGTCTTCAGCTCCTAGAGGCCAAGAAGCGTCTTATACATCAGTTAGCAGGCCTATACTTGACCGTGGTTGCTTCGATTGTGGTGGTCTGGGCCACTTTAAGAGGGAGTGCCCACTCAGGTAGACAGGTAATCAGGGTCAGCAACAGTCTAGAGCGGTGGTCCCAACACGTAGAGGCGGTAATGCTAGAGATCGTCCATAGGGTAGGCGAGGAAACTTTCAGGGAGGCCGGGATGACAGAGGGAATGGCGGTGCGGGCAGGGGTGCAGCGCAGTGGCCCGAGATTTTTCCTGGATTGATAATCAGGCTCATTTCTATGCATTTCCGGGGAGAGATGAGGCAGAAGCATCAGATGTGGTGATCACAGGTACCATTCTTGTCTGCGATAAAATGGCTTTGGTATTATTTGACCCAGGTTCTACATTTTATTATATATTTGTGAGGTTTGAGTTGGGTCTGGAATTGATTTATGATATCCTTGATTCCCCTATCCATGTTTCTACTCCGGTCGGAGATTCTGTGCTTGTGACTCATGTTTATCGTGACTGTTCTGTTGTGTTTGTGGGGTTGCATACTTGGGTAGACTTGGTAATTCTAGATATGGCTGATTTTGATATTATCTTGGGCATGACCTGGCTATCCCTTTATCATGCTGTGTCAAACTGTACCACCAAGACTGTGGCTCTAGAGATTCTAGGTAAGGATAGACTAGAGTGGGAAGGTGTGTAAAGGCCTAAGCCAGTTAAGGTCATATCATTCGTTCGGGCTAGGAAGCTAGTGGGGAGAGGGTGTCTAGCCTTCTTGGCTCATCTCCAGGATGATAGTATGGAGACCCCATCTATTGAGTCAGTTCTGGTGGTTTCAGAGTTTCTAGAGGTGTTTCCAGCGGATTTGCCTGGTATGCCTCCGGACAAGGATATCGACTTCTGTATTGATCTTGAGCCAGGCCCTCATCCCATTTCTATTCCTCCGTATCGTATGGCTCCGACAGAGTTTAGGGAACTTAAGACTCAGCTACAAGAACTCCTAGATAAGGAATTTATCCATCCCAGTGCGTCGCCTTGGGGTGCTCCTATTTTGTTTGTAAAGAAAAAGGATGGTAGTATGCGAATGTGCATAGATTATAGGCAGTTGAACAAGGTGACCATCCAGAATAAGTACCCTCTACCCCGTATTGATGATTTGTTTGACCAGCTTCAGGGTGCATCAGTGTTTTCGAAAATCGACTTGAGGTCGGGGTACCATCAATAGAGGATTAGGCCCAGGACATTCCTAAGACTGCTTTCTGGACTCAGTATGAGCATTACGAGTTCCTAGTAATGTCGTTTGGTTTGACCAATGCGCCGATAGCATTTATTAGTTTGATGAATGGGGTATTTAAGTTGTATTTGGATTCCTTCATGATTATGTTTATCGATGATATTTTGATCTACTCCAAGAGTAGGGAGGAGCATACTAATCATCTTCGTATTGTGTTGGACATCTTGAGACGCCAGAAGCTTTATGCGAAGTTCACTAAGTGTGAGTTTTCGTTGACTTCAATTGCATTTTTGGGGCATGTAGTGTCAGAACAGGGGGTGATGGTGGATCTCCAGAAGATTGAGGCAGTCAAGTGTTGGGCCCGACCTAGCTTTGTGACCGAGGTGAGGAGTTTTGTTGGGCTCGCAGGGTACTATCAGAGGTTTGTTAAGGATTTTGCATCTATTGCTACTCACCTGACCAGGCTGACACAGAAAGATGTACCATTCGTGTGGTCCGACAAGTGCGAGGAAAGCTTCCAAAATCTCAAGACACTTCTGACCACGACTCCTATATTGTCCTTATCGGTTGAAGGTAAAGACTTTATTGTTTACTGTGATGCTTCATATTCTGGTTCAGGTGCTGTGTTGATTCAGGATAGGAATGTGATAGCATATGCATCTAGGAAGTTGAAGGTGCATGAGAGGAACTATCCTACTCATGACTTAGAATTGGCAGCAGTGGTTTTTGCACTCAAGATTTGGAGACACTATTGATGTGCCGCCATTTTACGGCACGTTCGACTCCTTTGAACTAAGAACAATCGTACGTTTTCAAGCAACCATTGTCGTTTTGATGGTTTTATGTTGGATTTGTAGGAAATGGAGATAAACACAGAAACGAAAGGAAATATGAGAAAAAAGACATTCTGTATAAGAGTGACGGCCTGAGTGACGGGACCGTCAAGTGGTGGCAGGACACTGCCTAGGGGTGACAGCCGCCGTGACGGTCCATCAAGGTGGTGACGGTCCGTCACCCCAAGCCGTCAAGTTGAGACAGTCGGCGACACGGAATTCGAGCATTTTTGGGTTTACTTCCTGGACTCCTATAAATACCCTATGTTAGGTTTATTTTATTTATGCACTTACCAATACATTACCCAATAGTTTTAGGAGTTTTTGAGCGATTTTAGAGAGAGGAAACACGCTACACACGTTTTCCTCCTCCTTGAATCTTGTTCTTGATTTGTTCTTGGGATCTTTGTTTTCTTGTTCTTGGAATAATTGAAGATTGTTTTCACTACATTATAAGGATCTCTTTTTTTATTATGAATATGACTTTCTTCTATTCTTCTACAAGCATGATTAACTAAACCTCCCACAACTAGGGTTGTGGGAGCCATGACTAAAGTAGCGATATAGATTCTGGGTAGCGATGGGCTCAATATATATGTTGTCACGTTGTTAATCATTCATTATTTAACGTTTTCTAGTGGTTGCAAATATTAGAACATGCCTAGGTTTAATTTGCTTGAGTAAAGAGATTAAAACCGGGAAACTTGATTAACGACGAGGATTCGAGACTACTAACTCTCGTCTTATGATTAATGCTGTAACTAGATTAATCTACTTGATGTTTAGGATTGAAATCTAAAAGTACACCTTTTCAAGTTCGAGAGAATTGAAAAGTAAATTCGTCTATTTGGTTGAAAAACGTTTAGACGATACCGTTAATTCAATCACATCGTGATACGTATATAGAAAGAACCCGATTAAGCTTAGGATCGACATCGTTACCAATGCCATGGTAAACACTTCCCTAGTTCATTCTCCTACTGATTATTCTCATACATTATTGTTCATTTTATTTACACATGGTTCACGCAAAACCCCCCCTTTATTTATCGGAAACTATTGACCATTAGTCAACTAATTCACTAAAGACTTAACTTTCACCATATTCTCTGTGGGATCGACCCCAACCTTTGTTGGGTTCTATATTTGACAACGATTGCTTACGCTTATTAATTGGAGTGGTACTTTGAGCGTTATCAAATTTTGGCACCGTTGCCGGGGAATACGATTGTTTGTTAAGTCCGATGTGTTTATTTGACTCTTAGTCATACTTTCCTGCTTTTACGTTTATTTGTTGTTTTTGTTGTTGACAGGGTACAGAGTTGTGCATGCCAAGTACCCGGTGCTCGGGTGAATCAATATTACCTTACGATCCCGAGCTTGCTAGAACGTTAAGGCGGAATATGGCCGCACAACAAGAGGCAGCAAGGCTCGCTGCAGAACTGCAGGCCCAACACAATCTTAATGTTGGTGGTCTGCAGGACGATGTTATGCTGAATGATGAGGATATCGACTTGGATGGAGTTGGCGCTACGGGCGCCATTGCTCTTCCACCGCTAGCGCCCGGAGCCAAGTTCAACATCACTAGCACGATGATCCAGCTGTTAAACTTGAGAGGAGTGTTCCGTGGTGCCGCTGGTGATGATCCAAACCAGCACCTGATGAATTTCGTGGGCATCTGCAAGTCGTTTGAGTTACCTGGAGTGAGTCAGACAGCGATCAGGCTCAGGTTGTTTCCGTTGTCTCTGTCTGACGAGGCAGCATTGTGGTTGACAGAGCTGACCCCCGACTCTATCGCAACTTAGGGAGAGTTGAAAGGAGCTTTCCTGGAAAGGTTCTTTTCTTCCCTCTAGGATGATACAGTTGAGGGATGAGATTAGCAATTTCAGACAGCAACCTCACGAAGCATTGCACGAGACCTGGTTGCGATTTAAAAAGAAGATATCACAATGCCCTAACCATCAGTTGAACGACGAATTTTTGATGCAAACATTCTACAGGGCACTGAATTCGGCTACCAAGCCAACGTTGGACAACGCAGCAGGTGGAGCGTTTATGGGTCACACTTTTACCGATGCCACAGCTATTTTGGACAGGCTCACCAAAACCAACAGGGCCTGGCATACACGGGATTCAGAGGTAGCAGCTAGCACTTATGCAGTTGGTATGTCAGCTGAGCAGCACAGAAAAGACGAGGAGCGCGACCAAGACATGGCGCATCTGAAAACGCAGTTGGACCTACTGACCAAGCACTTGTTCTCAGAAGGTATGGAGAAGGTAAAAGTTGTGGGTTCTCAAGGTAGAGCAGCAGAGTTCGAAACTGAGGAGGCAAATTACTTGGGGGGTTTCCAGGCCAATGGCCAAGGAAACCAAGGTCGGACCTATCAGAAGGATAACTACTATGAGAAAGCTGGCTACAATCGCGATCAAGGAAACTGGAGGAATAACACCGATAGAGGTGGGTTGTATATACCACCTGGTAATCGGGACAAAGCTAGCCACGAGGCAGGGACTTCCAAGCTAGAGAACATGATGGCGAAAATGCTGCTGAAGGTAGAATCGACTGACTCTAGGGTAAAGGAGATAAGGACTGAGTTATCGGCCATGAGTCAAATAGTAGAGGCGCATTCCACTTCGATCAAGCAACTAGAGTAGCAAGTGGGGCAAATCTCGGCATCTCTGAACCAAAGGAAGACAGGTACCTTGCCGAGCGACACTACTCATCCGAGGAATGACGCAAGTTGTATGGCGATCACCACAGGAAGCGGAAAAATATTACCAGAATCACATCCGGTAATTCAGACTCAAGAGGGTAAGATCGTGGACGACAAGGAAGTCGAGGAGGCTACTCTAGAGCCCGTGGAGAAAAGCAAGGAAGCTGAAAAGCTTCCAACTATGATGGCTCGACCACCACCTCCCTTTCCACAACGCCTAAAGAAGAAAGCGGAAGATGGTAAGTTCCTGAATTTCCTGACCATGCTCAAGCAAATATCAATAAACATCCCATTGGTGGAAGCGCTTGAACAAATGCCCGGTTATGCCAAGTTCATGAAGGACTTGATTACAAAGAAGAGGTCGGTAAGTTTTGAACCGGAAGACAACCTCCACCACTGCAGTGCTATTTCCTCAAGGTTGTTAGTAGACAAAAAGGAAGATCCAGGTGCGTTTACAGTTCCCTGTACTATTGGGAAACTTGGCTTCGGAAGAGCCTTGTGTGATCTTGGTGCTAGCATCAACCTGATGCCGCTAGCAGTCTATAAATAACTGGGTTTGGGAGCTCCTAAACCAACGTCCATGAGAGTGCTGATGGCTGACCGATTGGTAAAGCGACCCATGGGAATATTGTCTGATGTGCTAGTAAAGATCGGTAAGCTTATTTTCCCCGCTGACTTTGTGATCTTGGATTGCAAAGTGGATTTTGAAGTTCCCATAATCTTGGGACGACCATTGCTAGCCACGGCAAGAGTATTGGTTGACATGGAAAGAAACAAACTGACCTTCAGGCTAAACAATGAAGCTGTCAAGTTCGATGTGTCTAAATTGATGAAGCAGCCAAGTGACATGAGGGTGGTCGCGGTCGTCAATGTTATTGAGGAAGCTCTTGCGGATGTGCATCATGAGGAGAAGGGTTTGGTCGAGACTCTAGCTGTTGTGAGAACGATGCGGCAAGAAGGGAAACATGTAGAGGAAGGCGGTGAAAATAGATCAAGGAAACGAAAACACCGCAAGAGAATCTGCAAAGAAAGAGCGAAAAAGTTATCGCGACTAGCTGCAGAGCGGATGAAAGAAGAAGCGGGAACGCAACAGAAGGGTGTCGCATGCACACACTCCATCGAGTTCTCCTGTTTTGGAGACCCTGGCGGTCTCCAACATCATTCCAGAATCTGAGTCCTATCGATTTCACAGGTATTCCTTTCTCTCACAGTTTTTAGCTTTCATATAGATGCATTGGGGACAATGCATGAGTCTAAGTTGAGGGTGTGGGGAAACCTGTGAGTCACCGCCGAGGGTTTTTGTTGCCGTGTTTCTTTTCCCTCCGGTATGCTATCTAGTAGAACCGGCATGTTTAGGTTGTTATTTTTAAATTTTTTTAGTGTCTATAGTGATGAGCATGGCGTTTTCTTTGACTAAAAGGAGCCCCCTTTAAAAAATTTCTGGTTTTGTACTTATGTTGAAACGATTGACTGTCTGGATCCTTGAATGTCATTGTGTGATTATGATTAGAATGAGTATGCTTAAACCGAGCGGTTGTTTGATAGTTGGTAGCGATATAGTTTCTTGGTGCCAAGAGTGTGTGAGATTATTGTTATAAATTCTTACTCTGTGCATGCATCTAGAACTTGCCCAGTCTATTTTGTTAAGTTCGAAGTTTGGTTGCTTAGGAAAGGATCACAGGCCCTTTTTGTATGCAGTCCACTTAACCCAAAAGACCGTCCAAATATAAATAATCCCTTTGATCCCTGTTTGAGCCATAATTGATCTTATTCTTTCAATAACCTGTCACCGTTCCTGTTTAACGTGAATCCCTATTTTGGCCCTGGTCCTTCCTTGGACATCGTGCACCTCAATTCAGGCAATCAGCCTAAGTTGAGGGTGGCTACTATAGAGGTAAACCCCGTTTTGGCCCTGGTCCTCCCTTGGACATTGTGCACCTAAACGCAGGCAATCAGCCTAAGTTGAGGGTGGCTACTATAGAGGTGAATGATAAGAAAAAGAGGATAGTGAAGATTGGTTGTGAATAGAATGAAAATTCGGGTGTGTGCCTAAGAAAAAAAAAGAGATGAAAAAGATCGAAAAAGTAATAAAAAGAATTGTCAAAATAAAGAGGCCGCACCTGTAGCTAGAGAAAAGGAAATAAAAAGGTGAATAAGGATGGACAAAGTAAAGTATGTGGTAATAAGACGTCGGTGGTTCCAAGGAGGGCTTAGTCACTAACCCCTAAATGTACCCTACCTGCACCTGAAGCCTCATTGCAAGCCAAAACAAGTCCTGTAGTGATCCTGAGTGGCTTTCTGAAGAACTGAAATAGAATAGTAAGGGCAAGCTTATGGTATCGCATGTGCATTGTTCGAAATCGTTTGTGAGTGTGAGTGCTTACCTAGTCCCAAATCTTGTGTGGAACTTCTTTGTGGTGAGGGCACCAAGATTCCTGTATTGTCTATTGATTGTTAGGATAGCTGCACGTGTGTATGTAGAATGTTCTATCATATCGGAATGACATGTTTGGATCCATGCAAGTCAGTGTTTCATACATTTGTGTGCTACGAGGGAGCTTGAATTAAAATTAAATAAGATGTTGAATGACCATGAGTTGCTAGAGACACGAGTTTGTTTTCTTAGTTGAGTCCTCATGTTGTTTTTCTTTTATGTTATGTTGCTTCAGGACAAGCGAACGTCTAAGTTGAGGGTGTTGATGTGTCGCCATTTTACGGCACTTTCGACTCCTTTGAACTAAGAACAATCGTACGTTTTCAAGAAACCGTCGTTGTTTTGATGGTTTTATATTGGATTTGTAGGAAATGGAGACAAACACGGAAACAGAAGGAAATATGAGCAAAAAGACATTCTGGATAAGAGTGACGGCCTGAGTGACGGTCCGTCACAGAGACCGTCAAGTGGTGGCAGGACACTGCCTAGGGGTGATGGCCGCCGTGACGGTCCGTCAAGGTGGTGACGGTCCGTCACCCCAAGCCGTCAAGTTGAGACAGTCAGCGACACGGAATCCGAGCGTTTTTGGGTTTACTTCTTGGACTCCTATAAATACCCTATGTTAGGTTTATTTTATTTATGCACTTACCAATACATTACCCAATAGTTTTAGGAGTTTTTAAGCGATTTTAGAGAGAGGAAACACGCTACACACGTTTTCCTCCTCCTTGAATCTTGTTCTTGATTTGTTCTTGGGATCTTTGTTTTCTTGTTCTTGGAATAATTGAAGATTGTTTTCACTACATTGTAAGGATCTCTTTTCTTTATTATGAATATGAATTTCTTCTATTCTTCTACAAGCATGATTAACTAAATCTCCCACAACTAGGGTTGTGGGAGCCATGGCTAAAGTAGCGATATAGATTCCGGGTAGTGACGGGCTCAATATATATATTGTCACGTTGTTAATCATTCATTATTTAACGTTTTCTAGTGGTTTCAAACATTAGAACATGCCTAGGTTTAATTTGCTTGAGTAAAGAGATTAAAACCGGGAAACTTGATTAACGACAAGGATTCGAGACTACTAACTCTCGTCTTATGATTAATGCTGTAACTAGATTAATCTACTTGATGTTTAGGATTGAAATCTAAAAGCACACCTTTTCAAGTTTGAGAGAATTGAAAAGTAAATTCGTCTATTTGGTTGAGAAACGTTTAGACGATACCGTTAATTCAATCACATCCTGATACGCATATAGAAAGAACCCGGTTAAGCTTAGGATCGACATCGTTACCAATGCCATGGTAAACACTTCCCTAGTTCATTCTCCTACTGATTATTCTCATACATTATTGTTCGTTTTGTTTACACATTGTTCACACAAACCCCCCCCCCCTCTTTATTTACCGGAAACTATTGACCATTAGTCAACTAATTCACTAAAGACTTAACTTTCACCATATTCTCTATGGGATCGACCCCAACCTTTGTTGGGTTCTATACTTGACAACGATCGCTTACACTTCTTAATTGGAGTGGTACTTTGAGCGTTATCAACTATCTCTATGGTGTCAAGTGTGAAGTGTTCACTGATCATCGCAGTCTGCAACATGTCTTCACTCAGAAGGATTTGAATTTGAGGCAGAGAAGGTGGATGGAGTTATTGAAGGACTATGATATGACTATTCAGTACCATCCGGGTAAGGCTAATGTGGTGGAAGACTCATTGAGCCAGAAAACAGTTAGCATGGGTAGTTTGTCTTATTTGGGGGTGTCCAAACGACCACTAGCAAGGGAAATTCGGGTTTTGGAGGCCAAGTTCATGCACTTGGGTGTTTCAGAACAGGGTGGGTTGTTGGCCAGCATTGAGGTCAAAGCCACCTTTATAGAGGAAATAAAGGCCAAACAGTTTCAGGATCCAAAACTGAGTAAGCTTCGAGGTAAGGTAATATCCGTGGAATCAAAGGACGTCATGTTAGACTCTGGCAGAGTACTAAATTTTAGAAAGAGGATTTATGTTCCTCGGGTTGATGATATAATTCATAAAATCTTGGCGGAAGCCCATAGTTCATGGTACTCAATTCATCCAGGTGTGACCAAAATGTACATGAACTTAAGACAACATTTCTGGTGGCCTAGAATGAAAATGGACATAGTTGACTTTGTGTCCAAATGTTAGAACTGCCAGCAGGTAAAGTATGAGCATCAGAGACCTGCAGGACTATTCCAGAGAATGCCAATTCCAGATTGAAAGTGGGAAAGGATAGCCATGGACTTCGTGGAGGGTCTTCCCAAGACATTGGGGAAGTACCAATACAAAAAAAAGCCTTATTTAAGACCAATATTTAGGGATGAGCTATTAATCTCGTCTCTAAAAATAGATATATTGGGACGAGATTATAATCCAGTCCTTAGTTGTGTACTTTATTATGAAGGCATCAAATCTAGTCCCTAAATTATTTAGTAACTGGTCCCAAATTATAATTCAGTACTGTTGAGTGGGAGAAAGTGCGCTAAATCCAAACTAAAATATTTAAAAAAAATTAAAACTAAAGTAAAAATTCTAAAGCGCCATATATTCTGAAGTAAAAATACATTTTAAGAATTAAAGAAGCCCTCTTCATTGCTATTTTCCCTAATTCTCTCAATCGGCACATGAACTCTCCATCTCCATCAGTCACGACTCTCCATCTCTATCGGGTGTTCTTTCTCCATCTCCATCGAAAGTTCTCTCCATCATCGCAAGAAATTTAGAAACACGGGTCTTCTTTCTCCATCAAAGTCATCATCACAGGTGAGCTCATGTTCTTCTTAATTTTCAGCTTCTTTATGTTTTTCTGAGCTTTCTCAATTATGCAAGTGCTTTGGTCTTAGGGACTGATTTTTCTTAAGTTATCTTGCTTACTAAGAAGCAAGACTATTGAAAATTATTTTTTGTTCCTAATTTATTTGTTTTTATTGACATGAAATGGATAATTTATTTGAAATTAGTTGTGTTAGAGTTACTCTTCTTCTTCCTCATCTCTAGCATTATAAATTGGCTAAAGGTTTCACAATCTGATCGTTTTTCTCTATTTGTACAATCAGTAGAAACATTATTGGGTTGTGATTCCTAATTGGATTGATGTTCTATCTATATGTGTGGTTTATCATGAAATGTTGGCGGGGTATAGAAGGTGGCATAGTGATTATCTCACTATCATGATGCATTAAATTTAGTCCTTTTTTGACAATTCTCTCAATCCATATAAACCTGTAGTAGCGGAGCAACCTTTGTCCAAGGAGTGTCAATTTAATACCCTCCGATGAAAAATTACCCGATATATATAGGTTATTTTTTTATATATATATTATATATTGAGTTCCCTTGGATTCTTCGTGTATCTTGACTCTGCCTTTTAGCTCATGTAAACCTGTACAATGATATAGTTAATATGGTCAACGTAAAAAATATGGTTGTGAGAAGCTTTTTTGGTTGTTAAACTAGTTCTGCTATTTTTTCTGATTAACCAGAGAGGTGAGCATTCTGAGTTTTTAGGCCTTGAGAACTTGTAATATTTTATAGAAATTTGATTTCTTGAGTGGTGGTTCCTAAATCATGTGCTCTGCATCAATGGATTCTATCCAGCTATTAGAGAAAAGGTTTGGACTAGAGAATATTGGAACTTGATAAGTTCTTTTCAGCTGTCCTTCTATCTTGAGTATATTTCATATACTTTTTTTCACGAAGTATGCTTTAGCTCTTTAGATCAGGCAGGAGACTATTATGGTTCTCCCCTGCTCTTTTTTGCTTTGTTAACTTTCTGTTGGAGAGTACGGGAACCAGAAAAGAACTAAGATTAAATAAGCGTCTACAATTTTTTCTTTTCTTTTGTTTTTAGTTTCAGGAGACAAGATAAAGTTAACAAAGTTTGACCTAGAAAAAGAAAAACTCAAAAATTATGGCAATCAAATATGAAGCAGTAAATTATACAGCTACAATGCCTTGAAATCATTAGATGAATAATACTTAACATGATACAAAATGCAGCCAGAATGAATGACATATTAGTTTTATATCTTCAGTGTTTAGATTTTGTGAGACAAATAGAGACTAGTACTGTTATTCCTATTGAATTTTTTATTTTACATTTGTAAACGTTTCAACTAAATTTATTTACACCTTATAGCATGTCTAGTCTACTGTCATTTGTATTTAGCATAATTGGAAAATAATAACTTCTGAAAAGTTACAATTTTTGTTGTTTTGTTGAAATACTGACTCTAAATAGAAAAAAACTAAAGAAGTTATGGAAGTCATGTTTTGAAGCAAGGTTAACCAAATATGCGAATTAACTTTCATGTTCAAAGTTATATAAATGTCTACCTCCACTGTGATTTACTGAAGGAAATTGAAGTGTTCTCGAGTTTGGACATATATCCGATGTAACATGTACAATATTGTTCTACTACTCAAAGGCGAGGGTGATGTTATGTAATTAGATAAATATAGTGGTGTATGTTTATTAAGATCAACAATTTTTTGTTATCTTTTTTTCTTTCTTTATGTATTAGTTTGAGGTTGATAGTAAATCATCAGGAACTATTAGGAGAAGCATGTTTATGAGTCAAGTAATGTCAAACATACAACTACTGGTGTAGTCAAGACATTCAATAAACTATCTTGATCATTGTGATTTACTAAAGAACTATCTTTGTTTGTTTGGAACATGATTCTTAAACTGTTTTATATACTATGCTACTGTTTTGACTAATTTTTTGAAAAAGTGCAAGTAATTTGAGGGATTCTGTTGACATCCTTTCCTAAGCTTTTGAAACTTTCATTTTAGAAAAAATCATCTTTCAACTGCTTAAGTGTTGCATTGATCAGGTTCTAGCATTTCTAAGATACCCTTCCCTTTTAAAAAAACTGATCTGTTGTAAGTGTTGAAGTGATACTCTCTGTGAAATTATTCTCTCACTTAGAAGATTTAAGAGGGAAAACAGGAACTGGTTATTGGCTGTAAATTTCCTTGATCTGGTAGACCTATACCAATTTGTTCTTTCTTTTGAGTGTATTTTGGTAGACATACAACAATGTCTTCTGGTTTCTATCACTTTAATGCTCGTATAACAATAACTTTCCATTTTTTTAGAACTATAGCAGTTTGTTCTTAGTTTTGAGTATATTTTGATAGACCCGCAGTAGTGTAATCTGGATTTTTGGTCCACAGTTAACTGTCGATAGAGTTATGCATGATCACTTGTTTCTTAATCACCAGTATTCGACAAGGATTGGTAAAGGAACAGAGAAAGAGCAGATCAAAAGGAGTAAAGAATTGAATTTATAAGTTGACATTGTGTTGTTAAGGTAACGAGAGAAACTACAAAACTAAAATATTTAACCATTGACAGATCCGGCTATCATTCTATTCTTATTTTGTAATAGATACTGTATATTATTATGTTCTTATTTTGATCTGAAGATTGGCCTTATGTTAGACACACTACTTATTTAAAAAAGCATTTATTTTTACTCTCTCTATCTTTGAATGTCCATTAGAGTTGCAGAAATTTTGATGAACTCGACTGCTTGTAAAGTTAACTGTTTGAAAAGTCCAGAAGCCATGCCTATACGACTTAATAGCGTATATTCAAAAGGGAACTAGCCATGAGAAATATGATACTACTATAATTCATAGCTCACATGAATTAGTTGTCAAGTCTAGTAGGTTATATAGAAAGTTTGAGCTTCTAGTGTGTATGACTTTAGTTTTGTTGAGTAAAGGAACTTGTTTCAATTACAAAATAAGAACACAATGATATACGGGGTATCGACTGTAAATTTCCATGTTCTGGTAGACCTATAGCAGTCTATTCTTGATTTTGAGTATATTTTTGTAGACTTACATCTCTTATATTTTTGTAGACTTACATCTCTTGGTTTGAGGTTCTCCACTTGTTCACAAGCTACCTGTATATCAATTTATTAATGTAGGATAAATTTGAGGGTGATGAGCTGAATAATCATCGTGATTATGTCCTTAATAAAATTAAAAGTGAAAAGTCTTTTTTCTAACTGTGTCTCTCTTTCTTAAAAATTATATTTGCTCACTATTTTTGCACTTTCTTTGAGAGTTTAGAATATAAGTAAGAGTTTCCTATTTGAATTCTGTGAATACGGACAGTAAGATTTCCAATATGTTATTGACTACATTTTATTTGAGTAACTGGACAGTCTTAATGAATAGGTTATCAATTCTTTTGTCAAGAATAAGGTAGCTAAATGTATAACAAAAAGGTAGCTAATTCATCTGGGAATTAGCTAAAGTGTAAGGTAGCTAATTACATTTGGTCCGGCTGTATAACAAAATCTCTATTCAGAATCTATCCTTGAAAAATCTTCTTGTTCCTGGCACTCCAAATGTTATAGACAGTAGCTCCATATACTTCAGCCACAATTCTATTATGTAACTTGAGCCTAATTCAAGTTTGCATTGCATCCCATACTACTTCCGTCTAATGACAATCAGAGATAAGTTTAAAGCTTTCTCGGTAAATCAAACTATTCATGCTTCAACGAAGCTTTTCTGGAAAATCAAAGTTTAAAGTTTCATCATATTGAATTGCTTCACATTTCCAATTTTTTGTACTTCAAAGTTTAATTTCTCGGGGCAGAAGGAGTACAAAGTGTTAATTATTGAAGTTAAATGCAAAATTTTCATCTAATAAAAACTAATATAATTCTACTTCTTGGTTGTTTTATGATAACTCCTTCTATGTGAGGGTATATTTCATTTTTTATACCTCACTTGTGTGCTTCTACAGTTCTGCCTGGCTGGTATTTGCCCTCAATGAGCCTGCTATTTTGTGGACTTGTAGGTGCCTTAGCGTCTTAGTGAGCAGCTGGTTGTTATAGCCTTTAGAGACTTTAATTTCCAGTACTTTACTTCACTTATGCATACATTGGAACAACTCTTGCAACCTCTCCAATGTTTAGTTTGTGGAAACTGTACACAACATGTTGATTCTGCCTATTTTAGCCTTTTTGCTCTGCAAGTTTTCCTTGAGGATACTATAAAAGAAATCAGTGATATTGAAACTTTGAAGGTTTTAGAAAAGATTATTAGACGCATAGTGTAGATATATGGTTAACATTCCCTTAAGTTGATGATGATGGATATCACTTGACGATTTTAGATTGTTACTGTCACTATTACCATTCTGAAAAAAATAGATTTTAGATTCTGGGCTAATGCGTCCCAAAGCTTTTCTTATTAATTTTTTTTATATTCTTGCATCTTTGTTTATGTTGATGGATAACACTTGTTGATTTTAGATTGCTTTTGGGGTGAGCTCTTTTAACTATTCATAATGTCAAAATTTACATGTATTATTTTACCATAGTTATTGATCGTCTTTTCAAAAAAATTATACTTACAGGTTTTGAAGATAACAAGACAAGATGCAAATTTAGAAGCTGCACATGCTCATTATTATTTTGCTAGGAATATATGCAAAACTTGATATCATAGTCTAGTTAAGGATGTTAACTAAGTTTGTTTGGTTAAGGTGATGAGTAAATATTAATGTTAACCATTTAATAACTCTTGCTACATACATATTATCTTTATTATGTCCACATTTTTCAGTAGCTAAATTTGATATTTTGATGAAAATTACTTTTCTGTGACATCAACCTTTAGGACTACTAGTGGTGAGTAAGAGGCCAGAGATGATGCTCGCGTTGTTGCATAATTTAGGAACAGTTTGTTGCTGGTCTTTAAACATTAATTAAGGACCAATTCATTGTTGGTCGTTAAAGCATAAATTAGGACCAGTTACTTGTTGGTATTTACTGTACATTCTAGGACCGATAAAAGGTAGTCGCTAAAGAGAATTTACGATTGGAAAATATGTATTTTTCTATACCATAAATCATCTATTAAGGACCAGATTTCCCTTTCTTAAAAGTATTTTATGACCAGATTTATACCCCGTCTCTATAAAGATTTAACGACTAGCCTTTAATTCCCATTGCTATCACTTTTAGCGTCGGAGGCTATTAGGATAGGTCGCGACCGGATTTTTCCCATCGTAGCTCATTATTTGAGACCAGATTTAGACTTTTAAGGACCATATTTCCCTTTGTTAGAGATAGTTTTTCTTGTAGTGTACGACTTAATTTGGGTCATTATTGATAGGTTGACCAAGTCCGCTCATTTTATTTCGGTTAGGGTAGATTACAATTCGCAGCAGTTGGCTAAGCTCTACGTGAAGGAGATTGTGAAATTGCAGGGGGTGCCATTGTCCATCATTTCAGACAGAGATACATAGTTCACCTCTAAATTTTGGGGCAAGCTACATGAAGAGTTGGGTACACAACTCACTTTTAGCACAACCTTCCATCCTCAGACTGATGGTCAGTCTGAGAGGACGATCCAGGTATTGGAGGACATGCTGAAAGCATGTTTGATGGACTTCGAGGATCATTGGGACCAGTTTCTACCATTGTGCGAGTTCTCATACAACAATAGTTATCACTCTAGTATTGACATGGCACCATTCGAGGCATTGTATGGGAGGAGCTGCAGATCACCGGTTAGGTGATTTGAGGAAGGCGATGTAAAGCCTTTCGGAGTGGAATTGGTAAAGGAAGCACATGAAAAGGTAAGGGGCATTCAGGCCAAATTGTTGGCTGCCCAAAGCAGGCAGAAGGAGTGTGCAGATCGCAAGGTCCGGGACATAGAATTTCAGGTTGGTGAACAGGTATTGTTGAAAGTGTCACCAATGAAGGGAGTTATGCGGTTTGGTAAGAAGGGCAAGCTTAGTCCTCGGTTCATCGGTCTGTTTGAGGTTTTTGAGATTGTGGGGCTAGTGGCTTACAAGTTAGCACTGCCGCCCAATTTGTTGGGTGTCCATTGGGTATTTCATGTATCCATGCTTAAGCAATACCATGGGGATGGGGACTACATCATCAAGTGGGATGAGATGCTTTTCGATAAGGATCTTCGTTATGAAGAGGAACCAATCTTGATTCTTACTCTAGATGTCCGGAGGTTGAGAACAAAGGTGATTGATATGGTAAAGCCACTTGGGAAACCAAGAAGGACATGCAAGACAAGTACCCTCATTTGTTTGAGGATTCATGTCACGCCCCGAGGTTACTCCCTAGATGTAACACGGGACTCGGAACCACAAGGATCCCAAGTTAACGCTTGATCAAAGCATTCTTAAGCATACATAGGGAAATCATAGAGGAAGCATCATAAGGAAATCCAAAACGGGAAGACATATCATAGATAGAGTACTAAATAGGGAATACAACCCAAAAAATCATCCGATAACACCTATGTCTGAAAAGCCTCTACTACTAGCATAAGGAGTTGATGGGACAATACTCCAACTAACTCAACAACCTGGAAGGAAAGGAAACATAGAAAAGGTAGAATAAAGTCTAGTCCTCGTACTATGAGGACTCACCAAAGCTGAGTGTGAGTGGCCAGGAACTCTAGCCATGAAGCTGTGAAGGGATACCTGAATCTGTATCATCAAAGGATGCAGCGCAATATGCGTTAGTACTATGAAATGTACTAAGTATATGAGCAAGGCATGAACATGATGAAAACATGCTAATTATACTTAAATAACTGAAATCATGCTTTTAAAGATAAACTGAGTGTAATGACTCTAATACTTTATGTAAGCTGAAACATAGTCATAAGTAAGAAGTCTGAAATCTAAATAAGAGTCTAATACAAGTTTTAAAAGCATAAACTATTTTCTGTGGGAGGTTCTCTAACCGACATAGACCATGTGAGCTAAATGGAATTCAATGTATCCGCCCAATCAAGAGGACCCAATATACCTTGCCAGGGTATAAAGGCATAATTGTGGCGTGATCACTAAAACTGATGCCCAACAGAGGGGACTTAAGACCTACGAGGGCATGTAGTTCTGGGACCTTTTTGGGTACTCTCACCCTGTCCAACTCGGTGCTAATACTACTCCCAAAACATACATATAGCTCATATAATACTAGGCATATCTGATGCCAAACTGTTTATACTGAGGACATATCTGATGTCAAAACTGTTCATAACTGGTGACATATATGATGCCAAAACTGGTTGAAAAGCAATAAGACATATCTGATGCCATGCAATTCAAATTCATACATACATAGACTTAGCATAGCCATAATTCAAAATATACTTTTCTTGCTAAATTCATACTTAAAGAATTAGGCATGCAATTTCATTAATACGTAGAGGCCATGATATCTAATCATGCCAATTTTCTCTTGAAAACATGCAAATTTATAGTTTCATGCTAGAAATCAACTTCCATGTTTGGGCTTTTAAAACCAATAAGAGAATCATAATCAAATCATGAATAATCAATAGGAAACCATGAATTTAAACATAAAAACTGATTCCATAAACTTTCTCCAATTTTGGTTCAAAACCCTAATTTCATAAGTTCATAATTCAACATAAAGATTTGGGGATTTTTTGGGCACACGGGTGAAAGGAACCCATTGTTAAAGACCCACATACCTTAGATGAAGATTATCCACTTCAATGGAAAAGATTAGGAGACTTGACTTGGAGCTTGGAGACTTGAGCTTGAGAGAAACTTTCTCCTTTGAGTGAGGAATGAGAAGCTTAAGATAGACTTAGGATAATATTGGTGAAAACCCTTCTAAAAGTAGTCAAAATGACTTCACTTAGTAGTTAAAAAGGGTGGAAAAGGACTACAATATCCCCGAGATTTAATTTAGAAACTGTCTTAAAAACCCAGCTTCAGGTTCCATGGGTCCCTCCCACGAATCGTAGAACCATTCACGACTCGTGGAATAGAGTCGTGGTTCCTGAGTCAAAATTTCAGGTTGCTGAAGACATCCTACGATTCCACAGGATGACTCATGGAAACTTCCACGAGTCATGGAACTCAGTCATGGATTTCAGGGAATATGGTTGGCCTCTGATGAGATTCCACGGGTCAACAGGATGACCCGTAGGAACTTCTATGAGTCGTGTGACCTGGTCGTGGAACTCAAGGAACTTGGCTGGCCTCTGATGAAGTCCCACGAGTCAATAGTACTACCCATAGAAACTTCTACGAGTCGTGGAAATGACTCGTGGTTGTCAGTACTGAGGTCAGTCTGCAGGACTGGGATCACGAGTCACTCCCACGACTCGTGGACTTGACCCGTGGTCCCTGGAAGTCCAAATTTTTTTGCAAGTCTGAGTTTAAAATCTGGATACATTTCCGGGGTGTTACAATATCTCCCCCTTGGGATCATTCATCCTCGAATGAAGACTAAACAAGGAAAACTGAGGAGTAAATAGCCCAACCAAACATCAAAACATAGAAATCCAGGGAACATCATGAAAACTGAACTTCTCAACTTGAAAACATGATAAACTAACTTCGTGAGACATGGGTGCATGCTAGGATCATAAAAGAAATCGGTGGAATAGAATCAGAGGGGCATACTAAGGAGGAAACTATTACCTCAAGCTGGAACTGAGTTGGAAAGAAAGAGATGAGGATATTTGGCCTTCATGGCCTCTTCCGCTTCCCAAGTAGCACCCTCAACAAGCTGATTCCTCCAAAGGACTTTTACCGAAGTGACTTTTTTTTCCTGAACCTCTGAATCTGATGATCAAGGATCTCCACGGGGACCTCCTCGTAAGTGAGACTATCCTTCACACCCACATCTTCCAAAGGAACAATCAATATCGGATCACCAACACACTTTTTCAACAAGGAAACATGGAAAACTGGATGGACCGCTTCCAACTCCGTTGGCAACTCCAACTCATAAGCAACACTACCAACTCTCCTCGAAATCCGATAAGGACCTACAAAATGGGGACTAAGCTTTCCTTTCTTGCCAAACCTCATCACACTCTTCATGGGTGAAACCTTAAGGAAAACCCAATCATCAACTTCAAATTCCTACTCCTTCCTCTTCACATCCACATATGATTTTTGTCGACTCTGAGCGATCCTCAACCTCTCCCGAATAAGCTGAAATTTCTCCATGGTCTCATGCACAGAATCTGGACCAATCAAGCCTGCTTCACCAACCTCGAACCAACTAATAAGAGATCTATACCTCCGGCCATAAAGTGCCTCATACAGAGCCATCTGGATGCTAGAGTGAAAGCTTTTGTTGTAGGAAAACTTGATAAGAGGTAAGTGATAATCCCAATTACCTTTGAAATCAATCACACACATCTGAAAATATCCTCCAACGTCTGAATAGTACGCTCTGCCTGGCTATCTCTCTGAGGATGAAAAGTTGTTCTAAGCTTCACCTTAGTACCAAGACCTTTCTGAAACGACTTCCAAAACTGAGATGTAAACTGAGGACCTCTATCAGAAATGATAGACAAAGGGATACCATGCAATCGGACTATCTTCCGAATGTAGAGCCTGACATAATCATACACTGAATTCATAGTCTTAATAGCCAAGAAATAGGATAACTTAGTCATCTGGTCAATAATCACCCAAATCGAATTGTGTTGCCTTCGAATACGAGGCAAAGCCGTAATAAAGTCCATATTGATTGCTTCCCATTTCCAAGTGGGAAGGCCAATGTCTTGAAGCATGCCACCTGGCCTTTGATGTTCTACCTTTACCTGCTGACAGTTGGGACATTTAGCCATAAACCTGGCTATGTACATCTTAGTAGCACCCGGATGAATGGTGTATCTAAAACTGTGAGCCTCAGCCAAAATCTGCTGTCTCAACCCATCAACATCTGGCACACACAAGTGACCCTGATAGCGAAGCACACCATCTCCCTCTTGGGAGAAAACCTCAACCCTTTACTGACGAACTGCACCCTTAAGCTGAAGTAGAACGGGATCTTGGTCTTGCTTGGCTTTCACCTCAGCCACCAAGGATGATTTGGCACTATTAGTCACAATCACACCACCTTCGGTCGAGTCCATAAGGCGAACTCCCAACCGAGCAAGCCTATGAAATTCTTTAACCAATTCCTTCTTTTCATTTTCAGTAGAAGCTACACTTCCCATAGACAAACTACTCAAGGCATCCGCCACAACATTAGCCGTACCCGGATGGTAAAGCATACTCATATCATAATCCTTAAGGAGCTCAAGCCATCTCCTTTGTCGCAAATTCAATTCTTTTTGAGTGAACACATATTGAAGACTCTTATGATCGGTGAAAACATCTACATGCACACCATACAAGTAATGTCTCCAAATCTTCAAAGAAAAGATCACAGCTTCTAACTGAAGATCATGAGTAGGATAGTTCTTCTCATGAGTCTTAAGTTGTCTAGAAGGATAAGCAATCACCTTACCACGCTGCATCAAAACGCAACGTAAACTGATCCTAGAAGCATCACAATACATGACAAAATCATCTAAGCCCTCGGGTAGAGCTAACACTGGAGAAGTGGTCAATCTAGTCTTCAATTCCTAAAAGTTCTCCTCACACAAGTCGGACCATTGAAATTTCACCTTTTTCTGAGTCAATCGGGTCAAAGGGGTAGCAATGGAAGAAAAACCTTCCACAAACCTCCTGTAGTAACCAGCCAAACCCAAAAAGCTCCTAATATCAGACTAAGAAGTAGGTCTAGGCCAGTTCTTTACTGCCTCTATCTTTTGAGAATCCACCCGAATACCATATTTAGTCACAACATGACCCAGAAAAGCAATAGACTGCATCCAAAACTAACACTTGCTAAAATTAGCAAACAACTGCCTATCCTTTAGAGTTTGCAACACAATCCTCAAGTGACCCGCATGCTCCTCCTCACTCTGATAGTAGATGATGATATCATCAATGAAAACAATCACAAACATATCTAAATACTGTTTGAACACACGGTTTATCAAATCCATAAAAGCTGCAGGAGCATTCGTTAGACAAAAAGACATAATAATAAACTCATAATTACCATACCAAGTCCTGAAGGCTGTCTTTGGGATATCGCATTCCCAAACTTGAAGCTGATGATAACCGGATCAAAGGTCGATTTTGGAGAAGAAACTAGCACCCCGAAGCTGGTTGAACAAGCCATCAATCCTAGGAATGAGATACTTATTCTTGATTGTGACCTTGTTCAACTGGCGGTAATCAATACACATTCTAAGAGATCCATCCTTCTTCCGAACAAACAAAACTGGGGCACCCCAAGAAGAGATACTAGGCCTGATGAAACCCTTATCAAACAAGTCCTTCAATTGATATTTCAACTCCTTGAGTTTCGCAGGGGCCATTCTATAAGGAGGAATAGAGATAGGATTCGTATTCGGAAGGAGATCTATCCCAAAGTTGATCTCCTGCTCGGGAGGGACTCCGAGCAAATCATCGAGAAACACTTCTGGGAATTCGTTCACAACTGGAATAGATTGAATAGTCGGGGTCTCGGACTCCATGTCCATAACCCAAACTATATGATAGACATAACCATTACAAATCATCTTCCTAGCCTTAAGATAAGATATGAAATGACCTTTCGAAGAAGAGGGAATACCTTGCCATTCTAGGACAGGTTCATTAGAAAACTTGAAACTAACCACACGAGTGCGACAATCAACAGAGGCATAACATGCATACAACCAGCCCATACCAAGAATAATATCAAAATCAGTCATCTCAAACTCTAGTAGATCCGCTGAAGTGACTCTATGAAGGACTTAGATAGGGCAATTTCGATAGACTCTTTCGGCTAGGACTGACTCACCAATAGGAGTAGAAACATGAAAGGGTTCTGAAAGCAATTCAGGATGTACCTCGAACTTACAAGCCACATAAGGAGTTACAAAATACAAGGAGGCACCGGGGTCTAACAAAGCATACACATCATAAGAAAAGACTTTTAACATACCAGTAACCACATCTAGAGAACTCTCCTGATCCTGGCGGGAGGACATAGCATAAAGAAGGTTCTGGCACTGACAACCAGAATTAGAAGTTGTGCCCTGTGGGGCTGGTCTACCACCTGAAGCTGCTGGGGTAGACTGAGTCCTACAACCTCCTTCCCCATTCTTAGCTAAAGGGAAATCTCTAACACGGTGCCCAGTCTGACCACACCCAAAACAACCCTCTCTACCAGCCAAACACTCACCGGGGTGAGTCTTCCCACACTTAACACAAGCTGGGTAGGAAGATCCCTTAGCAACACTACCTTGAGACTGAGAATAGAAACCAGATCCTCTATCACCCTGATCATAACGAGGCTTCTGAGCCTGAGTAGGAGCATTAGCAGAAGAATAAACAAATCCTGATGACTTCTTCTGGAAAGAAGAGTGATGTCCACCTCTGGACCTGTGATGACCAAAACCTGATCCCTCAGATCTAACCCTCTTGTTCTCCTTAGCCATCTCCCTAAGCTTGTTACCCACAATCTGATGAGCATGAGTCATGAGTGGGGAAATGTTTATATCACTCAATAACAAAGCAGACCTACACTCCTTCTTTACCACATTAGAAACCCCATATATGAACTTGCTTATTTGATCGTGCGGGTCTACTACCATGAAGGGAGCATATCTAGACAACTAAGCGAACTTCAAACTATACTCTTGCACCGACATCGAACCCTACCTCAAGTTCACAAATTCCTCCACCTTCGCTTGCCTCAACAAGAACCTATCAAGAAAGGCCCTCTCAAAACACTCCCAAGTAGTGGAGATCGCATCCCTCACCCTAGCCTCCTTCCACTGCGTGAACAAAATGTGAGCCACATCCTTGAGTTGATAGGACACAAACTCAACACAATCAACCCCAACCACTTGCATAACCTCAAAGATCTTCTTCACTTCATCAATAAAGTTGGGCAGGTTCTCACTCACTTTTGAACCCCAAAACTCCGGTGGGTTCATACGGATAAAGTCATGAACTCGGGACGCTAACCCTCCTTGAGGATGGACAGGGGCAGGAGCCGGCTGATTGTCTTGAGTAGCTAAAGTCTGGGCTAGTAAGTGAATAACATTCCTAAACTCATCATTCATGACATTGGGAACCGGAACTTGAGGAGCAGCATTGCGAGTGGCTCGGGGAGGCATAGCATATTGAGGAGGCATAGTTTGAAATGCATAAGATAAGGATTAGAGAAACATTAAAGTTAAGCTCTATCGCACGACGTGAACATGAAAGAAGTGAAATTTTCCTAAAAATATCTCATTGCTTCCCTCTCATATGTGTGGCGCGCTTCATACACATGAAAAAGACTCTACTCAATGTAGCTTTCAAACATCCTAGGACTCTTAAACCTGAGGCTCTGATACCAAGTTTAGTCATACCCCGAGGTTACCCCCTGGACGTAACACGGGACTCGGAACCACAAGGATCCCAAGTTAACCCTTGATCATAGCATTCTCAAGCATACATAAGGAAAACATAGCGGAAGCATCATAAGGAAATCTAAAATGGGAAGACATATCATAGATAGAGTACTAAATAGGGAATACAACCCAAAAGATCATCGGATAACACCTATGTCTAAAAAGCCTCTACTACTAGTATAAGGAGTTGATGGGACAATACCCCAACTAACTCAACAACCTAAAATGAAAGGAAACATAGAAAAGCTAGAATAAAGTCTAGTCCTCGTACTATGAGGACTCACCAAAGCTGAGCGTGAGTGCCAAGAACTCTAGCCAGGAAGCTGTGAAGGGACACCTGAATCTGCATCATCAAAGGATGCAGCGCAATATGTGTTAGTACTATGGAATGTACTAAGTATATGAGCAAGGGATGAACATGATGAAAACATGCTAATTATACTTAAATAACTGAAATCATGCTTCTAAAGATAAACTGAGTGCAATGACTCTAATACTTTATATAAGCTGAAATATAGTCATAAGTAATAAGTCTGAAATATAAATAAGAGTGAAATGCAAGTTTTAAAAGCGTAAACTATTTTCTGTGGGAGGTTCTCTAGCCGACATAGACCATGTGAGCTACATTGAATTTGATGTATCCGCCCCATCGAGAGGACCCAATATACCTTGCCAGGGTATAAAGGCATTACTGTGGCGTGATCACTAAAACTGATGCCCAATAGAAGAGACTTAAGACCTATGGGGGCACGTAGTTCTAGGACCTTTTTGGGTACTCTCACGCTATCCAACTTGGTGCTAATACTACTCCTAAAACATACATATAGCTCATATAATACTGGAAATATCTGATGCCAAACTGTTCATACTGATGACATATCTGATGTCAAAATTATTCATAACTGGTGACATATCTGATGCCAAAACTGGTTAAAAAGCAATAAGACATATATGATGCCATGCAATTCAAATTAATACATATATATACTTAGCATAGCCATAATTCAAAATATACTTTTCTTGCTAAATTCATACTTAAAGAATTAGGCATGCAATTTTATTAATACATAGAGGCCATGATATCTAATCATGCCAATTTTCTCTTGAAAACATGCAAATTCATCGTTTCATGCTAGAAATCAACTTTCATGCTTGGGCTTTTAAAACCAATAAGAGAATCATAATCAAATCATGAATAATCAATAGGAAACCATGAATTTAGACATAGAAACTGATTTCATAAACTTTCCCCAATTTTGGTTCAAAATCCTAATTTCATAAGTTCATAATTCAACATAAAGATTCGAAGATTTTTGGGCACAAGGGTGAAAGGAACCCATTGTTAAAGACCCAAATACCTTAGATGAAGATTACCCACTTCAATGAAAAAGATTAGGAGACTTGACTTGGAGACTTGAGCTTGAGAGAAACTTTCTCCTTTGAGTGAGGAATGAGAAGCTTAAGATAACTTAAGATAATATGGGTGAAAACCCTTCTAAAAGTAGTCAAAATGACTTCACTTAGGAGTTAAAAAGGGTGGGAAAGGACTAAAATATCCCCAAGATTTAATTTAGAAACTGTCTTAAAACCCCAACTTCAAGTTCCACGGACCCCTCCCACGAATCGTAGAACAAGTCACGACTCGTGGGATGGAGTCGTGATTCCTGAGCCAAAATTTCAGGTTGCTGAAGACATACTACGACTCCACAGGATGACTCGTGGAAGCTTCCATGAGTCGTGGAACTCAGTCGTCGATGTCAGGGAATATGGTTGGCCTCTAATGAGATTTCACAAGTCAATAGGATGACCCGTAGGAACTTCTACGAGTCGTGGGACCTGGTCGTGGAACTCAGGGAACTTGGCTGGCCTTTGATGAAGTCCCACGAGTCAATAGTATGACCCGTAGAAACTTCTATGAGTCGTGGAAGTGACTCGTGGTTGTCAGTACTGAGGTCAGTCTGCAGGACTGGGATCACGAGTCACTCCCAAGACTCATGGAACCTTCCACGACTCGTAGACTTGACCCGTGGTCCCTGGAAGTCTAAAATTTTCTGCAAGTCTGAGTTTAAAAGCAGGATACATTTCTGGGGTGTTACAATTCTGGTACTACACTTTTTTTCTTTTATTTTTATAAATTCGGGTTTGATTATTTGGGGGTGAATAATGGGTAAATTGGTATCTGTTGTAATGACTGGGTCCATCGTTACGGGTAGCACAATCATGCTAAGTTTTAGAGTTAGAAAACTCTGATTTTTGGGGAGTTTGAAATTCTGGGCTAGGCTAGCCTTGGTCGGATTTGGAGCGAGGTGGAGTCTAGGGCTATCCGGGTAAGGATTGGGTTGGATGTCTTATGGTGAGCTAGTTTTCCTCGTAGCTAACTTTATCCAGGGGACTTTTTGGAATCGAATTCGGTTAAGTAGAACTCCCAGAATTGAGGTTGACGTGAAGGGATTGATCTGGGACGTCGGGAAAATAAGTATGTTGTAAAATGGACTAGTTTTGGAGGTTTTAAAACTTTTTGTCCTGTGTCAACCACTATAGCGGTTGACACTCTGCCATAGCGACCTCTGTTGTAACGAAGAAATTATCTCTACAGCAGAAGTCAACGTTGGTCAGCCTCCGCCACAGCAGATGACACAGCTATGGCGGTACCGCTATAGCGGAGCGCGACGGGATTTAATGCAAAAATTTCCCCAAAATAGTTCAGTTTTTCTTGAAACGTTTTGGGAGAAGAAGGGGGCGATGTTTTGTGATTTCTACAAGTTTTTCACTATTTTTCATCCTAAAGGTAAGGATTCTACTCCCCAAAATTCATACTACTTTTCCTATGTGGTAGAATTGCTAAGAGGGAACTTGTGGAGAGGTTGAAATAACCTAGGGATGGTAGAATCTGATGAAGAAGGGGGATTCTAGGCATGAAAGTTCTTGGGTATTGTTAAAATTAAGGTATTATGATCGTATGTTATTAAAATCTCTATTTTTATCTGTGAAAATGATAGAACTAGGGAAATTAATGGCGGGAAGCCTGGGAAAAAGGGTAGGATAATCATGGGTGGCCTGGGGGTCTGGGATTTGGTGTAATCCGAGTAATGTGCAGGTTCTATTTGTTAATTTGAGTACTTGTATATTGTTTTAGACCAAGAATGAGAAAGGAATCCAGAATACGGGAGAGCTCGGGTTGAGTAGAGCTTGGATCATTTTGAGATAGGTGATGGCTTACGATTCCTGTGAATGTTGTATATTTGTACTCTTATCTAAATGTTTATATAAATTGCATGGCTTAGAGGAATTGTGTAGAATGTCTAAGGTCCTATTTTACAGTCTGTGAATTAAATGGTGTGTTGCTTATTGGTTTACAAGTTGTTTGTTTATTATTTGACTGTGGATTGTTGATATTTGATTGGCTCGGGTACCATGCCTGGTACAGGTATACTAACGGTTGGCACGGGTACCACGCCTGGTATGGGTACAATAAATGGTTGGCTCAGGTACCATACCTGGTAAGGAATATAACGGTTGGCTCGGGTACCACGCCTGGTATGAGTTTATTTTACTGCATCATTGCATTGATATTGTTGCATTGCATTGACTGTTATTGGTTCTGTGAGTGGACTGGGCTATTTTATTGGATTGTGATATTCGTTTGTGGTCCTGGAGTGATTGGAAATCCTATTATATCTGTTGAGTTTGTCTTAGATCAGGCTGAGTTATCTGTTTAACACTTAGGTGTTGTTTAGAAGGGATCCCAGAGTGGGTCCAGTCTAGACAGAAAAGGATGATTTATTGATTCTGTGATTGTTGTTTAGAGTTATAAAAGGTGGATTTCATGCGGGAACAAGCTAGGTAGAGACTTGTAGTCTAGGGGAGCCTATTGATTTGTTGCATGTTTTCCGTACTTATACTTGATTTGTTGTATTGATTATACACTATTTTATTTGGAACTGGCTGATGATCCTAACAGTACACGGTGGTTGTGTACTGATACTGCACTTGCTTGTTTTTCTAGTGAGTATAGAAAATCTTTCAGCGGTTGACGCATGACCTCACTTGTAGTCTGGACTATTCCAGATATCAAGGGTGAGCTGTTCGACCAAGTTGCCTTGGTGTTTATCTTTGAGTTGTAGCCCAATTATTTCGGGCTTACACTATCTCTTTATTATTTTAAGTGTTGGGGTTGCATCCTCGTACTCTAGTATTGGTAGTGTTTGGTACGATAACTTTCAGATTCTAGAGGGTAATTTTCGCAGGTTTATATTAATGAAGTGGTTTTGTTATTATTGTTTTGCTAGTTTAATTTCCGCACTTTGGTTTTGAGCTGTTAGAACGGTTAAGTTCGGGGAAGTGATGGTTCGATCACCCGGGAGGGTTGGGTGAGTGCCACTCATGGCTTTCTGGGTCATGATATAAAGCCCTAATACCACTCTATCACAATCCAAAATTAGGCCATGATGGCGCCTACTAAAACCTCCCAATAGGCAAGCCGCACCCAAGAGTATAATACTACAATTAAATACTAATCAGATAAAATGAAAGCGTAATAATAATATAAGGGCCACCATCATAAATGTATACAAAATAGTATAAAATATATAACGGGCCTTAGAAAGACCAAGGAAGACAAATATATAGAAGGTACAAAACCCCAAACCTGGTGTTACTGGTACAAGAGTGTCTAAGTACTGAAAGAGTGCTATAAAAGGTACTACTATCTACCAAAATATAAAATACAGACAATATGAATAGTGGAAAAGTAGTAAATCTCTAGATGTCAGAAGCACACCATGATCTGAACAACAATTGGCCTCGAATGAGTGGATAGTCAATGAGGGTGGCTCATATTAGGTGTTGTATCAGAAAAAAAAGATGCAGAAATACAGTATGCATATCAAAACACGGAGTACTCAGTAAGCATCATAGGTCAATCGAGCTTAGATGATAATATATAGAGACAGAAAAGTAAACTAGCTAGCGAGATCCACCTAAGTCTAGTTATCGCAGAAAAACTGGAAGTAAGAATAATCCAGGCTAACAGTGAATATAATAATAATAAAAGCAATGAACCACTCAAAAGTGCCTACAAGAGAATACAATGCATCATGGGATGATATGGTGCAGAATATGGCCAATGTAGTAAAATAAAAATCCCAAAATGCGATTTGCAGGATGCTCCACGGGCTCCTCAAATCGTCTCGTAGGCCTCTCTAGGGCTCATCAACATATGCAATAAAGTAAAACTCAAATATCTGCTCCTCGGGCCTCCCTTAGGCTCATCAACTGAAAGTAATTGCAGAAAGGGTCCGAAAATATCCCTCGGATCAAGTATAAAGTGGTACAATCCTTTTCTTTCCAAAGATAGTGATAAAAACATGAAGTACTTTTCTGAAATTTGAAAACCATAGTAAAAGTAGGAAATCCCATTCTTAAAATGAAAATCTCATATTTTCTTCTAAACCATACCACTAGCCATGTGAATGCATGTATGAGCATGTGTGTGTTAAGCATGTGTGTGTCATCACAAGAGAACACATGTATATATATAACAAGTAGGGCAAAATCACCCTCTAAATAAGACATCTAACCTGAAACTCCATCCATATCCAAGATATGGCCTCAGGCCCACATTTACATAGTAACAGAAATAAACACGAAAACAAAACTAATAACCAAAAATAATCATAAAATGCCTACTCTGCTAAGAAATCCTCATCCAACCTATACTAAGGATTCTAGTCTAACTATAACGAGGCTACAATACCCTAAACTAAGGATAAATAAGATAATCCTACTCTACGGTCCCCGTAATGGCCAAATATGCGAAAACAAGATTAAAGCCTAATTCTATCCTAAAACTTACCCTAACGTTCATATAAATTATATCATATATAATCTAATCGAGCTAATTCTAAAAGAGGCAAACTGTAAGTTACCTCAATGTTAAACTGCAATTGTGAATCGTCATTGGGGAGCCTTTCTCTTTTGGAGTGCTTCAGAATGCTGCCACGCTATCATAAACATAATCTAGGTATCACGACGAGAATAATGACACCTATATTGATATAAATAATTTTGGGCTAGAAATTGACCCACGGGGCCTGGTTACGAAATTAAAAACAAATTTTACAATTACATTCCCTATGGGTTTCTAAACCCATACCCAAAAATTTGGTGCAAACAGGATGTGTTTTGGGGCCCAAAATAGCCCCAAAATTTAATTGATCATACAGGAATTTTAAAATGAGGAATTCTATGAAATTTACAAAGGATATACGCGAAAGAACAACGAAAAATTAACAGAGGGGCATGATGAACTTACCAAAATTAGTAGAGATGAATAAACTCCTCTAATGATCTATTTCATTATTACGCTAAATTAAAGCATTAGTACCCGACTAGAAAAGTCCCTAGGTGAGATTTGAAAATCTCGGGCTAGGGTGAGCTCAGACTAAATTATAGTGTTCAGTGCCTTAGAGGTATTTTGGACTTTGTATGTCACTGTGTGGTAGTGGGGTGCCTATTTTAGGATAGTCAATTGTCATAGGATCCTGTAAAAAGTTTCAAGACGAGAATTGGAGTTATAGAACTCCAGATATGATAGTTGTCACATTCGAAATAATTTATGGTGTCTACGAAATAAGGTGTGTTGTGAAATAGGAGTCTGAGAGCGAGATCATCGTGTTCTAGAAATTATTGCTTGTAGTGATGGAGGATGCCTCATCGCGATGGTCCATCATGATAAGCGATTTATCATTGCGATAATCTATCGCAATGTAGAGCTGTCCATCACGATGAGATTACGGGAAGTATACCTGTGCGTTCTACAATATTTCTAAGTTATTTGTCATATAACTCAAATTTGTTCTAGAGCTCTCCAAAGCAATTTTCCCAAGAAAACTAGGCAAACTGTATTGTTTGAGGTAAGTAATTTGTAGAGCCCTTATTTTATTGATTAATTATCTTTCTTAGACCTTGGAGGGAAGAATTAATGGTGGATTTCTTGAAATTAAACCCTAGAAGCATGAACTTGGGTAGAACCCTACAGGTAGGTCTAAAATCACCTAGAATGAATCTTATATTGTGTTTCTTTAAGTTCTAGCATGAAATTATTAGTTCTTAACATAATTAAGGGTAGTAGAGAACCTTGAGTTCCATAAAGGTTATACCTTTAGGCTTAAAAAGGGTGGAAAGGCTATAAACATGGTTAGAAACCTCGAACATTGATCATATGAATTCAATAGGACTGAATGATAGCTTATTAGATCCTTGGGGAATGTTAGAAACCTCATGTAATCGGTAGTATGGTTGGGTTTGATTACCAAGCCAGAAATAAAGGGTAATTGCTAATTACTCTTGTGCATTGTTATTTATAGACTTTGTACATTCCATAGAATTAAGAAAGGACAAGGCAGTGGTGAACTAGTTAGCGGGTGTTATATCTTTACTCGAGGTAGGTTATGGTTTGAATTGGAGTTAAAACTCACCTTGTTGCATGTTTGTAGTGAAATTATGTAATCTGTGATTAGTCTTCAAAAGTGATTGTATTATGTATGCTTTTCCTGTTATGCTTGTATGAAATGGCTAAATGAACAGGAAGTGATAAGTAAGCTGAAATGGTTAAGTATAAATAGTGCCTTGAGCATCGAATGCTTGATGTGAATATGGGTTTGAGAACCTAGATATCCATATATTGTATGGATATATTGATATGGAGCGGATACATCATCGGTATGATAAGTGGAGCAGATACCTCACCAGTATGGTATATGGACATCCTAGGGTCCCCTACATGTCATATCTAGATGGCAGCAATAAGACCCAATACATGTGTGTACACCTTCTGTCTGTTGCATATTATGATATTGTTGCTATGAAGTATAAACTTGACTTAGGTGTTGTTGAATTTACTTGCAAGACTATATGTTGATTGCTTATATGTTAACTGTGTGATTCCTATTAATGGTTATATGTTTTATTGCTTTCATGTTATATTGTTGGTTTGACCTATGATACCCACCAGTACATATTGTGTTACACTGATACTACCCTGTGCTCTTCTTTTGTTGAGTGCAGATCGTGTTCCAGAGGCTGAGACGTGACCTCGGCTAGAGTAGAGCAACCGACTGCCGATTCAAGGGTGAGCACTATCTTCCAGGCCTCCATGAATATTTCACGGGTTGTTGTCCCTCCTTCGGATAATAGAACTCTTTATCTTACTGGTTTTAGTTGAAGTTAGATTCTTAGACTATGTTGGTTTAGTATTTCTGGATGATGACTTTCTGTTTTTGGGGATGCGTTAGTTGAATGTTTTTTCGCACATTCTTTCATTACTTTATTAATATTGATTCATTTATGGTTTAAGTGAATTTATTATCTTTTCTCTTAGGATTAGTTAACTCTAAATTGGTTTTAGGTTGTTTGATTCTCCCACTAAAGGGTTTGTGTGGGTGCCACTCACGACCACGTCTGAGTCGTGACAAAGTTGGTATAAGAACCCCAAGTTTTTTGATCTCATCGTACCAGAATAAGTCTAGTAGAGTCTTGTAGAACAGTATAGAGACGTCTGTACTTCTCTGTAAGAGGCTATAATACTTTAGAAAACCTCAACTTCTTTCATTTCTCGTGCTATAAGTTGATTCCAAATGGTATTTGGAAAACTAAATTGGTATCTAACCCTTTCAATCTTGTTCTTGCAGATGGTGAGGACACGTTTGTCTAACGTTAGAGCAACAACACCTGAGCCAGTTGTCGAAGTTGCGGTTGATAGTAGGATCAGAGTTAAAAGTAGAGCCAAAGAAAAAAGAGGAGAGGCGTCTATCAGGAGTGGAGCTCGAGCTGCGGCTCCGACTCATAAAAGGTTATCATCTCCTCTTCTGCATGACAATACTGAAGAAGTTACAGTAGAGGAAGAATTTCGAGTTAAGCAGAATGAGGTGGCAGAGCCAGTCTAGGGGATAAGCGCACACCTGGTTCAGCAAGGTGCGGCATAGGTCTCATTTTCATTTGAGATAATCCAATAAGTTTTGAACTTTCTTAGTGGCTTGGCAGGAGATGGAGATGTTCCTGATGTTCCTGTTTTCCATTATCTGTTGACCCAGTATGCTGGAGCTGTGGCACCACGATTAGATGCTTCTTCTGACACATGCATATTTCCTAGACCAATAACAGGCCCTGTAATGACTGGTAGCGAGCATGAACTCTTCTGCAAGTTTTTGAAGATGAGGCCTCCTTTGTTTAATGGATTGGAATCTGAGGATTCCTATGAGTTCATCATAGATTGTCACAAGAGGTTGCATAGAATGAGCCTCATCGAGAGGCATGGGGTATACTTTGTGACATTCCAATTTAAGAGGGATTCCAAGATATGGTGGAGGGAATTGATGGATTCAGGACTACTGGGGTGCTCCCTGTGACTTAGAACCACTTCTATTAGGTCTTCCTAGTGAGTTATGTTCCCCGAACTCTAAGGGATAGAAAGAAGGATGAGTTCGCTAATATTTTGTAAAGGAATTCTTTGGTGGCTGCTTATGAAACCCATTTCCATGCCTTAGCTCGGTATTATTCTAAGCTGATTAATATAGGAGAACATCGAATCTACCGCTTTGTAAAGGGTCTAAATACAACATTGCAAATCGCCTTTTTACAGATAGCATCATCAGGTAGGTCATTTCAGGAGGTGGTAGAGTTTGTAAAGAATGTTGAGGGGATGAAGAAAGAAAGTCAGGAAAGGATAGCTTCAAAGATACCTCGGTCTGGAGGTGGTTACAACGGTCAGTTTTAGGATATCCAATTGTCATAGGATCTCGTAAAAAGTTTTGGGATGAGAATCAAAGTTATAGAACTCTGGATATGCTAGTTGTTGCATTAGGAATAATTTGTGGTGTCTATGAAATAAGGTGTGTTATGAAATAGTGGTATCGGAGCAAGATCACTGTATTTTGGAAATTGTCACTCATAGCAACGGAGGATGCCTCATTTTGATAGTCCATTGCAATGAGCAATTTTTCATTTCGACGATCCATCGCAACGGAGAGACGTCCATTGTGACGGGATTAAGGGCAGTAAACATGTGCGTTCTACAATTTTTCTGAGTTATTTCTCACATAACTCAACTTCATTATAGAGCTCTCCAATATGGTTTTACCAAGAAAGCTAGAGAAAACTTCATTGTTTGAGGCAAGTAATCCATAGATCTCTTATTTTATTGATTAATTATCTTCCTTAGACCTTGGGGGAAGAATTATTAGCGGATTTCTTGCAATTATGCTCTTGAAGCGTGAACTTGGGTAAGAACCCTATAGGTTGGTGTAAAATCACCTAGAATGAATCTTATATTGTGTTTCTTTTCATGAAATTATTAGTTCTTAATATGATTAAGGCTAGTAGAGAATCTTGGGTTCTATAAAAGTGATACCTTTAGGCTTAAAAATGGTGGAAAGGCTATGAACTTGGTTAGAAACCTTGAATATTGATCCTATGAATGCAATAGGACTGAATTATGGCTTATTAGACCCTTGGGGAACGTTAGAAACCTCATGTAATGGGTAGAATGGTTGGGTTTGATTCCCAAAGCCTAAAATAAAGGGTAATTGGCTAATTACTCTTATGCTTTGTTATTTCTAGACCTTCTGCATTTCAAAGAATTAAGAAAGGACAAAGCAGTGGTGAACTAGCTTACGAGTGTTATATCTTCACTCGAGGTAGGTTATGGTTTGAATTGGAGTTAAGACTCACCTTGTTACATGTTTGTAGTGAAATTATATAATCTTTGATTATTCTTCGAATGTGAGTATATTATGTATGCTTTTCCTGTTATGCTTGTATAAAATGGCTAAATGAACAGAAAGTGATAAGTAAGCTGAAATGGCTAAGTATAAGCAGTGCCTTGGGCATCGAATGCTTGATGAGAATATGGGTTTGACAACCTAGCTATCCAGATATTGTATGGATACATTGAGGTGGAGTGGATACCTCACTAGTATGATAAGTGAGGTATCTGGTATGGTACATGGATAGTCTAGGGTCCCTTGCAAGTCATAGCTAATGGGAATCTATAAGACCCATAGCATGTGTGTACACCTTTTGTCTGTTGCATATTATGATATTGTTTCTATGAAGTATAAACTGGACTTAGTTGTTGTTGAATTGACTTGCAAGACTATCTGTTGATTGCTTATATGTTAAGTGTTAGATTCCTATTGCTGGTTGTGTGTTTTACTACTTTCATGTTATACTATTGGGTCGACCTATGATACCTACCAGTACATATTGTGTTGTAATGATACTACCCGTGCTCTTTTTTTGTTGAGTACAGACCATGTTTCAGAAGTAGAGAAGCGACCTCGAATAAAGTAGAGTGATTGACTACAGATCCAAGGGTGAGCACTATCTTCCAAGCCGCCATGGATCATCCACGAGTTGTTGTCCCTCCTTTGGACAATGGAACTCTTTATCTTACTGGTTTTAGTTGAAGTTAGATTCTTAGACTATGTTGGTTTAGTAGTTTTGGATGATGACTTTTAATTTCTGGGGATGTGTTAGTTGAATACTTTTTCGCACATTCTTTCATTACTTTATTAATATTGATTTATTTATGGTTTAAGTGAATTTGTTATCTTTTCTCTTGGGATTAGCTAAGTCTAGATTGGTTTTGGGTTGTTTGGTTCTCTCACTGAAGGGTTATTGCAGGTGCCACTCCCAGCCCCGTCTGGGTCATGAAAACTCCCCAAAACCAGCTCTCCTAAGCTCTTCTAACAATGGACTTTTTTTATATATGAAGAAGAAAATGAGGTAAAATGTTTATATTGCTACCAGGGGTTGTTCTCCATGAAGGTGGGGACCCCACCGCATGTGTGGGCTCACGAACGCGACCTTTCTCTCGTAAATACAGATAGAAAGCTGGCCCAAGTCTTGTTGACCCTTCTCCATGAATGATGTTACCCACTGCAAATTTTGGATCGTAACACATCCTACCCCTAGCAAACACAGAGGGTAGAGTGACCTGCACCAGCAACAATAAAAACCAACAAATTTTAACAAGGCAAAAAGTCATTGGGTAGACCCTAGGGATTCATTTTGAACCCCGTGAACATAAAAAAAAATGTTCTACCCAATTGAAAATGACATTTGGGACTCAACAGAGTCATCAAAATGACAAATGGAGGTTATCTTGATAAAATATTGACCGAAGTCAACATTTTGTCGATTTTGCCTAAAAGCTACCCAAGTACCCAAAACAAGTTCAGAAGCCTAAGAACCTGAACCAAAGGTCCCACTATCCCAAAGTCCACGTTCCAAAGCTAACAACACTGATGGAATTTCATCCAAGCCCGTCTTCTCCGAAAGTTGACCACAGTTAAGCCTATCAATTTTATGAGTTTAAAAATAGGGAAACTCTTCTAAAACTTGATTGAATGCCTCAAGAAGCATGACACATCCCAGCAATTCAAACAAACTATGAAAAAGCTACAAGAAAGGTCAAAATAGTTACAAGGCACAAATATAAGAAAATAACCACGAAGGTCATTACACGTTTGGAGTCTGTATGTGAGTTATTGCATGTGTCTATGTGTGTAGCTACTCTCGTAGATAATTTTTAGTAGTGGATTGTGTATATAGGTATTGTGTGGTGACCATCTTGGGCTATGACATGTGGGTAGATTCGATCATCTTGGATATGGTAGATCTTGATGTGATTTTAGGGATGGATTAGCTATCTCCTTATCATACCATCTTGGATTGCATTGCCAAGATTGTTCATCTGCATATGCCTGGTATCTATCCTATTATATAGAAGGATATCAGTAGCCATTGTCGAGGGTAGTTATTTTATTTCTGAGAGCACAACAATTGGCGGGGAAGGGGTGTTTGGCTTACCTTACTTATGTCTGTGATACTACGCCAGCACTCCTTCACTTGAGTCAATTCCTGTGGTTCTCAAGTTTTTTGATATGTTTATTATCGACTTACCTATTCTTTCTCCTAATCGTGATATTGAATTTGAGCCGGGCACTTAGCCCAATTCTGTCCTGCTATATCAGATGGCACCTGCCGAGTTCAGGGAACTTAAGGAGCAGCTTTAAGAGCTTCTGAGTAAAGGTTTTATTAGGACCAGTGTGTCTCTGTGGGGTTCTCCGGTTTTATTTGTGAAGAAGAAGGATGGTTCCTTGCTTATGTGTATTGACTACAAGCAACTGAATAAGGTGACCATTAAGAACATATTACAATGCCTCGTATTGGTGACTTTTTTGACCAGCTACAAGGTGAGGCAATGTTTTATAAGATAGATTTGAGATCAGGTTATCACAAGTTAGGGATCAAGGCATGCGAACATTCCAAAGACTGCTTTTAAGACTCGATACGATCATTATGAGTTCATAGTCATGTATTTTGGCTTACCAATTCCCCAACAACATTCATGGAGTTGATGAACCATATGTTCAGGACCTATTTGGACTCCTTTGTTATAGTGTTCATCGATGACATCTTGATTTAATCGAGGAGTAGGGAGGAGGATGAGCAATATTTGAGAGTTGTGCTTCAAACCTTGCGAGATCAGTAGTTGTATGCCAGATTCACTAAGTGTGAGTTTTGGCTTGAGTCCATGGCATTCTTGGGGTATATGGTGTCCAAAGATGGGATTATGGATGATCCGACAAAGATTGAAGTAGTTCTTGACTGGGCTAGGCCTACTTCTCCTACCGAGGTTCATAGTTTTGTCGGGTTGGTATGTTACTACAGACGATTTGTGGAGGGGTTTTCTTTTATAACAACACTTTTGACTAGATTGACTCAGAATATTGTCCCTTTACAGAGTTTCGACGAGTGCAAGGGGAGCTTTCTTAAGCTCAAGGCCTTACTAACTTCAGCTCCAATTCTTACTCTTCCCGTTAAGGGCCAGGGGTTTACTGTATATTGTGATGCTTCAAGAGTTGGATTGGGTTGTGACTTGATGCACAAGTCTGAGTCATTGCATATGCTTCCATATAGTTGATAGTTCACAAGAAGAACTACCCCACTCATGACTTGGAGTTGGCGGTGGTAGACTTTGTGTTGAAGATTTGGAGGCACTATCTGTATGGAGTTTACTGTAAGATCTTCATTTACCATCATAGTCTTTATTACATTTTTAGGTAGAAGGTCCTTAATTTGAGATAGAGCTGGTTGTTGGAGTTACTAAAGACTATGATATTTCAATTATCTATCACCCGGGCAAGGCAAATATGGTGGCAGATACCTTGAATCGGAAGGCGGTGAGTATGGGAAGTTTGGAATTCCTGCTAATTGAGGAGTGACCTTTGGCTTTAGACATCCAGTCTTTAGCCAACAGGTTGGTTAGACTTGATATTTTTTAGCCTGGGAGGATTCTTGCTTGTGTTGAGGCTAGGTCTTTGTTGTTAGAGAAAATTTGAGTACAAAAAATTTATGATGTGAAGTTAAGGATGATCCGATATAAAGTGCTTAATGGCAAAGCTAGGAAGACGACCTTAGTCTCGGAGGGTGTTCTCAGGATCTAGGGTCATATATGTGTTCTAGATATTTTATTCATCCAGGGGCAGCGAAGATGTGGTGTGACTTAAGGAAACACTACTGGTGGTAATGGATGAAGCGAGATATCTTAGATATTCGTGTCTATATGCTTGAACTGTCATCAGGTGAAGTACGAGCACTAGAGACCAGGTGGTTTGACCCTGAGGCTACCCATTACTGAGTGGAAATGGGAGTGGATAGCTATGAACTTCGTGGTAGGCTTGACATATACTATTCAGAGATTTGATGCTATTTGGGTCATTATGGATAGGTTGACCAAGTCTGCTCACTTTCTGCCAGTTCAGACTATATACAGTTTGGAGAGGTTGGCTCATATCTACATTCATGAGGTTGTCTATTTGCATAGGGTGTTGTTTCTATCATTTCTGACCATGGTACTCAATTTACTTTATGTTTCTGGAGGTCCATTAAGAGAGAGTTGGGTACCCGAGTTGAGCTTTACATGACTTTTCACCCGCAGACTGATGGTCAGTCAGAGCATACTATTCAGGTTCTCGAAGATATGCTACGAGCATGTGTTATTTATTTTGGAGGTTAATGGGACCAATTCTTAACCTTGGAAGAGTTTGTGTATAATAATAGCTACCATTCTAGCATTCAGATGGCTCTATTTAAGGCATTGTATGGTAGGCGGTGTAGGTATCTGGTAGATTGGTTTGATGTATTCGAGGTTAGGCTTTGGGGAACTAATCTATTACGTGATTCAATGGATAGAGTTTGGATGATTCAAGAGAGACTCTGTACTTCCCAGAGTAGGCAGAAGAGCTATGCTAATCAGAGGGTGTGTGACTTGGAGTTTATGGTTGGTGATAGAGTCTTCCTTCATGTGTCGCCCATGAAGGGCGTCATGAAATTTGGGAGGAAGGGAAATCTTAGCCCTAGGTTCATTGGGCCTTGTAAGATTCTATAGTGGATTGGGGAGGTAGCATATGATCTAGCTTTACCTTTAGTTTTTCGAGTGTTCACCCTGTTTTCAATATTTTTATGCTGAGGCAGTACATTTCGGATGAGTCTCACGTGCGTCAGTGGGATTCGGTTCAGTTAGATGAGACTTTGGCTTTTAAGGAGGAGCCTGTTGCTATTTTGGATAGGCAGGTTATAAAGTTGAGGTCTAAAGAGATTTTTTCAGTTAAGGTTCAGTGGTGGCATCATCCAGTCGAGAAGGCTACTTGGGAAATCTAGCTAGATATGCGGACCCAATATTCTCACCTCTTCGAGCCTTCAAGTACCTCTTATTCTATAACTTCCGAAGATAAAAGTCCTTTTAGTAGTGGATGTAGTGACCCTCATGGTCATTTTCTCATTTTCATGTGTTTTTACCATTTTGACCCTTCTTATAGCTTCTACGAGGGGGAGAAACACGGCGGGACGGAGACCCAAGTATTTCTACCTAGGTTTTTCTTTTCTTTTTCCTTGTATGATTGAATATTTTCTTATTGGTACACCCAAATTACATCTCCTTTTAGAAGCATAAAGCGGTCGTTGTTCAAATATAGAACCTAACCAAGGTTAGGGTCGATTCCACAGGGAATATGGTAGGACTAGGGTCAATTATGTTTACTCGCGCTCTTAGCCGTTTATTTCCCTAAGAGGGGGGAGGCTCAAGTAACAAGTAGTAATTGTAATTCAAATTCGAACAAGTAACAAGTAACAGTTTTAAGAGTTGTAATCAATGAAAGAGGTGACTAGGATAGTGTTTTCCATGAGATCATAACTTAGTAAGGCGTTATACTTAGTTAACTAGCTTGGTGCTTAGCATGCAAGATCGGTAAGTTAGGTTCACCTAAATAGTTGGTCCCCTGTATAGATAAATTTCATCACGCGCCTTGGTCCGGTCGCGTGTGTATGCTTTACTAACCCTTACCCTTGATCCCAGATTAGTTATTCCCGGACAAGGTCAAACTATTAGATGAAGGTTGATAGCCTTAAATCTCCATTATACATAACCTTTTTCCCATTCATGACCTCTTTGGTCCGGCAAGTAAGAATAAGGTGAGTTCTAACGTTTACAACCATTAAAAAGCAATCAAACCAACGGGAAGAATAATACATGCATAAACACCGCCCTAAAATTATCAAGTACTTTGCCTACTTCGTGAATTCTTCATGGTTCCCACAACCCTAGTTGTGGATTTAGCTATTTACGGTTGTAAGAAGATAACCAGATTTGAATGAAGAGATTATGATTATAACTTCAATAATTCTCAAGAACACTTCAATAAATCAAGAACAATCTTTTAACTCTCAAGAACTGTGTTATGATGTATCAAAAAACATAAATAATTCGTAACAATATCGAACAATTGAGTAACAACCAAAATAAAACCTAAGGAAAGGTATTTATAGATAAAAAAGACCAAATCCTAACTGAACTAGGAAAGCTGGATGCGGCACTTCCGACGGGCAAACCCACGGGCCATCGTGGGGGCGTCATGGGTGCCCATCAGACTTCCTTCACATTGTGTCTCCAGACTTCTTCCTTATTTCCAAAGGCAAATGTGATAGGGCATCCTGGTTGCCACGCTCGTCGTGGCCAGCTCGTCAGCTAACAGCTTTTATCTCCAATCTTCTCTGGCTCAATCCGACAGGCTCTGTGACATCCCGACGTGTCTCTCATGGGTGTTGTGGCATCTCGTCAAGCCTTGCCTTTGCTCTACAGTTCCATTGGTCTAATTCGACGCCTTATCCTATGGGCCGTGGTGGATACCACATCCGTGGGGCATGTCTATTCACCCAGAAATCTGCAACTTTTTGATCTTTTTATCTTTTTGATACTTTTCCCTGTACATGTAACAAACAACATCAAATCCAAAAAAAACACACTTAAGAACACCCAAAAATCCTTAGTTTTAAGCGCCGAAAGTGCCGTGAAATCCTGGCACATCAACATGCTCAACTTAGAATGTTTGCTTATCCTCAAGCAACAAATAAACACAACTAAAGCAACGCTTAAGTAAAAGGAAACTAGGAACTACAGCAGCAACATGGTTCAAATGTCATTTCAATCCACAAACTCAGTACCCACTCTATATTAGTTTAAAACCCCATGCATATATTCAAGTTATCAGAAACAACACAAGATGGATCCATGGATGACAACATGATATTCAAGTGCAAGTTAGCATACACAACAAACATTTATAACAATAAATTAGCAATCACAGTATACTCTAGTACCCTCACAACAAATAAGTCCCGCTCATACAGAAATGCATTTAACAAACAAGGACTGGGAACAAGCTCACTCTCGCAAAGAAATTCAAGTTGTACATGTGCAATACCATAGGCTTGCCCTTATTTTCTATGCCTTGGCTTTCAAAAAGTTCAGTTAGGATCACTATAGAACTTTGTTAGGATTGTAATGTAGGCTTAGTGACGGGAATGGTATATTTGGATAAACAGCGACTACGCCCACCTTGACACTACAATTACTTCTTATTTTTCACTTTTAAGACCACAATATGTTCCTCCCTTATTCTCCTTTCTTGTTACCTTTTTTACTTTAATCAAGCTTCAGGTGTGGCTTTTATTGCATTTTTGCACTTTTTTCATCTTTTCAATTTTTTTCCTTTTTTTTTGTAGCACACAAACCACACCCGTTATCTTCCTTTTTAACACTAACCCAATATTTTCATACCCAAAACTTCCTATTTACCCTTACAGTATCCACCCTCAACTTAGGCTTTTAGCCTAAGTTGAGGTACACAATGTCCACGGAGGGACCAGGGCCAAAATAAAGGTTTATAGGAAACAGGTAAGGTGACAGGCTAACAACAAAAAGGATTAACTTAGGCTCAAATTCAGGGATCAAAGGGAATCATAATTTCATTTGGTAGGTCATTTGGCTTAAATGGACTCATTTAAAAATGGCCTATGATCATCTCCTAACCAAACCATTCTACAACCACCGCAAGACTAACCTGACAAGTTCTAGATTGATACAGTACAACCAGAACAGATACTAAGAAGCTCACTCACACATGGCATAGAGTTTCGACTATATATTAGCTAACTATCAGTTCATGCTTTAGCTTAAGCTACTTATCACAGTTATATGCATGCTGTCATTTACAGATCCATCAAGATCAGTCCTAACAACTTATTGCACCAAATTTTGAGGGGTCTCTATTTTTCACAACATTTATCAAAATAAGACCATGGCTGCATTCAGTTCCTACTTTTCTTCTACAAACACACACCCTATTCTACACATGCCGGTTTAATAGAAATTAAAAATCCTTAGGGAAAGAATACAGGCAAGAAAACCCCAAGGACGTGGGCACCTTGTAGATACCCTCATGGGTTGCCTCCCATGCAGTGCTTGATTTAATGTCATGGCATGACGCAAATGTTTTGGTTACTCCGACTTCACCAACTCCTGCACATTTAAACAAATATTAATTTATGGGTTTCCTCACATGCAACGCCTGATTTAACATTGTGGCACGACGCGTGTTACTTGACTACTCAAACTTCATCAAGTTTCCTCATGGGTTGCCTCCCATGCAGTGCATGATTTAACATCATGGCACAACGAAGGTCACTTGATTACTCAGACTTTATCAAGATCCTTGGTTATCATGAATTCACCAAGGGTCCACACTTCCACAACTTTCAGCTCCTCTACGGTTCCCAAATAAGCCTTTATCCGCTGCCCATTCGCTTTGAACCTCTTTCTATCATGGTTTTTAAGTTTGACGGCCCCATGTGGAAGTACCTAATACCACTTTGAATGGTCCAATACACTTGGACTTCAACTTTCCAGGAAACAAGCGAAGTCTAGAATTGAAAAGAAGGACCAAATCACCCGGTTGTAAGTTTCTCTTCTCAATCTTCCGATCATGATACAGTTTTATCTTTTCTTTATACAAGGCCGAACTTTCATATGCGTTGAGGTGGAACTCATCTAACTCACTCAACTGCCAAGTCGCTGAAACAATTTTGCAGACCTGTCTAAATTCAACTTCTTTAATGCCCACATGGACTTGTGCTCTAGCTCAATAAGAAGATGGCACACTTTTCCAAACACAAGCTAATATAGTGACATACCTATTGGTGTCTTGTATGCAGTCCAGTACGCCCATACAACATCATCTAGTTTCCTAGACCAATCCGTTCTATTTGCATTCACAGTTTTGGACAGGATTGACTTTATCTCTCGGTTAGAAACCTCAACTTGCCCACTAGTCTGTGGATGATAGGGGGTTACAACCTTGTGTGCACTCCATACTTCTCAAGTAATGCACGAAACAACTTGTTGTAGAAGTGAGAGCCTTCATCACTAATAATCGCCTGTGGTGTACCAAACCTGGAGAAGATGTTCTTTTTCAAGAACACTGTGACACACTTGCCTTCATTACTAGGAAGTGCAACTACCTCCACCTACTTAGATACGTAGTCAATAACCATTAATATGTACCGGTTTCCATTTGACATCACAAATGATCCCATGAAGTTAATACCCCATACGTCAAACAGTTCGATCACAAGGATGGGAGTAAGAGGAAGCTCATGCCTCCTCGATATTCCCCTTTACTTTTGACACCTACTACAAGCTTTAGCAAAATCATGGGCGTCTTTGTGGATGGTTGACCAATAGTAGCCGCATTGTAAGATCTTGTGTGTGGTCTGGATACCACTGTGATGTCCCCCAATAAGGGATGAGTGGAAAGCCTCTGATATTTCCATCATCTCAGCTTTAAGCACACATCTATAGATCATAGTATCAGCACACATACGAAACAAAAATGGCTCCTCCCAGAAGAGTTTCTTAACATTATACATGAACTTTCTTCTCTGGTGGACAGACATATCAAGAGATACCACATTACTTGCCAAATAGTTGGCAAAGTCTACAAACCATGGAATCAGATCTTGGGAAGCAGCCAACACTTGCTCGTTTAGAAACCAATCATTAATCTCTTGCTCATAGTTCAGCTTCAACATCGATTCTTCCTCTAATCTTGACAAGTGATCTGCTACCTGATTGTCTGTGCCCTTCCGGTCCTTGACCTCAAAGTCAAACTATTATAGAAACAACACCCATCTAATCAATCTAGGCTTAGCATACTTCTTCTCCATGAGGTACCTAAGAGCTGCATGGTCATTGTACACAACCTCCTTAGTGTCAAACAAATATGATCTTAACTTTTTGAATGCAAAGACCACAAGAAGCAGCTCTTGTTCTGTCACCATATAGTTCTTTTGAGCAGGGTTAAGTGCTTTTCTAGCATAGTAGATGGGATGAAGAATTTTTTCGCGTCTTTGGCCTAGGACTGCTCCTAGCGCCACTCTACTAGCATCACACATAACCTCAAAAGACTGAGACCAATCAGGTGAAATAATAATGGGGGCACAGATCAACTTTTCTGTAAGGCACTCGAATGCCTTCAGACATGCTTATCAAAAATAAACTTCACCTCCTTCTTCAATAACTTGCACAAAGGATGTGTAATTTTAGAGAAGTCTTTGATAAACCTGCGATAGAAACCAGCATGCCCCAAAAACTTTAAATCCCCTTCACAGAAATTGGTGGAGGCAATTTTTCAATTACCTCTATCTTCACTTTGTCGACCTTAATACCCTTCTTAGAGATTCGATGGCCAAGCACTATACCCTCTTTGACCATGAAGTGGCACTTCTCCCAATTCAGTACTAAGTTGCATTCTTCACACCTCTTTAGCATACAACTGAGATGATCTAAACAATTATTAAAAGAGTCACCAACTACCGAAAAGTCATCTATAAATACCTCAATAGTGTTCTCCACCATGTATGAGAAAATAGACATCATGCAATGTTGAAATGTTGTTGATGCATTGCATAAACCAAAAGGCGTCCTCTTGAAAGAAAATGTTCCATATGGATAGGTGAAAGTGGTCTTCTCTTGGTCTTCAAGAGCAATCAAGATCTGATTGTATCCTGAATAACCATCAAGAAAAAATACCATCCTCTACCAGTAAGATGGTTTAACATCTGATCCATGAACGACATCGGAAATGATCCTTCTTTGTCCAAGCATTTAGCTTCCTGTAATCCATGTATATCCGCCAGCCTGTGACTGGCCTCATCGGAATTAACTCATTATTTGCATTTGGGACCACAGTAATCCCACTCTTCTTGGGCACTCACTGAACAGGGCTCACCCACTTGCTATCCGCAATAGGGTAAACCACACTTTTATATAGCCACTTGATGATCTCCTTCTTGACAACCTCTTACATAGGCTGATTCAACCTATGCTGGTGCTCAATACTCAAATTGAAATCTAGCGCGAGCTGAATTTTATGTGTATAGATTCCAGGTGAAATCCCAATAATGTCAGTAATGGACCAACTAATGGACCTCTTGAACTTTCTCAGAACAGAAACTAGAGCTTCAACCTACCCTTCACCTAAGTATGTAGCAATAATAACTAGAAATGTGTCATTAGATCCTAAGAACACATATCGGAGGTAAGAAGGTCGTGCTTTGAGCTCCAAGACTGGAGTCTCCTCAATAAATGGTCTAGCAGATGGTGTCTATCGATTCCTTAGGTCCAAATCAAGATTCTTTGGAGCGTAAGTATAAGACCCCATACCTGCAAGTGCTTCTACCATATCATCATACTCCTCAATATCATCTCCATCAAAATTTATGATAACAGTTGCAAGTGCTTCAACACCAAGTCTCTCTTCAACGGGCACTATTAGCTGATCCTCATCAACCATATCTATAATTGATACTACGCGTATGTCATCATGATATTTCATAGACTAGCAGACATTGAAGGTTACTACCTCATCATTAAGTCTGAATTTTATCTAGACCAGTCTCCAAGTCAACTAAAGCGCGTTCGGTAGCAAGGAATGGGCGTCTCAAGATGATGGGAACCTCAAAGTCAAGGAACACAAAGTCTACAGGGAAGATGAAAGTGTCAACTTTCACAAGTACATCATAGAGAATTCCCACAGGCCTTTTCACCGTGCAATCTGCCATAAAAATCTGCATTATAGTCATTTGGGGAATCCCAAGCCCAACTGACTGAACACTCTTAATGGCATCAGATTAATACTAGCACCCAGATCTCACAACACTTTGGCAAAGTATAAAGCTCCAATCGTGCAAGGAATAGTGAAAGCTCTAGGATTTTCCTTTTTCTGCACTAGAGAATGGACGCTATTGCACTACAATGGTGCAAATTATCAGCTGGCTCAAACCTAACAGTTCTCTTCATTGTCACCAGATCCGTTATGAACTTTGCATACCCAGGCATCTTCTCCAATGCTTCAACTAAAGGAGTATTGACTGAAAGTTGGTTCAGCATGGAGATAAACTTATGAAATTTACCTTCTTCGACCTTCTTTTTCAATCTCTGTGGGTAAGGTGGAGGAGGCAATGGTATGGGATTCAAGACCTGCTACTCCTCATTGTTCTTTCCCTTTGCACCAAGGACTTCTTCTCACTTAGATTTTCAGCACTATCCTTTTCTTCAGACTCGACCATAATCTCAGTATCATCTTTTTCAAGCTCAACCGACTCATCAACAACTACAGGCATAGGGAGATAAACAATATGTTTCCCACTTTGGGTAGTCATAGACATGCACTATTTATCATTCTTCGAATTTTGAATTGTGTCACTTGGGAGAGAACTCTTTTGATGCGGATTCAGGGTTGTAGACATTTGGCTCATATGTGCCTTAATCTACTTTATGGCGACAGAATGAGCCTCTACCTTTTGACTCATACTTGAGAGGTCAGCATGCATCTTCTTCATACTTCCATCTATAGAATCCACCTTTTGCAATACCTTGTTAAGTAGCTCTCTCATGGATGGTTGTTCAAGCCATGATTCACGATTTCCAGGAGGGATATACAGGCTGCTTCTATCATTTTTGTAGCCATCCCTCTTGTGCCAGTCACCATCTTTGTCTCTACCTCTGCTCCTGTCTTAATTGCCAGATCGATTGTAGTTGTCATCTCTATCTCTATTCTGACCTTGATTTCCTTGGTCATTGGCCCGAAAACCCGCCACTTGATTATTCAAATAACTAACTTTTTCATCAGAGTCATACTCATCCTGTCTCGGTGCTTTACCTTATGAACCTACAACCTTCACCTTCTCTAGACCACCATTGAGAACTTATTTCATAATTAGATCTACAGTTGTTTGTAAGGTTGCGAAACCCTATTTAATATCCTGCAATTCTTGATAGTCAATGGATTTCCCTACTGCATAAGTTCCTATCGAGCTCCAAGCTTCTCTCGTATGCCAGGCCCTGTTTGTCTTGGTAACCCTATCAAGCATCTCAGAAGCTTCGACATGAGTATTCTCCATGAATGCTCCCCCAGTTATTGTATCCGCTAGTACCTTAGTATTTACGTTGACTGCTCTGTAGATGATCTCCATCAAGTGGTCCGAAGGAATTCTTTGATTCGAAACTTGCTTCAGCTTTTTGTTGAACCTAAGCCAAGTTTTATACAATGCTTCCGTGGGAAGCTGTTTGAAATTATAGATCTCCTACTTCAGTTGCAATATCCTTGATGGAGGGAAGAACCTCTCTAGAAACTGATTCCTCAGTTCAATCCATGTGAATATTGAAGCTTCAGGTAGTTCTGCAAGCCACAGTGTTACCTCTCCAGTCAGAGAAAATGGAAAGAGCCACAATCTTATAGCATCCTGACCCACCCTGGAAGGTTGTAAGCCTTGCATATCCCCATAAAGTTTGTCAAGTGCAAGTTCGCATCCTCAGTAGGCTTGCCAACAAATAATTCCTTCAGGTTCAGCAGCTGAATCATAGTGCTTGTAATATCAAACTTTGTATCATCGGATAATGATGTCAATACTATGGGGCCAGTTGTCCCTGTGTCATCATCATTAATATTGTATCGAGGGACGTGTTGGCGTTGCTACAAATGTCGACCTCTATTTCCTATTGGTGCGACTTGATCTTGAGGCACCTTGTGTCGGGCTGCCTCGTCTCTCGCCTTGAGCATCTTGTGCGGCTTGATAAGCAGTTTGTCATTGTGATTGCCTAACTGTCGCATTTTGATCTACAAGGTCTGCGGCAATTTGAGCATCTGCAGCAATTTGGGCATCTTATGCCTGTTTTTGCTCTTGTTCGGCCAACATCTGAGTTGTGGCCTCTTTAGGTGTCTCGTAAACTCCCTCTTTAACCATGTTTCTCAGAGTTTGTTGGAGTTCCAGATTTAATTGAATAAGGGAATTGCCTTGACTCTTTGTACTGGTCAGGCACAAATGTGCAACCTGTGGAACAAAATAAAAACAACAGAAAAAGTAAAATCAGAAAATAAGGACTAATAGTGAAATAAATACATTTCTCTAAATCCTAAATCATATTCTCTGGCAATGGTGCCAAAATTTGATATTCCCAAATTACACCTCTTTTTAGAAGCATAAATCGGTCGCTGTTCAAATATAAAATCTAATCAAGGTTAGGGTCGATCCCAGAGGGAATATGGTAGGACTAGGGTCAATTATGTTTACTCGCGCTCTTAGCCATTTATTTCCCTACGAGGGGGGGGGGGGTTAAGTAACAAGTAGTAATTGTAATTCAAATTTGAATAAGTAACAAGTAACAGTTTTAAGAGTTGTAATCAATGAAAGAGGCGACTAGGATAGTGTTCCCCATGAGATCATAACTTAGTAAGGCGTTGTACTTAGTTAACTAGCTTGGTGCTTAGCATACAAGATCGATAAGTTAGGTTCACTTAAATGGTTAGTACCCTAGATAGATGAATTTCACCACACGCCTTGGTCCGGTCGCGGGTGTATGATTTACTAACCCTTACCCTTGATCCTGGATTAGCTATTTTTGGACAAGGTCAAGCTATTAGATGAAGGTTGATAGCCTCAAATCTTCGTTGTACACAACCCTTTTCCCATTTGTTACCTCCTTGGTTCGTCAAGTAAGAATAAGGAGTGTTCTAACGTTTGCAACCGTTAAAAAGTAATCAAAGCGAAGGGAAGAACAATACATGCATAAACACCACCCTAAAATTACCAAGTACTTTGCCTACTTCGTTAATTCTTCATGATTCCCATAACCCTAGTTGTGTATTTAGCTACTCATGGTTGTAAGAAGATAACTAGATTTGGATGAAGAGATCATGATTATAACTTACAAGAACAAGTAACCAAAAGTCTTGAATCCTCAAGAACACTTTAATAAATCAAGAACAATCTTTTAACTCTCAAGAACTGTGTTATGATGTCTCACAAAACGTAAATAATTCGTAACAACATCAAACAATTGAGTAACAACCAAAATAAAATCTAAGGGAAGGTATTTATAGACAAAAAATACCAAATCCTAACTAAACTAGGAAAGCTGGACGCGACACTTCCAACGGGAAACTCCACAGGCCATCGTGGGTTCCCATCGGACTTCCTTCACATTGTGTCTCCAGGCTTCTGCCTTATTTCCACAGGCAAATACGACGGGGCATTGTGGTTGCCACGTCCATCATGGCCAGCTCGTCAGCTAACAACTTTTATCTCCAATCTCCTCTGGCTCAATCCGACGGGCTCTGCGACATCCCGTTGTATCTCTCATAGGCGTCATGGCAGCTCATCAAGTCTTGTCTTTGCTCCACAGTTCCACTAGTCTAATCCGACGCCTTCTCCCATAGGCCGTGGTGGATCCCAAGCCCGTGGGGCATGTCTTTGACCCAGAAATCTGTAAATTTTTTATCTTTTTATCTTTTTTATACTTTTCCTTGTACATGTAAGAAATGACATCAAATCCAACAAAACACACTTAAGAACTCCCAAAAATCCTTAGTTTTAAGCGTCGAAAGTGCCGTAAAATCCTGGCACATCATTTATTCATGGATTATTGCTTTTGTAATTAGTTCATGAGTAGCTAAATTCATAGAATCTAGGGTTGTGGATGAATATGAACATTGTTGTTTGAATGTTAAAGTAGTTTGATTGACTTTTCACTATTTGAGTTGCTTATCTTTTCTTGATCTTATTTACTTAATTCTCTGGACACTTATTGGATACTATTTATGGTTTGTGACTTGAACTAGGAGTAGCAAACTTACATTCGAAATAAGAAAAGGTAGAGATAGGTCATGGATCTTTTTAGGGGAATGATTTACTAATGCGGATAGGAATATACCTGTTAGCCTTGCTAAGTGATACGAAAGACAAATCATATGCAATTCACTATCGATCGATGATCATAGGAATGTAGGTGTTAGGAATAGTCGAGTAGACGTAGAGGCAATTTTAAAAGACGCTCAATATCGCGAATATTAACCCGCAACTAGTAACTCAGGAAATCAGTCAAACTAGTTAACCAATAATTCAACTAAATTATTCTATCTCCGCAACCCTGTATTACTAATCATCTTTGAAATCACAAAACAACCTAAAATCGTCTTAAGTATTAGAATTATAGTAATTAGTAGTTAATAAGATAAACTAAACAATCTTCTCTAGTTTACATCATTGAATAGTTAGAATAGGAATTCATTTTAGTTATTCGTCAATTCCTCATGGGATCGACATCTGGACTCAAAAGTCCTATGTTACTTTTCAGACCACATACATTTGCGTGTGCATAAGTCTAACCTAGAGGACATGACTCCGCACCCATAGTGAGATTTTTACATTTGATGCATCACTGTACTTGAATTGTGAATCTTCCCAATACAAATTTCATTGTTCCAACTTTATTTTTTGGAGTTTTAGAGCTCGAATTAAGACGATTTTAGAGGATTTTTTAGGATTCTTCACGGGGATAAGTTTTTAACCCTGATTTGGTAATTCTCTAATACGCCCCATTAATTTCATCGATTGATCCCGTATTTGAAATGTACTTTGGGACTTTTTCTTCAAAACTTCAGAAAGTGTAAAATGGTGATTTGAGGTCCGATTTGAGCTCTATTTTTGATGAGATTCCATAATGAAGTTCCTTATCTTATATGTAAAGTGATTTTGAAAGAATTTTTTCATTTCATCATCGGATTTTGAGGGTTGTCTTTTTGACTAAAGTTTGACAAAAACTTTTATGCTGAGATATGGATATCAATAAAATTTATTCACGTGTAGAGTATATTTTTGATAGATTGGAGCGTTTTGAGGCCAATCGAAAAAGGAAGACTACTTTGTAACTATTGGTGGCTTGCGGTTCGACCTCGATGTAGGTGACGACTTACTCTTCTTCAGACCTTTAGTCTCGATTAAAGGAAAAACACGTATTTAGTCATGGTTCGATCCGGGCAATACTTAATGAAATCTAGATTTGAGTCTGAGTAATTGATATTTATTTTAGTATCAATTCGAGTCCAAGCAGGATATGTGGAAGTTTTGATTTGAGTCTGGATATGATATATGGATCTCAAAAAATTCTCATGGACCCCGCCTTACAACATACCACTGTGGAGAGAGTGTATATTGGTAGGAATTGGTCGTTGAATTTTATCGCATAACATTGCATTGCATTGTCTATCTATCCTTGTTCTGCTAAGATATGCCCTGATTTGACTGCATTAATGAACTATTGGTATTTTTTTGCATGCAAGATTATTTTAGTATTTTTTGTTCGATATAGTAATTGCTTAAGCTTGGTCGACCTATAATGCCTATTGAATAGTGGTTTGTATTCACCCTATGATGTCTGCATCATTTTTTATGCAGATCCTATTATGAGTCGCAAATGCTAAGTTGAATTAGTTCGAGGTCTATCTTGTTCAAATTTGTGGTGAGCTCCAGCCTCCACAGTTTTTTTCAATTTCCTTCTTTATCTGCATTTACTGTTTCTTAGGTTTAGATAGTGATATATTGTATTTTGTTAGATTTCATACTTTGTATTAGATGCTCTTGAGCATATGACACTGAGTTTTGGAGGATTTTATAGAGTTTATGTATATCTTTAATGATGTTAAGAGTGAAAGTTGACTATGATACCATCCGTCTTCCCTGTTTACTTTATTTTCCGTTATTATTATCTTTATTTTTGTCGTTTAAGAGTGGCTTAACTACAAAAATTAAGTTGAGATAGATACCATCACAATTTCAGATTTTTGAGGTCATGACATTAATTGTTTATGAATATGACAAATTAGAAAAATTTACTGCAACAATATAATCAATATATTGGTAATCATTTGATATTTTATGTGGCATGTGATTTGGTTCTATCATATTTTATTGATGAAAAATGTCAATGATTTATCTTCATATTTTGTATTTTTAATACGTAATTAAAGGTCTTAGGTCGTTATATTTTGTAATTTCAAAATTTTAACTTGAATTTACATTTTCAAGTTAATATTCAACTTTTTAATTGATGTTAATGTATTTCCAAAAAAAATTAATCATAAAATCTAAAAGTTTTTCTCTTATTTAAGTAAGCACATTAAAATATTTTATAATATAAGTTAAATTTCAGATTTGATTACTTTTAATTTACTGCAACAATATAATCAATATATTGGTAATCATTTGATATTTTATGTGGCATGTGATTTGGTTCTATCATATTTTATTGATGAAAAATGTCAATGATTTATCTTCATATTTTGTATTTTTAATACGTAATTAAAGGTCTTAGGTCGTTATATTTTGTAATTTCAAAATTTTAACTTGAATTTACATTTTCAAGTTAATATTCAACATTTTAATTGATGTTAATGTATTTCCAAAAAAAATTAATCATAAAATCTAAAAGTTTTTCTCTTATTTAAGTAAGCACATTAAAATATTTAATAATATAAGTTAAATTTCAGATTTGATTACGTTTAATGCATTTTGAAAGTTTGATTTTCATTATAGTTATTGGTTAAATGATGTACTAGTCAAGTTAAATTTTTAATTATATTAAATGTATTTACAAATTATATGAATATTAATCCAAGGGAAGGATCTACTTATGTTTAAAACGGTAAGTATATTAGTACATTTTTTCTTTTTAAGTTAAATGGTAAATTTATTTCTATTTGAGCATGTGCAACATTTCATTTAGTTACTATAAAAGAATTGAAAGATTTTGGTATGCAATTAATGTGCTGTCAAATTATATTCACAATGGTTAATCACCAATTAGTAAATTTCATTTATGTATATTAAACAACTTACCTATTTTAACTTAAATTGTTTAATTTATTATGTTACCATAAAACTCAGATTTCGAGTATCTGCTCAATATAAGTTTTCTATTATAACTTTAAATATGAAGAAAAGATTAGTTTCCATAATATTATTTGGCTTGAAATTCAATTACCATTATGAATTAATTTTTGATTTATGTGTATAAATACACATGATATTTCAATTTTTGTAAGTCACATTTCTTGAAAACAATTTATCAATATATATTATTATTTTCTATCATGGTGGGTAAGAAAACAGCAGGACGTTAAAAAATTCCTTTATCAAAAAGAGGAAAAGAAATTGATCGATCTGTGGCATTCTCTAAACGTCCTTCAGGCTTATATAAAAAAGCCAGTGAACTTGTAAGAGAAAGCAATGTCGATCTTGGAATAGTTCTTACTTCTCCGACTGGTAAATCATTTTCATTTGTTCATCCAACTTCTAATGTGGTCATTGATCATTTTATGAACCCCACAATAGAATTAAGTGTAGATGAACAACTTGTTATGCAGATGCACGTAATAATGTGAATCAAAATAATGATAGGCTAAACGAATATGATGCAAGAGAAAAAGTTGTAAAGAAAAAAATATGTTCCTTAGACCAAATGAACGAGGCTAGAGAAAATGGTTGGTGGGAATCCATAGACCAGTTCAATGCAAATAATATAACCAACCTTGAAACATCGTTAAATTCTGTTGAGGATTTCTTAAACAATCAATTGAAGAAGCTAGAAAATGGAGCTTCATCCTCCTCACAATCACCACCAGATGCATATATATAATTAATCTAGTCTTCATATATGAATAAACTTCGGATAATATCTTTTATCGAAGCTCTATGCAACAAAATAAAACTTTAAATTCATATTATTATGTGTGCCTTATTTTTTTGAGTTTAATTTGTTATTTTGTTTCAACAATGGTACTTACTACATGTGTTTTGCAATGATTTCTATTAAGAATATTTATGTCTATTAATATTTATTGTCTCATACATGTTAGGTCTCTTAATATATTATTATGAATTTAAATTATACACAATGTAACCTAACAACCTTTCAGTATGTCGTAGAATACATTTTAAAGCATGTCATATCAAAATAGTTATTTGAAAAAGTAAAGGCAAGTGATATATGCGAATGAAACTTTTCAATATAAAATGATTTAACTATTTATGTTGAAAGAGATTGATCCCGATATATAAAGATAAATTTTAAGTCTCCAAAGTCTTATTTTAAATAGTTCATATAGCTCATCATTTGGATATTCCTATATAATCATATAATTATTTTATTATAAATGTGCAATGCTTATTGGGAGTACATTGACATGGGTATATATAATTTTTATTACTAATAATCTGTTTAGCCAAATTTCTACTAAGCTAAAAATGCTCATTTTATTTTTAAAAGATGCCTACTTTAGATAATTAAGGTATTTGGTCAAGATATTAAGAAGAAAATAAGTGTTTTTAAGTAGTAGGATATCTTTTTTTTTGGTGAAGTTGAAAAGAATAATTTTCTCCCAAAATTTTTTTTAGAATCTTGGTCAAACACAATTTATTGTTCAATATTGACCAAAAAAAATTCAAATTGATTAACCAAATACAAATTGAATTTTACAAAAGAATCCTACAAAATTATTTTTAAATTAATAGCTTGTTTGACCAAGCTTTTTGGAAAGTCAAAAGTGCTTCTTCTTCTTCTTCTTTTCCCAAAAGATGCTTATTTTAGAAAAGCAAAATTTTTGGAAGAAAACAAATGCTTCTGGGGAGTAGCAGAAATTATCTTTCAAAAACTAAAAGAAATAGGTTTTCCCGAAAACATGTTTTGAAAAGCATTTTTGAGAAGAATATATTTAGAAGCACTTTGAAAAAATTTGGTCAAACACTAATTGATGCTCAAAAGTGCTTCTAAAATTTATTGGTCAAACACAAAATATTTTTCACCAAAAATACTTTTTGAGAAGCATTTTTGAAAAAAAAAGAAGAAGACGAGTTTAAAATCTTGACTAAACAGGTTGTAAGCATATTTTAAAACTTTTTCCAATCATCTATAAGTGTCCTCCTTTTATATTACCAGCACATATGACTTACATCTATTTTTCATATATCATTATAGTGTAATCAGTTTCTGAAGGTCAAGGTATGTACAGTAAATCTGTAATATGATCACTTATTGATATTAATTATATTTTTTTAGTAATTTGACTATATATATATATATATATATATTGATGTGGCTCCTCTCTATGGCCTCTAATTGTATTTATCTTTTTTTTTCTTTTTTGAATTTTTTTCTTCATCTTTTATTAATCAATTTATTTAATAACTAAAAAATATTATATATATTATATCTAATTATATTTCATGAGTTACAAAAAACTTCTACCTATTTGTATTCTATACTATCTCCTCAACTTCTTTCCACTTAATTCTTATATATGGTTTAACCACTCTATAAATAACAATGATCTATGAAATTGTTGGATGAACATTTTCATTTTTTCCTTCTTCTTTTTTGTTAGTATATCTTTTTCTCTTTTCTTTTTGATTTTTTCCTTCATTTTATTTATCCACCATGTGTTTAATAATTAAAAGAGATGACATAGAAAAAGTGATATGACAATATGACCATCACTTTGATGAAGATCAATATATATTCTTTCAATTTTTTCTTGTGTAATAATAGACAAACGCAAGTTGATCAAGTGATGGTGGTGTAACATTCATCAAAGGGAGATGATCAAATTAGTTTGGTACAAGTTCATCAAGATGAAGAAAGAAGTTTAATGGTCTTGGAAGATTCATCAAGAGAGATGGTCAAATTAGTTTTGTGAAGTATAGAAGTTTGAATGATGTACATATATATAGATAAATTTTTATTGCTTATTTTAATATTTTAAATTAATTATTTCTTCAAATACAAGATATGTACCCTTCAAAAATAAGACCCTATTATAAAGTTTTACACTTTGTGTAGCAAGGACAACGGAAAATATCTTCATCCGATTATTTTTGTTGCTAACATAAACTTATCAGTATTTCATTATATAAAATTTTACCTTTTAAATATTCTCTCCCCCTCCACTCCCAATAAAAATATATCGTATTTTCTAACATAATGATGTGGCATAGTTCTTTGGCCAAAATTTTATCATTTTTGGCTCTTTTATTATTATTTTACTTTTTTTTTCTTTTTTTTTTAGATAATTTGATTAAGTTATGTTGATAACAAGGTCCTTTTTTCCTCTTCTATATATATAAAAATCATTAATTTGACTAGCTCAAAAGACCCTCCTTTAGATTGTGTAGGAACTTTATTTTTGTTTCATTTAGATCAATTTCTTTAGTGGAAAAGAGGAAAAAATGAGAGGAAAATAATAATAATCTATATGTAATAATAAAGTAAGGAATAAAAAAAGTGACGTGGCATCTCTTTTTGGCCAAAAAAATATAATTATTTTTTTTCCTCATTTTTTGTGATTTTCTCTATTTGTTTCTTATTTATATGCTATATTAAAACTTAAAAAAATAACTCTTAACTCTCTTAAACATATCAATATGCAATGTTAAGAAACTAAAAAACTTATTTTTTAAAATTTATTTAATGTAAAATTTAATAATTTTTATTTTTATTATTCATAAAACTTTTTATTATCATAATCTATAAAATATTAATGACATTATTTGGTATTTCATATTATAGTCCCATAAATAGAGATATTGTAAAACTTTGTAGAAACAATCACATTAGTCTTTTAAGCTGTTATATTATTTAGGAAAAATTACGAGACATAAAATATTGAAGGGCTTAATTACGGGACATGGGTTAACTTTCACATAATTACTTTTATAGGTATAGTTTAGAGCAAGTAGCTATTATTTTGGGCAACATATACATTTTGGGGGAAGGAAAACATATATTACCTATTCTCAAACTCCCTCTCACCCATTTTTTGGCAGAATTCATGCCCCACCCTTATGATTTATGAAGCTTTCCATTTTAAAAAGATTTTTCTAAAATTTCATCCTTCTTTAGTGATGTTTATATAAGTATATACCAACTAAAACGCATATATGTATATGCAATGGGAATGCTTTATTTTTTGTTATACATTGTATATGAGATTCATACTTTTGAGGTTCAAATGTATGAGATTCATACTTTGAGATTCAAACTTTTGAGATTCAAACTTTTGAGATTAAAATGTATATGAGATTTATACATATCAGTATATACATTTGAAATGTATATGCTTAATTAACTTGAATCTCAAATACATATGTACAATAGATGGTGAACACATGAGTATATGAAATTGCAAAATATATGAATGGTTATTTGTATCTGAGATTTTTCAGCTGTATCAGTCAATTATGAAGAGAGAATATTAGTGAGAGTAAAAGACGCATGATTTATGGAGATTTCCATTTTAAAAAGATTTTTCTAACTGATTTTTAGGAATTTATTTTTATGGTATATACGTATATAAGCGTTTATATACAAATCGAGGGCTGATTTTGGAACTTGAAATTAGCTACGCTTTGTAATTAAGAAACTTAAGCTATGGACCCTGAATAATTTAGCAAACTATAGATATTTATGAAATTTATGCTTTTAATATAATAATAAAGCTAGAGATAGAAAAAATGATGTAACAGATCACTTTGGCCAAGAAATACACTTTATCTTTTGTATGTGCTTTCTCTATTTCCCCCCCCCCCCCCTCCATTTATGTGCTATATTAAAAAAAAAATACTCATTTAAACCTCTTAATTATATTAAATATGCAATGTTAAAAAGTTAAAAAGTCATTTCTTTAACGAAAATTTTAATGATCTTTATTTTCATTACACCCACAATCGTTTATTATCATAACCTATAAAATAATTAATAGTCATATTAATGACGTTATTTGATATTCCATATTGTAGTTCTATAAATAAAAATATTGTAAGACTTAGTAGAAATAATCACATTAGTCTTTTAAGTTATTATATTTTTGGTGCTTACTATATTCATGTTTTAGTTTAATTCGAAGAATAAGATGAAGACTATTCAATGGGTGATCGGCTTGTGGGAGTTACTGTCGACAAGAGTTTAGAAGATTGTGCATTGATTTCATATTTTTTTCTTTTATTTTTTATGATTAAGGTCGTAAGAATGATGTATTTTTTTAATATGTTCTTTCTACGATTTATTTTTATTCTATATTTTATATGAATATTTGTTTGTCGTAAGTTCATCTTTAATTATTTTGTATTTTATATTAATATTAACTTATAAATTTGTTCGAAATCTGCTAACCATCATCTTTTATAACTACGCCAAGCGCAGACAACTACACTAGTAATTAATAAAGTCACATTGTCACGAAAATTCTCATTCTCCACATAATTAATACTATTTAAAGTGATTTTTTGTTTCATAAGGTGGATTCAAAAATTCGGGTCCAACAACTTCACAACCGATAAAAAACAATCAATTCAATTTTATATAAAATCCCATGTTGTTATAAAGTATTATTATTATTGTAGTGAATGTCTACCTTATTATGTTTCTTAGGAGAAAAGTTAGGAAACCTAACTTTGAGACCAAGTCAGTTTTCCCCTATAAATAAAGAGATTTTCCAACATTGTAATTCATCCTATGGATCCCTTAATTCCCAAGAGAAATCCCTCAAGATAAATAAGAAGCTCTCTCTTCTCCCTCTCTATTCTTCTTATTCTTAGTTTATTATTTCATAACACGTTATCAACACGAAGTTCTAATCAACTAAGCTAATGGGTGGAGATTTGTCATATAAACAAATTAATGTATGATTCCCCGTGTATGTATTTAAATGTGCTTACACTTTATGAGGTATGTTGCTTAAGTAAATTATGGTGTACAGTGACACGAAGGAGTACTGGTGTTTCCTTCTAGCACACTGCTTCCTTTTCATGATTAAAAAGTAACTTGATCTATTATTGGTTGAAACTAAGGAAAAAAAAAGTTATTTTGATTTCTTACTTCGTATGTCACCTGCCGCCTAATTGAAGATCAGTAAGATCTCTTTGTTTTATTTTTTTTATCGGTTACAAAGAAATTAAATCAATACTCTGTTCATTATGGATCTGCTCCCACCAACATATTACTCCATAGGTATGTAACTCTTCTATTCATTAGTGATTATTTTTGTTCAGAAGTTCTTTTGTTAGTTATAGTGCCTAAATGAAAAAGAAGTGATACTCCTTTTTTGTACGTAAAGGACAATTGCATCTTATAATGCATTGAAAATTTGATCGAGTGATCAAGGAAATTATGAGCACTAAAAGTGATTAAATTTTGTGGTGTTTCACAGACCCCTAAAGCAATAATTGCTTTGAAGCGTGGTATATTTTGAAAGATATGATAGAGAAAAACTCTCTACATCATATGTATGTCTCAATTTGCTCCTGAAGTAGCAATATCTTAAAAGAAGTTCTAAGCTATCATAATTTGATAGGATTAAGGCACGATTCTATTCTATTCCTGGAGAATGAGAATTTTGATAATTATAATACAGATCCATTCTCTGATGAATGTGATAATATTTATAAGGCATATAATTACAAACGTGCACTTGATTGTGATTACATCACAATCCACCTCCGGAAGAGGTAGAATAATTGGAAGATTGAATATCTCCAAAGTTACTATGGTAACACGTATGTGAAAAGTTATCCAAACATGATGAGATCACATGCCACAATAAACTAGAAGTTTATTGATATGATATTCATGCAAAAGTAAACTTGAAGTTTACTAAAGGAAATAGCACATGTCATAGTAACTTGGAGTTACTAATGCAAATAATTTTAGCTGTTGACATGAATGATTTTGCCATCTCGGAGATGTGCATATTAAGTATTCAACATACATCGAAGAACTAGAAGATTCTTCAAGAATTGCTCATGTTGTTTGTTCTCATGATAAGTTGATTGGATAAACTAATGTTGGGATTGAATCCCCTAAAATTTGAAAAGTATAAAAGGTGAATATAGGCCCGTTCACCTACCATGTGATATGATGCATCTATAAATTGGTAACATGTGCGTTTATTGTTAACCTGCAGTTTGACATTTGTAAAGTTGATTACTCAATATAAATTGAGTTAAGAGCATAATTTTTAGATTGTGTAATCAAGACGGTTGATCTTGATAATGCTGGTTTGGCATTGAATGTCTCCGATAAATAGCTAAAACATTGTTTATGAGAACAAAGCTTCATATGTTGGTCTTAGATATGAGATATTGTGTACAACAAAATTTGTATGCATTAGACCAATAAATTATGATTAATTTTCTCCCTCAATTGGTTCAAGGTCAGGATCCAAATATTTTTCATCTAATTGAATTTAATGTGCGATATATGATTAATGAATATACCATGATGCACAAAGATGGATTCCTCAAAGAAGATAGAGGATGTATGTTAACTTTCCTAGCATAATGGAGAGAGAATAAGCATCTATGAAATAGTTATGAATTAACATTAGTATGATCCTCATTCAAAAGATAATTCAAGTCAAATGATATTAACCCAAAATTAATTTCATACTTAGATGCAAATGCTCCTATTGAATGTTCCTGAAGGACAAAGTCTATGACATGCATGAAGCATGATGACCAATCGGTTCTAATTATAATAATCTTTGAAAAAGGAAAGGAGCAAATGATCATAATGTGAGGCAATATGCTTTTGAAGAGCCTACGACATAACACTTCATGAAACCTCATGAGAGGTTTAGGTACCTAAGAAAATAATGAAGTGATGAGATCTCACTAAGTTATGTCGTATTGCGAACCGATAGAAATGATATATCATCGATGATATTTTTGATACAATATAGCGCAATATTGTAAAAGATTATGAGGATTTGAATTCTACGTCTATTAAAGCATGCTAGCTAGAAATATTTATCAAGTGATATGGAAGGATGCATCTTGATAAGCATAAAGCTTATTTGACTTGCAATCTAGACACTAGAAGATGTCGTTGTGTCACTTGACAAATTTGAGATGAAAATCCTTATAGGATTCAAAATGCATGTAGCATATATGAGTTTTTTAAAAACTTATTTATAATTCTCATATGGATTAAATCAATCAAGGTCGATGACTTGAATTGAAACTCTTGAAGAGTTTTTAAAAGCAATAGATTATCTGCTGAAATGAAAAACTTGCAGAATTGGATTGGTTTTGAAGTACCATATCTTGAGCAATTGTAAATCTTGCTATAACTATGGGCATGATATAATTTTACTCCTATATGGAGATACTGAAACAAGATTATTGCATATTGCAAATGAAAAACTTCATATGAATATTTTTATCCTAACGATTATTGTCAAGTTTTTGAATGTACAAGATATTCATTTGATCCACATAAGAGTTCGATACAGATCTATTATCTATTTTCATAAGGGTTACTATTATACCATGTTATTTTACATGACAACCCAATCATGTTGAGATAATAGCTATTCATGAAGCAATCAAGAGTATTTGTGGCTAAGCATGCATAACCTAGTTGAAAGGAGGATTCATAAAAGGAGATACAATGAATCACATTTCACCAAAGCTTTTCTTTACAGATCGCCAAAAGAATGGTGATATCAATATTCAACATATTTATTTGAGTATGAAAGATTTATTCACCAAGTCTCAATCAACTACAATTTTTGAGAAGATGGTGCACAAGATTGGAGTGTGAAGATTCAAACTATTGAATTGATGTTCTCATCAGGGGGAGTTAATACGCGTTGTACTCTTTTTCCCTCACAAGATTTTGGCCCACTGGGTTTTTCTTGTAAGGTTTTTAATGAGAAAGCCAAAATGCGTATTATGAGATATGTGTACTCTTTTTCCTTCACTAGAATTTTTTTCACTGGGTTTTATCTAGTAAGGTTTTAACGAGGCACATTATCTATCAAATAAACATTCAAGGGGGAGTGTTATAAAGTATTATTATTGTAGTGAATGTCTACCTTATTATGTTTCTTAGGAGAAAAGTTAGGAACCCTAACTTTGGGACCAAGTCAGTTTTCCCCTATAAATAAAGGGGTTTTCCATCATTGTAATTCATCTTATGGATCCCTTAATCCCCAAGAGAAATCCCTCAAGAAAAATAAGAAGCTCTCTATTCTCCCTCTCTATTCGTCTTGTTCTTATTATATTATTTTATAACACATGTGAATTTATTAGATTGTTATAGAGAGTGTATATACTCTTCAATTCGCAACCTTTAAATCATCATCACCGCTTTGGCACTTCTCAATTTTCCTTTTGTATGTTGAATGATCTAGTTTAGACAACTGGTCTAAGAATTAGTCATAGAGCATTTGACTAATGTGTCTCTAGCTAGTTCCATCTTTCTGTTGACAAAAATTACATTTGGTCTCTACTGAAAATCCCCATTTCACCAACTTGTCCACTATTAGAAGCCTAGCTAACATGGCATTGAAGTCGCATTGTGAATTTTGCTTAAGGACTTGCAATGTTTTGGAACATTAAGGCTCTCCAGTTTCTTTTTGAGATAAGTTGAAAATAATTCTATGTAAATTTGATGAATTGGACTCTTATGAGTGTTGAACTGTGCGTCCACAAGTCTCTTTATATACACCAATGGCAGAAACTTTGGCCTTAGAAATTGGTATAACTTGTTGTGTTTAGAATGGTGTTAGGAATCTTGAGATACAGGTGGACTCAAAACTATTAGTAGATTGGATACTGAACACTGAAAATTCTCCTTCTGTATATAGAAAAATTCGCCAAAACACGTGGTCCAGTTGAATAATGACACATGGAGAGCATCAGAAGTTACACAAGGCGTAGTCAGACAAAATATGTGATCAAATCAGGCAAGGACACGTGAGTAATAACCAAAAGCAACAATATTGCTTCGAGAAAATGTTGATATGATTCTCCCCATAGGATTAAAATAGGACCAAGTATCGATATACCCAAAGGAAAAATGTAGTACCTAAACTTTCGGGTTAAGATTTGATTTATTTTACATATGTAGTTAGATTTGAACCGAGTAAATTTTATTGTACCTAGGTGTAAAGGTTATTTCTTATGTATGAGAAGTGCATTGTATGTGAATTAATGTCTTAAGGAACATCTAGCACAAAGTTAAGTTAAAAGCTTCTTTACCGATTTAGCTTTTATATAAGTTCTTACAAGGGTCAACATCAAACGAGCATTCCTCCTAGAATACATGACCCAATACCTACCAAATTAAATACCTTGGAGTCTAGTTTCCAACTCCACCGACCGCTTTTCAATCCAACTTTTGAGTAAAATATTATACTCATTTTACTGGACACTATGCAGTTTATATGACCGGCTGTGCAAACAAGGTATCCGCCACACGACCACATTAGGAAAGTAATGCTACTGCCATTGTTGCACGACCAACCTGCGAACAACGTGTATGTTGCACGACCGAACACATGAAAAATGCTATAAAAGCACTCCAAGGTTGTAATTCACCCCCAAGTCCGAAAATTTGACTAGGAAGAGAAACTTTCAAGAACCCAACTTCCTCCAAAAGGTTCATCCATCATCGAAGGTAATATTTAACCATAGAACATTGATGATTTCTTCATTCTTAACACAAATAAATACTTCCTACTCATGGAATCTATATATTTAAAGAAAATCCACCACAAGGTTCAAGAACGAGTTCTTGCTATCTTTTCCTCCAAAAATCAAACCTTTCTCAAGAATTTGAAGCTTTTAAGGTATGTAAAGCTATTCGCTTTTGAGTATTCCTACGGATTTCCGTCTACCCTATGTTGAAGGATTCTTGTGATAAGATAGGGTTTGGATAATATCTTATGTTCTTGATATTTCTTGATTCTACAAGTAGATTCCATGAAAATCCTTATGTATGTTTCTTTTTCCTATTTCATGGCAAACCTAACCTACATGTTTTTCTATGGATCCTTGTACATGAATTCAAGAACTTATGGATCATATGAACTTATGAAGTTATGTAGTTTATGAATCTCATGAATATTTATGAATCTCATGAATCTTATGAATCTCAAATGGTAAAATCTTTTCAAGAATGTATGTTTCATGACTTATGACATGAACCTTCTTACTTATGCTTTTAACAAGAAGATTATGAACCTAACGGCCCTAATGAATCTCCAAATTGTGAACCCTTTGTGATAATGTAACTTCCATGGATTGTAATGTGAAATCTCTTATTTATGGTTTCCTTAACCATAAACTATGTCAAAACAACTTGAATCTTTCAAAAATCCATAACCTTCATTATGTTTCGAGAATCCTTGCCTTAAAAACTATGACATAATGATATGATCCTTATGACTGCTAACGCTATGAACTACTTCAAGAATGTCGTTACGACCTTATGATATGATCTCCGTAATCATACGCTATGCTAAAAATAACATGAATATTTCATAGGCTTTTCTCCATAATATTACAAAAACCCATCTCTTATGAACTCTGCTAATGTCACGATTCTATTTCTCAGGTCATGATGGCATCTATAACCCCCTGTAGGTAAACCAATCCCCGTAGCTAAAACGGTTAGTAATGGGCTACTATCAAAGTGAAGCATGCACAAGCAGAATAATAAGTGGAAGAATGAAAAATAGAAAAAAGAAACGGGATATATATATATATATATATATATTATATATATATATATATATATATATATATATATATATATATATATAAGCATGAAACTACACCATCCCACAACCTGGTATCATCATATAGAAGCCACTACTAAATATACAGAGTACAAGAGAGTGCAAATGAAGAATATACAATTGTCTCTGAATAGCAAAAGAGTACATAGTGCAAAAGAAGGGATAAAGCCAATCCCCGGTTGCTAGGAGCTCACCCAAGATCTCGGATGTCCAAAAGCGTTGTAGGAGTCTCCGCCTCAGCGGCGGTGGCTCACACTAGGATCTGCACCAGAAAGATGCAGAAGTATAGTATGAGTACCAATAAGAAGGAAGTAGTCACAGAAACAAACAGAAAAAAATACATGGAAGCTAGCAACAAGAAGAAGACATGAAAGAATACAAGTAAGCTATGCTAGCCACATAAGATATATCACCGAACACAGGTGAAACAGTAGAGAACGCACCTGGATCCTTGCAACAACTATATATACAGAGGGTTTAATGAACATGACGTTATACCGGTAACCTCAAATAAAGGAAAAGAAGGATAAACAACTAAACATAATCATGCTAACAATACAACTCACAAGGTAAGAATGATCGAAAAGGTAAACTAACAAGTACTACAATATGAGTGGGTAAACTAATCTACCTTCAGTCCCAATGGGCGCCCATACACCCAAGGATCAACATACAAGTGAAAATAAACCCTTCGGCATCCCATACTATCGGAGTGTACACTCAACAACCATCAACAAGGGTGAAATCATGCAAACAATGTATGATATGATATGAAGTGCCAGTGGTATCATATGCACCTCCCTTGGTGCCCGTAGGCCCAGCAGGTATGACTAATAGAAGGATTCCCCCATATACCTCTACTCTCCCATATACCCCTCCTCCGACACTCCCGGTCGTAGCCCCTAGTCTGGATCGACAAGGTCCATGGAAGTCTCTGAGACGACATACAAACTCTCAGTATCTTAATATTCATGCCTAGAATTTATCTGGGTTTAAAATCAGTAAATAAATTCATGTCTAGCCTTCTGGCTCAGCCGAGCCTAGTATAATCTCAAACCAGTATAAAATCATGTCTAGCACTTCATCCTAACCGAGTCTAGTATCAGTTCAAAATTAGTAAAAAATCATGCCTAGCACTCCGGCCCAGCCGAGTCTAGTATCAGTGTGAAAACCATCATAAAACCTCTTTTATCTCAAGAAAATCCATAAAACCAGTTTAACTCCATTTATAGTCATTTTATAACTGAAAATGGGCCCTCGGGCCATGCAAGGTTTAGGAAACTGGTGATAGATAGGCCCGCAACCATAACAGTAATAAATTAATACAAAAAACTCTTTGCATGATGATGGTGATATGATCAAATACAACCAATAGCTCAACAACTCACAATCAATCTTTCGGACCTGCATAGGCTCAATTCTCTCTACAACATAGATAACCAGCTCAGAATCGTGAATCAATGTTCGGGACTCATGGACATTTTCTAAATACCCCACAACTATGGTCCAGAGGCATATATAAAGGCCACCCGAGGCTGCAAGGGTAATACTACAAACCTAGCTCAAATACTAAAGCAATCAAAGTAAAAGTGGACAGAAAGGAAGCAGACAAAGTTTGGGGTATCAACCTAGTAAACCCAACCCAAAGATGCTAAATAGTACAATTATATTCTATATAAGCAAAGTCTAAGGTAGGTAAGTTGTAACCTACCTGGCGTCCGACGAATAGCTGCTGAAAAGGCATCTCCTGAGCCCAAACTGCTCCGAGAAGCCCTAAATAGCAATCAAATTATCAAAAACAAACTCTATTCGTCAAAATGAAGCTAACATGATACCCATAATGCTAGAAATTTAGCTGGGTCAAAATCTTGGTCAAAAGTGAGCATGTGACCCCGAAACCTAAAACTAAAAATGAAAGTTATCACGAGGCTCCCAATGTTACTAGGAGCACATGCTTGAAAATTGAGCGAAAAATGGGTAAGGGAAAAGCCTAAAACAGCCCTTAGTTCCAAGAACAAATTTAGGAATCAAAATGAAGGATTTACGGAAATAACGAGAGGAAAACTTACAATTAGTGACAAGAAATCAAGCACGGACCAGAATTGAACACCCAAACGCTTTAAGATGAGCTCAAATAGAATATAGAGCCTTGAGCTCAAGAGAAAATGTGGAAACGGTTTAAAAATGAATTTGAAGATGAAAGAGGAATGTTTAAATGACAGCGATCTCCACAAAAGCGTAGATTTTCTTTGCAAATGTGGAGGTCACTGTTTACCCGTGCCTCCACAAAAGCGGGGAAATCTCCGCAAATGTGGAAGTCGCAAAAGCGACAGAACACCACAAAAGTAAAGGTTCCGACTAGTCATACCTCTGCAAATGTAGAGGAATGTCCCAAATACGGAGTCTACAAATGTGATGCTCTACCACAAAAGCAGTATCCTCAAATACGACACAAAGGCCGCAAAAGTGAATACACCAGAACCAGCTATACTAGTAAAACTTAGCTAAGTTCAAATGCTCGAATGGACCCTCAGAAATCATCCAGGACCCCGCAAACACAAACCAAATATGCTACTCAACAAAAATGGCATTGCGGACTCAACGAAATTGATGAAATTCCCAGTGAAGGTCAATTTAATGAAAAGGTAGGCCCCACGCCCAAAACCAACCTTTAACCAAATTAAAATCCAATAGCCCAAATGAGTCTGGAAGTATCGGGACCTGAACGAAAGGTCCGTCTAACCCAAAGTCAATATTTCAAAACTAATACCATTGATAGAATTTCCATCTGAGGCCATCTTCTTCGAATATTGACCAAACACAAAATTCAAGTTCAACTGGCCTGGAATCTCACAAAGTGAGATAAAACCAAAATGAAAGCTCCCAGGCCCCGAGCAAGGGTCCAACAAGACCAAAATCCATGCTCCAGAACTAATAAAACTATCTAAATTCAATTCCGAGCATGCCTTCTAAGAATGTTGACTAAAGTCAACGATTTTTCAAGTTAAAGCTCTAAAGAAGGGAAATGGTCATAACAACCTAAGGAACAACTCAGACACCAAACCACCAGTCCCAGCAAGTCATAAATGACTTGGGGCCACTATAGGCAAGCTCTAACAACACAAAGAAGGTGAAAATGCTAACATGACCAGAAGGTTCATTACATCATCCACCACTAAAAAGGACTTTCGTCCTCGAAAGTCAAGAAAAAGGAGTACCTGAAGGCTCAAACAACTATGAATACTGAGCTCGCATCTCTCTCTCGGTCTCCCAGGTAGCCTTCTTGACTAGATGGTGCCTCCACTGAACCTTAATCACAAGACTCTCTCTAGACCTCAATCTCCTGACATATATGGCTAGGATGGCTATCAGCTCCTCAACAAAAGCCAAACTCTCATGCAATTGCAATGAATCCCTCCATAACACATGTGACTCATCTGGAACATAATGCTGCAACATAGATACATGGAAGACTAGGTTCATAACTGAGAACAAAGGAGGCAAAGCTAACAGATGCGCAACACTACCAACCCTCTGAAGAATCTCAAATAGTCTAATATACCTGGGGTTAAGCTTTCCCCGCATATCGAATCTCATCACGCCCTTCATGGGAGACACTCAAAGGAAAACTCGATCACCAACACTAAACTCTTAGGCACAAAGTCTATGATCTACGTAGCTCTTTTGCCTACTCTGGGTTGCCTGAAGTCTGTCCTAAATCACCTAAACTCTATCTAAGGAGTCACAAAGTAAGTCTGTACTTTATGGACTGGACTCCAAACCATCGAACCAACCCACTGGCGATCTGCAATGCCTACCATACAATGCCTCAAAAGGCACCATGTCAATACTCGAGTGATAACTATTATTGTAAGCAAACTCTGCCAAAGGCACATACTGATCCCATGAACCTCTAAAGTCAAGAATATACGCCCATAACATGTCCTCCAAGACCTGGATAGTCCTCTCGGAATGGCCATCTGTCTGAGGGTAGAACACAGTGTTGAGCTGAACCTCTGTACCCATCTCTCATTGAATACTCCTATAAAACTGAGATGTAAACTGAGTATTGAGTTCTGAAATGATAGAAGCTGGAACCTCATGCAAACAAATAACCTCTCAGAGATAAATCTGAGCTAACCTCTCTGCATTATAAGAAGAATGAACCGACAAAAAGTGTGCAGACTTAGTCAACCTATCAACAATAACCCAAATAGAGTCAAACCCTCAAGAAGTATGTGTCAACCATGCTATGAAGTCCATAGTGATCTCCTCCCACTTCTACTCAGGAATAGGAACTCTCTGCAGCAATGCACCAGGTCTCATATGCTCAAACTTAACCTGCTGACAATTCAAGCACTAAGATACACACTCCACTATGTCCCTCTTCATACCACTCCACCAGTAAAGATATCTCAAGTCTCTATATATTTTATCTATGCTCGGATAGTTGGAATATCTTGAACAATGAGCCTCACAAAGAATCAACTGAATCAAATCCCCAACTCTCGAAACATAAAGGCGACCATCAAACCTCAAAATACCATAAGAATCTAAAGTAGCCCTGCTAGCCTTACCTTGAGAAACCTAACCACTAATGTCACACAATCGCTGATCCTCAAACCGATGCTGCTGAATTTGATCAACCAGAGTAGAACAGACCTCAACACTAGAAAGAACTCTGCTGAGATCTGACAAGTCAAGTCTAAAAAATGGTTATCCAAGGACTGGGTATCCAAGCCAACAGTTGCTCCAAAATTGAAAAAGAAGCCAAGCTGCCCATACTTACTGCCTTTTGGCTCAAGGCATTCTCTACCACGTTTGCCTTGCCTAGATGGTACAAGATAGCGAAGTCGTAGTCCTTCAGTAACTCAATCCATCTTCGCTGCCTAGAGTTCATCTCTCGCTGACTCATGATGTACTGAAGACTATGGTGGTCGATGAAAATCTCGCAATGAACTCTATATAGGTAGTGCCTCCAGATCTTGAGCGCGAATACTACCGCTGCCAACTCCAAGTCATGAGTGGGATAGTTGCACTCATGATCCTTCAGTTTCCTTAATGCATAAGCTATCACATGACCCTGCTACATTAACACACAACCAAGACCAACTGATGAAGCATCATAATACACTGATAACACCTTCAACTAGCTATGTCAACACCGAAGCTGAAGTCAATAAGGCCTTAAGCCTCTAGAAACTATTCTCATACTGATTAGACCATTGAAATAGGACATCCTTCCTAGTCAGCCTAGTCAAAGGTGCTTCTATAGAAGAAAATTCCTCAATAAATCGTTTGTAGTACCCTGCCATCCCAACAAAGCTGTGAACTTTGGTAGGAGTAGTTAGTCTCGGCCAATCACGAATGGTTGTAATCTTTCCTGGGTCTATTAATTCTAATACCATCCTTAGACACCACGTGTCCTAGGAATGCTACTGACTCAACCCAAAACTCGCACATTGAGAACTTGGTATAAAGCTGATGATCTCTCAAAGTCTGGAGTACGATCCTCAAGTGATGCTCATGCACGGCTTGAGCACCCTGTGCATAAAGTCCATGAAATCTATTGGGGCATTAGTCAATCCAAAAGACATCACCAAGAACTCATAATGGCCATAACATGTCCTGAATACTGTCTTAGGAATGTCCTCATCCCTAATCCTCAAGTAGAGGTAGCCTGACCTCAAATCTATCTTAGAAAACACTGCTGCACCCTGGAGCTGATCAAATAAGTCATCTATAAGTGACATCAGATACCTGTTCTTTATAGTCACCTTATTCAACTGCCGATAATCAATACACATCCGCATCAAACCATATTTCTTTTTCACAAACAGAACTACAGCACCCTAAGGCAACACACTCGGTCTAATAAAACATGTAGCTAACATGTCCTTAAGTTGAACCTTAAGCTTCCTCAACTCAGCTGGAGCCATACGGTACAGAGTAATGGAAATGGGCCTCGTACCCGGCTCTACCTTAATGGAAAAGTCTATATCATGCTCAGGTGGAAGGCCTGGCAGGTCGGTCAGAAACACATCTAAGAACTTCTTAACCACAAGGACCAACTCGGGAGAAGAAGGGTCTGCACTAACATCCAGGACATATGCTAGATAAGCCAAACACCCGTGCAAAATCATCTTTCTAGCCTGAAGACAAGAAATGATGTCAGATGGTGCACGGCTAACAGAGCCCTACCACACAACCAAGGATATGCTGGGAACAACTATGGTAATAGTCTTGGCATAATAATCCAAAACTTCTCGATGAGGGGATAACTAATCCATGCCCAGAATCATATCAAAGTCTAGAATATCTAGAATCATCAAGTCAGCCCGAGTCTCAAGATCACCAACAACTATTAAACATGATCTAACAATCGGATCCACTACTAAAAAATTGCCTAGTGGGGTAGCAATAGATACAGGAACAGATAATGACTCACTAGCCAACCCCAAACAAGGAACGAAGTAGGCAAAAACATACGAGCATGAAGAACCAAGATCAAACAATATAAAGATGATTGGCGACAGACAGAAATCATACTTGTGATCATCGCATCTGAGGCCTCCACCTCTAGTGTACCAAGGACCGCATAGAACTAATGCCGACCTCCACCTGACCAACCACTATCTCGACCACTTGTCCTGCCATGCTGGGCACCACCTCTACTAGGGACACCACTTCCTCTAATTGGTGGTTGCGCTGATCTTAAAGGCTGAGCTGGCTAAGTGGCTGGCTGAACTGTACTATACTGGAGGCACTCTATGGCAAAATGACCAATGATACCACACTCATAGCATGAACCTAATAGTACACCCTATCGAGATAAATTGGTTAAACCTGAATGGCCACTACAGCCTGATGCCCTAAATGTTGTACTCCTCAATGACTGAACACTATAACCATGCTAACTACCATAACTCTGATCAAACTGAGGCCCACCTGAAGTCTAGAGTGATGCCTGTACTGGTCAGCTAGACTAACCCTGATGCTATTGTGGCTGATATCCTCGGCACCACAGACTTAAACCTCTACCGCTAGAGCAAGAACCACTGTATATACCCTGATCATGTGGCCTCTTATCTCTGGCCCCGAGTCCTGATAATGCAAATCCTCCATAGTGCAGGCATGGTCCGCTATAGCCTGGAACAGTCTCCCACTAGTAACTAGTATCACTGTCATCTGGCAAAGCTCGGTCCTCAACCCCCAAACAAACTGACAAACCCTGTCTGGCTTTGTAGGAATGATCATATCCCCAAATAGAGCCAACTGGTGGAAACAGGTCTCACACTTAGCCAATCAGGTAAGCAACTCTCTACGATGCTCACGGTCACTCTAAGAAAAGAACTTAGCTATAAAGGTCTCATAAAACTCTCTCTAAGTCAACTGAGGAGACTAAGGCGGTTTGCAAGCTACCTGGGCCCTCCACCAAAGCTTAGCTTCGCCTCAAACTGATAGGTGGTATAACTTACTCCGTGAGTATCCAATAGACCAAGATGGTAAAGCATCTTTTCACAAGTAGAAATAAAGTCATAAGCATCCTGACCAGGAGCAGTGGAGAACCTTGGTGGGGATAATCTCAGAAATCACCCCAAAGCCTTCTAGTCTGACTCTGTCATAACTGGGCGAGGAGCAAGAGGCTGAGCAAATATAGGCACTGACAGAACTTGTGAACGGGTAGCCGCAGTAGCAAGCTGCACTCCTGAACTCTGAACACCCAAGGATGCCCCCTGAGTGGATATTTGGTCCATATCAGAAGGTTGACCCCCAACAATACTCAAAAATTGAAGAAGCATGATCCGAATATTTGATGTAGGAGTTGAGGCCGGTGCTGATAATGAGTCTTCTAGTGGCCTTGGTGGCACTTGTGCTGCCCTCTGGTCCACGGGCTGCTGATCTAGAACTGGCTCAGGCCCATACTCTGCCTCAGGAATTCTAAGTGGGGCCGCTAGTCGGGCACGTCCTCAACCTCTACCTCTACAACCACCTTGGACGCTAGCTGGAGTCGGCTGTGCGGGTGCCAAAGGCTCGCCCTTGTCCACTGCTAAAGATATTGTATGAGCCATCTACGAAAGAGTGAACCTCTTTCATCCTATACTATCGGAGCGTACACTCAAAAACTAGCAAACAAGGGTGGAACCGTGTAAACAATATATGATATGATATAAAGTGCCAGTGGTACCGTATGCACCTCCTCGGGAGCCCTAGGACCGGTAAGTAGGACCCATAGAAGGCATCCCCCGTATACTTCTACTCTCATTTATACCCCTTCTCCGTCACTCTCAGCCAGTAGCCCCTAGTCCAGATCGGCAAGGTCCATTGAGGTCTCAGAGACCATATACAAACTCTCAGTATCTCAATATCCATGCCTAGAATCTATCCGAGTTTAAAATCAATAAATAAAGTTATGTTTAGCACTCCAACCTAGCCGAGCCTAGTATCGTCTCAAACCAGTAGAAAATCATGTCTAGCACTTTGGCCTAACAGAGTCTAGTATCAGTTCAAAATCAGTAGAAAATCATGCCTAGCACTTTGGCCCAGCTGAGTCTAGTATCAGTGTAAAAAACCATCATAAAACCTCTTTTGTCTCATGAAAAATCCATAAAACAAGCTTTAATCCATTTATAGCAATTTTATAACTGAAAATGGGCCCTCAGAGCCATGCAAGATTTAGGAAACTGGTGATAGATAGGCCTGCAGCCATAGTAGTAATAAATCAATGAAGAAAACTCTTTGCATGATGATGATGATATGATAAAATACAACCAATAGCTCAACAACTCACAATTAACCTATCGACCCTGCACAGGATCAATCCGCTCTACAACACATATAACTAGCTCAGAATCATTAATCAATGTCTGGGACTCATGGATATTTACCAAATACCCTACAATTATGGTCCAGAGGCATATACAAAGGCCACCCAAGGCCTCAAGGGTAATACTACAAAACTAGCTCAAATACTAAAGCAAGCAAAGTAAGAGCGGACAGAAAGGAAATGGATAAGGTCTGGGGTACCAACCTAGTAATCCCAATCCAAAGATTCTAAATAGTATAATTATATTCTATATAAGAAAAGTCTAAGGTAGGTATGCCGTAACCTACCTGGCATCTGACGAATAGCTGCTGGAAAGCCATCGCCCAAGCTCAAACTACACCGAGAAGCCCTGAATAGCAATCATGCTATCAAAAATAAACTCTACTCATCAAATAAAGCTAACGATACCCATAATGCTAGAAATTCAGCTGGGTTAAAATCTGGGTCAAAAGTGGGCACGTAGGCCCCGTAACCCAAAACTCAAAATAAAAGTTATCACGAGGCTCCCAATGGTTACCAGGAGCACATGCTCGGAAATTAAGCGAAAAATGGGTAAGGGAAAGGCCCAAAATAGCCCTTAGTTCCAAGAACAAATTTAGGAATCAAAATGAAGGATTTACGAAAATAAAGAGAGGAAAACTTACAATTGGCAACATGAAATCGACCACGGACCAGAATTGAACACCCCAACGCTTTAAGACGAGCTGACACAGAATATGGTGCATTGAGCTCAAGAGAAAAGGTGGAAAATAGTTTTAAAATGAATTTGAAGATTAAAGAGGATTGTTAAATGGTAGCGATCTCCACAAAAGCGGAGATTTTCTTTAAAAATATGGAGGTTAGTATTCACCCGTGCCACCACAAAAGTGAGAAAATATCCACAAATGTGGACGTCGCAAAAGCGACAGAACTACGCAAAAGCGGAGGTCCCTGACTAGACGTATCTCCACAAATGTGGAGGAATGTCCACAATTACGGAGTCTATAAATGTGGTGCTCTACCAAAAAAATAATATCCGCAAATGCGACACAAAGGCTGCAAAAGCGGATGCACCAAAACAAGCTATACCCCAAAACTTAGCTAAGTTCAAATGTTCGGATGAACCCTCGAGATTCATTTAGAATCCCTTAACCACAAACCAAACATGCTACTCAACCAAGAACGGTATTCTGGACACTACTAAAAAAAATTGTAAAAAGAGACCTAAAAAAAGAGACCTCAAAAATAGGTCGCAAAAAAGCGACCTCATGAAGTCACTTTTTTTTCTTAATATTTTTTTTAATTTTTTTTTAAAGAAAGAGACCTCATGAGGTCACCTATATGAAAAAAATCGCAGAATAATATTAGCGACTTCATGAGGTAGAAAATAAATTTTAAGAAATAATGGTGACCTCATGAAGTCGCTAAATTTTTAAAAAATAAAAATAAATTACAAAAACTACCTCACGAGGTCTCTATTTTAAAAATATCTATTGACCATTTTGATTAAAAAAAAAAGCGACCTCATTATGTCTCTTTGTTTAACCTCACCAGATCTTTTTTTAAAATAAAATAAAAAATACACAAACTAAGACCATTTTTTTTGACACAGCGTCTCAAAACCCTTCTCTCTCAAAACCCTCTTTATCTCTCTCGTTTCCCCTCTCTCTCAACCTCACTCCATCATCCGCTACTCCACCTCCAGTAGTCCGCCACCCAGTCCATGAGGGCTGCAATGTAAATCAGCCTTTCGATTTTTTTTTGACTCTTTTCTAAAACTAAAACCAAGACAACACATTTCCTTAGAAGAACCTAATAATGATTGCCATGAATTTAACCCGTTCAGTTAGTCGTAGTTTTTCTCAACATCTCTTCAAGTACTCACAATTCACTTGTGTTTTGCTTCAGTCCCGCAAGCAATAAATTTTTTTACTTAATTAATTAATTTCGCTAGTATTATTTCAACCAAAAATAATAATCTAAACATAATTAAATCCAAGAAAATGATATGACTAGAATTTAATTTTGCATTAGTTGTGGTTACATACAAAGACAAGTACTCACATTATACAAGAATATTGAAAGGAGTTGCTGCAAAATTGTAAGTACCCAAGTGTGATTGCACAAGTGCTCACTAAAATTCTAAAGATGTGACTTATAGATGTTAGATTCCCTCGTTTTATATAGTTATAACCCTGGCAGTGAGTTGATGTTTTTGGTATATGACTGCATGTTTATGTGGATGTTGGTATCTTATTTAAGCAGTTGCTTCTCTTCAGAATAGAACTGTGTTATTTGTTGTTGTCATTGTTATTACTATAAAGTTGAAATTTTAAATTTTGAGTCATCATAGAGTTGTCATCAACAATTAAAGAATGAGGGAATTTATTTTTGCTTGGGAAGTAATAAACAAAACATATAAACTTTTCTTAGAAATAATATTGCTAGTCCAAGAGTAGAGTAACTTTTGATTGCATTAATTGTGCATTTGGTTAAAGCTCATCTAATATGTAAATATTTACTGTGATGGAGAATGCATTCAATCTTCTAATTCTTGTTGTGTACTTTTGCAGAGAAAGAGAGAATGTTTTGCATCATGCATTTTGTTTGTTATGATTTGATTCGCCCATTGTTTCCCTTGAGCTAGCATGGATGAATAATATGATCGACTTTGCATTCCCTTATCTATTACAGAAACCCACTTGACCTTCTTTCCCTCTATGTCTGTTTGTACAGTCTTGCACTTGCGTTTGAATTATCTGTTTTTAGGGAGAGTTATAGTTGCATTAGTCGTGTCCTTTCCTTTGGTAAACCTATTGATATAGCCTATTTAAATATTGATGGGCATCACACGATGGATTGAATTCTCTTATATTGCATCCATGGCATTTTGTGGTGTCTATCTTTAAAGTAGACTTTTGTGCAAGAAAGTCTAATCACCAATTTGAGACTAGTATCGGTCACTTGTTTGATAAGCCTACATTCTAAATCCTTGATTTTCCCTCGGTATCTTTTAAAACATGATACTTTTTTTCATCAGTAATTAAATATAATTATTTTTTCCATTAACCTCTTCATAGTGCTATTCCTCTTTTACATATGTCATTATCTTTAAGGAGAAGTATTTGAAGTGTTGCATGAATTTTTAGATATGCCTCTCTGATGAATACCTTCTACCTTCTCTTTTATTCCCCTTCGTCATTTTGTTGTCTGCCTTCATTTTTTGAATTTTCAGTAGTTCAATGCTATTTGCATCTACATTCTAATTTGGGTCCTCCCTGGTGCAATTTATCCGTGAATACACTGGCAAGGTTGATGAGCTGATAAAAGATAAATTGAGGCTCAAAAAGAAGAAAAAGCCAAAAAGAATGAAGAGTTGGATATTATGAAGCATCAGGTAGTTATTGACTTGTATATGATGAAAATGTATTTGCCTATTTTCCTTCTTTTTAGCGTGGGAGGTAAAAGAAGTTGCAGAGTGTTTTGGTAATGTTTTGACAAGTACCACATCACATGCACGGCTGTGGAAAATTGACCATCTCTTTTACATGATTATTGTCTCAACCATGCCTTGCTAATCCTGTTTATTTTTTTGGTTGCAGATTATGTACGCACAACTGCTCTCTCTGGCTTTGCCTGCTTCGCAAATGCCAGGTATGGTAGGTGTTGGTATTGGTATTGGTGGAGGTTTCTCTCTATCCCCACCACCTCCAATGAGTGGAATGGGAATGCCTCCCGTTCCTCCATTAGGCATGCCACCTATGGGTTCCTACTAATCTGATGGTGTTACCACACTGGTGTAAACAAACGTTATGAAGAGAGGACACAATCAAATTTTTTTTAATGTAGTACTTTGCAGTTAGTTTCTGAAGGACACAAGTGGAGAAAAGAGAAATAATTATTTTTGTTGTGTGTCATAGTGTGTTGATAACTCCTTGTAATATTCTTTTAGAAGAGGCATTTTTTTGCAGTTAGGCAGCAAGTTGAGGATATTTTGTATTCTTGACAACTATGTAAAGATTTATTATATTGCTTATAATATGGATTGGAGGATATTTAGTACGTATATGCGTTTGTTTCAGTTTGATTGATTGTTGGCAGCTCTCTGAGCTTGATTTAGTTGATTAGATTGTATATATTATTGAATTGAATTGAAATGACAGGTGGGCAGCTGCAAAAATAGCAATTTACTGCTATTTGTTTTGCAGAAAAGAGACCTCATGAGTTCTATGTTCTGCAGTTTCATTTTCCAAAAATTTATAAAAATGACCTCACGAGGTCTCTATTCAGGAAATAAAATAATATTAAAATAAACAGTGACCTCACGAGGTCGCCTTTAATAAATTAACATAGAGATCTCATGAGGTCTCCTATTGTAAAAGAAAATAAATAAAAAATATATATAGCGACCTCATGAGGTCTCTTTCTATAAAATCTAAAAAATAACTCAGTGACCTCGTGAGGTCACTTTTTGGCAACCTCATGAGGTCTCTATCGAAAATCGACCTATGTTTTAGCGACATACCATTGAGGTTGATTTTTAGGTCTCTTTTAATAGTTTTTTTAGTAGTGGGACTCAACAAAATTGACAAAATTCCTAAAATAGAGGTCGATTTAATGAAAAGGTGGACCTCACACCTAAAACCAACCTTAAACCAAAACGAAACTCAATAACCCAAAATGAGTCTGAAAGCCTCGGGACCCAAACCAAAGGTCCCTCTAGCCCAAAGTTGATATTTTATAATTGATAGTGCTGATAGAATTTTTATCCAAGGTCGTGTTCTCCGAATGTTGACCAACGTTAAACTTCTAAGTTTAACTGGCCTGAAATCCCACAAAGTGAGATAAAACCAAACTGAAAACTCCCAGGCCCCGACCAAGGGTCCAACTAGACCCAAATACATGCACCGGAGCTAATGGAACTGTCAGAATTTTATTTCAAGTATGCTTGCTAAGAATGTTGACTAAAGTCAATGATTTCCTATGTTAAAGCTCGAAAATAGGAAAATAGTCATAATGGTCTAACGAATAGCCCGGACACCGAACTACCAGTCCCAACAAGTTATAAATGACTTGGAGCCATTATAGGCAAGCTCTAATAGTGCAAAGAAGCTGAAAATACGAACATGACCGGAAGGGTCATTACAGCTAAATGATATAAATATTCTATAATCTCCATAATGCTATAAAGACTCATAACTTATGAATCTATCCCATAAATATTTTGTCTTCCATGAATCTCAAATGATGCTAATGAATGATTGAAACATATGAACAAGAGCCTACCTAGGCTAACTCATGATATGGGCATAAAGTGACTAACTTATGATATTAACCTAAAGTGGCTAACCTGCAGACATGAGCATAAAGTGGCTAACTTACAAAAATAAGTCAAAATGACTACAACCAAAAATAATATGATCTTAAGGGAGTTAGATGGTTAATTAAGAAGTCATAAGTCTAAAGGATGAATGCTTGAAACTACCTATGCTGACGTAGGTGTTAATCATTTGGCAGGTTCATACGACTCTTTTCATGTTTCTCCAATAAGGATGATTTAGCATACTTTTTACACTGTTATATACAGAACTTACTAAACTATATAGAAAATATAGTCTGGTACCTGGTCGATCAGGTGTTTGTCAAACCCATAAAGCTTGTGATGTTTTACGTAATCATGTTATGTCGGTTAAATGCCATCTACATTCAAATTATGTTAAAAACACTAATGTAAGTTCCCATCCCAAATACATGTATTTCTCTCTCATGTCATATTTTCCTACACTTGTTATTTCAGTTACAAGTTTATCCTATGTTATGTTTGTTTCGTGTCCTTTTATATACCGTATATTCCATGTACTTATGACATTCGGTGATGCATTATTTTATGATACAAATTCAGGTACTCATGCAGATGCTCTTATGCTTCATCTAATTTCTAGTGTTTTAGCTTTGGGTAAGCCTTCTCTATTTGAGTGTTGGCCAGTAAAGAACTCCCATATTCAAAAGATGAAGGTGGCGGAGATGAGGATGTTGCGATGGATGTGCAGGTTTACTAGGAGAGATAGGATTAGGAATGAGGATATCCGCGATAAGGTGGGTGTGGCGTCGGTGGAAGATAAGATGCGGGAAGCGAGGTTGAGATGGTTCGGACATGTGAGGAGGAGAGGCACGGATGCTCCAGTGCGGAGGTGTGAGAGGTTGGCTATGGATGGTTACAGGAGAGGACGAGGTAGACCGAAAAAGTATTGGGGAGAGGTGATTCGACAGGACATGGCGCAGTTGCAGCTTACCGAGGACATGACCCTAGATAGGAAGGTGTGGAGGACGCGGATTAGGGTAGAAGAGTAGTACGTAGAAGTGTGTGTAGGCTAGTAGGTAGGAGTGTTTTCCTTATTGCCCCGAATAGTAATTGTTATAGTTTCTTGTTCTTGGATTCCTCGTGGTAGTATTTTGTGGCAGTGCTCTGTTTCTGTCTGTGGTGTGCTACTACATATTACTTTCTATCGTCTCTTGTAGTTTTATCTTGTATTTTTATCCTGTATCATTGTTACGTACTTTTTAGCCTATTTTAGACTGTTTTGTCTTGAGCCGGGGGTCTATCGGAAACAGCCTCTCTACCTCACCTCTGAGGTAGTGGTATGGACTGCGTACACTCTACCCTCCCCAGACCCCACGCTGTGGGAATACACTGGGTATGTTGTTGTTGTTGTTGTTGTTGTTGTAAGCCTTCTCTATTTCTAGAAGGCTTAGTCTGTAGAGTAGTAGTGTATGTTATTTATATAAGGGTAGACTGGGGGTCTTTGCATGGCAGTTAGTACTCAGATATTCAGTCTAGAGGCTTCATAGATAGATAGTAGTCATTCAGGTCAAGACATGTATTTATTTTATGTATTAACTCATGTCATTTTTCTGAAATTATAGTAATAAATAAAGATTCTTTCTTTTTAATGCTTTTTCATATTTTCTGCTTATGTTAGTGTATGCTTATGTATCATGCCATATTATGAGTATGACCGGGGCCAGCAGTAGCATCGGGTGCCGACCATGCCCAAGGTGTAAGCTCGGGGTGTGAAAATATGGTATCAGAGCACAAAGTTCAAGTATCCTAGAGAGTAAATATAACCATGTCCGTAGCATCTCACTCATAGTTATGAGGTCCCCACTTCTATAAATGAGGGACTACAGATATTTATGAGAAGTTTTTCATTCTGTCATTCTCTAGATCATGCTATAGAGTTGTGCAATAAGAAACTTATCTAGATTCATGCATAGCTCTAGTTATGCTTACTATGCCTCATATTTGAGGTGATATGAGCAGTAAAGCTCAAATTTCTATCAATATGGTGCTCTTAGATAGAGTAATCATAATGTGAAGATATTGCACATGAGCTTAATAGGAGCCCATTAGTGTGTTTAAGTCTATTAATTTGCAAGAATGAACTCGTGTCTACATTTATCATGTATTTGAGCTAACAGTAGAATGTGCTTATAGATTTCCATCAAATTAATTGTGTAATTAAGATTGATTGTTTTGTCAATGATTCTCGATGGACTAATGTCTCTTTGATTTGTGCTCTAGTAGTTAAAATCTTATGTAGCATGAGGAAATTTGTGTTACTACCCATGTTTAGTACTAGATGCTAAGCATGAACTTAGATGATTACCATGGCAAAAAAGAATGATAGTATGAGGGTGATAATGCTAGTTGTGGGATTTGATCTAGTAGGTTTGACATAACACATGCAAAAATTTAAGTTGATAACTTACAAAAAGTGTGGAGGTGTTATTTGTGAGCTCTAGATGAGTAAGTAAATGAGCTAAGTCATTAACTAAAGAAGAGGAGCCTCGAGTGTTAGAAAGAAGGTGTATCCGAGTAGTGTGTTGTTGCATTAGATTCTAAGCTTCTAAAGTGCTATATATGGCTAATTTAATATTCTTGAGTTGCATAAGGTAGAAAGATGATGGGTATGTATTATATGGTGTCCCTAAGTGCTGAATCGAGGGGATTATATAAGTTGGCCGATGTTTAGTCTCTTGATATAAGTCTTAAACCTTTTGAATTCGGTGGATAGAAAATTAGAGGTATGATATTAGTAAGACAATAAGAGTATGAGTTATATAGTGGTAGCCTTTTGGGCAAAGAGAAAGTTAAGACATATACCAGGAAGAAGTCTTTGAAAGAATTTTATCATCTACAGATATAGTCCTCAAGGGAGAGTTTAACATTTATGTGTATAGTGATATCCCAACCATGCAGAGTAATTTGATTATATCCCAGTTTAGGGAGGAAGTCCACAGACTTATAATTTAGACCTTTGAGTTAAGGGGGAATGATAGGATGGATGACTAAGTCAGATCATGAGATACAGATAGTGATGAGTTCTAGAAAAAACGCTATGATGGGATAATGATCTATTCTTATTCTATCATATTCCAGGTACTTCAGTTAAAATGACACTCTACTCATGTCATAAATATTGGTATCATGCCTATGACTAAGGTTTATGAACTTCATATTGATTGACGTCTTACTAAGTTCCTAGAATGAGAAGTAATAGCTTCAAACAACGATCCTAATCCTACTTTATGATTCTATGAATTCAAGCCCTATATTATGAAGCTCATGATATATGAACTCATGTCTCATAGTATGCTAAGTCCTATGAACTCAAGCCTTATTATATGCCCTTAATGGCCAACAAAATTGTTCTACGCCACGTATATGCTCAGACTACATTTCTCGAATGACTAGTGCTTATGATATTTTTTCTTTAAGCCCTATGTATGCTCACTTATGATGACATTGAACTGTTATGTCATGTCTATGCTCAAAATGACTATCTATTCATGCTTTATGTGTTTGATATATGAAGTATTCATGCCGATTGTACCTTAAATAACAAGCCCCCATTTTTATTGTCAAGGTTACAGTTAGTGTAACTTAAAGGTTGAATAGTATCCCTTTCATTCCTATAATAACTCTCAAGGCCATTTTCTCATTTTCATACATTTTTACCATTTTGACCCTTCCTATAGCTTATACACTGCTTATGCAACTTGTGAGGATGGGTGGCATGCTTCCTGAGATGTTCAGTCGGGTTTTAAAGGAGCTTTCTTATTTAGGAACTCTTAAAGTTGAAATGTTTGGCTTTGTTCAACAGTCAAAGTAAATGGGCTCGGATGAGAATTCTGTCAGCATCGTTAGCTTCAGAGCATGGATCTTGGACTAGTGGGACCTTGATTTAGGTCCTGAGGCTTCTTGACTTATTTTGGGTACTTGGATAACTTTTATGAAAAAATAAAAAAGTATTGACTTCGATCAACATTTCCTCAAGATGACCTCCGTTGGTTATTTCAATGATTCCGTTGAGTCTGGGATGCCATTTCAAATTAGGTAGCATATTTGGTTTCTGTTCACAGAATTCTGAATGAATTCTAAGAGTCCATCCGGTTGTTTTAGACTTGGTGTTGCAACTAGTTTTTTTCCAGCTGCTGGTGCAGCTACATGCCCTTCATCGCATTCTTGATGAGGGCTTTGCATTCACGAAGGTCTAGATTTTTTACCATCGTATTTGTGGGCTGCCCTTCGCGTTTGCAATAAAGGACCCATTGGGACCCAATTCAGGGTTCTTCTTGGTGTTTGTGAGGAGACCATCATGATTGCAATGGGTCTCCTAGGTGTAGGTCCGCGCTTGTGATAGGGTCACCGCATCGTGATGAAGGGGACCCTTGGCAGTTAAATACTCCCCAACTTCATTTCTTTTACCATTTTCAATCAAAAACTTGATCTTATGAGCTTAGAAATAAAATTCTTGAAGGATTCTTCAGCCCCATTGTTTTTGGGTAAGTTCCTAGTATGTCTCTTGCGTTTTCCCATTAAATTTATGCGTTTACTTGTCACTTTTTTGTCATTTCATAGCTTAAATACTCTATTGATCATAGTGAACTTTGGGGTTGTTTTGACCCTCGAATTGCTTCCCCTTTGCGTCCAACTTGTGGGCATGGGTTTGTGACCCTATTGGGAGCATAATTGCAATTTTTAATTCCTCTTTCATCGACGAGCCTCGAGGATCGATTTTTGACCCAATTTCAAAATATTGATATGGGTATCATTAGTCTCATATTTACTTGTAGATTATGTTTGTGATAGCAAGGCAGTAATATAAGGCACTTTGGATGGGAAAAGCTCTCAAGTGATGGTTTGTATTTGCGGTTCAATCCCGAGGTAGGCTACGGTTTACTTTCTTTAGACATAGCTCAGTTGGATAGTATATTTTATAAGTTTGATGAATGTTAGGGTTGCCTTTTAGGGTAAAATTAAGCTATAATGATCCTTTTGTATAATTGGCCATTTTTGGGACCCTATACTTGTATTTTTTTCCTTAAGCCTTAGTTTAGGTTATATGTAGCCTTGATGTGGTTATATTAGAATCCTTAGTATAAAATTAGAGGAGGTTTTCATGGTAGAGTAGGCTTTTACCATTTAATTTGTATTTATTGCTTCTTTTCCATTTTATCCTTTATATTGTGCTGTTTTGGTCCCGAGGCCATGGCTTGGGATTAGATAAGACTCCAGGTTAGTGCCACTTGTTTGGAGGGGGACTTTACCCTATTTTCTGTATGTACATATATTACATATCTTCTTGTGATGGAACACATTCATCCATAAATTCACAAACATGGATCATGGCACGGTTTGAAGGAAAATATAATGACCTGTTCCATCGTTACTAAAAATATATGTGATAAAGGTATACGAATCTCATTCACCATAGGTGTTAGAATTAATTCCTTGGTATCTGAGTGCATTAGTTATGATTTAAGGTCATACAATGCCCCTAGCACAAAGTTAAGTTGAAAGTGTCCTTACTGATTTAGTTCCGGGCTAAGTTTAAACTAAGGTCAACTTAAAACAAGCATTCCTCCTAGAATATAAGGATCTATAGAGCCCAATACCCACCAAATTAAATATTTTTGAGTCTTCTTTCCAATGCCACCAACCATTCATTAATCCGCTTTTGGAATAAAAAGTTATGACTATTTTACTAAAGACTGTCTGTGCTAAAAAGTTGAGGCTGCTGTAGCGAGTTTAAGTCGCTATAGTGGGGCCTCTATAGCAGAAAAATTCCCGCTATAGTGGGACAACGATAGTTTATAAGCTTATTTTGATGGATTTCAGTCTATAAACTCCAAATTTTCATTCCTAATCCCTAGAGAGGCGATTTGCTCATGGTTGGGGTGAAAATCCTTTGTTGAGGTAAGATTATTTCTCCCTTTTAACATCGATTAATCCGTTCTTCTTCTAAAATTATTAGAATGGGTAATTATGGTGAAATTCTTGTGGTTTAGAACCCTAGGCTCATGAATTATGGGGAAAACCTATAGGTATGAGTATTTTCACCTAGAATTAATTTTAGATTGTAAATTAAGGGTAGAACTAGTGGATTTGAATTCCCAAAGTATTTGTTTGAAGAGTAGTTTATTTATTACTCTTATAAATATTGTTATTTAGATGATTTAACCTTCAGAAACTTGAAGACAAAGGAAGATCATCAGTGGCATAGCTTACTTGTTGCAGCACCTTGGTGCCCAGGTAGGTTATAGTCTATGAGTAGTAGAGTGTGATTAGAAATCATACTCATAACATATATTTGATAGGAGAAATCATGCTTAGGTCTACGGGCACGGAGTTCAGATAGATAAAATATGTGATTACTATAATAAAGACCTAATTATTTATTGATATGTTAATATATGAATCCTTGATGGGTGTTTCATATGTGTATGACTCCATGGTGGATGGTAATGTGAATTATATGATTATAGATGATAAGGAGATTGTGTGAGCTTAGAATCTAGTGAATCTACCTAATTACCATAAAATGGGTGAACTTGGTATTATGTGTGTTTGGAATATGGAATAATCTTGCTTAAGGTTAGTGATGAGAATTGATTATGGTATGAGGAGGCGGTCACATAATTTAAGACTTTAATGTCAAGTTAGGCTAAGGGTTTGAAAGTAAAAGGTATGAAGGTGTATGACTTCAACTAGAGTTTAGGCCCTATTGGATTGAATGTGCATTCCTAAAATGAGTACTTACATTTAATGAATATGGCTTGATAATGCTTACTTGAATAAGTCAGGGATTGGTCTTTAGACTTGCTATAATTGATGAAACTAATGAATGATATCTACTTGTGAATTGGTGTGTTAAAGAATGATTGTTGTTTGCATAAAATGAGCAACTCGAGTTGACCAAGTATTTGGGTAGTTGTCTATTGTTGCAAGGCACACTCAAGAAAGGTAATTGTTAAATAATATCCTAAGTGTCAATCTCATATAATGAGGTTATACTAAAAGCTTGTTGAATGTTCAAGTATGATTTCTTATTCTCATTGTGGTTGTGATTGTTGTGATATTTGTTGTCATTGTGGAATTTTACTTAGGCATCTTCACAAAATTGGTTGATGTTATTTCGGTACCACGCCTAGTACATTCTTTATGATTCATTGGTTGGGTCGGGTACCACGCATGGTATAATTTCTATGATTCATTGGTTGGCTCAGGTACTATGCCTGGTATAATTTTTATGATTCATTGGTTGGCTCGGGTATCACACCTGGTACAGTTTCTATTATTCATTGGTTAGCTCGGCTGAAATTTGATTGGCTCGGGACCACGCCCGTATAGTACATGGACAAGAGCTCATCCCCTGTAAGTCATGGCTATTTGGAAACCATAAGCCCTTAGCATGTATGTACAAGGTATATGTAAGTTTGACGGTTCCTTGAGTGGACCGAATTTATTATAACTATTATGATTGTTGTTTATATTGGTTCCTTGACTGGATCAGGTTTATTATAATTGTTATGGTTATTGTTTATATTGGTTCCATGAGTGGACTGGGTTATATTATGGTTGTTGTTTTGGGATCCTTGTGTGGTTCGGTTATTTGGCATATATTTTGGATCCATGTGTGATCCAGTTACTTGACATATATTTGGGATCCTTGTGTGGTTCGATTATTTGGCATATATTGAGGATCCTTGTGTGGTTCGATCACTTGACATAAATTTGGGATCCTTGTGTGGTCCGGTTATTTGTCATATATTTAGGATCCTTGTGTGGTCCAGTTACTTGACATATATTTGGGATTCTTTTGTGGACCAGTTACTTGGCATATATTTGGGGTCTTAGTGTGGTCCGATTAGTGTGTTTAAGTGCTAAGGTGGTTTCTTATGTAAACCAGAGTTTCATGTTAAGTGCCATAGATGATGTCCTAGGGATCTCTGGGTGGTTCGGGTTACTTGCAAGATATGACATAGTTATATATGGTCTGTTTACTTGTGTAGTTGGACATGACTTATATGATTGTTGAGTCAGGTTATTGACTGGGAGTCTTATTGGTAGTCAGGGTCTTGATTTGGTTTATTATCATATTGACTACATGTAATGAGTTGGATACAACTAAGTCAGCGAGGATAAGATGGAAATACTCATACGTAATATCAGGGATAAAGATAGCATAAGTGGATAAAGGTGATGTGGACTAAATTGTTATATAAGTTGTCATGCTTTCTTTCTGTGATTCCTATATTGTGTTTACGTGATCTAACCCTGGTGGGCCGATGATACCTACCAGTATATATTGTTTGTACTGATACTACTCTTGCTATACCCTTTTTGGGGTATAGTCTAGTTGCATGATCAGTAGATTTTCTGAGATGACATGAATAGTGATCTCCATCAGCTTCTACTCATCTCTTTCCTATGGTGGGAGTTGTGTCTTGTTTTGTTTTTGTACTTCTCTTAGAAGCTCTTATACCTGTTTAGACTAGTTCCTTGGGAAGGGGTTTTCATTGTATTTTTAAAGGTTTCAATGTATTCGAAGGTTTTGAAACTGGTTTGTAATTTTTAAAAGCATTTATGGTTTCTTATTGATTTTCTGCAAACTTATTTTAAATGGGGGGTAAGGGTTCTTCTATCTAGGTGGATTAGAGTAAGTGCCCGCACGATCCGAGTAGTTAGATCGTGACAGAAAAATATTGGATTTTCAGTTTTAAAAAGGAGAATGCACCACTTTTCTATGGTTTTTAAGTTATAGAATTGATTCCATTAATTTACCACTAATTTTCTGAGTTGGAAAGATAGTATCACTTTTATACTCAGTCTCAGGGACATTCTAGAGCCTTTTTACTCAGCTTGCTTATTGCATATGTTGAGGATCTCTAGCGCCTCATGAGAATACTTGGGGGTTTACTTTATTGCATATGTTGATGAGCTCTGGAGGCTCGATGGATCATTTCAGGTTTTACTTTTCTGCATTGAACACATAATGCATTGCACTATTTCATATTGCACATCATTTTTCCTTGTATGCTCACAATGAGTGTTTATTCCCATTATTATGATTATCTTCATTGTTATCTTATTGGTACTTGAGATTCTAGGTTAGTCTCCGTTCATTGCTGCTGTTATGTTTTTTATATTATATTCTATCTTCTGAGCTCAATTGGTCTATGATATCTACTGAGTACCCCATGCTTTGGTACTCATACTATACTTTTGCATCTTTTTTTGATGTAGCACCTAGTACGAATTATCTCCACTGGTCATCCACTCATTCGTGTCATGTTGCTGTTCAGATTATGGTGAGCTCCCAGCATCCATAGATTTATTTCTTTCCCCACTGTACCTACTATCTTTATTTTGCCTTTTGGATAGAAGGGTTGTATATTGTATAGCGTATTCCCGTACTATAGAGGCTCTTGTAACGGTGACACCAGGTCTAGGGTTGGTTATGTATGTATATACCCTATCTTTCTTAGTCTCTTTAGGGCTCGTTTGTATATTTTATACCATTTTGTAAATATCCATACTGTGGCCCCTTCTTATCATTGTTTTCTTCTGCTTTATCTACTCTTTGCTTTACTTGTAGTACTTGTCTTGGGTTTTAGCTTGCCTACTGGGGGGGATCATAGTAGGCGACATCACGACCTAATTTCAGGTTGTGACAATTCCTGAGGCACATGCCCTAATTAATGATGCTCAGTTTATAATCCATCTTTTTAAGAAGTTAGAGCTCTATTCGTATATTATGCAGCTTATGCTTCAACTCTATTTCTTCAGTGATTTTTGTTTATGATGTGGTAGGTGGCAATTAAAGAAGCTAGGTAAAGGCTAAGATGGGTTAGAGTAAATGCTCTTTTTAGTGGTAGCTATAGTATTCTTGTGTCACCTAAGTAATTAAGTGAGGATGAAATATGAGGTAAGGTACAGTTATCTGTGATAGTTAGATGAGAATATAAGGTGTGTATACTTGTGGAAGTAAGTGAAGCTATTGATTGTAGCGATGCTCGGAGAGATACTTAGATAGTTTTAGCTTCAAGGAAGCCATGAAGTGAATATAGTGATAGGCTTGACTATCCTGTTAATAAACATATGAACGATTACATTATGTGACTAGTGACTAGTTGTTAAATTTTAAGGTTGATTGATTAATGTTATAGGAAGAAGTAGTATTTTCACACCTCGAGGCTACCCCCTGAAAGTAACACGGGACCTGAGACTACAAGTGATATTAAGATCATCCTTGGTCATAGCATGACTTAAACATAACATAGACATTAATAGCGGAAGCATAAGCTGAAGAAATAAGCAAACTAAATTATCATAAAGATCATGATCTAAGAATATAAAGTCTGCGAACCACAAATATCGATTGTCTAACTGTTCCTGAAAGCCTCTAACTGATAAGATGAATTGTTTGGACAAGACCCCCAGCGAACTCTAAATACTGAAAAGAAGACAACTAAAACTAGACAAAACTCATAACTAGTCCTCGAAGGATAAGGATTCACTAACTCTGACCGAAAATCCTGCTGGGTATAGACATTAGTCTAGGAGTAAGCGCCTGAATCTACATCATGATATGATGCAGCACAAAGAAGTATACGATCAGTACTATAGAATGTACTTAGTATGTGAGATATGCATAATCTATGATAAAATATACTTAAAGCTGAAATCATGTAATAGTGGTAAAATCTTTAATGCAATGACTCAAGGAAATATCATAAATGAAAACATATTTATAGTCATAAATCATAAGTAGTGAATCAGAAACTTGAAAGCAAAGAGTCATATACATTTAAATACTTGAAATCATTTATGTGAGAGATTCTCGTAACAGACATAGACCATGTGAGCTACATGGAATCCAACTTCTGTACCCTAGCTGGCAGAGTTGTCTGTACCTTCCCGGGGTACAAGACCATATTTAGAGTGGAACCACTATCATGTGCCCATTGGGCTAAATAATCTATGCTTGCAATGTAGTTCTAGACTGGGGCTATCTGGAGCCCTTGTCAGCTCGGTACTAAGTACTACTTCCAAAATATAATATATATATATATATATATATATATATATATATATATATATAAATATATAGCTTATACATACATGTGACATATCTGGATACCAAAATTGTTCATAAATCATGTGGACATATCTAGATGTCAAAACTGTTCATAAATCATGTGGACATATCTAGATGTCAAAACTGTTCATAAATCATATGGACAGATCTGAATGTCATGCTACTTGTAAATTCATAAGCCTTGAAAGTAGCATAGCCCTAGTTCAAACATACCTTTTACTAAAATTCATAGCTTGAAGAACTAGGCATGCAAGTTTCATAAATACTTGAGGTCATGTTATCTACACATGCAAATTTATCTTGAAAACATGCAATAAGGTTAATCATGCTAAAACTCATTCTAAATCCATGGGATTTTAGAAATACTTGTAGAATCTCATATAAAATCATGCATAAAGGATTAGAAAGTCTATTCCAATACAAGTAAATCAATTTCATAGGAAAATTCATACTTGGGTAAGAACCCTAATTTCTCAGTTTCATAAATTCAAAGTAAAATTGTAGGTTTTGGGCATAAGGGTGGAAGAAAACCCTTATTGAATGCCCACATCCATGAATCCAAAGCTTTTCTTAATAAAAATATGAAGATGGAGACTTGCAAAAGGAACCCTAGGCCTTGGAGCTTGAGAGAAGAATCTTTTTTTGTTTCTTTTGAAACTTGATTTGAGAGAGTGAATGAAAATCTAACTAAGTGGGAATAAAACCCCTTTACTTTGGCCTAAAATGACTTAACTTAGGAATTAAAGAAGTGGGAAATCATAAAAATACCCCTGGGAATTATGTCCAAAAACTGGTAAAAATTCTCGGCCAAAGCATCCATGGGCACTAACCACGGCCCCTAGAATGAACCATGGGTCGTGGTTCATGCTCGTGGTTCCTGGCCAAAATCAACTGCTACGGATCTGATTCCACGAGGGACAACCACATATCGTGAGATTTTCCATGGCATGTGAAAACCTCTCATGAATTTATGCCTAAAGTTCAGCCTTGAGGGCAATTTCCACGAGGCCTTTCCATGGCTCATGGTTCAATCTATGGCCCATGGACTTGGTCTATGGACCCTGTTCTAAGCCTAAACACTTCCTACTTAGGAGTTTTTTTGTCTTGGGACCTAGCTTAGAATTTTTGAGGTGTTACAATATCTCCCCTTTGGGATCATTCATTCTAGAATGAAGACTGAAATAAGCAGAGAGGGATTTAGGAGACATGCGTAAATACTAGAAATATAAAACTGTTGATACCATATGAACCTGAGAGGAAAACTCACGAGGAGACATGAGGATACTAAGGAGGAACTATTACCTCAATCTAGAACTAAATCGGAAGGAAAGAGATGGGGGGTACTTAGTCATCATAGTTGTTTTTTCTTCCCAAGTAGCTCCCTCAACTGACTAGATCCTTTAAAGGACTTTCACTGAAGTGACTTCCTTGTTTCTCAACCTTCGAACCAGATGATCAAGAATCTCAATTTGTACCTCTTTGTAAGTGAGACTATCCTTCACACCTACATTCTCAAATAGAATGACTGAGTCTGAATCACCAACACACTTCTTCAATAAGGACACATGGAAAATGAGATGAATCGTCGTTAACTCTACTGGCAACTCTAACTCATAAGCCACATTACCGACCCTTATTAGAATCCTGTAGGGACCCACATATTAGGGACTATGCTTCCCTTTCTTACTGAATCTCATTACACCCTTCATGGGTGAAACCTTCAAAAACACCCAATTATCAACCGCAAATTTTAAGTCTCTTCTCTTCACATCTGCATAGGATTTCTGTCGACTCTGAGCAGTCTTCAACCTCTCCCTAATGAGCTAAAATTTTTCTATAGTCTCATTGACTGAATCAGGCCCTATCAATGCTACTTCACCTACCTCGAACCAACCTATAGGTGATATACACCTCCGCCCATAGAGTGCCTCATATGGAGTCATCTGAATGCTGGAATGGAAACTGTTGTCATAGGAAAACTCTATAAGAGGTAAATTATCATCCCAATTATCTTTGAAATTGATCACATAAGACTTCAACATATTCTCTAAGGTTAGGATGGTACGCTCCGCCTGACCATATGTCTGCGGATGAAAAGTTGTGCTAAGATTAACCTGAGTACCAAGGCCTTTCTGAAATGACCTCCAAAGCTGGGATGTAAACTGAATACCCCTATTCGATATGATAGATAAGGGAACCCCATACAACTTGACTATCTCACGAATGTAGAGTCTGGCATAATTCTCTGTTGAATTAGTAGTCTTGACAACCAAAAAGTAGGCTGACTTAGTCATCCTGTGTACTATCACCCAAATAGAGTCATGCTATCGGCGAGTACACAGTAAGCCTGAAATAAAGTCTATATTGATCACTTCTCACTTCCAAGTAGGAATGCCAATACCCAAAGTGATACCACCATGTCGTTGATGTTCTACCTATACTTCCTGATAGCTGGGACACTTAGCCATAAAATCTTCACTGTCCCTTTTCATGTCATTCCACTAATAGACTTCCCATAGGTCACGATACATATTGGTGGTGCTGGGGTGAATAGAATACCTGGAGCTATAAGCGTCTGTTAAAACTTGTTGCCTCAACCCATCCACATCTTGAACACATAACTGGCCCTGATAGCGAAGCACGCCATCTCCCCCTTGGGAGAAAACCTCTACTCTCTACTGATGGACCGCACCCTTTAACTGATGCAAGATAGGATCACTGTCTTGTTTCTCCTTCACCTCAACTACCAAAGAATATTTTGACCCATTCTGAACTATCACACCACCATCCGCTAAATCTGTAAGGCAAACCCCTAACCGAGCAAGCCTATGAACATCCTTAGCTAGTTCCTTCTTCCCTTCTTCAACCTGTGACACACTACCCATGGAGAAATTGCAAAGCATATCAACCACTATATTAGACTTACCCAGATGGTAAAGCACACTCATATCATAGTCCTTAAGAAGCTCAAGCCACCTCCTTTGACGAAGATTCAATTCCTTTTGAGTAAACACATATTGGAGACTCTTATAGTCGGTAAACACATCCACATGGACATCATACAAGTAGTGCCTCCAAATATTTAAGGCAAAAACAACTGATGCTAACTCAAGGTCATGAGCCGGGTAGTTCTTATCATGAATCTTAAGCTGTCTGGAAGCATAGGCGATAACCTTATCATGTTACATCTTTTCACAACCCAATCCAAATCTAGATGCATCATAATACATAACAAAGCAATCTAAACCCTCTAGTAGAGCCAAGACTGGAGCTATGGCCAACCTTGTCTTCAGTTCCTGGAAGTTCTTTTCACACTCATCAAACCACTAAAACTTAACCTATTTCAGAGACAACCTGGTCAATGGGGGCAGCTATAGATGAAAACTCTTCCATAAATCTCATGTAGTACCCAGCCAAACCGAAAAATCTTCTGATATTTGTCAGGGAAGTGGGTCTAAGCAAGTTCTTTACTGCCTCTATTTTCTACGTATACACTCGAATGCCTTTCTTAGATACTATATGACCCAGAAACGCAAATGACTGCAACCAAAACTCACACTTACTAAACTTTCAAATAACCAGTGATCCTTGAGAGTTTGCAGTGCAACTCTCAAATGGTTTTCATGCTCCTTCTCACTCTGAGAGTAGATAAGAATGTCATGTATAAAGACAATGATGAACATATCCAAGTAATACTTGAATACCCTATTCATCAAGTCCATAAAAGCTGTCGGAGCATTTATTAGTCCAAAGGACATAATCACAAATTCATAGTGACCATACCGAGTTCTGAAGGTTGTCTTCGAAATGTCACACTCTCTAACTCTAAGCTAATAATAATTGGATCTAAGGTCAATCTAGGAGAATTAGGTGGAACCCTAAAGCTGGTCGAACAAGTCATCAATCCTAGGGATGTGATACTTATTCTTGATTGTGACCTTGTTCAACTAACAATAGTCGATGCATATTCTGAGGGAACTATCTTTCTTATGCACAAAAAGGACTGGAGAACCATATGGAGAGATGTTGGGCCCAATAAAATCTTTGTCTAAAAGGTCTTTCAACGGATTTTTCAATTCCTTAAGTTCTGGTAGAGCCATTATGTAAGAAGGAATAGATATAGGCTACATATCTGGGAAAAGGTTTATCCCAAAGTTCATCTCCCGCTCAAGATGGACTCCAAGCAAATCCTTTAAAAGACATCAGGAAATTCACTTACTACTGAAATCGATTGGAGGATGGGGTTTCTGGATCAAAATCCATAACCCAAACTATATGGTAGACATACCCCTTAGAGATCATTTTCCTAGACTTGAGATAAGATATGAAATGATCCTTCAATGATGAAGGACTAACCTGCCATTCTAAGACATGCTCATTAGGAAACTGAAAATATACGACTTTGGTTCTGCAGTCGATTGAGGCATAACAGGCATGTAGTCAACCCATGCCAAGAATGATGTCAAAATCTATCATTTCTAGTTCCATTAAGTTTGCTGAGGTTACTCTAAAAAGGACTGAGATAGGGAAATTTCTATATACCCTTTGAGCTAGAACTGACTCATCAACTGGAGTAGAAACATAGAAGGGTTCTAGGAGTTTTTCAGGACTGACTCCAAACTTGCAAGCAACATATGGGGTCAAAAAAGACAACGAAGCTCCTGGGTCTAGCAAAGCATAAACATCAATAAAGAATACTCATAACATACTAGTGACTACATCATGTGAGTCCTCCTAGTCTTGATGAGATGACATAGCATAGAGATGGTTTTGGTGCTAACCGCCACTTGTGCCAGAAGTGGAACCCTGCTGAGGTGTACGACCTGCTAGAGCTGTTGAAGTAGTACTCTGAGTCTTGCCATATCCATTGTTCTATCTGGCTGAGGGGAAATCCTTAATCCTATAACCCATCTGTCTGCATCTAAAATATCCACCTAAGCCATAGCGATACTCCCCAGGGTGACTCTTACCGCACTTATTGCAAATAGGGTAAGAAGTCCCTTTCACAATATTTCCCTGAGAACAAGAGCCTGTCACCCAAACTGTCTAATTATGCCTGAGCCTGGGTACTGGGGGAGGAGCACTAGCTAATTATGGCACTAGTCTTGATGACCTCTTCTGAAACGAAGACCAGTGTCCACCTCTGGACCTCTAATGACTGAAACCCAAGTCCTCTGTTCTGGCCCTTTTATTTTCCTTTGCCTTCTCCTTTAGATTATCTTCCTCAATCTACTGAGCATGTGTCATGAGCCTAAATATGTCCATATCCCCAAACGACATAGTTATCCTGTATTTTTTCTTCACCAAGTCAGATACACCAGACACAAATTTACTCATCTGGGCCCTCAGATCAGCCACCATAGCTAGAGTATACCTAGAGATTTGAGTGAACTTCACCCCATACTCCTAGACTGGCATTGAACCTTGCCTTAAATTCATGAACTCTTCAGTCTTAGCCTCTCTCAACTCCCTTGGGAAGAACCTATTCAGAAAAGCCTCGACGAAGCACTCCCAAGTCACATGAGTTGTATTCTTACCCCCTACCTATATTCTACTGAGTGTACTAAATGTGAGTCACATCCTTGAGCTGGTAGAAGGCTAGATCAACATTACCAGTACATGTCACCTGTATTACCTCTAGAATATTCTTCACCTCATCAATGAAACTCTATAGGTCTTCACAAACCTTAGACCCCAAAAACTTTGGCGGGATCATACAGATGAAATCTCTTAACTCTGGCAACAGTTGTCCCACCATTTGGGTTAGCAAGAATAGGTGCCTGCTGATTAGCCTGAGTGCTCACAGCTTATGCCAATAGTTGGATGGAATTCTTGAACTCAGCATTTGTGACCTTGTGGTCTAGAACTAGAGAATTAGCATTTTAGGCGTTAGCTCTGCGAGGAGACATGATCTGAAATACATAAAGAATGGCTTATAGAGGAGAAATAGAGTTAAACTCTATCACACAATAAAGAACATGAAAGAAGTAAAGTTTTTCCTAAAACATCTTGTAGCCTCTCCCTCATAAGTGTGGCGTGCTTCACACGACTCTACTTAATGCAACTTTTAGACATCCTAGGACTCCTCAACCTAATGCTATATTACCAAGTTTGTCCCTCCCCGAGGCTACCCTCTGGACGTAACATGGGACCTAAGACCACAAGTGATCCCAAGATAATTATTGGCCTTAGCATGACTTAAACATAACATAGACATTAATAGCAGAAACATAAGCTAAAGTAATAAGCAAACTAAATCAACATAAAGATCAGGGTCTAAGAATATCAAAGTCTGCAAACCATAAATACCGACTGTCTAACTATGCCTAAAAGCTTGTAACTAATAAGATGAGTTGCTGGGACAAAACCCCGTGCTAACTCTAAGTACTGAAAAAAGACAACCAAAATTGGACAAAAGACATAACTAGTCCTTGAAGGATGAGGACTCACCAACTCTGACTGGAAATCCTGCTGGGTCTAGCCACGAGTCTGGGAGTGAACGCCTGAATCTACATCATGATAAGATGTATCACAAAAAAGTATGTGATCAGTACTATGGAATGTTTTGAGTATGTGAGATATGCATAATCCGTTATTAATCATTCTTAAAACATACTTAAAGCTGAAATTACATAATAGTGATAAAATATATAATGCAATGACTCAAGGCAATATCATAACTAAAAACATGTTTATAGTAATAAACCATAAGTAGTGAATTTGAAACTTAAAGGTGAAGAGTGGTACATATTTAAATACTTGAAATCATTTCTGTGGGAGATTCTCGTAATCGAGATAGACTATGTGATCTAGATGGAATCCAACTTCTGTACCTTAGTTGGAAGAGCTGGATGTACATTTCTAGGGTACAAGACCATGGTTAAAGTGGAACCACTATCGTGTTCCCATTGGACTAATAAATCTACGCTGGCAACATAGTTCTAGACTTGGGTTATCTGGAATCCTTGTCAGCTCGGTGCTAAATACTACTCCAAAAATAATATGTATATATATATATATTGCTCATATATACATGTGATATAACTAGAGGTCAAAACTGTTCATAAATCATGTGGACATATCTGGATGTCAAAACTGTTCATAAATCATGTGGACATATCTGGATGTCAAAACTGTTCATAAATCATGTGGACATATCTGGATGTCAAAATTATTCATAAATCATGTGGACATATCTAGATGTCATGTTACTTTTAAATTCATAAGCCTTGAAAGCATAGCATAGCCCTAGTTCAAACATACTTTTTACTAAAATTTATAACTTGAAGAACTAGGCATCCAAATTTTATAAATACTTGAGGTCATGTTATCTAAACATGCCAATTTATCTTAAAAATATGCAATAAGGTGAAATCATGCTAAAACTCATTCTCAATCCATGGTCTTTTAGAAATACTTGTAGAATCTCATATAAAATCATGTATAAAGGATTAGAAAGTATATTCTGATACAAGTAAATCAATTTCATAGGAAAATTCATACTTGGGTAAGAATCCTAATTTCTCAATTTCATGAACCAGAGTAAAATTATAGGTTTTGGGCATAGGAGTAGAAGAAACCCCTTATTGAATATCCATATATAACTTAATCCAAAGCTTTTCTTAATCAAAATTTGAAGATGGAGACTTGGAATAGGAACCCTAGGCCTTGGAGCTTGAAAGAAAATCCATTTTCTTCTTTTTAAACTTGATTTGATAGACTGAATGAAAATATAACTAAGTGGGAATAAAATTCCTTTAATTTGGTCTAAAATGATTTAATTTAGGAGTTAAAAGAGTGGAGAATTACAAAAATACCCCTGAAAATTAACTCTGAAAACTGGTAAAAATTCTCAGCCCAAGAATCCATGGGCACTAACCACGGCTAGTAGAATGAACCGTGAGTCGTGGTTCACGCTCGTGGTTCCTGGCCAAAATCACCTGCTATGGATCTGATTCCATGAGGGATAACCACGACTCGTGGAACTTTCCATAGCCTGTGGAAACCTCTCATAGTTTCATTCTAGAGGTCAGCCTACAGGTCTATTTCCACGAGGCCTGTCCACGACTCATGGTTCAATCCACGGCCTGTGGACTTGGTCCGTGGACTCTATTCTGAGCCCAAACACTTCCAACTTCAGATTTTTTAGCGTGGGTTCTAGCTTAGAATTTTTGGGGTGTTACACATATTCTTGGGGTATGACTCTAGATGTAATAGATACCTCATCGACTTTTAAATTAAACCTAAGATATGATTAAACTTCAAGGATTAAGGTTCTTAAGGAGTGAAATATAGAATTTATTAATTCAGACTAGCATAACCACATTAGGCGTAACACCTTATGCCTTTGAGTTATGCTTAAACATGGGTAAAAATGTGAATATACACAGACTTTAGTAGCTATATGTACCCATGTGAAACTTATAAGTTGTAGATGATGAATGTAGTATTCAGAGGAGGAAATATAGTTGAAAGGTATTGATAAGCATAAAGGTTATCTGTCATATCTTTTATGGTGAAAGCAGTCCAGTTCTTACTCAATTCCCACTGCACTCATATTTCATGTCATGTAGGTTAAGATTGAAGGAGACTTATTTCAAAGTCCATGTCATCCATACTCTATGAATACATGTCAGGTGACTAATATGCTTAGGTCATGTTAATGTTTGACATCCGTATGGCTCATATGACCCGTGCCTATAATTATATGAATTCATGTCTAATGTTATAATGTTTATGCCCCATGAAAGTCATGTCTTATGATGTGTCAATGATAAATCTCATGTATTCTATGACTCATGCCTATACATTCTTTCATGATTTGTTATGACGCTTTTTGTGTTAATCTAGCTCATATTGATCAGTGTCAGCTCAAGATATCCAAAGAAAAATTATGTTTAGATCAGTCCAAATATTTTCCTTTTAGCCATGACCCTCATTCGAGGACGAATGATCCCAAGAGGGGGATATTATAATAACTCAAACTTTTGAGCTAAGATTTAAACCATTCTATGTATATAACTAGACCCAAACCCGGTGAATTTTTATTGTAACTAGGTGTCAAGACCATGTCTTAAGTATGGTAAGTGAATTGGATGTGAATTAAGATCTTAAAGAACATCTAGAAAAAAGTTAAATTGAAATCTTCACCGATTAAGTTTTTGTATAAGTTCTTACAAGAGTCAATTTTAAATGAGTATTCCTCCTAGAATATAAAGAGTTATGTGGCCCAGTACCTACCAAATTAAAGGTCTTTGAGACTAATTTCCAATGCCACTAACCGCTCATCAATCTGATTTCTGAGTAAAATGTTATGCTTATTTTACTGGACATTGTGTAGTCTGTGTGACCAGCCATGCAAATGAGGTATCTGCCATGTGACTGCACGGGAAATGTAGTGATAATTCCATTATTGTGTGACAAGTATGCAAACAAGGTATATGCTTCACAACCACGCACGTGGAAAATTCTATAAAAGCACCCCCCAAGTCCAAAAACTTGCCCAAGGAAGAGAAACTTTCAAGAACCCAACTTCCTCCAAGGTTCATCTATTATCCAAGGTAAGATTTGACCGTAGAATATTGATGATTTATTTATTTTTAACACAAATTAATATCTCCTACTCATTGAATTCATAGATTTTCAAGAAAATACACCCCTAGGTCCAAAAATGAGTTCTTGCTATCTTTTCCTCCAAAGATCAAACCTTTCTCAAGAATTTGGAGTGTTTAAGGTATGTAAGGCTGTCCATGCTTGAATATTCCTATGGATTTCCATCTTCTCTAAGTTGTAGGATTCTTGTGGTAAACTAGTAATTAGGGTAACATCTTATGTTATTGATATTTCTTGATTCTCCAAGTGTATTCCATGAAAATCGTTATATATGTTTCCTTTTCTTGTTTCACGGCAAACCTAAACTATATATTTTTCTATGGATCCTTGTACATGAATTCAAGAACTCATGAATCAAATGAACTTATGAAGTTATGTAATTTATGAATCTCCCAAATATTTACGAATCTCATAAATCTTATGAATCTCAAATGGTGAACTCTTTCCAAGAATGTATGTTTCATGACTCATGACATAAACTTTCTTACTTATGCTTTTAACATAAAGATTATGAACCTATCGAACCTTACAAATATCCAAATTGTGAACCCTTTGTGATAATGTAACTTCCATGGATTGTAATATAAACTCTCTTATTTATCGTCTCCCTAATAAATAACTATGTCAAGATAACTTAAATCTTTCAAATTCTACATAACCTCCATAATGTTGAGAAAATACTTTCCTTTTGAACTATGACACAATTATATGATCCTTATGCCTTCTAACACTATGAACTACATAAGAATGTCTTTGTGACTTTATGATATGATCTCCATAACCATAAGCTATACTAAAAACAACATGAATGTTTTAAAGGCTTTTCTCAATAATGTTACAAAATCCATGTCTTATGAACTATGCTAAATGACATTAATATTTTATAATTTCCACAATGCTATGAAGACTTTTAACTTATAAATCTATGCCATAAATATGCTATCTTCCATGAATTTCGAATGATGCTAATGAACAGTTAAAACGTATGAATGATAGCCTAACGAGGCTAACTCATGATATGAGCTTAAAGTTGCTAACTTATGAGCCTAAAGTGGCTAACCTACACACATGAGCCTAAAGTGGCTAACTTGTGAAAATAAGTCAAAACGACTAAAACAAAAATAATATGAGCTTAAGGGAGATAAATGATTAATCGAGAAGGCATATGTCTATAGAACGAACACTTTAAACTACCTTTGCCGACATAGGTGTGGATCATTTCTCATTTTTGGATGACTTTCTTCATATTTCCCCTATGAAGATGATTTAGCATGGTTCTCACATTGTTATAAACAAAACTTACTAAACTATGTGACAAACATGCTTTGATGCCTAATTGATCGGGTATTGATCAGACCCATATAAATCATGGTATATTATATATTCATGTTATGTCGGTTATTCCATATAATTCCTCCTTATATTTGTAGTGGTGAAAGTCAAAATAGTAGTGAAAACGAGGGTTCCAGTAGTTAATATAAGTTTCCATTCACAATAATTGATGATCTATGTCAGTATTTCTCTCTCATGTCATGTCTTCCTATACTTATTATTTCAGTTACATATTTATGATATGTCATGTTCATTTCCTTCCATTTTACATACCATCATTCCATGTACTTATGACATTCAGTGTTGTATTTTTTGATGATGCAGACTCAAGTACTCATGCACATGCTAAAAATATTTCGTATAAGTTCTAGCATTTCAGTTTTGGGTAAGCCTTCTCTATTTTAAGAAGGCTTGGTCTGTAGAATAGTTCAGTAGTGTATGTTATTAACATAAAGGTAGATCGAGGGAATGATCATGGTAGTTAGTACTGAGATATTCAGTTTAGAGGCTTCATAGATACATAGTAGTCAGTCAGGTCAAGACATGTGTTCAGTTTATGTATTGACTCATATGTCATTTTTCTGAAAGTATGCTAATGAATAAAGGTTTTTTATTTCTAATGCGTTTCCATATTTTCTGCTCATATTAGTGTATGATCATGTATCATGCTATGTTACGGGTACGCTCAGGCCAACAATGATATCGGGTGCCAGCAATGCTCAGGGTGTGACAAACTTAGTACCAGAGCACAGAGTTCAGGTGTCCTTAGGAGTCAACAAAGCCATGTTAGTAGGATCTCACTTATAGTTTTCAGGGCCTCACTTATATAAATGAGAGACTATGAAAATCTAAGAAAAGTTTCTCATGTTTTCATACTCTAGATCGTGTAGTAAGAAACTTATGCATATTCATGCATTGCTCTACTTTAACCGACTATACCTCATCTTTAAGGTGATAGGAGCAGTAAAGCTTAAATTTCTATCAATGTGGTGCTCTCAGATAGAGTCATCATAAAGTGAATAGATTGTACAAGGTCTTGAGAGGAGCCCATTAGTGCGTTTAAGTCTATTAATTCAAAAGAATGCACTCTTGTCTACATAAATCATGCGTTAGAGCTTACAATAAAATGTACTTGTGGACTGCCATCAGATAGATTGTGTAATTAAGATTCACTATTTTGTCATTGATTCTTGGTAGACTGTTGTCTCTTTGATTTGTGCTCTAGTAGTATGAGAAAGTTTGTGTTACTACCCATGTTTTAGTACTAGACGCTAAGCTTGAACTTAGATGATCACTATGGTGAAAAGAATGATAGTATGAGGGTAATAATGCTAGTTGTGGGATTTGATCTAGTAGGCTTAACCTAGCATATGCAACAATTTAAGTTCATAACTTATGACAAGTGTGAAGGTGTAAGCATGAGATATATTTATTTATGATCTCTAGATGAGTTAGGGAATGAAGTCTAAGTCATTAGATAAAGAAAATGAGCCTTGAGTTCTAGAAAGAAGATGTGTGCCAGGGTAGTGTGTTGTTGCATGAGATTATAAGCTCCTAAATTGCTATGTGTACCTAATTTAGTATTTTTGAGTTGATTAAGGTGGATAGATGATATGTATGTATTATATGGTGTCCCTAAGAGCTTAATCAATGGGATTATAGATAAGGCGGTCAATGTTGAGTCTCTTGATATATGTTTTAACCTTTTTGAATTGGGTGGATAGAAAATTAGAGGAAGCATGTTAGTAAGACAGTAAGAGTATGCGTTATATAGTGTTAGCCTTTGAGGTAAAGAGAAAGTTAAGAGACACCCAACAAAGAAGTCCTAGAAAATATTTTAGTATCTACAGATGTAGTCCTCAAGGGAGAGTTTAGCATTCATGTGTATAGTGATATATACTCCGATCATGTAGAGTTATTTATAATAACCTAGTTTAGGGAGAAAGTATAAAGATTTAGAATGTAGACCTTTGAGCTAAGAAGGAGATGATATGATCAATGACCAAGTCAGATCATGAGATTCAGATAGTGATGAGTTCTAGAAAAAGAGTTGTCATAGGATAATGATCCATTTTTATTTTAGCATATTCCATGCACTTCACTCAAAATGAGACTCTACTCATAATGTACGTATTCACATCATGCCCATGACTAAGGTTTATAAAGTTCATACAGATTCACATCCATTCTACGTTCCTAGAATTAGAAGTAATAGCTTCAAACAACGATTCTAATCCTACTCTATGATTTTATGAACTCAATCCCTATGTTATGAAGCTTATAATATAAGAACTCATTTATCACAGTATGCTAAGTCCTATGAACTCCAGCCTCATCATATGCACTTATGTCTAACAAAATCCTGCTACGTCATGTATATGCTCATACCAGATTTCTCGAATGAGTCATGCTTATGATTTCTTTGATCTAAGCCCTATGTACGCACACCTATGGTGATGTTGAACTGTTATGTATTATTTATGCTCAAAATGACTCCTTATTCATGCTTTATGTGTTTGATATTTGAAGTATTCATACCTATAATACCTTACTTCACAGGCCCCCATTTTGAGTGTCAAGGTTACAATTAGTGTAACTCAAAGGTTGAATAGTATCCCTTTCATTCCTGAGGCACATTACCTAATTAATGATGCTTAGTTTATACTCTATCTTATGGTCAATAGTTAGATCTCTATTCATATATCATACAATTTATGCTTCCACTCTATTTCTTCAGCGACTTTCATTTATAATGGGGTAGGTGGAAGTTAAAGAAGCTAAGATAGGTAAAGGCTAAGATGGGATAGAGTAAATGCTCTTTTTAGTGGTGGTTGTGTTGTGCTTGTGTCACCTAAGTTATTAAGTGAGGATGAAATATGAGGTGAGGTTCAGTCATGTGTGATACTTAGATGGGAATATATGGTGTGTCACCTTTTGAAAGTATGTGAAACTATTGATTGTAGGGATGCTTAGAGATATACTTAAATTAAAAGTGTGAATGTCCTTTCTACTGTCTTAGAAGACTTCTTTGTTATCTTGCATTTACTACAAGTGAGATACTTAGTAATATGATTCTTTTCACAGTTTTTACTCAGTCCATTATTCATCATAAGTTGAATAGATCTAAAATTTACATGACCAAGATGTTCATGCCATAAACCTAGAGATTCCACTATATAAGCAGCAATATTTTCATTTTTAATATTGAGTTTGAATATTCCATTTGAAACATAGCCTTTTCCAACAAGCATGCATTTTTAAATAGAATAAATTTATCTGCCTCAAAAATTATTTTAAAATTATGCTTCGAAAGAAGCGTACCTGACACCAAGCTCTTTCGAATATTAGGAATATACAATACGTCCATCAATGTGACCATCTTTTCATAAGTAAATTTCAGTTCAACAATTTCTTTTCCCACAACCTTAGCAGAGGACGAGTTTTCCATGTACAAAATTTTATCGTCCCCCACTAATTCATAGGTCATAAAATAAATTTGATCACCTGATATATGATGAGTTGCGCCCGTGTCTATCCACCATTCCACTTGACCTTCTGCTAGAATGCTTTAATGATCATTTCCACAAGTTCATCTTTTTTATTGTTATTTGCTTTTCCTTTCTTCTTTTCAGCTTTACGAATTTTACAATCACGCACATAGTAATCAACGTTGTGATAATTATAACATTCATTTGATTTAAAATTGACACTAGTACGCTTAAAATTCATACGCTTTTTTACTTTAAAAAATTTCTTATTGTTAGGTCCCTTCTTGATTGGTTTTTCTTCAATCATATGAGCGTTTATGACAGGTTCCTTCAAAATATTAATGTCACGATATCACATCTCTTGTTCAGTTTGCAAGTGTTGCGGTGTAATGACTGGACCTGTCATTACTTTAAGAATCGCAAAGTCAAATTATTTGGTGAACTAATTTAAAGTACGTTCGTTTAAGTAGGGTGACATAGTGGAAAAATTTCTGATTTTTTTTTTAAAAATAAATTATAATAATCTGGGATGACGTCACTCTGCTATAGCGGTAATTATTTCGCTATAGTAGGACCGCCATCGCGGAGAGTTAACCGCCAAACCAAAGTGGCAGGAGGCAGAAGCCTCAGAACGGGATTTAATAAAAGATGCTCTCCTCCTCAATTGGAAAACATACGAGGGTTTCGCCAAAAACCCTCTCATGCTGATCCAAGGCTAGGGAAATATGAGAAGGAGGGGTCATGGCTGGAAGGATGCAGAATAACGAATTCCAGGGCCATCGTTCAGCCGAGAATGCCTTCACGGAGCCAGAAATGTACGATTGCAGCTGCTTGGCGTCCAGGTAGGCTAGGTTTTCATGAGTAGTTAGACCTGTTTACATTATGTATTCATCGTATAGCGGAATGGAGATTTCATGTTTTAGGCCTCCGGGCACAGAGTCTGGCAGATTAGATACTGGTTATTGTGGAAATTTGGGTTGCGTGAAATAAGTGGTTGGTTAGTGATGTGTATAAAATGCTTGTTGTTGTCGTCTTGGTAAAATAAAATGAAAGGTTCGGAGAACTGGGAAAGGGCTTGGAAACCACGGGTAATAAGAATCAGGAACTCCTAGTTGTGGTTTTCGGGAATGTAAGTGGAAAGAATACAGTCGTCAAGTTTTACTAAGGGCTAAGAGGAGATTTCCATTGTGTTGTTGGGTAGTGGTAAGGTTCCGAAATTCACGTAGTTGCTAACGTTTATAAGAAAGGGAATCGGTTATGTTGTGCTAGAACAAGGGGGCGAACCGTGTTAGTCTTCATACAGGATTTTATGGTTCACCGTCTACCCGGAATGGGGTAGATGATGGCTTAGGATTCCTGTAAATGTTGTATATTTTTGTACTCTTATCTAAGTGTTTGTATGAATTACATTTCTTAGGGGAATTGTTTAGAATGTCTAAGGGTCATGTTTTACAGTCTGTAGATTGAATGGTGTGTTACTTGCTGGTTTTTATAAGTTGTTTGTTCATTATTTGACTGTGGACTAATTGAATTTCGATTGGCTCGGGTACCACACCTGGTACGGAATACTAACGGTTAGCTCGTGTTCCACGCTTGGTAAGGGTATAACAAATTGTTGGCTCGGGTACCATACATGGTACAAATACTAATGGTTGGCTCGGGTACCACGCCTGGTACGAGTTTATTTTACTGCATCATTGCATTGGTATTATTGTATTGCATTGACTATTATTGGTTCTGTGAGTAGACTGGGATGTGTTATTAAAATATGATAATTGTTGGTGGTCCTTGAGTGATCGGGAATCCTGTTATATCTATTGAGTTGGTCTTGGATTAAGCCGGGTTGTCTGCTTAACACTTAGGTATTATCTAGAGGGGATCACTAAGTGGGTCCGGGATATATTTGTGTGGTTAATCGGTTGTAGTTGTTCATGGCCATATGATTGATTGGGTTGCACGTGAGAACTAGGCTGGGGAGATGGTTGAGAGTCGGGTGTTGCATCACTAGTGGGTATTATCATAAGAGAGATTCTTGGGAACCCTTTGGGGGTCTGGATTGTTATAGAGAGGGTACTATAAGCGTGATAGGTCTATACTGACAGTAGTTGGGATGGTTTCCAGAATGTGCAGTCCTGGAAATTTGTAGAATAAACAGGGTGGTAGTCTGGGTCAGGACTTAGGGTTTAGACTAGTAGTGAGACTTGGGAATTCTAAGGTTGATAAGACTTGGGAAGTCTAAGGTTGATAAGACTTGGAAAGTCTAAGGTTGATAAGACTTGGGAAGTCTAAGGTTAGTATGACTTGAGTAGTCTGAGAAGTGAGGGAGTTGGCAGCATAAGGAGTATGAAGGGGGTTGGAGGATGGAAATTAACTTTCATTATTTGCAGTCAAGTTTCCTTATTTTGTTATATGATGGTAGGAGTGGATTAGGGTCGACCGATGATGCCTACCAGTACGTGTGTTTGTACTGATTCTACTCTTGCTATACCTTTTAGGGTATAGTTTGGTTGCAGGGATTGTGATGTTTCATAGGTTCACGACGATGAGGATCTCCGGCAGCTTCTGTCCTTCGACTCCATGATGGAAGTTGTGTATTTTATTTCCTGTATAAATCTTGTAGTAGCTCTTGTACCTGTTTAGACTAGATCCTAGGGAGGTGTAATTCAGGTGTAAAACCATTTTTTGTTTTCAAATGGTGTAATAACAAGGTTTGTATAATAAAAATAAAGGTTATTTTGCTACTTTCTATTTTTCTGCTTGTCACCTATTGGACGGGTGGTGAGGGTTCGTCTATCTAGGTTGTTAGAGTAGGTGCCCGCACTGCCCGATGGGTTGGGTCATGACAGATGGTATCAGAGCCTAGGTTACCAGTCTCCCAGTACAAGAGCAAAGTGTCGAATAGAGTCCTACGGATTGGTGTGTTGACGTCCACATCTAATCTTTGGGAAGCTATGAAGCACTCTAGGAAGCACCTCCCTTCTTTCATTCTTTTATGCGGTTATTTTACTTGCTTGTATGGGTTGAGTCCAATTGGTATCTCTTGATTCCAATTGGTATCTCAGCAAGGTAAAAGAGGTCTTGACACTTCAGAGTACGATCGGACAAGCAAGAGGGATTGGAACCGGGAAGGTTCCAATTGGTATTTGGCCTGAGAGGCTGCGGTAAGACATGGATGATCAGCTAATGGCCATCCATGGGATGAATAGAAGGTGAATTTATGTGACTTGATTCTTGCTGTGACCTGAAGTGACATATTGTGTATTGATGTGTTCGTTGAACCTGCATGAATTCTGTGTATTTGGTTACCTTGATGTGGATGTTGAGTCTGCAGAGGGTCATAAGTTGAAGGTAGTGTCTCTTGGGTCTGTGCATCACTGTTAATGGTATTGACTGAAATGGAATCACATCTCGAAGGGTACTTATCATTGGCTAGGATGATAAGGGGATGGGAATCGTGACTGTAGGGAAATTTCAGTTTCAGGACGGTCGAGACTTGGTTGGGAACCAAGGGAACAAGTGAGTTATTCGTGTGTAATAGCGGGAAGGTATTGTTGGGAACAATTGTCATTTTAAAATCTGTTGTGCTTGGTGATTTTGTGATTGATGTTGGAGTTTTAATTATGCATTGCTAGGAATGGTCTTGGCGGTAGTCTAAGACCATGGCGGGATCGAAGATATTAGACAATGATAACCGGGAGAAGGGAAGGGTACACTTGCTGAAAAATTCAAATTTTTTTCTTGGTTGTCACTGTCGAGACTGCCATAGTGGAACTGTACCGCTACGGCAATCCTGCTATAGAGGAAATTTTATCACTACAGCGGTACCGCTATGGCAGAGTGGCAATCACCATAGCGGAAAGGCGTGAGGCAGAAACCTCACCCTGTTTTCCCCTGTTTTTCATTTATTCTCAGGACAATTTAAAAGAAGGAATTGAGCCTCGAACTGCTAGGTAAAGCAAGAAATCAATGAGTTTAACTACATAGTGTGCATATAATGGAAATTGACTAAAACAAGCATCCATGTGCGATAATAAAAGGGGGAAAAAGAGAGGGGAAATATTGTCTAACAAGCTCCAAATAGGGGTAACCAAAAGCAATAAAGAGTATCTAGTAAAAGGGGGGGGAGGTCCTAAGCCCCATACTCACTCAGGAAGGGAAACTCATGCCTATCCTCAGGCTCGAGTGTGGGCAACTCCTGACTCGGGGCAGCACATGAGAACATGACCTTGATGGTCTTCCACATTCGAGAAAACATACAATCCCGGGAGCGCCTCTTCTTTTTCTCTTCCTCTAACTCCCTCCGGAGTGCAGCAAGGTCCTGAGAAGTGGGGGGCAGGGTTGTACCTTCAGCTGCAGCAGTGCCTTCCATGAACCTCCTGACAGCAGCCAAGTTCTCCTCTAGCAGGGTGCTAGTGACCGCGGGTTGGGGCTGGGAAGGGGCAGGTGTGTCATCATCATCATCATCATTGTCGGCCTCCTCAACTGACTGACTGCTCCCGGCTTCATCCATCTTCCTCTTCTTCTTGGAGACCACCTTCACCCGGACAGGGTCAAAGGGGTCGTCCATAGCCACCTCTAATCAGTATGGTCCTCAGGTACTCCAACTCGCCTGCATAGTTCAGACACCAAGCCCGAAATATAAGGGCCCTTCCTATGACCCCGATAGAAGTACTTCCATTCGGAAATGATCTTCTCCCCCACATTCATAATTATACCCTGCATGGCACAATCAATCACCAGGGCCCAAGCATAGGTCACATCAGTCTTGTTGCCCAATGGGCAAATTCTTCGGGATACCAAGTTTAACCAAATATTAGCCTCCGCAAAAAGGTAGGTGCTAGTAACGCCCTCGGGGCTGACCCAGTAAACATGGTTTCTGAACTCTGCATCTACCAAAGTATCTCTCAACCAAGTTATGTCCCAAAGCCTTGCCTTGGCCTCGTATGCAACATTGGAGACGTGAGGCACTCCAAGCACCTCATTGATGGTTTGAGCATCCACTGGAACATCCATTCCTCGGATGCGGATGGTGGGGTTGGGCTCATCCCAACGGACTTTAGGGAGAATGGCATAGAACTCCCGTACCCAACATGTCTGTGCGGGAGGAGGAGCTACTAGCAAGGACTCCCAACTAAACTCTCAAACTTTGCGATGGAAGGCGACCTTCCCATCCGCACACGTTATCTTGCACCCCCTCTCATAGCAAATGCCTAGTCTCTGGTAGTCTATGAACTGCTCCCAATTAGCTTCATCGGGAAACGCTCATAGGAATACACGGGCAATTGTTATCCTCCAGCCATTGGAAGTATTACCTGTAATATGGTAAGAAAATTGGATTAGAACTCAATAAGGTCTAAGGGGTATCGAAAAGGGGGGGATTTTCTAATTGTCAGCTTGGGAAGCTACTGGTTCGTAGCGGTCATCCTCTATAGAGGAACCGCCATAGCAAAAAAATATCCGTTGTAGCGGAATCGCTATAGCGAAGCCCAACCGCTGTAGCGGTATTCATCATCACTGAAGCTTCAAGGGGTGCAACAATGGCGCCCCTTGGTACAAAATTCTATTTTTGACATCCAAGTTCAGATCTACCTACCCAAAGTCCCCCATTACTATTTTCTACAAAAAATTAGACATTATAACCCCTATAAATCATCCAAATCACCACTTTTCTTCAAGAACAACCCTTCACATTCCACCTATTTTTTGGCCCTTTTTGGCCAATAATAGCGTAATCCTTATGCCTAGAATGCCTTGGAGGCATTATAAACGTAAAGGAAGCATCCATGCTTCGGGAATTCAACAAAACCCAACCAAAGATTCAAGTTCAAAAATCCACTTTAAATGTACTACAAGTTCCTAGTTTCCACCATAATCATGAGCAAAATTGTGCAAGAGTTAAGGAGTAAGAAAATTTGATGTTTACCTGAGATTTCTGAAGTCGGGAACAGAGTGATCGGGAGAGAAAGTGGTATGTTCGAAGGGAAAATGGGGAGAATGAGGGGTGAAATTGGTTTTTCCCCTATTTCAAACTGCTGCCAACCGCTATAGCGGTTGACAGACCGCTATAGCAGAAGCGCTATGGAGGAATAAAATCCACTATAGCGGACGGGAATCCTATTTGGGAAAGGAAAAGTTCTCTCAGATATTTCAAATTCATTTTCTCTAACATTATCCGAGACCTTGAATTTTCTTGGGTACTCGAGAAAGTCACGTGTAATTTTTCTTGAAGGAAATTTTCTCCGAAGGAGCGGGATCATCTAATTTCCTTCAAATTGATGTGACTAAATCGAGTAAAGGCTAGAAATTTGCGTAGGTCCATAAGTTAAGCGGTCAATTAGGACAGTGAAAGTCCTGGGCTAGTCTCCCTCGTCTTGCTATTATTCCGGGATCATTCGGGGATGAATGATGGGTAAATTGGTATATGTTGTAACGACCGAACCCGTCGTTACTTTAAGAATCGCGAAGTCAAATTATTTGGGTAACTAATTTAAAGTACGTTCATTTAAGTAGGATGACGTAGTAGAAAAATTTCTGATTTAAAATAATAATAATAATAATAATAATAATAATAATAATAATAATAATAATTCGGGCTGACGTCACTCCACTATATCGGTAATTATTCCTCTATAGCAGGACTGCCATAGTAGAGGGTTAACCTCCATAGCGGAGTGACGGGAGGCAGAAGCCTCAGAACGGGATTTAATAAAAGATGCTCTCCTCCTCAATTGGAAAACATACGAGGGTTTCCCCAAAAATCTTCCCATGCTGCTCCAAGGCTAGGGAAACATGAGGAGGAGGGGTCATGACTGGAGGGACACGGAACAACGGATTTCAGGGCCAACGTTCAGCCGGGAATGCCTTCATGGAGCCAGAAATGCACGGTTGCAGCTATTTGGCGTCTAGGTAGGCTAGGTTTTCATGAGTAGTTAGACCTGTTTACATTCTGTATTCATCGTATAGCAGAATGGAGATTTCATGTTTTAGGCCTCCGGGCACGGAGTCTGGCGGATTGGATACTAGTTATTGTGGAAATTTGGGTTGCGTGAAATAAGTGGCTGGTTAGTGATGTGTATAAAATGCTTGTTTTTGTCATCTTGGTAAAATAAAATGAAAGGTTTGGGGAACCGAGAAAGGTCTTGGAAACCACGGGTAATAAGAATCAGGAACTCCTAGTTGCGGTTTTCGGGAATGTAAGTGGAAAGAATACAGTCGTCAGTTTTTACTAAGGGCAAAGAGGAGGTTTCCATTGTGTTGTTGGGTAGTGGTAAGGTTCCGGAATTCACGTAGTTGCTAACATTTAGTAAGAAAGGGAATCGGTTATGTTGTGCTAGAACAAGGGGGAGAACCGGGTTAGTCTTCGAACGAGATTTGACGGTTCACTGTCTACCCGGAATGGGGTAGGTGATGGCTTAGGATTCCTGTGAATGTTGTATATTTTTGTACTCTTATCTAAGTGTTTGTATGAATTACATTGCTTAGGGGAATTTTTTAGAATGTCTAAGGGTTTTGTTTTACAGCCTGTGGATTGAATGGTGTGTTGCTTGTTGGTTTTTACTAGTTGTTTGTTGATTATTTGACTTTTGGTTAGCTCGGGTACCACGCCTGGTACAAAATACTAACGGTTGGCTCGGGTAGCACGCCTGGTACGGGTATAATAAATTGTTGGCTCGAGTACCACGCCTGGTACAAATACTAATGGTTGGCTCGGGTACCACGCTTGGTACGAGTTTATTTTACTGCATTATTGCATTGGTATTGTCGTATTACATTGACTATTATTAGTTCAGTGAGTGGACCGGGCTGTGTTATTAAAAATATGATAATTGTTGGTGGTCCTTGAGTGATCGGGAATCCTGTTATATCTATTGAGTTGGTCTTGGATTAAGCCGGGTTGTTTGCTTAACACTTAGGTGTTGTCTAGAGGGGATTCCTGGGTGGGTCCGAGCTATATTTGTGTGGTTAATCGGTTATAGTGGTTCATGGCCATATGATTGATCAAGTTGCACGTGAGAACTAGGCTGGGGAGATGGTTGAGAGTCGGGCGTTGCATCACTAGTGGGTATTATCATAAGAGAGATTCTTGGGAACCCTTGGAGGGGTCCGGATTGTTATAGAGAGGGTACTATTAGGGTGATGGGTCTAGAGTAACAGTAGTTGGGATGGTTTTCGGAATGTGCAGTCCTGGAAATTTGTAGAGTAAACAGGGTGGTAGTCTAGGTCAGGACTTAGAGGTTAAACTAGTAGTGAGACTTGGGAAGTCTAAGGTTGATAAGACTTGGGAAGTCTAAGGTTGATAAGACTTGGGAAGTCTAAGGTTGATAATACTTAGGGAGTCTAAGGTTAGTATGACTTGAGTAGTCTGAGAAGTGAGGGAGTTGGCAGCGTAAGGAGTAGGAAGGGGGTTGGAGGATGGAAATTAACTTTCATTATTTGCAGTCATGTTTCCCTATATTGTTATATGATTGTAGGAGTGGATTCGGGTCGACCGATGATGCCTACCAGTACGTGTGTTTGTACTGATTCTACTCTTGCTATACCTTTTAGGGTATAGTCTGGTTGCAGGGTTGGTGATGTTTCATAGGTTCATGGCGATGAGGATCTCCAGTAGCTTCTGTCCTTCGACTCCATGATGGAAGTTGTGTCTTTTCTTTCCTGTATAAATCTTGTAGTAGCTCTTGTACTTGTTTAGATTAGATCTTAGGGAGGGGTAATTCAGGTGTAAAATCATTTTATGTTTTCAAATGTTGTAATAACAAGGTTTGTATAATAAAAAGAAAGGTTATTTTGCTACTTTCTATTTTTCCGCATGTCACCTGTTGGACGGGTGGTGAAGGTTCGTCTGTCTAGGTGGTTAGAGTAGGCGCCCGCACAGCCCGGTGGGTTGGGTCGTGACATGCAACAATTGTTCAAGAGTCAAATCTTCCTTCTTGTATAAGAGTTTGTTTCAGTACTCATTTCAAGATGGAGGAAGTTTTGAGACAATAACACCAACATGAAAGTTTTCATCAAGAACAATTTTAGATATAATAATTTTATTAGCTATAAGTTGGAATTCTTTTACTTTTTTAGTGATTGACTTGTCATCAACCATTTTGAACTCCATATAATTTAAAACAAGAAATTTATTTGAACTCGCCTCTTCTGCCAAATAGATAGCTTGAAGAGTGTCCCAGATCTCCTTGGCAAATTTGCACTTAATATAATATTGATCATAATATTTATTGGACATTCCTCCAAGAATATAATTCTTGCATAAACAATCATCATCTTGTCACTTGGTAATTTGTTCTTTAATCAAAGTTGTCTGGTCAGTTACTACCTCCGAATCAGGAGCATTAGGACAAGGTTTCTCAAAAACGTATGTCAACTTCAATCGTCTTAAAAAGAGATTTATCTTTTAACGCCATTTAGGAAAGTCTTTGCCATCAAATATTTAAAACTTAGGATTAGGAAAAGGTGGAATACTATTCGATATTTATGTAGAAGCCACAGAGACAACTATCTTCAACTTGTTACAAAAAGAATGATAATAGTACAAGAAATTTGAGATAAAACTTGTTTGACTTAGAGGCACATTAATACGGTTCTTGAAGATAGTTGGAGTCTCTTTCATGAGAAAATAGAAGAATAAATAACAACTCTATCTTCAGAATTCAACTAATCCACAAAACAAGTAGCATTCAAAAATGTTGCTCTTCTATTTTTGAGTCTGTGATTTCACCATTTGATCAATATCTCATATACTTTCTAGAAAAATTATTTTTTGAAGTGCTTGCCTTTTTAAATAAAAGAAACACTATTTATAGGATGAAAGTTCTTCAAAAAGAAGAGTTTTCATTAAATAAAAGTTATTAATATAGGTTCATGAATTTTATAAATTAAAATTTATGTTCCATGAACTTAAAATGTAAAACTAAATGAAGAATGAATTGTTAAAATTCACATTTATTCATTTTGAAAACCAAATTTTTTATCGGATGAACGGTTTTAAAATTAATTGATACATTAATACTAACAAAACACATATATTACAAGTTAACACATATAGAGAATAAAGCGAAAGAGTATGTTTGAGATGGTATATTTACGTGTTATGTCAAATGCATAAATTTTAAAGCGGAGAGAGTAGAAAATTCATATATATTGACAGTTGACGTTATTCTCTTTTCAAAACAAACCACAAAAAAATTAGTCTCTTTGAACCATATTATATTTAGTAACATTATTCTTGTATTATAACTATATATTGTATTTGGTAATTTAACTTATGAAGGATATATATTAAATAGTTAAACAGTTTAACTATTATTTAAATTGAGCTTGTAAATTTTTTTATTACATAAATTTATATGAGACAGACATGCAACGCACATGCTCAGAAATATATATATATATATATATATATATATATATATATATATATATATATATATACATACATACACACACACACACACACACTAGATACAAAGCCCGTGACAGCAGAGGCCCAATATATATTACTCCTTCTGTTTCAATTTATATGACACAAATAGAATGTGGGAGTCAATTATATTTTTTATGTGTTTTTTTAAATATTTTAAGTTGTCAGTTATTATGATTTATAGTACAGTTTACGCAATTTTCACATAATATATGTTACTCTTTTTGTTTTAATTTATGTGAGCAATTCTTCCCGTTGCTTTTACAGAACTTCCTTCTTGTATCAACAAACCGTCACCGCATGGATAGAATCTCGAGAGTCGGGCAAAAGTTTTATATATATTATTTTTAGATATTTTTAAATTGTTAATTGTTGTGATTTATAGTACTTTTTACATAATTTTCACGTAATATATGTTATCCCTTTGTCTAAATTTATGTGGTACACATGGAATATCGAGAGTCAACCAATTCTTTTATAAGGTTTTTAGATATTTAAGTTGTTAATTATTGTGATTTATAATAGTGTTTATGTAAGTTTCACATAATATATATGTTACTCCCTTTATTTTAATTTATGTGGTGTAGATGAAATTTCGGGAGTCAATCAATTTTTTTATAGATATTTTAAGTTATTAATTATAACTATTGTAATTTATAATACTTTTTACGTAATTTCTAAATATATAAATTATTGAAAATTCCTCTTTAATAATTTAATACCGAAATGACCAAATTACCCTTTAATGCAATTTTAATGGCTAGAAACACACATATCGTCCAAATAAAATTTTGAGTCAACCAAATTTTTTATATTTATAGATTTTTTAGTTATTTTAAATTATTAATTATTGTGATTTATAAAAAAATTTACGAAATTTCTAAGAAATGACAAAATTGCCCTTCAAAACAATTTTAATGGCTAGAAGCACACATGTCGTCCAAGAGGTGTGTGCTTCTAGCCTCTTATACAGTGTGTGTATATATATATATATATATATATATATATATATATATATATATATATATGTCTATTGCGGTAAAGTTTTTATAACTTGACTATGTAACCAAAAGAAGCCCGCACCATGCACCAGTGCATGTGTCAGTGCACCATTATCGCCCACAGTCTAGAAAGGAAGAAGTATGAGACGATGAGCGACTTAAAATCAATAGGTTATAAACCATTTTCTTTTTATGAACAAGCTTGTTTGTACTTCATTTATTCAGGTAAACCAACGGTTGCATGATCAGTTACAATAAGGAAAATTTTCATCATATAAACATCGATAGCATAATTTTTTTTAATAGATTATCAATGCATTTTAACACCTTTCATAGCGGGTTACTTGCTTTATTTTAGGAGGTAGCCTAAGAATAAGGATTGTTGGTGGCATTTGTGTTGTGAAGGATGCAGCAAAAGAGGTACAGTGGACAAATTAAATATTTTTCTGAAGCTTTCTTATTGAATGCTCTGCCTCTGTATTTTCGTTTGTGGAGTGAATTCTTGATTTTGGTCTTTAATTATCAAAATGAAACAATAATAGATGGGTTTCTCGTCCCATGAGTGAATTCTTGATTTTGGTCTTTAATTATCAAATTTTCTTCAGAATATAATATACCTTAACGACCAATGATTAATGATGACACTATGGGTGGCCTTAATGACGAAACTATGAGTGTTTTGCTATAGGCAATAAAGAATTGGAACAAATGATTCGAGCCTCTTTGGATTATTGTCTAGTACTTTTTACCAATCACTAACACAAGATTCTTATTCTATTTTTCAATGTATAATGACATATGGAGAGACTCAAAAATGTGATTTTCACGAGATTTTCATAGTTGTTATTCATAAAGCCTGAGGATTGACATTCCATTATATGGAGATTTAGAGCCAGGAATCCATTTTGCATCTCATAGATACAAAACTCTATTATATCCTGGAACATCAAGAACGAATTTCTTTAGAATTTGGTGTTATCGATATAACAAATGTTTTTTCTAGTCTATTACAAATTCTCAATTCTAGTATTACGCGAGAAAAAAATTTCACTTGGTGAAAGAAGGATAGGGGACTGGACTCTAGAGGCAGAAGAATAAACCAGAAAGGTTATGAAAGTTTGGTTGTTGCTATCCTTGCAAGTTTACTTGTTAGAAAACTGAGTGGGGTGTTTTGATTACTGACGTAGGAACCGAGTTCATGCAATCTCATATGAACCAAGTTTATTGTGTGCTCTTGAATTATGTTTACATATGTGGCACATGAAATTATGCACACGAGTCTAAGAAAGGAAGCGTATCATCCAGCTAAGTTGAAGTCCTGATTGTGATCAAACACTTATGGTAAAGATGTGTAAGTAAAGCTGATTCCTTGTGAATGAGGTGTCCTACAAGGAAAGTTCGGAAAAACCCTGGAACGCAGCGATGCAATATAAAAGGCAAAAGCTGTGGCACACTGAGCAGTTTTTGCAAGAGCAGAATAAGAATTTCTCCAAGGCAATTGCAAACAACAATTTGAAGCGTGAGTGAGATTCAAGAACTAGTTTGTAGAGAGTGTGCAAGGAGTTCAAGTCTGTAAAGGGAATATTACGGAGTAGTAATATATAATTCCTTTAGTTGTCAAGTAGAGAGTGTGAGAGTTGAATACAAAGGAGAGGGTTTGTCTTCTTTGTGAGTTGTTTAGCAGTTTGATCTAGCTATTGAGTTGAGGTACTAGAGTTAGTCCTGTAGATTATCAAGTTGTAATATGAAACTGCTCCTCGAAGTTCTAGTGAAATTGATTGAAATCCTGCACTACGTATATAGGTCGTGTTTTTACTCCCCTGAGCGAGGAGGTTTTCCATGGTAAATTGTTTGTTCTTACTTTACCGTTTAGTCCGTCTAAGGGAACCTGGTTCCTTAGGAATTGAGGCTGGTGCACATTCTTTCATAAGATATCATCCTTTATTGAAGAGTACGTAGTAGCATGAAAAAAATATGTAGAAACAGAGACAATATATGTTGTTTCACATTTGCATTCTACTGCTGTGATATGACTTCAGCCTGCTGTCTTGCTCCATCAGAGGTTGATCCTGCTTCAGTCTCAGGCCCTTTATCACCAACTTGTTTGTGAGTTCCTTAGCTGCCTTCTCCTCTATGTGGGTGGTCTAGATGCAAGAATCACTGAGCAGGACCATTTTTATGCACATGGTGAAACTGATTCCATTAAAATGACAAAAAGTTTGGAAAGTTTTAATTTGTGAATTATGAATACAACTTTCCAAATGAAAAGAAGAGAAACAAGCAGCAAAGACAATTCATAAGGTTTGAATGAAGGAAGCTATATCTCGCAGCAATAGAGGAAGATGTTTTGTTTTTAATGAAGGTTTGAATCTTAGTCATTTAGATCGACAATTATCAAGTGTTTCATTTTTTTAATTTTACCACTACGTAATGGGTCTGAAAAGGAACAAGCCTTGAAACAAAGGACGTTGTGTGTCCTAACACTTTTGAGGCACTTTCAGGTAGAGGGGAATACCAATCTGGTGCAGACAGTACCTAAATGTTAAATTGCACATCCGAATTTGGCAAACATGCTAATGCAACAACAAGTTGCAAGCTTGGTTTGTCCCGTTCCCATCTTGAAGCCGTTGATGGTCACATTGAACACTTCGGCGTTTGAGATCCCTACTCAGTATATGGGGTCATTTGGTGAGCAACATGATGACTTTCGATAGCAACTAATGCTCACAGGGAATGACCGAGATGTGGATAAGATTGTGCCCTCCACTCCAGCACATTCAAGCAACAAGGTTGAAACGAAGAGTGACCAAAAAAGTGATACAAGTGTGAAGAGTTGGGTGGACATGGCGGAGGAGGAGGTGCAGGTCTCATTCCCTTCGATGCGCAGCAAGTTGAGTCAAGTAGCCCCGACATTTATGCCGAGTCTTGCCATGGTTCTTCCATCTTTAGTAGCGGGGCAGCTGGTGGCACAAATGATGCACCTTTGAATACTATGGATAATCCTACTAAAGGAAGCCTATTGGAATAGTTGCCAAGAGGTATAAGCCAGGAACTTGAGTGGAAGATCCATTGGAAGCCTTTGGTGGTGATTTGGGCTTTGACATATTTGATGAAGAAGATGAGAATGAAGTATTGGATGAAAGCTTTGCTAAAGTGGCTAGGTGATGAAGATCTTTCACCTAGGCAGCAAAGAAGAGGATTCAAGACAAAGAAGACTCATGGAAGAAAACATAGTTGAGATGGTAAAGTGAGTGAGGAGACAGTTCTAATGAAACTACCAACGAGTGGCAAAACAGAAGGGGACAACGTTCAACTATATCAACAAGATCCAAGAAGAATTGATGAAGTATCAAGAGATTTTGGAGTGGTTGGAGGAAGAAGACAAGGCGAAGAATCAATTTTTTATCGGGCTACATCTCCTTGAAGATTTCACAATTTCAAAGAAACATGAGTCTAACTCTACATTCTTGCTTATTTTAGTTTTTCACTATGTAAGTATTATCATCATAGAGTGTGTTACAAACTCTCTGATGATCATCGAATATTTAGTTCTTTTTTCTTCTTATTTTTTACATGCATGTTAATTAGTAGAGTTTTTTATGCCTCAATAGGATTAGTACGGTAAGTCATACCCCGTCCCCCCCCCCCCCCAAAAAAAAGGTCTGAAAAGATTTGAATAATTCAAGAATTTCTGAAAAGATGACATTTCTCCACTATTCTATCTGCTTTAACTGCGGTAGACATGTGATATTTGACCCTCCACGTATTTTACTCTGTCTTAGTGTCTAAATTTTCCTTTTAAGTATAATCTGTATTATTTTTTACTTTTATTAAGTAAGTTTTAATTATAGAAAGGGAAATCACAAGTAAGATACTCTTCCGTTTTAATTTACGTGACAAAGTTTGATTTGATACAAAATTTAAGAATGAAATGAATATTTTTTAAGTGTTTTTTGTGACTATAGATATGATATTCTCTCCGTTCCAATTTATGTGATGTTGTTTGACTTGACACAAAATTTAAGGGTCTTTTTGGGCTTGGCTATGAATTTTTTTCACTTTTTTTCCGGAGTTGAACTTCAAAAAACACATTTAGCCATAAAAATTTGAAAAAAATATGTTTTTACACTTTTCAAGAATTTTCAAAATTTCTAAAAACAACAAAAAGTTATTTTCACTCCATATTACACGCAAAAAATTCAAAAACAACTCTAATTTATTTTATGGCCAAACACAACTCCAATTTTCAAATATCATTTTTCACTTTGAAAACAAAAATTATTTTTCTGTTTTCACAATCAAAACATGGCCAAAGACGTACTAAGAAAGAAAGAAATTTTCTTGAAACTTGTTATCTAAAATAAGCCATAGATATTCATGTGGATATAAATCAACTCTCTAAGGATGAAATGAGTATTTTAAAACTAAATTCTTACTAAATATAGAAATGTGTCATTCTTTTTTAAATCGACTAAGAAGAAAAGTGTGTCACATAAATTGGGATATAGGGAGTATCATTTTTTGTGCGGCTATTAAAATCTTAACTTGTGTCTTTAAACATGACCCTCTATCATCTTCGTTGGATACATTCCTTACCTTAAAGACTGAGCGGCTAGAGATTGATTGAAAAGGCAAGCCTAACCTATCACATTTATAACAATTGATTGAAATGGCAGACCCAACCGATAACATTTATAACAACAACAACAATAACATACCAGTATATTCCCACAAAGTGGGCCAACCTATTGTTTAACTCAATTTTGGTACAGTTGAATTTGTAGGTGAGTCAAGAGCACGTGTTACGATTCGACCTTGCTCGTGTTATCGATTTATTAGTAGTTAGAATATCCTATGGACGAGGAAAGACGATAATAGAACAAAGACAACGAGTAATAGCAATTAGGAAACGAAAATTAAGTAAAGTATGCAAACTAGGCTAGTCGAGGACGTTTCTCAACAACAGTTGAGAACAGAATCAAGCTTCCGAGCGTTATCCAAAAACAAGTAAGAGTTAGGTAGCTATGAACAGTAAAAAAACTTAGGGATCAAGTAAACATTGTTGTATTGATATTCAGAATGAGATAGGAAAGAAAAGAGAGGATTCGGAGTCGAGATCCCTTTACAAGTAAGTTAGGGCCACTATTTATAGTATACAAAATATGGCGCTAGGTCATCTATGTCCTAGGAGTTCCACCAATTTAATGACGCCATTTGTCTGGTTCATTGGAGAGGTCCTGCGGTCTTGCTTTGCAGGTGCTCATCCATGTCTCTGATATTCTTGTCTCCTGGTTGTCACTTTTTGCCATGTCACTGATAGATATAGAAGGAGGAAACTTCCTTGTCTTCGAGGGGACACTTGTGCAGTGATGACCATGCGGACGAACTATTCACTCAGCTACTGCCACATGTCTTCGTACCAATTTTACCCCATAAGAATAGTCCCTCCATCTTTTGGGACACTATTCAAATTAGTTCTCAGGGAACAGGAAATGATTCGCAGACCGTTGCTTTAACCTTCTCTCAGAATGCCGCATCTCATCATAAATTGTCCTTTCGACACATGGATGGTTGTTAGTTTATGTCTTTCCTGAGGTGCATTTTTGGGTTGTCTCTTTTATAAGTTCAGTGTGCTCCACCGTCTCATATGCCCAATATCCTTTTGAATTTTCTAGATAGTTTTCCTCAACTGTGTTGCATCTTGCTTTACTATGTTTGGCGCTTTGTCCAAGGGAAAATGTAAAGGGTTGGGTCTCTCTGAGCTGAGTATTAATGATCATTTAATGTTCTTATTCCTTTGACAAAGACTTCACTTCTCTGGGCAGTGGGAAAATTAATGAAGATGGCAGATCGTTGAGGGAACTGGGTTCCCTTGTCAGAGAATGCGACCTAATCACCATTCCGAAAGATTGAGGCTGGTTGGCCAATAAATTTTGAATTGAAGCCCCTCATCCTTCTGGCCTATCTATTCAGCATGGGTCTTGGGAACCCAGTAGATGAAGTAATTACCTTATTTTTCAATACCTTCAAGGTGTTTCTAGGGTAGCTCAGCCCTGGGGCGTGGAGGATCGTTGCATGTCTGCGAGCGCTGGCCACTTTAGTGGGTGAGGATTTCTATCTTAATCATCTGCTTCTCTTATATTCTCCTCGTCTGGCTAGAAAAAGTATTATTCAATTGATTGGTCGCAGTAGGAAATTTCTTCTCGGTAGCTTGGATGATCCTAAAGATTGAGGTTGGACCAACAGATTCATCATGGTGGTCCTTCTCAATTCGTACAAAAAACTTCTCCTGGCAACTTGGAACTCCAACCGTAAGTGGCTTCAGACTTTTTCCCCTTTTCACCCTTTTACATCTTACCAGATGCTGATCGTTGTTTGTTTCTTTCAACTCCTAGGTGGACTCCTCCTGTGGAAATGTATTTCATCTACTTAGTTGACAGACTCCGCTCGTGGGTCGAGAAGATTCTGGGTTTCTCGACTGCTGATGGGAATTTATGGACCAGCTTTGTCCAATCGCTTTAATGAGAAGGCTAAGAATCATAGTGGGTCCACTCTTCAGCGTTTGCAACCATCACTTATTTTTGTTCTCTCTTTGACATTTTCCCTACGTGGGTTTGTCTTCTAACTTTGTGATCCTATTGTCTCAAGCCGTTGCTCTGAACTTGGTGGAGGTTTGCAAATTCTCGCAGGCATCATTAGTGGCCCTTCCTATGTGGCCGTGCTTACCCCTGTCAAAAAAAGATTGACTGAGAGACTTAAGTCCTCTGAGAAGAGGTTTGACTCTGGGTATCAATGATGTCGAGAGGGCAGGATGCATTTCATTGGAGGGTGACCCCGAGTCAGTTCGCTCATTCTGAGAGCTGGAGATGGTTGAGTGAGTGGGTTATGCTGGCTGCGCCCCTGGGGCGCCTTCGGCCACGATGCCCTTCATCACTTTTGAGGAGAGACATATCAATATCTCCCCAACTTCTCTGAGGATCCCTCTACGACTGCAAGCATAGTCCATTTTGGTCATATAATCACCAGAGGTATGGCCGCCAGTTGTATTCTCTAGTCATGAAGTTGTGACTAAAGCTCTGCATGATTCTTCGCAGAAAGCAATACAGTACCAGACAACTCTTCTGCATATTGCCGACGAAGTCAATTTAACATAGAGACCGGTGGAAGTGGTCAATTATTTGAATTTTGTGGTCTCTGATAGGGACTATCAAAAAATGGATGTTGCCTCGACATAATGTTTGTTCAATGACTATGATCAATCTGCTGCACGGGTCAGTAACTTGACCTTTCCTTACCCTTCCAAGACCACTCGTTCCCTTTTTCATGATGAAGATTTTCCTTATCTCCCTTGTTTCAAGCAAGTGTTTTGGCAGCAGAGGGTCTTCAATAGATCTTGAAAGAGATTGAAGCTCTGACGTTAAGATGTTCACACCATGAGAAAATTTTAGCCTCAATGGGAGCTTGCTTAATTTCAGTCCAAACCCTCACTCAATAAGCCTCTGAGCTCGAGGTGTTAAGAGCTGAGAAGGATGCAATTTTGAGTGAGAATGAGGATTATGCCCATGACGCACTTTGTTGGTTTAAAGAGATAAGAGCCTTACGACACTATAATATGGGTCATTTTGAAGCAATTGAGAGGCTCATGAGAAAATAGTTTGAGTTAGAGAAGTGTATTCGTTTGAGATTGATTGAGTCGGCGCTCATACCCACAAATGAATCTCCCTAGGACTTGCCCAAAAATGAGATCTAGTGCCTGTCGGAGATAAACCGGGGATTTTCTGAGAAATTGATACTTAGAGATGAGCATCTTGATATGAAGAAGGCCCGATACACTCATATCATATGCCTTAAAGTTATGGAGGAGGTTAGAGCCGGAGGCCTTTACCTCAATAAGGAAATTGTTGAGTCCTAGGCCATGATTGAGCTTGCCAATCGACTGATATCATAAAAGGAGGAGTCATTTACTCTCTCTACTAGAGGTAGTCTGGGCCGAAGCTTCGAGGACTCCGCAGCTGAGTAGAGTTTCCTTTGTTGGGTTTCTTACCCATGTAAAATTTGCATTCAATTCATTCGCGTACCTTGGTGTCTGCTTTTGGGACTTTCAAAGGCATTTTTCTGTATTTGTAATGGATTTTTTGATAATAAAATGAATGAGTTAATTTTTCCCTACCTTTTCCCCCTTTAGTTAAGCAAGTGTAGGCGGGAAGTTGAGAAGACAAATGCGAGAAATTAAAGCAAACCTTTTCCCTTAGGGTTTTGAACCATCAAACCAGTTGAGTGGTGAGTCAATTCGGACGCCTGGATTTTGAGAATTGATGCTTTGATTTCTTTCCGGATTAGATGTGACAAACACATGGCAATAATACGCGACTTTTTTCCTTCCATGCATTGATTACACCTCGTACTATAAATATCAACCTCTCATACCTGGTTTCTCATTTTACCCAGAGCTTTCTTTCTCCTTTTTAGTATTGAGATAAAAAAAAATAGCAAAAAAAGGAGAAAGAGAGAACATTTTTTTCTCCATGGCGTTCCCTCCTTATTCCTTCTATCATTCAGACTTGCAGTTAGATCTCCCCGACAACTCTTATCTTATTCTTATCTTTAATCCCAGTGTGTTATTTCAGGTTGTTGAAATTGTTGACGAGGGTAAGGCTAAAACTGTGTATAAGGTCGGGGGCTTGAACAGGAGGAGGCAAACGGGAGGAGGCAACTCTCCTCATCTTGGAAACTTGGGAGCTTAGGCCCGGTAGGTCTGTCAAAGCGACCCTCCGGGCTTCGGGTCGCATCCAAGGTACCTGAGTCCCTAAGGGGATCCCCTTGTCTGTGGGAGGTCCTCGACAGTATCCAAGGTGCCTACTCGATCTGGGTGAGGCCCTCGTAGGGATGTGTCTCTCAGGGAGTCTTTTGGAAACTAGGTTCTCTAGGATATCTCCAGGATACCTGTGCGTTAATTTTTCCTTGTGCAGGTTCCTGTTTCCTTTCTCGAGGCCCCTGGTGAACCCTCTTTGCTGAAGAGTAACTTTCTCGAGATTGGGAGTCCTCCTCCAAATGAGGCTGCTCGAACCAGATGGACAACCATTCTCTCATCTGAGCCCGTGATCCGCAGTTGTCTGGGATTGTGTCTACTTTAAGACCCTTTTTGCTTATAGAAGGGGGAATATGTGTAATGTTTTTTATCGTGCGGCTTTGATGCCTTTGTATTTTTCTTTCAGGCGAGTAAAGTATCCATACTGTACGAAAGCATTGTACTTTTTTTGGTTAATGAACTCAAATTTGTTAATTTCGCGGGCTTATTTTAGCATGCTTTTTTCGAGAGACGGTTTACACTTTATGTGGCAGCGGGTGCCTTTTTCATGAGTATCATCGAAGGGTCCTACCTTGTGTATATTTTACTGTAGAGTCTGCTCGATTAGGTTTTGACGCTGAGTTAGTAAGTGTCGAGTTATTATAATGGATGACCGAAGGTAGACGCTAACCATTTGTTTTGTTTTTAGCGTCACTTGAAAAGTTATTTGTGAGATTGGGGTGTAATTAGCACGTAATCTTATCGAGGACTTTTCGTAAGCCTGCTCTCATTTAGATTTTGTAATCAAGGAGAAATTCCTATTGACTTTTATGGTTGTGTTGCTAAGTCTGGACGTCTCCGTGAGCAATAGAGCGTAGCGTCCAGAGATGAGTTTTCTCTCTTTCGGTCATTTTTTACTGTAGACTCTTTAGCGGTATACTTTTACATCCTCGTAGTGGTTCGAGGGTTTCTTGTGCTAGAGCATACTATAGGGTGTGAAAAGCATTATTTTAGACCTTTAGCTCTTGGATGATCATTTCGCATGGCAAGCGTAAGGGTAAACAACTTAATAGGGTATCACAGAGATGTTATTTCGATTGAAAATCGAGTCCCCAGCCCAAGGTTTTTAGAATCTATTTTGCATCCTTCATACCAGTCATTAATATTCTTTTTTGTTATCTTATGGAACATTTTTAAGCGTCGACTTACCCTAGACAGTTAGGGTTAATTTTTGGGAGGCTGCATCATCAGGATCAAGAATCCCTGACGTTGTGCCATGCCCCTACAAGTTCTCGAGGGTAAGCTTATTTTGGGAGACTGCATCATCGAGATTGAGAGTCTCTGGCATAGTGTCCAACCCTCATGAATTCTCGAGAGTGAGCATATTTTGGGAGGCTGCATCGTCAGGATCAAGAGTCCCTAGCATAGTATTGTACCCCTTTTGGTGTCGAGAGGTTCGAGGAAAATGACTTTAATCTTTCTAAACAAAGAATCTTCATTGCAAAAAATCCTTTTTATTCATGATTTTCATATCTTTGAGACCAATGGGTCATATACAAAGTTCATGGCTCAATGCTGACTCTAATCTCTTCCTGAAAGTCACTACTGGTACCTCGTTAAGAACTTTGACAGCCAAAAATCCTCTTTGGGAAAAAAAAGCTTGGTCGAAGGGAAAAATAGTGTATCTCGTCATTTTGGGTCGTTGTGCTCGACCTTCTAGCTAGTGAGTTCTCGTTTCTTTGGGTGCCCTTGAGAAGTCCTCGTGATCCAGGTTGTTGGCATCCATCACGGACTCCGCCTAAAGGTTGTTCCCCTTTATGAGGGTGAGAGAGTCATTGTCGAGGTCTTGCAAAAGAAGTAAAATAGATAGCTATGGATTTAAATGAAAAGCAGAGAGGGAGAGTACCTGGCATTTTGATTGAGACCTCTTAGATTATCATTTTATGGGGAGCTCCTGGTTGACCGACTGGTTGTTTTCTTTACCCCTTTTCCCATAATTGTCCTTGGTTCAGTCATTTAGGAATTCCCTTAAGTGACCATCCTTGAGCAGTTCATCCACTGCCTCTCTCAAATGGCGACAGTCCCTAGTGTTGTGTCCATGTAATCCGTGAACTCATACATGCACTCTTGTTTCGAGGACCAGGACCAGTGAAAATGGGCTTTGGGAACTTATCCCCTTTGATATCCCAAATGTCCACGACTAGCTCTCTTGGGTTGATGGTAAAGCAGTATTTTGAGAGGTACAGAGCATTGTCAATGGCATATACCACGAGTTTCTGAGCTTCCTTATCCTGGAAGTCCCTTCTCTCAAGTCGTGGAGAGACTGAGGAGTGAGGGCTGATGTGTTGGCTCAAAGCCATTTTTGAGTCCACCGTGTATGGTGCAGATATCCCCTGTGATGATCCTTTCGAGATGCCCTATCGAAGGGCATTCTGAGGGGTTCTTTCCCCTAGATACCAAGGATTCTTCTCGGTCTTTGCTTTGTTCCACACTCGAGGGGTGTTTCTTCCGATCTATTTGTAGTCATCTTCAATTCGAATCTTTGGGAATGCACTTTCATTGCTCCAACATGGGCTCTAAGAAAGTTATCTGCTAACATGTTAAAAGATTTAATAGAGTTTTCAGGTAAGAGAGAGTACCAGACTAGAGCTCCGCCCGAGAAGGTTTTGCTAATTTTTTGATCATTACTGACTCATCTTCCTCCATTGTCAGATCGTTGCCATTTACCACCATCATGAAGAACAACAGGTGCTCTTGAGGATCATTAATCCCATCATACTTTATGATGTGGGGCATCTTGAACCTCTTCGGGATAGGTCGGGTCACCACACTAGCCTTATAGGGTACTTTCGTGTAGCTCTTTGAGTCTAACCCTTTAGCCATGAGAGGAACTCCTGAGATATGGTTCATGTGAGTGTGAAGCTCTGTATTCTGGGCCTTAATCTTCTCCCTCAGCATCTCTACTACAGAAGCTAGCATGAGGGTTGAGGTTTCGGGTTCACCCCCTGACTTTCTAGCTTTGTGTCCTCCAGATCTGTCTTCATATTCCTCCTCATCGTCATCCTCTTTGTTTTCTTTGGAGGATTTTAGGGTTCCTTGGATTGGTCCGACCTAGAACTCGTCCATTTGCTTAACTTGGGCCTCTACTCTTTCTATGAGCCTTTTCAGGCCCTGAGCAAAACTTTTGAGGATTTCCTGGAGGTCCCTCAGACTGGATGCTTCTCTATCAGCTTCGTCCTTATCATTGTGGAGGTCGTGATCCCTCCTTTGAGTATTTACTTTCGGGAGATCCACGTTGATTGTGGGCTCTCTTCGTCATAGTGGGTTGTTTGACCGTTGGAGTCTAGTTGGTCCGAGGGGTTAAGCTCTTACTGTGTCTGGTACAATTAGCTTCTCCTCACTCTGTTCTCCATCGTTAGCCATCACCCTAATACAGATCTACAAAGACACAAAATAAACAAACTAACAAATAAAATAAGCAAATTGAACCCACACAATTGCTTTGGCCCACGGTGAGTGTCAAACTGTTTAACCAAGATTTGGTACAGTTAAATTTGTAGGTGAGTCAAGAGCACACGTTACGATTCAATTTTTCTCGTGTTATCAATTTGTTAGTAGTTAGAATATCTTATGGATGAGGAAAGATGAGAATAGCACAAAGACAACGAGTAATAGCAAATATACAATGGAAAGTAAGTAAAGTATGCAAACTAGACTAGCCGAGGACGTTTCCCGAGAGCAGCTGAGAATAGAATCGAGCTTCCGTAAGTTATCTAAGAACAAGAAAGTATTAGGCAGCTATGAACAATAAAAAACTTAGGGAGAAAGTAAACATTGTTGTATTGATATTTAGAATGAGAGATGAAAGAAAAGAGAGAATTTGGAGTCGAGATCCCTTTACAAGTGAGTTAGGGTCACTATTTATAGTGTACAAACTATGGTGCTAGGCCAGCTATGTCCTAGGAGTTCTACCATTATGAGGACGCTATTTGTCTGGTTCGTTGGAGGAATCCTACGGTTCTACTCTACAGGTGCTCGTCCACGTCTCTAACATTGTTGTCACTTTGTGTCATGTCACTGATGGCGATAGGAGGAGAAAACTTCATTGTCTTTGAGGGGACACTCACTCAGTGATGACCAGGCGCCCGAACTATTCGCTCATCTACTGCCACGTATCTTCATACCAATTTTATCTCATACACCTAGAACATTTATGTGGCTATAAAAACTTTTATTAGCAGTAAGATAAAAAGTTTAATATCAATTATTTTCAAATATAAAAATATATTATTTTTGATGAACTTATAAGAAAATAGTGTCATATAAATCAGAGAAAAAAAGTATTTCATTTGAGAACCTCTATACTTTAATATTATAAAAGTACCTTTGTCGTTGATGTTATAAAAAAGGGCAGCTCGGTGCACTAAAACTCTCGACATGTGCAGGGTCTGGGGAGGGCCCGACCACAACGGTCTATTATACGCAGCCTTACCTTGCATTTCTGCAAGAGACAATTTTCAAGGCTTGAACCCGTGACCCTCCTGGTCACATGGCAATAACTTTACCAGTTACTCCAAGGGTCTATTGTACCTTGTCATTGATGTTACAATTGTTCAAATATCTAGTCATATAATTGCGAAAAAGTATAAGTATCCCTGAATTTGTCTCAAATGTCAGTTACATGCACATATTTTGCGGCGTCTTATTATTTTCTGAAAATTTTCTTTTTGAAAAGTGAACCTAATACCACCCTGATCGAGGATACGACAGAAAAAAAAGCAGACACTTTCTTGCAAATATAGACCTTAGGAAAGTAAAATGTATGTAATTGGAATTTCGAGAGAATTTAAGGTGGTAGTTATATATTTTCCCAAAATAATTTGTTGAAATTGTGAATTGTCTTATCTAAACGTTCAATATATTTGTATGAATATTTTTATATTAATTACGTTTTTAATGGGAAAGTAGGGGCATTTATAAGATAGGCCGGTGGTAACTGCTTCTTTCTCTCCTGCTTCCCAAACATGGTTGACATCGTGCGCATTAAGATTAAATGAAATCTCGAATATCTCAGAATCTGACTTTTTTTTGAGTTATCCCCTGATTGAGCACTCTGAACCTTCCCGATGGATCGTTTTGAACCTTTATTATTCTATGGGCATGAAGCGAGTTCGGGAGCTGATTCTTGAATAGTTAAATAAGTCTTTGGTTTGGCTAGCATTGACTGTGTTTGCAATAAAGTTTAGAGCGACTGAAAATAAATTGCAATCACAAATAAAGTATGAAGAAACATAATTTATTAATAAACAATGTGGGTACAATTCTGTTTGCCCCTTGATTCTTCTCTCTAAATTTTTCTATGATATTCGAGGATTGTTAGTAGTTTATTTCTCGAATATAGGATGATATGAACCTCCTAACGATATATTTGATTGCGAGAAACATCGGGCGAACTTTGATAAAGGTAGTATTTGGTGTTTTGATCTCTTTGTGAATATCCCAAAAGTTTATGAGATTTCGAGATGCCTTTTCAAGGGAATATGTTACCATTTATCTAGGTGTAAGCTAGGGTTTAGGGTAAACTAGCCTCCAAGAACCCTTAACAGGATTGGACTCGTCTTGTAGAGTCCCAAAAAAAATTGATGTCTACAAATGCTCCCTATTTCGAGGCTTATTGGAGTGTAGACTTGACAAAACTCAAAGACAAGAATCGAAGTACCCATAAAGATGGAACTTCCATCTTTACGGCTTTGTGGCTCCAGATTTGCAGATTTGGTCCAACTGGGCGTGCCAGAATTTGTAGACAGTAAAATTCATGTTGAAGAAATAATAATCAAGACAGATAAATATCGCAACAATCATAGCAGTTGATTTCAATATATGAGTGTTACAATCTCTATGAATCCTTTGATTCTTCTTTTCGAATATGAATTCAAGGACTTTTGAGCTGTAACTTGAATCTTGATGGACTTAATCTTGACTTGTACTTGAATTCAAAGGCCTTTGAGCTTGATCTTGAATTTGGTGGTCTTCTTGACTCGTATTTGAATTCAAGGGCAATTCAAGATTATTTAAGTCCAATAAATATGGATTTAATTAAAGTCTAATTAATCCACAATTTCTCTGTAAGTCAAGATATTTGTCTACAAGTTCTCTCTATACTTGCCACGTATCTGGTCAAATAGTCTTCGCTAATTTTACCAATACAAAATTGAATTGCCCCAGGCCTGTGCTAGCAGATCTCTGACATTGAAGAACCATTTGTCATGGTTATTTTATGCTTCTTCATTAGCCAATGCATCAGCTAGCTCGACTTGCACATAAAAATGTAGCTTTAGATTCTATGAAAATCACCATTTTGAACTAACATCCTATATTTTCTACTACCCTTGGAAAAACATTTGTGTATTGATCCAAGCATCTCTAGCTAATAACAAAATTATTAAAGCAACTAACTGCTCGATCATTAGTTGAGCTTAAATGCAAAAGTGGAGATTCATATAGCTGACCCCAACTTGTTTGGAATTAAGGTGGTGTTGTTGTAGCTAACAGCTCGATCATGATGAGTCTAGTTCAAGAACACGAGGCGAAATGATGCTCATAATTTGATCATCATCTGGGGTAAAATGAACTGTGAGATAAGTTGGCAACTGAAGCAGAATCACCTTCTTTAGGCGAGTAGTTCTCCCAAGGGTCATGAAGTTCCATAGTTTTCTCATACACGAATGGCGGATTAGTAGGAGGAGGCAACTCTTCTTCTTTCTTGACGAACATCTGTAATGCCTTAGAAATGGATGGCCGTAACGTTGGGATCTCTTGAGTGCATAAAAGTCCCACATGCAAGACTCTCGCGGCCTCATTTTTCACATTGATGGTGTGGTAGTTATTAAACATGAGATTCGGATCAAGCAGTTCTTCCACTATCCCGCGTTGAAAGTGCTCCCACACCTGTTAATTTCATCCAATATTAAGAGTTAAGACCAATATGCAAAAAGTTCTTCAAGATTGAAAATATTGTTCAAGAGAGAAGTGATTGATCAGAAATTACAATGCAAACTAAGCTGACTGCATATTCGTCATTTTTTCTCTTGTTATTTTGTCTTCCAGTAACAATCTCTAGTAGAAGAACTCCAAAGCTGTAAACGTCTACTTTTTCTGTTAATTGACCATGTGCTAAGTATTCTGGAGCCAAATATCCTCTGCATAAAAAGGGTAAATCATCCATTATTGGACCATATTAGTCTTTGCGTTAGAAGATGAGACGAAGAAATACTAACAATGTGCCAGCAATGGCAGTGCTTATGTGACTCTTGTCCTCTTGGAATGATCTGGCCAACCCAAAATCAGCAATCTTTGCACGAAGCCTCTAGTCCAACAGGATGTTGCTTGCTTTTATGTCTCTGTGAATTATTCGTGTCTTTGTGTTCTCGTGAAGGTATACCAATCCTTCTGCCGTCCCTATAATTATCTCAAATCTTTTCTCCCAGTTGAGAGCTTTACCTTTGATAGGGTCTGTCAAATTTTAGGTTAGAATCATACGGGTGACAAAGTTATTGTGCTGGCTATGTGAAAACACACCATTTAGTCTTAATGCGAAGTCGGTTACTTATATTTAACTTATTTTCACTTTTATTTTTAGTTGGTGCAATGATGACATGAATTTAGCTTAAATAGAATAGTGACGCTTCATATAGCCGACCCCTAACTTGTTTGAAGTGTAGTTGTTGTTGTTGAAAAGTCTGGTTACTTACCAAATATGAAGTGATCAAGACTCTGGTTAGGGAGGAACTCGTATACAAGAAGGCTTTCCGGTCCTGAGCAGCTGCATCCCAATAACCTTATCAAATTTTTGTGCTCAACGCTACTGATTATGTTAACCTCGTTATAAAAATCTGCAGCTCTGTGTTTGTTGTTGAAGAACAGCCTTTTGACAGCGATCTCTCTCCCATCTGCTAAAATGCCCTGCAACAATCTGTTTAATTGCCAACAATTCTAGTATTGTATTGCTGTGATGGACAATTGACAAATTCAAACATATGAATTGCACTACATTCAGACATTACATACCTTATAAACCGTGCCAAATCCACCTTGCCCGAGCTTGTTGGCCTCATCAAATGACCCTGTGGCTTTGTCAAGTGTCGAATACTTGAAGTTCAAGCTGATGTCATGAAGAATTTTTACTGATTCCTCAGCATCATTTGCACCTAACAAGTTCAAATTTCCCAGGTACAGTTGTGTGCATATCGCAAGATATATGCTCCGCTAATTTTTTTATTCTAAGTTTTAGAATAAGGATGCAATATATCTACATCATTGATATCCTATTGACTTTTATAACTAATTTTTTGGCACAAAAAAGATTTACCTTTTCTCTTCTTCTGGATTTGTTTGTTCTTCCAGACACCAATACCAATGACAGCACCTACTCCCAAAACGACAACGGAACTAATAACAACAATGACAATGACTACAACTTTTCCTGCAATATGGTTATTTGCAAGTAAATGGAAAGACCATTTATCAGCAAAATTACGTGTTCAGTGGATAAATAACAGGCAAACCAGGACGAAAAAATAGCAAAAACGTACCCCTTGATGACGAGCCTCCACTGGTAGAAATGGCATTGAGAAAATTGGTATCAGAATACCTCATGAAGCATCCAGTGTACAGAGCTCTACCTTCTGACCAAGGTAAGCATCCCAACATAGAGGCAGATGCATTTTCCAAACACGCTACGCAGGAATTTGCACTCAGCGTCTTCCAGCACTCAGAAAGAACATAAGCTGTCTCGTTGGAAGGCCCGGACACTGACACTTGGACACGCGCATATCCATTATTACTCGGTGCAATTGCAAGTTCTTGCTGAACGGCTTGCCTAGCATTCTGTTGGAACAATGAACCCTTCGTGGTCCTGTTTCCGCATACATTCCTGTCCTCCGGGCCTAAATACTGGTCATAGAACTTGTAAATCTCTGCTCGCATAAAGCAGCCATCAAGATAAATTCGTGCTCCATTATAAGGGAAGCACTGGGGAAAAAGGGTTCGCGCTTCAGCGTAGCATAAGACACAGTCGAGTAATGAAAGATCATCATAGCATTGGCCAAGTCCATAGATAGTATCTGGTCCAGTGCCAGTAACTGCTACTCCATATCCTCTAGTTCTCATTTGTTCACTTATAGTTTCCATTGTACCAACAAAATTTGGGACGGAAACTGTCGTTCCGTTTCCGCATATGAGCTGGACTAACTGGGATCTTGGTTCAGCCACTGATGTATCAGGTAGAAGTAGGATCAACATTATAACAAAGTGACTACATAACACTGAAGGGGTTGCTCTCTCCATTTTGCCAGACGAGCTGTACAACATAGAAAACAATGTGAGAGGACTAACTAAAGTACTATTAGACTGAGAAGAATAAGAAGATTATAAATAGTTGAAAATCATTATTTTGGCTAAAAGCATTTTTATCTGGCTAAATATAATGGAGCCTATCAAATTCTTCTATAAATTTCACCCGAAAAAGAAATAGTACATCATTTGATAAATAGTTGGCAGTGGCATTGAATCCAGCGGGATAGTTTGCTTTGGCTTCAAAGTGATTATGTGATCTTGAGTGGCAAACATTTGCAGTGTGGCCAATCCTGTTACAGAGTTGGCAGCAAGCGACAGTATTTGCGTTCATGCTTGACTGCCACTGTGGTTGAGTCATGACTGTTGGGGCGTGGACTTTGCCGCCATTGTTGGGAATTATTGTACTGCCTACGATTGCTGTGATTATTGGTGTTAGATATAGTAACAAGCGAGAAAATCCCTTTCTATCTTATTAGTCAAGCACACTAGCTGCAATCAAAAGGCAACACTAACTTTCCCCGAATCAAGTCAAGTATCACAACATCTAGACCCGTCTGTCGGCCATAAATCTATCTTACACAATCATGTCTCTGCAGGCATAAGAGTTTTTTCCTTTATGTTGGTGGAAATCAACCTAGGCGACTTGCTTTAAAGCAACAACTTCCTTTTTTGAATATGACTGGCCTAGGCCAACCTCACCTAAACAGATTCAGAGCTTTATAATCCTGGCAGGGAGGGAGTAGCGACTGCGGAAATTATGGGATTGGACAATTTCTAAGCATCCTCATGATGGAGAGAGAGTTCATGGTCAAGTAGATTTTCAAACAATTCCTCATAGGAGACAGTCGTGTCACGTGCACGGATGGTCGCAGAGATCTCACGAAACTCAGGACCTAGACCACTGAGTATTTTGGCAATGAGTTCAGGGTTGGACAGAGGTGTACCAGCAGTGGCTAACTCATCTATAATGAACCGAATAGTGTGAAGATATTTGGTGATAGAGCGAGAATCCTTGGGACGCGGGCAAGTTGATCACGCAGGTTGAAGAAATAGGATTGGGATTTGTTTGCATAAGTGGTGTGCAAAGCATGCATAAGTGGCATGCAGAGCATCCAAGCCGCTTTAGATGAGTCGGTTGCAGCAATGGTGGGGGCAATAGTGGGTTCAACAGAAGCCATAAGGGGGTTCTGAATGAGTTGGTCCTGATGGAACCAAGTTAAAGAAATAGGATTGGGAGATATGTTTGTGACAATTGTGATAGCCCGATTAGGGGCCGGAGTGGTCCCATTGAGATGGCCAAAGAGGTTGTAGCCATACATCCACATGGAAAATTGAGCTTTCCAGGTGGCGAAATTGTGACCACCGCTGAGTTTGATGGGTAGTTGGGAAGCAGGATTGAACTGAATAATGATGTTGATACTTGTTGTGTTGTTAGCATTGACAACTCTGGATTGTTGTCGTAGTTGACCATTGCTGCTAATCAGCGTGAGGAGGGAAGGAGAAAAAAATTAGATCGGTCTTGTTAGAGTGTATAGAGCCTTGATACCATATAAACACCTGAAGAAGTGGTGTGAACTTTACGTATTACTAGTTTTAACGCACGTGGATTTCATGTTAATTGGTACAAACTACTTAAAATGATCTACATAGTGTTGGTTGTAAGGACTAAACTGTCACTCAATTTTTGATTGATAAATTTGTAAATCATGTTTTGACTTACATTATTACTATTTTTGTAGTATTTGAATAAGATAAAAAAAATGTTCTTAAGCACTTGTTTTACAACAAAAAAAACAAGTTGATTTTAGAAATTTGACGAAACAGCTTGATCAAAGCACTCCACTACAAACAGCTTGATCAAACAGTAATTACTTAAAACTTTGGTCAAATATTAATTGTTGCTCAGAAGTACTTTTTAAATTTATTGATCAAAACACAAACGACTTCTCACCAAAAATATTTTTCTTGAAAAACACTTTCAAAATAAGCTGATTTTAGAAATTTGACCAAATAGCCTAATAATCTCAGTGAAAACAAAAACAAAATAAGAAGGAAAAAAAAGAAACACTCACAAAGTCTTTCGCCGGATTTCGAGTGATCGGCGGTGCAAACTGATCAGCTGCTGTCAAAGTTGAAGAAACAGAGTGAGAGAAGAGGAGAAAATGAAGGATTAAAAAAGTTGATGAAATGTTTAAGAGTTATTTTTGTTAATTAATGGGTCGTTTTTGTGAGAGGTTTATTTAACTCTTTTTGGTTTTCTAACTTTGGCCACCGATATTTATATTGAAATCCGATTAAATTTAAATTGGTGCGCAAGACTTTCATATTGGAGGTAAAGCTAGTTACTATTAAAAAATTATTATTTTACTATTGAAATTTTTCATTGAAAAATGTTTAGAGCTATTTCTACAGATATTTTAATTAAATTGGTGAGAAGGGAAAAAATAATAGTGTTTTTACACGAAAAAATTATGGACCTTCCCAGTGTTTTATTGAGAATCCCTTTTCCACCATGTTTTTTTCAATAAACAGATTCGGTGAAAAATAATAGGAAAAATCATAGGAAATATTTGTAGCTTAGTTGGTTGACTACCTCGACTGAGGGTTCAATTCTCTATTTTGTATCCTCTCCTCCATTTCTTCTTTCCCAACTTCAATTTTTTTAAAAAAAAATGAAAAAAACATATTTTATAATAAAAAGTTTCATTGATTTCATGTGAAAAAAAAACTATTATTACTAATAATAATTATTTCCTAGCAAAATTTAAATTTAGAACTTTTGATTAAAAACAAAGAAGTATTTGCGACCTCACCATAACTTCTTTTTTTTTGAGAGAAGTCAACAAGAGGAAAGGGTAGAATTTGTTGGAAGGATTATTTAATTTGTGTGGATTTTTCAAAAAGAAAGACTTTGTCGACAAGGGTCTTTTTCGACGGTTGTGGTTTAAATATGAAAATTCTTATTTCTACTTTACTTATTAATGCCCAAATCCAAAAACAAAAAAAAAAATTGAAAAGAGAAGAAAAAAGATACTTTTTCATTTGATTTGATACAAAATTTAAAAGAAAATGAATATTTATAAATTTTGTGATATTAGATATTTTTTGATCCACTTTATTTGTCACGTTTTTGGTTTAGGCGTTAAGTAAAAAATAAATTGACTAAATTATCCTTATTTAATATTTTTTTCAATTTAATACTTTTTTTTTGTGTGTTGGTAAAATTTTTAACTTGTGTCTTTAAATATACCAATACACTCCTTCACTTAAAGACTAAGCGTCTACAGATTGATTGAAAAGGCAAACATTATTAGAAACACTGATTTTTCCCATTGCGAATCAATGAGAAATTTATATTATAAAACATGATTTTTTTCCTCATTTATTTCTCAACGATTCAATTCACTAGAAAAATGCATGATGAGAAACAAATTCTCATTTGAAATATTGGAAAGCTTCCTATTTTATCGTGTGAAAACACTACTAGTTTCTCTCTTATGACTGATTCAATCAAAATATTTGTGAGAATATCCAGTAAACATTTTTCAGTAAAAAATTTCAATAGAAAAATAGTGATTTTTTTTAATCGTGAGACCCAACCTATAACATTTATGTGGGTATAAAAACTTTCATTAAGTGTTACATGAAAATTTTAATATCAATTATTTTCAAATATAAAAATATTTTTTTTTTTAAAAAAAACTTATAATAAAATAGTATTACAAATCAAAGAGAAAAAAGAATTTCTTATGAGAACCTCTATACTTTAATATTGAGTGTGGGCATATAGAAAAATGCTCTCTTCTCTCTCATCCCTTAGGGTCACTTTCTGATCTAATACCACCATGACTACACCGTCGCCACCGGAATCTACACCGGAGATAGAGAAAACAAACCCTCTAGCCCCTAACCTTTTCCCCCCTCTTCCGACTCACGACACAAAGAATCCCAACCCCCAATCCACTTTGAACTTTGCTCGAAAGTTCAAAACAGGAGATGACACTGGAAGCTCTACCATTGAGGCAATCCCACGAAAAAAAGTACAAGTAGTTGATGGCGTCCCAAGGATTAAATGGACTGAAGCAGAAGTTAAGCGTATGAACATAATGGAAAACCTTCAATATGCTATTATTGGGAAGTTTACATATGGATGGCCAGACCTTGATTTCCTTAGAAAATCCATTCCCTCTCAATGCAGTTTTAAGGGTCAATGTACGATTGGTTTATTTCACAATCAGCAAATACTTATCAGGTTGCCTCTTCAGGAAGATTTTGTGAATCTAATTTCGAAGGGTGCCTATTACATTACATGTAATGAAGGATACTCATATCTAATGAGAACTCTGATTTACGATGCCCACTTCAAGATTAACGAGGAGACTACAAAGGCCATGGCCCGGATATCCTTCCCAAATTTGTTGCCCACGTTTTATGTGAAGGAATCCCTTTACTCTATAGCCACAACCATTGGCGAGCCTTTGCACCTTGACCTGGCCACAATCAATAAAACCAGGCCAAGTTGTGCAAGAGTCAAAATTTTAGTCAATCTAGCTGCTAATCTACCTCATGAAGTGATGATGGATATCGAAAATGAGGAGACTGGGGAAATAAAATCAGAAGCTATAAAGATCAATTATGATTACATCCCTAAGTATTGCAAGGAATGTAAGCTCCACGGACATAATGAGGCTGAATGCAGAGTTCTCAACCCCGAGTTGGAAAAACAGTGGAAAGGAAACGACATAGATATTTCTGAGGAGGAGAAGGAAATAGTTGATGCACTCAACAAGGTAAGGAACTTTCAGAAAGGCAAAACAAAAATACTGTCAAGTGGAATAGTAGTAGGGGATCCTGGGAATTGGAAAACCAAGAGTACCAAGTATAATCATGCCTCCAACAGCTCAAGTAATGCCGGAAGAAAGACAGATAATGTAACCCATGTTAGCAACAAATATGATGCCCTCAATGAAGTGGACACAATTACAGCGAATAACCCCAATGGGCACACAACAGAGGCAACAATTATTACAGACAATGAAAAACCCACACAGAAAGATAGGAAACAGCAAGAAAATAATGTTACAACAACTTCAGAGATAGAGGGCAACAATGAGATCAATCCAAAACCACCCGCCAAGGATATGACCCCATCAACTGGATAAGTACCATCGGCTGAAGATCCTTTGATGACCAGTGAAGAGCAAATCCCTGATCCAAAAACCATCACAACAGATATGAGTAACAAGGATGATAAAATAGAAAGATTGCAAGCAATCCCTAATGGGGAGTTTATTTCACCTCATAAGGGGACCACAGAACATTCATCCAATATACCAGACACCAAAGCAAGACCTACAGAAGAGTTTACTTCACCTATGAAGGGGACCACAGACCTTTGTTCCAATACCCCTGACCTCTAGCAATGATAAGCTGCAAAGAGGAAATTCTGCTCAATCAAGAATCTAGAAAGCTAAGGCTCTAGGATCTAAGGAACAGCTCACACCCCCCTCCTCGAAATGGGGAGACAGAGTAGAAGAGGAACATGAAGAGGATGATAACTTAGCAGTCTACAAGTTTTGAATTTCCAGGAAAAGGAGGGCCAAGATGAAAAGGCAATTGTGATGGCTTATCCAGACCTGTTACCACTTGGCACTCTAAAAGATAACTCTCATACTAAAGCTTTGCATGACATCTATTGTTACACTGGTTGGGGACAGAGAACTTGACACAAGGGAAAGAAGAGGGAGAAATTGTAGATTCAGGGGAAGATTTAAGCCACAATGTGGAAAAAATCATAAAGCAAGGGGATCTCTCTCCTAGGAGTAATATCAGAGGAAACAAAAGAAGACCTAAACAACAAGCTATTGAAGCCCTACAAACAGGTAGAGTCACCACAAGGAGGGCAACATCTCTTTCCAATTTTATATGATGAATAAAGACTTTATATGGAATATCAGGTCAGTTAGGACACATAAAGCCTTTCACAGGTTACAAAAGCTACATATGCACCATCAATTCTTCCTAATTACACTGATGGAGCCTTTTTAACATGTTAGATACATTCATAAATACAAAAATAGGCTTAACATGATAATAGCAGGTGCCAAATGCTCTGGCAAGATATTTTTTTTTGTTGTTGATAATACAGTGATGGATATTTTGAAGGATTCAGACCAACAAATAACTCTGAAATTAACTCTATCAGAAGATAACATCACAATGATCATCACCCTAGTGTATGCTAAGTGTGATGAACAACATAGATTACTACTTTGAGATGATATATATCACCTGGCCAACAACATGACTCTTCCATGGCTTGTAGGAGGTGACTTCAATACCATTCTATCTAGGAGGAGGAGATTGAGGGACTGCCAGTCACCCCATAAGAGTCTGAAGACTTTGCCTTCTGTGTCAACTCCCCAGAGCTGTTTGATGTAGGATTTAAGGGAAGACCCTTTACTTGGTGGAATGGAAGAACTGAAAGAGAATGCATATTCAAGAGTTTGGACAGGGTAGTTGTCAATTAACCTATGCAAGATATTATTGGGCACACAGAGATAGAGCACCTTTCAAGGACAGGCTCTGACCATGCCCCTCTTCTGATAACTTTGGGGGGAAATGCAAAGGTCCATAAACCTTTTAAATTTTTAAGGTTTTGGACAGAACATGAAGACTTTCATAAAGTGGTGCAACAAAATTGGGTTACTGATTTTGAAGGGGATGCATTTTTAACCTTTAAATTTAAGCTTAAAAAGGTCAAAAAAGCTTTGTCTTTATGAAGTAGAGAAGCCTTTGGGATATTTTCAAATAGCTAACCATCAGAGAAGAGCTAGTTAAAATCAAGAAAGAGATCTTTGAAGAAGACCCATCCCCTCAGAATAGGATGGTCTTACAGCATGCTCAGGCAGAAATGAAGAAATATCTTCACTTTGAGGAAGAATTTTAGAGACAAAAGGCTAGAATCAATTGGTTTACTGAAGAAGGAAGAGATTACAAGTGAAGAGAATCCAGAACTCAGATGGAATCTGGATAGAAGAAGAGCACCTCATGGCTAGTGAAGAAGTTCTCTCAAAAAGAGGAAAGTACCAACTTCACACTGCTAGATCATGTCCCTCAGTTGATAAATCAAGCTTATAATGATACTTTGTGCCAAGTTCCAACCTTGGAGGAAGTGAAAAGAGCAGTTTTTGATCTAGATGGTTTGAGTGCAGGGGGTCCTGATGGTTTATCTAGAGCTTTCTATCAGTCTTGTTGGGACACTGTTGGAAGAGATGTTCATGAAGTTATGGTGGCTTTCTATGCTGTAACCACACTTCCAAAATCATTTACTCACACTAATTTGGTCTTGCTACCAAAGTAAGATCTAATCCAATCCTTTTCAGATCTTAGACCAATTAGTCTGAGTAACTTTATCAACTAAGTAATTTCAAGAGTGGTTCATGGCAGAATTGAAGGATTTTTACCCCACTTAATCTCAGCAAACCAATCTGGTTTTGTTAAAGATAGGTGCATCATTGAGAATGTCCTACTTACTCAAGAAATAGTGACAGACATCGGGAAAAGAGGAAAACTAGTCAATGTTGTAATTAAGTTGGACATGACTAAAGGCTATGATAGAGTCTCATGGCTTTACTTGACAAGAGTTTTGAGGAAAATGGGCTTCTCAAAAGTGTTTGTGGATCAGATTTGGAGACTTATAGCTAACAACTAATACTCAGTCCTTTTTAATGGACAAAGTCATGGTTTCTTTAAGTCTAGCAGAGGTGTCAAACAAGGAGATCTCCTTTCCCTAGCCCTATTTGTACTAGCAGCAGAGGTGCTTTCAAGGGCCCTGAACTCTTTATTTGAGAATGGGCTATATACAGGGTATGGGATGCCTAGGTGGAGTAATAACCTTAATCACCTAGCTTATACAGATGACACAATTATTTTCACATTACCAGATAAGCATTCTATTGATCTGATCATGAACACTCTTGAACAATATGAAAAGATCTCAGGTCAGCTAATCAACAAAGACAAGAGTGCTTTCTATATGTTCAAAAATGTTCCTGAAGTCATCTCTCAAGAGGTAGCTCAATATACCAGATTTGTGAAAGGATCTTTCCCTTTCAAGTACCTTGGATGCCCTATTTTTCACTCCAAGAAGAAAAAAGTGTAATATAATGAAATCATCAAGAAGGTGAAGGACAGACTACAAAATTGGAAGGGGAAGATATTATCATATGGTGGTAAGGCAGTCCTGATTAATAGTATACTCCAAATCATGCCTATCTACCTACTTTCAGCTTTAGCTCCCACAAAGTACACAATAAATGAGCTCCATAAAATCTTTGCAAGATCTTACTGGAGTAACAAGGAAGAGGGCAGGAGCAAACATTGGGCAGCTTGGTTGAAAGTTTGCTATCCCAAGGAGGAAGGGGACTTGATTTCAGATCTTTATTTGATGTGTCCAAGGCTCTGTTTTCTAAGTTATGGTGGAAATTCAGAACCACAAGAACCCTTTGGACCAACTTTATGTGGAATAAATATTGTAAAAAATACATTCCAGCACTAGTCCAATGGAAATGAGGCTCTCAGTTGTGGAAGAGAATGTTGGAGGCTAGGGATGATGTAGAAAAGAAACTATAGTGGGAACCAAAAACTAGCTCTTCCAATTTATAGTTTGACAATTGGACAAGACTTGGTCCCCTCTATCAAGTTTTACCAGCAAAATTCCAATTTGATGAAAGAATAGAAAGCTTAAGCTTCTTCATGGGAAGTGAGGGTTGGAAAAATGATAGAGTTCTTTAACATCTCCATAATGATATTGCTGAGCATGTGTTCTCTAACCTGGAGATAGTTTCATCTTAAGACATGTGGTATATTCCTTGGTGGACTGCCACAACATCAGGAAAATTCACAGTAAAGAGTGCAGGGGAATTGATGAGACAAAGAGAGCAGAAAAAGTGGTACTTTACTATGATGTGGACAAAGGGAATCCCTTACAAGATCTCCTTTTTCGTATGGAGGCTATGGAAACAAAAGCTGCCAGTTGATGAAATTGTAGAAAAATGGGGTATAGCCATGGTTTCCAGATGTTGTTATTGTGACAACCCTTAGACAGAATCAATTAACCACCTATTTGTTTCCGGACAATTTGCCACAGAGTTATAGGCTCATTTTGATAAGGCTGCAGGTTTATTAGGTCATTTTCTACAGGTCAACCAAACCATTGCTAAATGGTGGGAGGAAGACTGTGCTCCTAAGATGAAATCAATGCTGCAAGCAGCCCCTGCTTTCATTCTGTGGCAGATTTTGAAATGGAGGAATTCCATATTATATGAAGGGAATATGTCCAAGGGAAAAGCTCTTTATGAAATTAATTGGAATCTGTCCATGTTTGCAAGGAGAAATTTTCCTGGCTAAAATAAATCCCAAACTCCTGGGGTCAGATAGTGAAGTTTTTGGAGGAATACACCCCACGAATCAAATGTGTTCAAATTACTTGGGATAACCCACCTATAGGCTGGTATAAATGCAATTCCGATGGAGCTTCAAAAGGAAATCTTGGACCAAGATTAATAGCTTTTTGCATAAGAAATGAAGGTGGAGAATTTATATATGCAAAAGCTATGGTAATAGAGGACCCCACTAGCATCACAGCTGAAGCTAAGGCAATTAGAGAAGGAGTAGAATATTGTAGTGCGCAAGACCTTTCTGTTTGATTATAGAGACTGACTCCCTATTTTGTAACGACCGGGTTCATCATTACGAGTAGTCAAATCATTCCAAGTTTTAGAGTTAGAAAACTCCGGATTTGGAAGTTTGAAATTCTGGGCTAGGCTTGCCTTGGCCAGTTTTAGAGTGAGGTAAAGTCTAGGGAAATCTGGGTAAGGATTGGTTTATGTGTCTTTTCTTGAGCTATTTTCCCACATATCCAAGACATAAAGGAGTCCGAGGGACTTTTCGGAATTAAATTTGGGTAAGTAGAACTCCCAGAATCGCGTTTGACGTGAAGGGGTTGTTTTGGCTCGTCAGGGAAAGCAAGTGTGTTGTAAAATGGCCAAAATTGAGAGATTTGCATACATTCTATCTGTGATGAGTGCAATGGTCTGCCGTAGAAACTTCCACCATAGTGGTGGAAAATACCTCTATAGCGGTGGTCAAGGCAGTCAACACCCACTTAAGACTGCTATAGAGAAAGTCGTTCGCTATAGCGGGACCGCTATAGCAGAGTGGGCACCGCTATAGCGGGACGACAGGTTTTTAATGCAGAAACTTCCCCAAAATAGTTCAGTTTTCTACAATTCATTTTGGGAGAAGGGCTAGGCGATTCCAGGCATTTTTCTTCCTTTTTCCGTTGAAATTCTTCCCTAAGGTAAGGTTCTTGTTCCCCAATCTTTGTAATACATTTTCTATGCGGTAGAATTGCTATGAGGGAACTAGGGGAAGGTTGGAATAACCTAGGAATGGTAGAATTCATGGAACAAAGGGGATTCCAAGCATGTACGTTCTTGGGTGCTGATAAAAGTATATTTTTTATGATCATAGGTTGGTTAATTCTCTGTTTTTACCCATAAAAATGATAGAACTAGGAGAATTAATGGTGGGAAAGCCTGGGAAAAGGGTGGGATGATCATGGGTGGCCTGGGTTTGGGGATTTGGTATAATTCGGGTATTGTGCAGGCCTTGTGTGTTAATTGATGTGTTGTGTGTTGCTTTTAGACGAAGAACGAGAGAGGAATCCGGAACACGGGAAACCTTGGGTTGAATAGAGCTTGGATTATCTTGAGGTAGGTGATGGCTATGTTGTATATTCTTGTACTCATATCTAAGTGATTGTATGAATTACATTGCTTAGGGAAGTTGTGTAGAATGTCTAAGGTTTCTACTTTACAGTCTGTGATTTGAACAGTATTTGCTTGTTGGTTTACAAGTTGTGTGTGGATTATTGACATTCGGTTATCTCGGGTATAACAAATGGTTGGCACGGGTACCATGCCTGGTACGGGTATAACAATTGGTTGGCACGGGTACCACGCCTGGTACGGGTTTACTTTTGTTGCATTATATCATTGTTATTATTGTGTTGCATTGATTGATATTGGTTCCGTGAGTGGACCGGGTTGCTTATTGAAATGTGTTATTGGTTTGGTGGTCCTTGAGAGGCCAGGGAAATTCTGGTTAACTGTTGTGTTGGTCTTGGTTTAGGCCGGGTTGTTCATTGACATTTGTGTTGGTCTTGGTTTAGGCCGGGTTGATTTAAGGTACATGTGTGTAGTCTAGAGGGGATCCCAGGGTGGGTCCGAGCTAGATGAAAAGGTATAGTTAATGGTATATGGTTGTGGCTTAGAGTTATGTGGTGGATTTCATGCGGGAACAGGCTAGGTGGAGACTGGTAGTCTAAGTGTGTCTGTGGCTATTTATGCATGTTTTCCATACCTTATACTTGATATTTTTGTACTGTTATACACTATTTATTTGGAAATTGGCTGATGATCCAACCAGTACACAGTGGTGGTGTACTGATACTGCACTTGCTTGTCTTTTGGTGAGTACAAGAAATCTTCCAGCGGCTAAGACGCGACCTCACCTTTAGCACGGACGATTCCTGACTTTCAAGGGTGAGCTGCTTGATTCGAGCTACCTTGGGTTATGTTTAGAGTTTCAGTCCACTTGTTTCGGACTTAAAACTACTTCGTATTTTCTTTTGAGGTTGCATCTCCGTATTCTAGATATTGGTATTGATGTTTGGTACAACGACTTTCAGTTCCTAGGTGGAATTTTCCACAGGTTAATGATTATGTTATAGTTTTTGCTTATTTTAATTGCTAGTTTACTTTCAGTTGCTGGTTTTAGGCTGTTAGTCTAGGCAAAGGGTTAAACTCTATTGGTTCTCTCATCCGGGGGTTGGGTGGGTGCCACTCACGATGGGTTGGGTCATGACAAAAATGATATCATAGCCTAGGTTCGTTGATCTCGTTGTACCAAACAAGTCTAGTAGAGTATTGCGGAACGGTGCGGAGATGTCTGTACTTTTCTTTGAGAGGCTATGGGGATTTAGGTAAAACCATCTCTTCTTTCTTTCCTTCGTGCTATAACTCGATTCCAATTGGTATCTGGTGATATAAATTGGTATCTAACCTCATTCACTCTTCTGTCCGTAGATGGTTACTACAAGGAATAATGGAGCAAGGCTAGCGGTCCCAGCAACGGGCCCAGCAGTTCATGGCAGAGGTAGGGAAAAGGGCAGGGAATGAACTGGAGCCACACCCACCAGGGGTGTAGCTCGAACTGCTGCTGCACATGAGGTAACCCCTCCCCCACCTCAAGATCATGTGGCTGAGGACGTAGAAGAAGTGGTTGTAGCGGATGGAGGGGCTCAAGCGGAGGCGACACCAGTTGGGGGTGCAGGCCTTCCTACTATGACACCGAAAGCTTTTAAGCAGGCGTGGGATATTCTGAGTGGGTTGGTTAGTGCTGGAGCCATACCCGCAGCTTATGCAAATCAGGCCTTGGATACTCAGCCAGCGGTTACTACAACACCCAAGATGGATGCAGCTTCGGGCACAAATGATCTCCTCATGCCAATGTTAGGCCCAGTGATGACAGGGAATGAGTATGAGATGCTGACTAAGTTCCTTAAGCTGAAACCTCCGACGTTTCAGGGTACAGACAAGGAGGATGCCTATGAGTTCATCCTGGATTACCATGAGAGGTTACACAAGTTGGGTATTGTACGTCAGCATGGGGTTGAGTTTGTCACGTTTCAGCTGACGGGTGTGCCAAGCAGTAGTGGAGGTATCATGTTGAGTGTCAGTCTTCTATTCTACCTCCACTGACTTGGGAGCAGTTCTATGCATTGTTTCTAGAGAAGTACTTTCCCCGTACTTTGAGGGACTGGAAGAAGGATGAGTTTCTGAACATGGAGCAGGGTAGCATGTCGGTCTCAGCTTATGAGTCTAAGTTCCATGCATTGTCCCATTTTGCTACACAGATGTTGGGTTCCGAGGAGGAATGGGTCCGATTGTTCATCAAGGGTCTGAATAGTGAACTGCAGGTACTGTCAGTGCATATGATTTCTTTAGGAATGGTCTTTAATGATGTGGTGTATTATGTGAAGAAGATTGAGGGAGTCAGGCAAGCGGGGCAGGCTAATTCTTTAGCCAAGAAGCCCCGGAATGAGAAAAACTATGGTGGTTCATACTCTAGAGGCCATCATCAACAGGCTTACCCGGCCCGTCCTATTCAGTCAGCTCTGCCAGCTACTATAGGTGGTCATCAGGTAGCTCAGTTTTCAGCTCCTAGAAGCCAGAGAGCGTCCTATACATCAGCTAGCAGACCTACTCTTGACCGTGGTTGCCTCTATTATGGTGAGCTGGTCCACTTTAAGAGGGAGTGTCCACATATACAGATAGGTAATCAGGGTCAGCAGCAGACTAGAGCAGTGGTTCCGGCAGGCAGAGGCGGTAATGCTAGGGGTCATCCACAGGGTGGGCGAGGTAATTTTAAGGGAGGCCAGAGAGACCGAGGGAATGGAGGTGCAGGTAGGGGTGCGGCGCAGCTAGCCTGGAAAGTTGCTTGGATTGATGATCGGGCTCATTGCTATGCTTTTCCAGGGAGGATCGAGGTGAAAGCCTCAGATGCAGTGATCACATGTACTATTTTTGTCTGTGATAAAATGGCTTCGATATTATTTGACCCAGGCTCTACGTATTCTTATGTGTCTATGAGTTTTGCCTTGGGGATGGGTTTGACTTGTGATATCCTTGATTCCCTTATCTATGTTTCTACCCCAGTTGGAGAGTTGGTGATTGTGACTCGTGTATATCATGATTGTTCTGTTGTGTTTGTGGGGTTACATACTTGGGTAGACTTGGTAATTCTGGATATGGTTGATTTTGATATTATCTTTGGTATGACCTGGCTATCTCCTTATCATGTTGTGTTGAACTGTAACACCAAGACTATGGCTCTGTAGATTCCGGCTAAGGATAGACTAGAGTGGGAAGGTCTGTACAGGCCTAAGCCAGTTAAGATAATATCGTTTGTCCGGGCAAGAAAGCTAGTGGGGAGGGGGTTTCTAGCCTTCTTGGCTCATCTTCGGGATGATAGTGTGGAGTCCCCGCCTATTGAGTCAGTTCCAGTGGTTTCCAAATTTTTAGAGGTGTTTCCAGCGTACTTGCCTGGTATGTCTCCGGATAGGGATATAGATTTTTGTATTGATTTGGAGCCAGGCACTCATCCCATTTCCATTCCTCCATATCGTATGGCTCCGGCAGAGTTAAGGGAACTTAAGATGCAGCTGCAGGAACTCCTATATAAGGGATTTATACGTCCCAGTGCTTCGCTTTGGGGTGCTACGGTTTTATTTGTAAAGAAGAAGGATGGTAGTATGCAGATGTGCATAGATTATAGGCAGTTGAACAAGGTGACCATCCGGAATAAGTACCCTCTACCCTGTATAGATGAGTTGTTTGACCAGCTTCAGGGTGCATCAATATTCTCAAAAATTGACTTGAGGTCGGGGTACCATCAGTTAAAGATTAGATCTGAGGACATTTCGAAGACTGCTTTTCAGACTAGGTATGGGCATTACGAGTTTCTAGTAATGTCATTTGGTTTGACCAATGCACCGGCAGCATTCATGATTTTGATGAATGGGGTGTTTAAGTCTTACTTGGATTCCTTCGTTATCGTGTTCATCGATGATATTTTGATTTACTCTAAGAGTAGGGATGAGCATGCTAATCATCTTCGTATTGTGCTGGATATCTTGAGGCATCAAAAGCTTTATGCAAAGTTCACTAAGTGCGAGTTTTGGATGACTTCTATGGCATTCTTGGGGCATGGAGTGTCATAAAAAGGGGTGATGGTGGATCCCCAAAAAATTGAGGCAGTCAAGAGTTAGGTTCGACCTAGCTCTGTGACCGAGGTGAGGATTTTAATTGGGCTCGTGAGGTACTACCGGAGGTTTGTTAAGAATTTTTCTTCTATTGCTACTCACCTGACCAGGCTGACACAGAAAGAGGTACTATTTGTGTGGTCCAACAAGTGTGAGGAGAGCTTCCAAAAGCTTAAGACACTTTTGACCATATCCCTTATTTTGTCCATGCCGGTTAAAGGTAAAGACTTTGTTGTTTACTGTGATGCTTCACATTCTGGTTTGGGTGCTGTGTTGATGCAGGATAGGAATGTGATAGCCTATGCATCCAGGAAGTTGAAAGTGCATGAGAAAAATTACCCGACTCAAGATTTAGAGTTGGCAATGGTGGTTTTTGCATTGAAAATTTGGAGACACTACCTTTATGGTGTCAACTGTGAGGTATTCACAGATCATCGCAGTCTGCAGCACATTTTCACTCAGAAGGATTTGAATCTGAGGCAGAGGAGGTGGATGGAGCTATTGAAGGATTATGATGTGACCATTCAATACCATCCGGGTAAGGCTAATATGGTGGTAGACGCATTAAGCCAGAAAACTGTTAGCATGGACAGCTTGGCTTATTTGGGGGTGTCTAAACGACCACTAGCTAAGGAGATTTAGGCTTTGGAGGCCAAGTTCATGCACTTGGGTGTTTCAGATCAAGGTTGGTTGTTGGCCAGCATTGAGGTCAAGGCCACCTTCATAGAGGAAACAAAGGCAAAACAGTTTCAGGATCCGAAACTGGGTAAGTTGTGAGGTAAGGTAATATCCGGGGAGTACAGAGACATCATGTTAGAGTCTGGTGTAGTGTTGCATTTCAGGGAGACGATTTGTGTTCCTTGGGTCGATGGTATAATTCAGAGAATCTTAGCGAAAGCCCATGGTTCGTAGTACTCAATTCATTCGGGTGTGACCAAAATGTACAGGAACTTGAGGCAGCATTACTGGTGGCTCGGGATGAAAAGGGACATAGTGGATTTTGTGTCCAAATGTCAGAACTGCCAACAGGTGAAGTATAAACATCAGAGGCCTGCAGGGATACTTCAGAGATTACCAATTCCAGAGTAGAAGTGGGAAAGGATAGCCATGGATTTCGTGGTGGGTCTTCCCAAGACATTGGGAAGCATGACTCAATTTGGGTCATTATTGACAGGCTGACCAAGTCCTCTCATTTCATTCTGGTCAGGGTAGATTATAATTCGCAGCAATTGGCTAAGATCTACATGGAGGATATTGTGAGACTGCATTGGGTACCACAGTGGTACGCAGTTTACTTCTAAGTTCTGGGGCAAGTTACGTGAAGAGTTGGGTACACAACACACCTTTAGCACAACCTTCCATCCTCATACTGACGGTCAGTCGGAAAGGACGATCCAGGTATTGGAGGACATGCTAAGAGCATGTGTGATGGACTTCGAGGGTCATTGGGACCAATTTCTACCATTGTGTGAATTCTCGTACAACAATAACTACCACTCTAGTATTGACATGGCACCATTCGAGGCACTGTATGGGAGGAACTGCAGATCGCCGGTTGGGTGGTTTGAAGAAGGCGATGTAAAGCCTCTGGGCGTAGACTTAGTGAAGGAAGTGCAGGAAAAGGTAAGGGGCATATAGACCAAGTTGCTAGCTTCTCAAAGCAGGCAGAAGAAGTATGCAGACTGCAAGGTCCGTGACATAGATTTTCAGGCTGGTGAACAGGTATTGTTGAAGGTGTCACCAATCAAAGGGGTTATGCGGTTTGGTAAGAAGGGCAAGCTTAACGCTCGGTTCATCGGTCCATTTAAAGTTCTTGAAATTATGGGGACAGTTGCTTACAGGTTAGCACTGCCACCTAGTTTGTCCGGTGTCCATCCGGTATTCCATGTATCCATGCTTAAGCGATACCATGGGGATGGGGATTACATCATCAAGTGGGATAAGGTACTTTTCGCTAAGGATCTTCGTTATGAGGAGGAACCAGTTTTCATTCTTGCTCGAGATGTTCGAAGGTTGAGGACAAAGGTGATTGATATGGTGAAGGTTCAATAGAAGCATTTTCCAGTTGAGGGAGCCACTTGGGAAACCAAGAAGGACATGTGGGACAAGTACCCTCAACTATTTGAGGATTCAGGTACTACACTTCCTTCCTTTTATTTTCGTAATTTCGAGTTTGATCATTCGGGGATGAATGATGGGTAAATTAGTATCTATTGTAATGACCAGGTCCATCATTACGGGTAGTCCAATCATGCCAAGTTTTAGAGTTAGAAAACTCCGAATTTGGGAGTTTGAAATTCTGGGCTAGGGTAGCCTCGGCCAGTTTTGGAGCGAGGTAGAGTCTAGGGAAATCTGGGTAAGGAATGGTTTATGTTTCTTATTTTGAGCTATTTTCCCACATAGCCAAGACATAAAAGAGTCTGGGAGACTTTTCGGAATCAAATTTGGGTAAGTAGAACTCCCGAAATCGCGTTTGACGTGAAGGGGTTGTTTCAGATCATCGGGGAAAGCAAGTGTGTTGTAAAATGGCCAAAACTGGGAGATTTTCAAAAATTCTGTTCGTGACGAGCGCAATGGTCCACCGTAGCGACCTCCGCTATAGTGGTGGAAAAACCGCTATAGCAGTAGTCAGGGCGGTCAACACCTACTTAAGACAGCTATAGCGGAAGTCGTCCACTATAGCGGGACCTCTATAGCAGAGCAGGGACCGCTATAGCAGGCCAACAAGTTTTTAATGCAGAAACTTCCCCAAAACAGTTTAGTATTCTGTAATTTGTTTTGGGAGAAGGGCTAGGCGATTCCAAGCGTTTTTCTTCCTTTTTCCGTTGAAATTCTTCCCTAAGGTAAGGTTTTTGTTCCCTAATCTTTGTAATATATTTCCTATGCAGTAGAATTGCTAGGAGGGAACTTGGGGAAGGTTGGAATAACTTAGGAATGATAGAATTAGGGGAAGAAAGGGTATTCCAAGCATGTACGTTCTTGGGTGTTGATAAAAGTATATTTTTATGATCATAGGTTGGTTAATTCTCTGTTTTAACCCATAAAAATGATAGAACTAGGAGAACTAATGGTGGGAAAGCCTGGGAAAAGGGTGGTATGATTATGGGTGGCCTGGGTTTGGGGATTTGGTATAATTCGGGTATTGTGCAGGCCTTGTGTGTTAATTGATGTGCTGTGTGTTGCTTTTAGACTAAGAATGAGAGAGGAATCCGGAAAACGGGAAAGCTCGGGTTGAATAGAGTTTGGATTATTTTGAGGTAGGTGATGGCTTATGATTTTTGTGAATGTTATACATTCTTGTACTCATATCTAAGTGATTGTATGAATTACATTGCTTAGGGAAGTTGTATAGAATGTCTAAGGTTCCTGCTTTACAGTCTGTGATTTGAACGGTATTTGCTTGTTGGCTTACAAATTGTGTGTTCATGCATTTGACTGTGGATTATTGACATTCGGTTAGCTCGAGTACCACGCCTGGTACGGGTATAACAAATGGTTGGCACGGGTACCACACCTGGTATGGGTATAACAATTGGTTGGCATGGGTACCACGCCTGGTACGGGTTTACTTTTGTTGCATCATAGCATTGTTATTATTGTGTTGCATTGATTGATATTAGTTCCGTGAGTGGACCGGGTTGCTTATTGAAATGTGTTATTGGTTTGGTGGTCCTTGAGAGGCCAGGGAAATTCTGGTTAACTGTTGTGTTGGTCTTGGTTTAGGCAGGGTTGTTCATTGACATTTGTGTTGGTCTTGGTTTAGGCTGGGTTGATTCAAGGTACATGTGTGTAGTCTATAGAGGATCCCAGGGTGGGTCCGGGCTAGACATAAAGGTATAGTTAATGATATATGGTTGTGGCTTAGAGTTAGGTGGTGTATTTCATGTGGGAACATGCTAGGTAGAGACTGGTAGTCTAAGTGTGTCTGTGGCGATTTATGCATGTTTTCCATACCTTATACTTGATATTATTGTACTGTTATACACTGTTTATTTGGAAACTGGCTGATGATCCTACCAGTACACAGTGGTGGTGTACTGATACTGCACTTGCTTGTCTTTTGGTGAGTAAATAAAATCTTCCAGCGGCTAAGACGCGACCTTACCTTTAGGGCCGACGATTCCTGACTTTCAAGGGTGAGCGACTTAATTCGAGCTACCTTGGGTTATGTTTAGAGTTTCAATCCACTTGTTTCGGACTTAAAACTATTTTGTATTTTCTTTTGGGGTTGCATCCCCGTATTCTAGATATTGGTATTGATGTTTGGTACAATGACTTTCAGTTCCTAGGTGGGATTTTCCGCAGGTTAATGATTATGCTATAGTTTTTGCTTATTTTAATTGCTAGTTTACTTTCAGTTGCTGGTTTTAGGCTGTTAGTCTAGGCAAAGGGTTGAACTCTATTGGTTCGCTCATCCGGGGGTTGAGTGGGTGCCACTCACAACGGGTTGGTCGTGACATATTTATACAGAAGGTGATTAATGGGGAATGGGATCCCCCATGTAGTATCAAGTCTGCAGTGCAGATCATTAATAAGCTGAGGGAAAGAGGAGACACTCAAGTGAAACATACAATGAGAGAAGGAAACATGGTGGCGGATTTTTTTACTAACTTTGCTTTTAGTTTTGCAGGTACAGCAGAGTTCCATAACTTTTAAGAACTACCGGGGAAAGCCAAATTACTCCTAAATCTGGAAAAACATCAGATTCCCAATCTTAGGTTCAAACCTATGAGGGACCTAGAACCAGACTAGTGATGACAATAACAGCTGCAACAAGGCAAGTGTATATAGTCAAAGTAGATACAACAACAACAACAAAACAGTAGTCAATTCCAAATTACAGGTTAATCAATTTACTCCGTTTGATGTAAGCCATGATTGGTTAATATTGGCTCCTTCTAGATGGTGGTATCAATTTCTCCGAAATTCAATCCATCAGAAGAAGATAGTAGCAACCAAGAATGACTGAACATAGTTTCTAGAGCGTTAAAGTGAAGGAGTAAAGAGTTACCTGTGAGTTAGAGGACTATACCGATGACTGCAAAGCATGGATCATTTCTCCCTTCTGGGGATAGATGACAAAGCGCCTGTGTGAGAGCTTGAGGCTGCTTAGGCGTCATCTACCCAGGGCTCTGTCTACACCGGCATATCACCCATCGACCTAATATAGCTAAGACCTCTATCACCTAGCTCTATCAGCACAAGGACCTTTCAGCTCACTCCTTTCTCAACAAGACTAGACGTTAGGAAGGAAGAAGAATAACTATCTAGGGGAAGACACAGAAAACTCACCTGTTGAAGCTCACTGGAGTCGATGACCATGGAAGAGTGGAAGCGGCAAGTTCATCTGGAACTTTCCTAATGAAAACTAGTGCTCCAAATGTGTGGTCTGACCACATTTCAATTTCCCCTTTGTTTTTGTTTCTTTCCTTTTTGTTTTTTATTTCCTTTTTCATTTTCTTGTTTTGTATGTTTTGGGACTGATCCGTTTCTGGATTGGACTAGACTCTTTCCTTTTTGCTTATGGAATAAATGGCCCAAGGCCAACCTTTAATTAAAAAAAAATACTTTAATATTAAAAAAGCACCCTTGTTGATGTTATAATTGTTCACATATCTAGTCATATAACTGCCAAAAAATATAAGTATTCCTGAATTTGTCTCGAATCTCAGTTAATACATGTATTTTGTAGAGTTTTATTGTTTTCTTACTTTTTAAAAATGCGAACCTATTACCACACTGATTGATGATACGGCACAAAAAAAGCAGAGGCTTTCTTGAAGTATAAGATCATAGGGAAAGTAACTGTATGTAACCAGAATTTTGAGAGAATTTCAATGGATACTTATACATTTTCCCAAAATAATTTGTTGAAATTGTGAATTGTCTTATCTAAATGCTCAATATATTAGTATGGTTATTTTTATATTAATTACATCGCTAATAGGAAAGTGCATTTATAAGATATGTTGGTGGTAACTTCTTCCTTCTCGTCTGCTTCCATTACATGGTTGAGATCGTGGGCATTGAATAAGATTAAATGAAATCTCACCCAGCAGGTTCATGAACAAGAAAGTATATCACTAAGCGGTACAAACAAGATCAATCATCTACACCTTGAGAAAAGGTCTCAAGAGTGTAGAAGAATACTATGATGGATTCCAACTTGTGAAGATGAGAACCGATTTTGTAGAAAAGAGATTTATGTTGTTACTCGGTTCTAAATCAGGTTGAACAAGGAAATTTCCTCGTAAATGAGACTACACATCTATGAAACCTTAGTTTCCACCACCAATGCATCGAGTAAGATGGAGCAAGAGCTCAAGGAGGAAAAGCAAGCCAAATCAAAGGGATTCTCAAATTCATGGAGCAAAAACAAGAAAGTTGGAAATTATTCCTCAACATGGCACGAGAATAAAGATACACGACAAGACTTCAAGAATCCATTTAAGAAGAATCATCAAGTTGATAGTATTTTTCGAAGACTGTGGCAAAAATAGGAAGTACCAAACCCAAAACCAATAACACTTCTACTATTCAATGTTTTAAATGTCAAGTATGGGGTCATTGAATGAGTGAGTATCCAAATCAGAGGGTTTTTGTTGTTAAAGAAGAAGGGACTTGTTCCTATGATGACGAAGAATACGAGGGTTACCATGAGGATATCTAAGAAGATGATGATTTTGAGGAGGATGAGGAATTCAATCAAGAGGCTTTGGCACAAGAAGGGGAGAATACCGTGCCAAATTATGTTGCAAGAAGATGCATGATTAGTCAAGCTATGGACAACCCAAGTCAAAGGGAGAATCTTTTCTATCCCAAGTGTATCATCAAAGGAAATACTTGTGTCTTGATTGTTAATATTGAGAGTTGTGCCAATGTGGCAAGTACAACCTTGATTGAACTAGGGATTTTCAAGAATTTAATCAAGGTTGTATCATGATGAGATCTTATGTGACATGGTCCTAATGCAAGCTTATCACATACTACTTGAAAGACCTTGGCAATATGATCACTCAACTAGGCATGATGCGAGAATCAATAGGTACTTAGTTTTGCAAAAATGGTCAACCTTATGTACTTTAACCTATTACACCTATGCAAGTTGGTGATGTCTATCAGAAAATGAAAGAGCTTAAGGAGAAAAACAAATGTGAGGAGGAAGGAAGTTATTTGGACGTTTCCAAGGAGGGAAGTGAGAACAAGAGGGAGTCTAAGGGAAATAATAAAGTGGTCCTTTTGTCAAGTTACAGGGAGATTCAGGAGGAGATCGGGGAATAAAACCCGTTAGTCCTTATCATGCATAGGGACTATTCTTTGCACACTAATGAAATAACATCTTCTTTTCCTAATTCTATTTCTTATCTTTTGTAGGATTATGAAGATTTGTTTCTCGAGGAGCTCCCACGAGAATTGCCACCCCTTAGGGGGATCGAGCATCAAATTGACTTTGCCCCAGGGTCTCAATTGACAAATAAGGTAGCTTATCATAGCAACCCAGAGGATATAAATAAACTTCAAAGTCAAGTTGAGAAACTCCTTGATAAAGGGGTTGTAAAAAAATCATGAGCCCATGTGCAATTTTAGTCATCTTGGTTCCAAAGAAGGATGAGACATGGTGAAAGTGTGTTGATTGTATCGCCATCAACAAGATAACGGTAAAGTATTTTGATCCCAAACCCCATTTAGATGACATGTTTGATGAATTAAATGGTTCATGCATCTTTTCTAAGGTTGTTCCTAGGAGTAGTTATGGTAAAATTCGGATGAAACCCAGTATGAGTGAAAAATGACATTCAAGACCAATTTGGTCTGTATGAATGGTTGGTGATGCCTTTTGATCTCACTAAAACTCCTAGTACCTTCATGTGTTTGCTGAATCATATGATGAAGCCATTCATTGATAAATTTTTGGTTGTTTACTTTGATGATATTTTGATATATAGCAAAACCATGAATGATCATTTGAAATGTGTATTTGATGTGATTTGACAAGAACAACTTTATGCTAATGTTGCAAAGTGTACCTTTTGTGTTAGATGAAGTTGTTTTCTTGGGATTTATTTTGAGTTCAAGGGGAGTTGAGGTGGATGAATCCAAAGTAGATGCTATTAAGATTTGGTCAACTCGTAAATCTATTGATGATGTTAGAAGTTTCATAGATTGACTAGTTTTTATAGGCGGTTTATTAAGGATTTTAGTACCATAGACTCTTCCTTGACCGAGGTAATCTGAAAGGATAAACCTTTTTCTTGGGGTGAGAAGCAAACAAAGGCCTTGATACCTTGAATGAAATGCTTAGATCCACACTATTAATGCAATTACCTGATATTCAAAAGATATTTTAAGTTGAGTGTGATGCTAGAAAAGTGGGATTGGTGCTGTCTTGATGCAAACCAAAATCCCATCGCCTTTTTTGGTAAAAATTTCAAGGGTGCAACTTTAAATTATTCTACTTATGATCTTGAATTGTATGCTTTGATTAGTGCATTGGGTAATTGACAATATTACTTGTGGCCCAAAGAGTTCGTGATTAAAAACGATCATGAGTCTATTAAACATCTTAGGGTCCAAGAGAAGTTGAACAAAAGGTATGCCAAATAAGTTGAATTTCTTGAAACTTTCCCTTATATGATCTAATGCAAAAGGGGGAAGGATAATGTTGTGATGGATGCCTTGTCACACAAGCATGTTTTGATTAATACATTGTCTTCTACTCCCTAATCCAAGTTTGATGGTCTCTTGTTTAAGGACAAGAGACTTTGTGTGCCCATGAGATCTTAGAGGGAACTCTTTATGAGGGAGGAACAAATGGGCGATTAATGAGTCATTTTTGTACTTTGGGGGATCCTTGAATAACAATTTATTGGCCTAAAATGCGTAATGATGTTGTTAAAATTTGTGGTTAATGTTTTGAATGTCCAAGTGCTAAATCTATACTTCTTCATTGTATACCCCCTTCCCACCCTTCAAATACCAACAACAACAACAACATACCCAATATATTTACACCTTTCAAATACCATGGCTTGATATTTCAATGGATTTTGTGTTGGCTTTGCCAAGGACCAAAGGAGAAAATATAACATTTTTGTGGTTGTTGATCAATTTTCAAAGATAGATAATTTTATTGCAAGTCATAAATGTGATGAAGCTTCTCATATTGTATCTTTGTTTATTGAAAATATGTTCAAGTTGCATGGTATTCCCAAAACCATAGTGAATGATAGGGACTTTAAGTTCCTTAGCCAGTTTTGGAAGGAATATAATTGTGGGTAGAATTAGTACTAAATTGGTCTTCTTTAATTTTTGTCACCCACAAACCAAAGATGTGAATATAACCCTGGGTTTAATGCTTAGGGTCATGGTCAAGGGTAAGTTCACATTTTGGGAGGACTAATTGCCTCTAGTTGAAATTGCATGTAATAGAGTCATTTAGCACTATTGGCATGTCTATGTTTGAGGTTGTTTATAGTTTTAATCCACTAACCCTTTGTCTCAAGATGTTATTATGAGCTTAGATGGAAACAAGAGGGCCGAAGCCATGAAGAAGTTGCATGATAAGGTGAGGATTCACCTTGAAATAAAGAATCAAGATATGTCCAACAAGGCACAAGAAATAAAGCGAGTTGTGCTTGAACTGAGACAATGGGTCTGGATATATTTTTGCAAGGAAAGGTTCTCGAACAAAAAGAATACGAAGTTGATGCTAAGAGGAGATGGGGTAATATTGGATACTATGTAGTTTTGATGATTGACAAAGTAGTATAAAACATGTCAGTCAAGATGGTTCACAGACAAGCACATAAATGCAGACCAAGATGACTGTTGAATAAAGACAAGGATGCAATAATCAAGAAACGGATGGTGATTACTTGTAACAAACTCTGAAGGATAAAACATGTGCTAAATTGAAGAGTTAAAATTTGACTACAACACTTAAGAGGCAGGAGTTTGAAGGAGTCTCACTTGAAGTAGAACTCTAAGCAGTGAGAGTTCGGATGCAATGAGGAGTTTGAATGGAAGAGTTGTACTTAAATAGAAGAGGAGTTACTCAAAGTTGTGCACGCACTCACAGAACATCAAAGGAAATTATGAAATTTACTTGACAAGTGCAAGAGGGAGTGTTGAAGGAACACATTAAATAACCTAGTCCTAAGTACAGAGCCCTGCTAAATATTTTAGCATTAATGTATTAGGAATTGTTTTTTGAGTTATAATCATAGTTTAATGTGTTATAAACTGAAGTAGGTTGTTGTCTTCAAGTTGGGATAACTCGAAGACTTGGGAACACAAACCTTAGGAGGTTGGTGTTGTTAGGAATTAGAGTTTATAATTCCTGAGGTTACATATAGTTGTAATCTTTCTTTGAGAGGATTATTTGTGTTTAGTTAAGTTGGGTTTAAATACTGTAGAGGTATAGGTCATGGTTTTTATACCTTTTGTGAATCGGGTGTTTTTCACGTAAAAACCATTGTGTTCTTTACTGTCTTTGTTACTATTATTGAAACACGTTAGGTAACCTATTTTACTTATAGGCAACCAGTAAGCTATATTCACCAAATGGTAGGTCCTGTAGAATGTCAATTAGTATAAGGGAGGGTATCTTTTTATAAGGCTAACACCTTAAGATTAGATCTAAGATGAATTTTTCACCACAAATTAGGCACTGTGAAGGACAATCCACCACCATGCCTCTTTTTTTCAATAGATATCACTTCATCTGGTAGAAGGCTCGTATGGAGGACTCCAATCAGGCTGAGCACTATGAACTATGGGATAGAATCATTGAGGGTCCCAAAATCCCTATGAAAATAGTTAAAGGTGAGCAAGTGAAGAAAGAGAGAAGTGAATTAACTCTGGAGGACCTCATCTCTCTCAAGAAAAATGTAAAAGCCAAAAATATTATTGTTTATGGACTAGGTCCTGATGCGTACAACAGAGTCTCAAGTTGTACCACTGCCAAGCAAATCTGGGATGTACTGGTAAATGCACATGAAGGAACAAGCCAAGTGAGGAAGTTTAGAGTTGTTATGCTCTTCACTGAGTATGAAACCTTCAAGGTGAAATATAATGAGTCACTACAAGATATAATCACTTGACTCACCACTCTTGTCAATGAACTATCATATCTGGGAAAGGTTCTAACCACCGAGGAAACAAATTGACAAAGTCCTAAGGATTCTACCAAAATCAAAGTGGGATGTGAAAGTCACATCCATCAGTGAAGCAAAGGACATCAATGATATGACTCTTGATGAGTTGGTTGGCAATATAAAAAAATATAAGATGAACATGGAGGACCCCAAAAAGGGGGAAGGATTCAAGGAATGGTCTTTAGAACTAAAGGCATATGACAGTGATGACTCTGACCTTGATGAAGAACAAGTTGCATTTTTGGCAAAGAATTCAAAGAAAGACTGTCCACAATGGAAAATTGAGTGGAAAAAGGAAAAGGCTGAAAAAGAGGCAAAAATGAAGGAGAAGGCTAACTCTAAGAAAAAGGAAAAGGAAAAGGAAGATTATGCAATGTAGATGCTTAGGGTTCAGACTCTAAAGAATCTGATGATAAAGAAGTATATGAAACTACATTCATGGAAATTGGAGATTCAGACTTAGAAGAAGAAGAGACAGATTCTGAGGTAAGTATTCTTGAGCTAAAAGACAAGTTGCATCTTTTCTCTAAAAGGAAACTTATTTCTTTGATGAATGCTCTAATTGATGATTTCCAGATCTCTAATAGAGATCAATTATTCAATACTCTAGCAAGTCTAAAATTTGAATACGTTGATCTAGAAACTTGTCAGATTACAACTGACAAAGAAAATTGTACCCTAAAGGAATATGTTAGCCAACTTATTTCAACCAACTTGGATCTAAAATCAAAAGTCTTAAAATTGACACTTTTTAAAAAGAGTAAAGGCACCATGAGTGATAGTCAAAAGACTATTGAGTGAAAACTGAAGCAGTACAAAGAGAGTCTTCTTTATGAAAGAGAAAAAGTGAGAAAACTGAATCTAGAGATGTCTAGGTTAAAACTGGATCTTGAAAGAGCAAATAGGTGGACTAACTCATCTAGAATTGTGAATAAGTTAGGTGAAAAAACTCAGAATGAGAAGGCTAGTATAGGATTTCACAAAAGAAATTGCTGCTACTAAAGATGGATTTCACAAAAGAAACTGCTGCTACTAAAGATCTATGCTTCATCTGTGGACAACTAGGACCACCCACCACTGAATGTGCAGCCAGGTTCAAAAATAAAAACATAAAACTAGCAAAAGAAAATAATTTTAGATTTGTGCACAGGAACAGGTCCACCAACTTGTTGCCTAGATGGGCAAGAAGAAACCTGATTCACCCTTTTGTTGACAGAAAAGACCTAAGCTTTTCTGAATTCCTAAAACTAACCCTTGATCTATTTTACAAGTGAAAGTGAAAGGAAGAAAGCGACATTGGTATATGGAAAGTTCTTGCTCAAGGCATATGACAGGTGATAAAGAAAAATTCCTTTCACTCACCTCAATCAAAGGGGGAAATATGTCTTTTGGAGGTGGCAAAAATGAAACTGTTACTGGAGTTGGGAAGATAGGAAAATCTACATCTAAAGCATTGGATGAAGTGTATCATGTTGATGAACTAAACTACAATCTTCTCAGCATTTCCAAGTTGTGTGACAAAGGAAATAAGGTAACTTTCACTTCCACAGGGTACAAGGTCAAGAAGATGGATATAAAAGAAGTTATCCTGGTGGCCAAAACATACAAGAATGTATATAAAGTTGATATCATGGAAATGCCCAGCACTAATCTGACTTTTCTTAGTGCAATTAATATTGACCCCCTACTATGGCACAATAGACTTGGAATTCTAGCTTGAAACAGTCAAACAAACTTACTTCAAATGACTTAGTTATAGGCTTTCCTAAAACCAAGTTCAAAGATTAAAAAGTCTATAGTTCATGTGTAAGGGGCGAACAAGGGAGATCTTCCTTCAAAATAAAGAACATGGTGAATACCACCAAGTGCCTTGATCTAATCCACATGGATTTGTATGGACCAATGAGGGTAAGAAGCAGGGGTGGTAAGAGGTATGTTTATGTTCTTGTTGATGACTATTCCAAATATTTATGGACACTATTTCTAGCTTCTAAAGAGGTGCCTTTGATGTGTTCTCCATCTTTGTTAAGAAAATGGAAAAGAAGCTAGGCACCTCCTTGATTTTCATAAGATCTGATCATGGAACAGAATTTGAAAATTTTAAATTCTTAGAATTTGTTCTTCTAAAGGAATAGATCATAACTTCTCTACTTCTAGAATTCCTCAACAAAATGGAGTGGATGAAATAGGACTTCAGAAAAATATGGCTAGAAAAATGATGATAGCAGGAAATCTTGCTAAAAATCTATTGTCTGAGGCCATAAGCACTGCCTGTTACATCATTAATAGATGCTTGTCTAGTCCTCTGTTGGATAAGACACCCTATGAACTGCTCAAAGGAAGAAAACCTAACATTGCTCACCTTAGGTCATTTGGTCATAAATATTATATTCACAACAATGAATAAAATAATCTTGTTAAGTTTGATACTACGAGTGATGAAGGAATATGCTTAGGATATTCACAACATAGCAAGGCTTATGAAGTATTAAATAATAGAACAGGTTGTGTTAAAGAAAGTGTGCATATTATTTCTGATGAATCTAGTGTTATTCATGATACTAACATGCAGGTTGAAAGCGATGCTGATAGGAACTCGCAGGAACAGTTTGTACCACCTGGTCCAACTATTGAGCAGATTGAGGGTACATTGAAAGGGAAAACAACAAATCAAACTAGCACAAGCTACTTAAGGTGCTTCTGGAAGTTCACAAGGATTGGTGCTGAAAAATTACAAGTATCAAGGTTCCCATCCAATTGATAATGTTTTTATTGATCTAACATTTGGAATAACCACCTGGTCAGGCTGGAAGAACCTGTGTGAGGTTTGGCACCTTGTTCCTCTACATGATGATAGAATTGTAATTGGCACAAAATGGGTGTACATGAACAAGCTTAATAAAGATGGAATAGTCACAAGGAACAAGGCAAGGTTAGTGGTCCAAGGATACAACCAAGAAGAAGGGATTGATTATGATGAGACATTTGCACTTGTTTCTAGACTTAAAGCAATCAGATTACTTGTTGCCTTTGCTGCACTCATGGAATTCACTATATATCAAATGAATATGAAGAGTACTTTGTTGAATATGAACCTAAAAGAAGAAGTTTATGTGAAGCAACCACCTGGATTTGAGAGCTCTAAGTTTCCAAACCATGTGTATAAGCTGGACAAGACCTTGTATGGATTAAAACAAGCCCTAAGGTCTTGGTATGAAAGACTGTCAAAATTTCTCTTAAAAAATTGGCACACAGGAGGTAAAATTGAGAACACCTTATTTTTGAAAACTAATGGCAAAGATCTGTTGATTGTACATGTGTATGTTGATGACATTATTTTTTGATCATGATGTAAAACTGACTCAAGAATTTGCAAAGCTCATGAATAGTGAGTTTGAAATGAACATAATGGGAGAACTAAAATTCTTCCTAGGACTGCAAATTAAGAAAACTCCCACTAGAACCATGATTCACCAGTAAAAGTATGTGAAGGAGTTGCTCAAAAGATTCAAAATGGTGGAATCCAAGGAGATTGACACTCCTATTGCCACTACTACAAAACTATACCTTGATGAAACAGGTCAATCTGTGGAGGAGAAGTTTTATAGAGGTATGATTGGGTCTCTCCTATATCTTACTGTAAGTAGAACTGACATTGTCTTTAGTGTGGGACTCTGTGTAAGGTTTCAAGCTAATCCAAAAGAGTCCCATCTTAAAGCTCTCAAAAGAATCTTGAGATATCTCAAGGGAACTACTAACTTTGGGTTATGGAACCGAAAAAGAAGCAATTTTGATCTTGTGGGATATAGGGAAGTTGATTATGCAGGTTATCTAGTTGATAGAAAAAGCACAACAGGTATGTCACACTTCCTTGGATCATGTTTGATTTCCTGGTCCACCAAGAAGCAAAATTTTATTGCATTGTCTATTGCTGAGGTTGAGTATATGGTTGTTGGATCCTGTTGTGCCCAACTTCTTTGAATCAAGCAATAATTATTGGATTTTGGTGTAGATGTTGGATGTGTTCCTATTTTTTGTGATAATACTAGTGTCATAAATATTGCTAAGAATCCAGTACAATATAAAATACTAAACATATTGACATAAAACATCATTTTCTTAGAGATAATGTTGAGAAAGGTATTATGTCAATCATGTTTTGATCTACAGAGGAGCAAATTGCTGATATTTTTACCAAGGCACTAAGTAGGGAGCACTTTGAAAAGAATAGGGTAGACCTGGGGATGATTAAGACTGTATGAACTCCCCTTAATGATTGGCTAGAATAACTGGGTTTCTTGTTGATCTATCAGCTAAAATGTTATTCAATTCAATCTTGCACATTTAGTTGTGTGTCCCAATTCAAGTTAAATTGACTGTGTTAACCTAATTCTATATTAAATGGTGTAGAGAACTAGTCCAAGCAAGCAATTATGACCACACAAGTTCTTCTTGTCAGGTATGTTCAACACTGTGATCAGTTCGTAATAGATCGACTTTCATGCCAGTTCTTGCTCCAGCATGAAAATTCCATTTCAGGGAAGGATGACGTACTATGATACTTTCCATTTTGTCGAGCCCTGATTTGATCTCTGGTTTGATGGTTGTACGTGCTAAAAATTCGGTACATTCCATTTTGTTTCTCATCCCAGTCTTTCGCAACACTTCAGGTTTACTTCTTTTGTTAGGTCTCGACTTCTTCGCTATGATCTTCCCAGTAGTTTATATAGGAGCTATAGCCATTTCATTCCTATTCGTTTTTATGATGTTCCATATTCAAATAGCAGAGATTCACGAAGAAATATTGCGCTATTTACCAGTAAGTGGAATTATTGGACTTATCTTTTGGTGGGAGATGTTCTTTCTTCCGCCGATTGACAGAAATGCCAGCCAGAATTCGAGAACAGTCCATCCCACCATAATGGATCTCTCCTACCGCTACCTACTAGTGGATCGATTTAGGGAAGGAAAAAGCTCTATTGTTCTGAATAGTGAGAAAGAATGAAATTAGATCAAATCAATCAAGAATATCATCATCTGTTAGGTGGGGGAACTGACCGACCGAGTTGGGCTGGCATCCATGTCACAGAACCTTTCTCTAGCCAAGAATCCCATTATTGAGCGAATCAGGGTGGATCCAATTCATTGGCAAATGAAAAATCTATCGTTTTAACACTCATTCTGCGCCTAAAAGCGATGATTCACTTGTCCCCTTATCCATAGGGACCTCGTGGCATACAACCAAAATGACTCCCGCTAGATAGCCGCCCCTTTCTTTCTTTTTACATCCTCTTGGACGGATGAAAGAAGGGAAGTTACAGAACGGGGCAATGAAGGCTCGCGAAATAGACATCAAGCAGTAAGCTACGGTCTAACGACCCCCTAACCTTTCTCTTTTTTTAGAATACTTTTTATTTTAATCAGGTAAGCTTTGAAGCTGGATGCTCTGCTATACTCTAGCGGTCTAACTCGGTAGATGAGCCGGTTATAGTAGACTTCTATCCAACATGGTTTGATGGTTGCCTTAGGTCAGATAGGAAGAGAGAGCTTTGATGACATTTCTAGTGAACCCAAGAAAGGTCGAAGAGGCCAGCGTAAAAGCACAGAAAGGGAAGCAACTTGTCCACAAGCTTGATGTTCAAATAGTGGTGAGGTTTGCAGAGAATACACTAAAGATCTCCTAGCTTCTAAGAGAAGAAATTCTCACAGGCCCTTATTTCAAAGTTTCAGATTCGATTCTAAGGCAGCTTTTCTTTAGTCCTCAGGATATGATTCTTTAGTATGTTACCAGGGACTGAGCTTAATAGCAACTTACTCAAAGACAAAGACTACGACTACTTTAGCCTCAGTATGTTCCTACAGTGAGGATAGGGGAATCCCCGGTGGTAAGGAATCCAAAGAGAATCCAAGGCCTCCTGTCGCAATGAGTTAAACTCTGTTCTAAACCACTAGCTACGCACCCATTGCGTCCTAGCAGCTCTATTACTAGGTAAGTAAACACCTCAACGACTATCTTGTCTTCTAATACTACAATACAATCATACTATTTATCAACCATTAGAGTTCAGTAAACTTCTTCTTGTTTTACGCCCTCGGATCACAGCTTTGACTCCACGTAAACCAAATTTGAGAACCGTCCTTGGTCACTTCCTAGCTACTAGCCTTCTTACTCGTTCGACGAGCCTTTATTTCGCTTTTTGGGATCACAACCGACTTTGTCCATCTCGCATATCAACTTCCTCTATTGATAGCGTAAAGCCGTCCAACACAGAGAACGAACATGGTCAGTAGGTAATTAATCTTCGTTTGGATAGCATTACGGTACATGCATCAAGATATGATCTTTGATTTTCCATCCCTGGCATTCAAAAGAAAGGGGGGAAAGGGAGAGTTAAAAGCATCCTGTAGATAAAGATCGAGAGCTTGTGGACTGGGGTTGAACCATATCCCTATTCTGTTAATCGAGAGTGTGACAAAGTGCACCAAAAATATTGTGCGATAAATTGATGTTGTGAGGCGTACATAGTAAGCCATCTCTCAAATTATTTGAAGAAAACAAGGATATCTGCCTCGAAATCCTCTGCTTGCTTCGTCTCCTAGTGGTTGTTTCTGGTGGAGCGACCATGAGTCAGGATCAGGTGGGATATAGTCTTTTTCCAACCTTTTCTTGTATTGATGGTACTGGATATTTCCCTTATATAAATCCGTCTCCAAATTAGCCACGCTAGTAGCTGCCTGCTGAAGGACATTCAGCCCTACGAAGTTCTATTCGACTGAGTTTTTCCACAGAACTATGCCTAATAGCAGAGGAGCGGTAATAGATCTGACTCGATGTGAAGTCTCGCACGCTCTTTTTGATCGGGAGTGAGGTGGGCAATTTATGTTGGTGTTGGCGCCTGCGACAGCGCCTCTAGGGCCGCCCCCTCGTTCTAGAGCCAGTGAGTTCTGAATGACCTTCCTCTCCCTCTAGGTCAAGCTTCCTTTTCAGCCCTCTTACTTCGTTTGAGCTGAATTACCCCTCTTACTTCGTTCGAGCTGAATTACCCCTCTCACGGTTAAAAAAGTGGTTAACTATCTCTAAAAAATCCATATCGTCCATCCGAATTGTCTCAATTACAGCCAACTCCCCCTCCCCTGTCTCTTTCCTTATCGAAAAACCAGCCCTACTTATTTTACAAATTCTAACCAAGTGACACACTGGGGCCATGGGTCATGAAATAGGTTGACCCCCATCCTCCTTAACTATATATGGCTAATGAACTCCTCACTTTAGTCCGTTCTTTTCCTTCTTTGGGCTCAAGTTGATAGTAGTCGTGGTAGTAATGCCCCGGAGCCCAGCTACCAACCCGAGGCACCGATTGGGAAAGTAATAAAGGAACGTTAAACGTAATTCTAGAAGGGCTTTCCCACAAAAAGACTGAGTCTTGGTAGTTCAAGTGAAAGTTTTTTAGACTAGTCCCACTAAGATGGCGAGGAAACTGACTTCCGAGAGAGGACTCCATCGAATCCAAGGTAGGCGCTTTGGAGAGTAGGAAGTGAAGAAGAGGGAATTTACCATCAACTGCATAATATCCTTATTCATCAAAAGAGGAACCAAGACTAGGACATAGTGCCTTGGTCTTCATTCTATTGGCAATGATACGTATCTTTCCCTTTCTCTCCGATTCTAGAACTGTCCGGCGAATGAGAGCTAGTGGGTTCTATAAGAGGTAGGCGATGGGCCAAAGAATAGGAAAAGGACAATCCGTCTATAAGAAGGTCAAGAAATGTTTCAGCACAACTAGGAAGACAAGGAATTTCAAGCCACTTCAGTCATGCTCGTCCTTTCTCAAAAGTATCTTTTTTCTGGGAACATGGTCAACCAGAAATTATTATGTTCGCAATTCTTCATCCACCGATGGATAAAATGCTCCAGTTTTCCATTCTCATATGAGGTCGAAAAGTGGATTGGCAACAGGTCAGCATGAAGTGATTCATCATGCTCAAACATGAGCCGATCGCTCGTTAGGGACGATTTATAGATCATTAAATTCCCACGAATGGAATGAAAAGTGGGTCCATGTAAATGATCAAGACCTCGCAAACAACAACGCTCCTTCCCCATATGGATTTCGGAACCCAAAGGCAATCGTTGAGTGAACTGTATCATTTTTGTGTTAGTTGACCTAAGTTGCACCCTTATTGCTGGGGTGGGGCTCAGCCTCCGAACTATACGTGGGACGAGTTTTTGCCTCATACAGCTCGGGCCAAAGACCGAGGGAAGTTTAGAAGCCTCACCTTGTTTACCCAACCAAACCTAGGACCTGCAATGCCTGTAAAAGAAAGAAGTACAGGCTTGCTTGCCAGTCCACTCATTGTTATCTGATAGCCATTGGATATTATCATATATAAATAAATGCTATTAGGGGAATATTTCCAGCGGTCTCTGTGGGTGCATACTCTGGACTTGTCGATCGTTATTCTATATGATAAGTGATTTATTGAATTGCTAGTCTGTCATTGAGAGAAGTGATAACTTTGAGAAAGTCCCACCCAAAGAGCTTAGCCAAGAGTGGACCAGTCCATATGGCAGTCCCCCAAAGCCGGTCACTGGGAGCAAAGATCCTTCTCAATTCTTTCACTGCAGATAGCAAGCATCCAAAACTTGGAAATAGTTTCATCTGGAAGTTCCTCCCAGCTGAAAGAGACCGAAGAAGGGGGACTTCTACTGGGAATGAAAGTTCCCTATTATAGGATCCCTAGTAAAATTTCATGATGGCCGCTTATCTGAGTAACAAGACGATGGCTCCTATTATTGGTGAGCGATCTCCTCTACACGTTATCTTTGGGCGTTTTACTCTCTTTCAAATCGATGACTATTTGGGTCTAAGAATGAAGAAGGGGTAGAATTACTGAATGAATACGAGCTGTGGATAATACCCGAGGCATAAAAGAAGTATTTTCTATGGGATCCCAAAACCACTAGCCACCCCGACCTAATTCATGTTAATCCCACCAACTTCCTGGAAAAATGTACGTGTCAAAAAGAAACAACTGAGCACTCGTGTTCCATGTATTAATTGTGTCTAATACATTAATGTGATTTTTTAAAGCACAACCGCCAAATGTCAACAGTATCCACCCATTTTCAAAAAGTGGACACCACCTTCATATCACAAATCACATCTCCTACTCCAATTGATTCACTCCTGATGAAACATTTCAAACCCACACGAGTCATCTTCCCTCTTTCCTATAAAACACACTACTTGCAAACAAATTTTTGCACACTTTTTCATTTCTACCTTCTAGAAAAATTCCTTACTCTTGTTTGCAAGCCATATCTATGTAAAGAAAATGGATTCTTCTTCTCCCATCAAAGCCGCAGAAGTGACCAACAAATCATCCTCTAGTTCCCTAGAGATGGTTTTGCACAAAAGTATTACCCCTACACCAGAAATTCCTCCCTCCCTGGCGTTCAAATTATCTGACTTTGCTGCTTGGAAAAACTTCAAGAACTAGTTCTCCACCTTATGTGATTATCCTCCCTTCACCCAAAATCCATCACCCTGTGCTTTTAACGTTGTTGCTCTTCAACTGTTTCTACCGATGGTACCTTAATTTCAAAATTGGTTCCTAAACGAACTCAGTCTCGACTGAGGAAGAAATCTGGGGCATCAGTTCTTGTGCCTGAGGATGAACCAGTTCTTGAAACATCCTCTCCTTCTATTCCAACTAGGACCCCTCACACAAAAAACAAAAAGCGTCAAGAAAATGCTAATCTTGAAGAAGCCCTTAGGGCTACCAAAAAGAAATGTTGCACTACTACCCCTCCTTCTTCAGAGTTAATCCCCTCTGATGATGAACTATTTATTAGCAAGGTTCAATGATCTAGGGTGATAAATCACTCAATCCTTAAGCCATCTTATTTTTGTCCCTCTCGGACACCCACTTCATCCAAATCCACATCCAAGAAAAATACCCCCACCCTATCTAAACCTTCATCCAAAAAATTGTCCACCTAAAAATCTCGTTCCTAAAAATGGGTTACTAGACCTGGTCTATCTAGGGAGGCAGATTCTGAAGCCACTGAAGATGATATGTCTGTCAATATTGACATTTCCAGCATTACTGATCCCCAGTTACTCCACATCCTCCACTTCCAAAAGAGGTCTGTTGTTCGAGGGAGGGTTGTGACAGGCTTCGGTGGTCCTGAGATGGCTACTTTGCTAGCTAAACTAGAGGAGCAAGGTTGGTCTGAGCTTTTTCTTCAAGGGAATGTTCAAAGGAAATTTTAGAGACCTGATGTCACTGAATTCTATACTAATAGGTCTGAACGGGGTTCGATAGTTTCTACCTCTGTACGAGGAGAAGTTTGAATGAAAGAGGATTGTTGTCTTTAAGTTGGGAAAACTCAAAGACTTGAAACACAAACCTTGGGAGGTTAGTGTTGTTAGGAATTAGAGTTTATAAATTCTTAGGTTACATAGAGTTGTAATCTTTCTTTCAGAGGCTTATTTGTGTTTAGTGAAGTTAAGTTTAAGTACTATAGATGTATAGGTCGTGGTTTTTACACCTTTTGTGAGCTGGGTGTTTTCCACATAAAAACCACATATCGACCATGAGCAAAGGGTTTATCCTTGAGGGATTTAAATAGGGATTCATTAGAGGGACCCCAAAAGTCAGTCTTGCTGTCCAAACAACTCTCAAACTCGAATTTACACTTCTTCTTGGATTCATCGCCATCAACGTCTTCTCCAGGACACTTGAAATAGGGTTTTGAAAAAGATGAGTGATAGGAAAGAGAGGTATCAGAGTCATCGGAATCGACTGGGACGGGAGATGAAATCTTTCCTTTGCATTTGTTCCTGGAGCTTTTTTCGAGTGGGAGTGGAAAGGCTTTTAGGAGATTTAGTCATGATGAGGATGTGAGATGTGAGGGAAAGAGAGAACAGAACAAACAGATAATTATAGAGAGAATAAGAGGGAGAAGTGAAAAGATGGAACGAGAAAAGAGGAGACGCGACTGACATGAGAAAACGTGAAGGGGAGAAACGAGGCGGTGCATTAATGAGGGGGGAGAAGACTAAACGACACATACACACCAAATAGTAAAGACATTTAGACATGGAAAGAAAAAAATTTAATTTTGGAAAAGGATTTTGCAAGCACGTACACTAGTACACACTGAAAAAAAATGATTTTTAATTAAGGTAAAAAAGGATTTTGAACAATGCCAAGAGAGTTCTTCAAAAAATAGAATCTTTCTTCCAACAGAGGTTTCGTAAAAAAGTCTGCTAGTTGAAAATCAGTTCCCACAAATTTGAGTTCAATATCACCATTTAACACTTGATCACGAATAAAATGATGCTTATATCAATATGCTTAGCTCTAGAATGATGCACAGAATTTTTTGAGAGACATATAGCACTGAAATTATCACAGAAAATTTTAACAGGCTTAAAAGAAAGATCATAATCACTCAATTAATTAGCCATCCACAGAATTTGAGCACAGCATTGCCCAATGGCGATATATTCTGCCTCAATGGTAGAGAGAGAGACAGATCCTTGCTTTTTGCTGTTTCACGAAATAAGAGACTTTCCTAGAAGTTGACAAGTGCCACTAGTGCTCTTACGATCATTTTTATCACCTGCATAGTCAGCGTCAGAAAACCCTTCAAGAATAAATTCTTTACTTTTAGCAAACCATAATACATGATGAATTGTTCCAACAAGATATCTAATGATGCGTTTTACAGCAGTCAGATGTGATTCTTTAGGAGATGACTGAAATCGAGCACATTTACACACACTAAATATAATGTCTGGTAGACTGGTAGTTAAGTACAAAAGAGAGCCTATCATACCTCTGTATTTAGTTTCATCTACTGATTTACCTTCATCGTCCTTGTCGAACGAGCATGTAAGCTCATGGGGGTTCCCATTGCTTTGGCATCACTCAAGACAAACTTTTGAATGAGTTCCTTTATATATTTACTTTGGCAGATAAAAATTCCCTTGTCAGATTGGATGACTTGCAGACCAAGGAAGAATGTTATTTCTCCCATCATACTTATCTCAAATTCTCCTTGCACAGCAGAGCATTAGTACTACCAAAGATAATGTCATCAACATAAATTTAATTAATCAAGTTTTTAGAGGCTGTCCTTTTTATGAAAAGAGTGGTATCAATTTTCCCTCTTGAAAAAACATGATCTGTCAGAAAAGTGCTCAATCGATCATACTAAGCTCGGGGAGCCTGTTTGAGACCATAGAGAGCTTTTGATAATTTGAAAACATGATATGGAAAATTTGGATGTTCAAACCCGGGGGGTTATTTTACAAAAACTTCTTTTTCAAGAAAGCCCTTTTAACATCCATTTGAAATAATTTAAAACCTTTGTACGAAGCATAAGCAAGTAGTAATCTTATTGATTCTAACCGGGCAATAGGTGCGAATGTTTCATCGTAGTCGACTCCTTCTTGTTGGGAGTAGCATTGGGCTACCAGTCGAGCTTTGTTTCTTACTACTTCTCCAGCTTCATTTAGTTTATTCCTGAAGACCCATTTTGTGCCAATGACAGACACCTTTTCAGGTCTGGGAACAAGAGTCCAAACTTTGTTTTTCTCAAATTGATCCAGTTCTTCTTGCATTGCTTTGATCCAATGGTCATCTTCTACTGCTTATTTACCTTCTTGGGTTCAAGTTGAGATATGAGAGCAATGTTTGCTTTATTTTTGGTCGATGCTCTTGTTCTCATCCTTCCTTTGGATCTCCAATGATGAACTTTTTTGGATAGTCTGGATCACTTCTCCATTCATTTGGAACCACTTCAACTGTTTGTTCAGTTGACTCCTCTTGAGTTCCAGTTGACTTGACAATAGAAGTTTGTTCCATGGTTGGGCCCTTGCTTGTTTGGTTCCCCTGTGCTTCTTCATCATCTGCAACTCTACTTTTCTCGGCCAAGTGATTAGAGTCATCAAAAATAACATGAACAGATTCTTCAACATTTAATGTACGTTTATTGAAAATTCTGTAGGATTTACTAGAGTTTGATTAATCAAGGAAAATACCTTCATCACTTCTTGGGTCGAATTTACCTATATTTTTCTTACCATTATTGTGCACAAAGCATTTGCATCCGAAGGAGTGAAAGTAGCTGATGTTAGGTTTTCTTTCGTTCCATAGCTCATATGGAGTCTTGTTCAAAATGGGCCTTATGAGACATCTGTTGAGTATATGACAAGCTGTGCTTACATCTTCTTCCCAGAAGTGGTGTGGCAATGAATGTTGGATAATCATAGTTCTTGCCATGTCTTGGAGAGTTCTATTTTTTCGTTCCACTACTCCATTTTGTTGAGGGGATCTTGGTGCTGAAAAATTGTGGGAGTAGCCTTTCTCATTGCAGAATTTTTCAAATGAATTATTTTCAAATTCTCCTCCATGATCGCTTCTGATGGAAGTGATATATTATCCCCTGTTTCTTTGAACTCTCTCACAGAAAAACTCAAAATTCTTTAAAGTATCATCTTTATGAGCTAAAAACATGACCCAAGTGAATCGTGAGTAATCATCAATAATTACGAATGCATACCTTTTTCCACCAATGCTTGTTGTTCTTGATGGACCAAAGAGGTCCATGTGAAGAAGTTGTAGGGGGTTGGAAGTAGTTACAAATTCTTTAGCTTTAAAAGAGTTTCTGGTTTGCTTACCCAATTGACACGCGTCACAAATGTGATCTTTTGTGTAGTCCAACTTTGGGAGTCCAAGAACCAGTTCATGTTTAGCAAGTTTCTCTATGAGACGCATGCTAGCATGACCAAGTTTTTTGTTCCATATCCAAGGATCTTTTGATATAGATGCAAGATAGATATGTTCTTTTGAGATCCTTACAGAATCCAGTACATATACATTTTTGTCTCTGCTTCCTGGTAACAGTGCTTTTCATGTAGTGTCCTCAATTGTGCAACAAGTTTTTCTGAATTGTACTTCAAGATCCGCATCGCATAGTTGACTGATGCTTAAGAGATTATATTTCAAACCCTTCACAATATAAACGTTAGTGATATCACAAGAATCATTAAAAGAAATAGTTCCAATACCGATGACCATTCCTTTTGAGTTACCCCCAAAACGAATGGCTCCTCCATTATAGTCAGCTACTGATTTGAACAGGTATTTGTTTCCTGTCATGTGATTTGAACATGCACTATCAAGATACCATTTTGCGTTTGACCTTTTCTTGTGTTGTTCCTGCAAAATAAGATAATTACTTATCTTTAGGTACCCAAGATATCTTGGGTCCTTTGGGGTTAGCTTCAAGAGTTTTCTTGGGTCTCCATACCCAATTCTGAGAATTAGAATAACAAAATCTGCATCAAAAGGATTTATGTCCACTTTTACCACAATAATGACATGCGCTCTGAACAGATTCTTCAGTTATATTGTCTGAAACCTCTCTTTCATGATATGAGGTGTTGGATTCAGATTTGTAATTGAATGAGCCTTTTCCAGTTGACTTGGTTAAACAAGTTAACAGATTTGATCTTTGAGATCTCATGTCAGTTGACTTGTTTGACCGAGTTGACTGAATTGATTTCACAGAGTTTTGTCTAGAAGAGATTTTTAAACTATTTATTTATGCTTTGAGTTCCTGAACTTCCTCATCAAGGAGATCCCTCTCAACTGCACAAACTTTTAGTTTAATTTCACAATTTTTCTTTTCTTGTTGGATATTTCTTAAATCGTTAAATACTCTATTGAGATCAGCAATGGCACGTTCCAATAGGTTTTTCAAGTTCGAGCGATTTGAGCAAATTTCAGTTCTTACCTCACTGGTTTCTCCGATGGTCATGAAGCATATGTCTTCTGACTCTTCCTGTTCGTATTCAGAATTGTTTTCGTCACCCCAACTGCTGAAGGCTTTTTGATTTCCTCTGGAATTCCTTCTCCTTAGTTCAGGACAATCATTTGCAATGTGTCCATACTTTCCACATTTGTAACATTTACCTTCACTCCTGTTTTGATCAGTGATGTGTTTCCCCTTTGAGAAGTTTTGTTTACCTCTTCTGCCGTTTCTTGATCGTCTGAAGTTTTTAATGACTGATCTGGTGATTAAAGCAATTTTGTCTTCTCCCATTTCCTTTTCCTCATCTTCTTTGACATCTTCTGTGGCTTTGAATGCTACAGTTTTTTTCTTGTTGTCCTCCTGTCCTCGTTTAATCAGATGAGTTTTCTCAAAAGCGATGAGATCTCCTCTTAGTTCATCGTATGTTAGAGTGTTGAGATTCATGCTTTCAATAGCGACCACTTTGGCATGCCATTGAGTAGGGAGACTTCTGAGAATCCTTGTTATTTGATCACTTATAGGATAGGTTTTCGCAGATGCCTTGAGTTCTCCGATGATCTTGCTGAATCTGCCGAACATACTCTCAACTGATTCACCTTCCTTCATCGAGAAGATCTCATATTCGTATACTAGAAAACTTATGATGGTTTGTTTGACTTTGTCAGTTCCTTCATAAGTTACTTCTAGCTTATCCCACATTTCTTTGGTTGTTTCACAGCAGGAGATTTTTTCATATTCTTCTCCACTGATAGCATTGTAAAGAACATTTTTTGCTTTGGAGTTTACCTGAATGATCTCCATCTGTTCATCAGTGTAATTCTCTAGAGTTGGAATTACTTCAGTTGAAGTTCCACCACTTTCATCATTCTTATTATCCTTTTTGTCTTTGTAATGGGGATGTCACCAAGCTTGATGACTCTCCATACTTTTATATCATAGGACTTGATGAATGTTTCTATTCTGATCTTCCAGTGTGAGAAATGCTTTCCATTAAATTAAGGTGGTCTTATTTGGGAGGTTCTTTCTTGGAATAGGGCTCTAGCAGTAATTTGATATGCCATAACCTTTTCTCACTTGCTGTTAAGCAAATATTTGTGAGACCTTGCTCTGATACCAATTGAAAGTGCAAGAGGGGGTGATTTGCCTACTTTTTTTATTATCAGTTGACTGCCTTCGTTAGTTAGTCGACTTGTGCACACAGAAAATACTAAAATAAGTAGAACTGGAAAGTAAAAGTAGACACACGATGTTTTTATACTGGTTCGGATCCAGAACAGATCTTACTCCAGTCCCCTTGGGTTGCAAGGGATTTTCTACTAAATTCTTTGATGCTTTTGGGTAACAAGAGTTGAATGTAATTCCTACGACTACACTCGATTCTTTTTCTCTCTTTTTTTCTTTTTGATACAGTAGCCTCACCAGCAATATTTTTCTCTCCTCTCTTTTTTGAGTACACAGTAGATCACAAGGAAATACAATATTTGATAAAAGTAGAGCAAAGAAGTTGAGAAGGTTTAGACTAAGTATATAATTTCTTCCTTTCTTCAGACGACTTTAAATAGGAGAGATGCAGGAGCCCTTGGAGAAGGAGAGAGCAACCCAAGAGTTTTGATCCTTGAAAAAGGCATGTGAAATATCTCTTTTCCAAGAATAAGGTTGAGTCAAGATTTGACTCTATTGATTTCCAGAAACCCTTCCTTTATTGAACGAGTAGCTTTGATTTTTTCCATGAATAGTATTGGGAGTATTTTATCAGGACTTCTCTGGATATCTTTTTTCCATAACGATAACCTTGATTGATTGCTTGATATTCCATCAGGACTCGTCTGAATATTTTCTCTCCATATCGATGGCCTTGATTGATTGCTTGATATTTTTATCCCAATTTAGATTCGTGCTGATTTTACTCCTTCACCTCAAGTGATATCTTCTTTCTTTAGTAAGAGGGTCCTTAATTGGTCTTTGTGTTGCTTTCCTTATTTTCCTGCATACATAGTATTGTCATACATTAAAATTCACACATTAACAAGTTTGTGCTTCAGTAAAGCATAAGTCGCAGTCAACTAAAGAAAGATTACCATAGCATTGGGCAAGTCCATAATTAGTATTTGGTCCAGTGCCAGTAACTGCTACTCCATATCCTCTAGTTCCCATCTGTTGATTTATGCTTTCCATTGCAGCAATATAATTTGGGACGGAAAAAGTCGTTTCGTTTCCACATATGATCTGGAATGTCTGAAATCTTGGTTCAGCCACTGATGTATCCGGTAGAAGTAGGGTGAACGCAATAACAAAGAGACTACATCAAAGAGACTACATAAAATTGAAGGGGTTGCTCTCTCCATTTTTCCAGATGAGCTGTATAACATAGAATGAGGAAAGTAAGAAAGATCACATGAGTAAAAACTGAGAAAGATATTAATTTGAGAATTATGAATACAACTTCCCAAATGAAAAAGAAATAATTCGGACATTGTTTTGAAACACCTTTTTTTGTGTGCATGTCTGTTTGTGTGTGAGTTTGTTGAGTTTCTATTTTAAGCCAATATGAGTCAGTAAAACGAACTTGCTAGAATCGTGATACTCCAGGGGAGCCCTTTAAGGAATCTCTCTGTCGTTGATTAGTCAATTGGAGTCAAACTTGTTTTAGAAAGGAATATCTATTTTGAAGAGGTAACTTGGCACACCAAACTTTAATGTTAAGTGCCGACTCTTTATTTAGATAAACTAGCCTCTGAGAACGTGCAACGGGAACGTGCGTGGCACGTTTATCCCCTACTACTTTATAAAATCTGTACATTCCTAATTTATATACTCTACTAAGTACATGTTTTCTCTATACAAACACAACAATATCATCTAATTAATTTTTTAATTTAAATTTTTAGGAAATGCTGAAATATGTAAAACTAATTAAAAGGTTGCGTAATTTATTAAGAATAATATCCTTGATTGATTGCATGTATGTAGACATTTCAAAAGTTAATATTGCAATAAAAATTGGAAGATGAACTATTCAAGGTTGGAACAAAATAACGTGTAATTACTATTTCCTGAAAGTGTGTATAGTGCTGCTCCTTCATTCACCAAATTGATTAAATTCATGTATAAATATATTTAAATGATACCACATACACTACACTTCAAAAAAAAAGGCCCTGAAAACTCTAAATATGAAATGAGTTAAAAACGGTTTGATCATGTAAAATGAAGAGCTTATCAAAAAGTTTCTGGAGTTATTGTTATGAGTTAATGAAGTATTCAAGTACTATTGCTGTATTTTATTTTCTACTAAAATTTTATCTTCAAAACCAAAAATTAATGATGTGAAATTACATTTTTGTATATTAATATAGAGTAGTTGATTTGATTTTTTGAAGGGCAAAATAGTTTAATGTAGGGGCAAAATGATAATCCAACTTTTCATTTGGAGCTTAGAAACACAATTTTTGTCATTTTCAATCTTGAAAACCCTTTTGATCTTACAAATATAAAAAAAAATTGAAAAAGGGGTGTGACAACCGCTAATCATTGTCATCGTTGTTGTCCACCAATATCAATTATCACTACCCACAATTACCATCCTCGACCACAACTAATGTCCCCCTCAATCACCACAATTAGCCGTCATCCACCATTAATCATCATCACCAACTAGCATTACTACAATAACCATCAATCTTTACGAACAATCACTATCATTAACCTCTCTTATATATCGTCAATCACCACTATTAGTAATCACTCCTATTAGCTATCATTACCATCCGCCACAATTATCAGCAACTGCCATTGTTAACAACTCTTTCATCCATTACCATCAGTAGCTACTATCCACCACCAACTACCACCATCGTTAACCACTATGTCAGCCATCACTATCACTAGATACTATCCACCACCATCAACTACCACCATCAACCTACTAGAAATATAACAGTGGAAGCATTCACACAGGATCACATAACCTACATAGAGATCTAGATAATGTAAATTCGTGAAAGGATTCACTAACCTATTGAAGCTTTCACAAAGGTCGTCAAAAGCAGTAGTCTCCAAGTCTGCAGTCTTCTACTAAAGCCAGACTAATTCTTTGAACTTCTTTCTTTTTGACTTGTGTGAGCAAGTCATATTTAGTACAAAAGTGAATAATAGAGCCGTGAAGGTTCAACTCCCTTTTATCCACGTTTTTTCACAACTGAAAGTTGAAAACGTGAAAGAGATTTTATCCACCAAATCTGCACGTATCTTGGGAGAGTTATCTCCTCCCAAAACGTATATATTAAATAAAATTAAATTATTCCAAAAGTCCAGTAAAAACTATTTAATTACTGCTTCTAGAATGTTTTAATTTTCTTTTTCATAAAATTTATTTAATTAATCTGGTATAGTAGGGACCACAGATTTAATAATATAGGCTTCCAATTATGGTATTATTTCGTAAATTGATTGAATTAATCCTACCATAATAAATTACGGATTATTCCACTAAAAATTCGTAATTGCACTCCTCGGTTTAATTTTGAAATCCAACATTAAATCTTATTTAACTCCCCATGTTAGAATTACCGATACCAATCAATTAAATTAAATCTCTAATAATCCAATTTATTGATTAACTTAATCCTTTATTATTATGCTTAATTTATTTCATGTGACGAATATATATAATCCACCTGCAGAGTTTTCACATGAAAACTTATAAGCAATCATAAAGAGGTATCATCAATCTCAAGGTCGAGACATGAATTCTATCAACTAATTATTATTTTACAAATGTGATTTATTATAGTCCAATCTATCAGGAATATATTGACCCACGATAGGGTCTCACCTTTTGACAGATCAAGATGATACATAAATTACATTGATCATAATAATTATATCAAGATTAAGAGTATAAGTTCATTTAATGATTCTAGAGAAGGTGTTATATAAATACTCAGAAATTAAACAAGCTTCTCTACTTGGTCCGTTCAATACGCGCGAATAGCGTACTAGCACAAGAAGTTGGAATGGAACCACTCTCATAATCAAGATCAAATTATATCTAATCTTATGTTACAATCATCAAGATGTCTGTCCAACTTTATCTTTGATTGTGAACATATATTTATAACTTAAAAGGACCGACAATTTTAATCTTTCGTGTACGAGCCAAATAATTCCATACATTAAATTATCTACTATATAAATAAAAGACACACATGTAGGCATAATGATCTATTTAATAGAAATTTTATCAAATCAAATAAATAAAATAATCAGTCTTTACCCAATGATAAAAACATAATACTATAGCTAAACCACATGGTTAATAGTATATCCTAACAATCTCCCACTTAGACTTATAACCATGCATTCACAATTCTAACGCTCATTCCTTCCACATGCTTATCAAAACTCTTCTGTGTCAAACTCTTTGTAAACGGGTCCGCCAGATTGTTCTTCGACTCTATCTTCAAAACTCTCACATCACCCCTTTGAGTTATGTCCCGAATTAAATGATATTTTCTCTCAATGTGTTTGCTTCTTTTATGACTTCGTGGTTCTTTCGAGTTTGCAACTGCACCACTTTTATCACAATAAAGAGTGAGTGGTGCATGAACCGAAGGAACCATACCAAGCTCTTTCAGAAAGTTTCCGAGCCAAACAGCCTCCTTAGCTGCCTCAGAGGCAGCTACATATTCGGCTTCCATAGTTGAATCAGCAACACATGTTTGTTTGATGCTTCTCCAACTTATGGATCCACCTCCTAAACTAAACACATATCCTGAGGTTGATTTTCTAGAGTCTTTATCTGATTGGAAGTCTGAGTCTGTATACCCAATAGGTACAAGATCAGCTGAGTGGAAAAGTAATATATAATCCCTAGTCCTTTTCAGGTACTTGATTATATGTTTTACAGCATTCCAATATTCCTGCCCAGGATTAGACTGGAATCTGCTAACCATGCCTACGGCAAAGCAGATGTTAGGTCTAGTGCATAGCATTGCATACATGAGGCTCCCTACTGCAGAAGCATAAGTGACCGCCTTCATTCTCTCTATCTCATCAGTCATTTTAGGTGACTGATCCTTCGATAGGGAAATTCCATGTATAAAAGGGAGAAATCCCTTTTTGGAATTTTGCATGCTAAACCTTGCAAGAATTGTGTCGATATAAAGTGCTTGAGATAAGCCTAACATCATTTGTTTGCGATCTCGCATAAGCTTGATCCCAAGGATATGAGCCGCTTCACTCAAGTATTTCATATCAAAACGTGAGGACAACCACTCATTAACTGAACTCAACATGCTCACATTATTTCCTATGAGCAAGATATCATATACGTACAGAATCAGAAATTCCACTTTATCTCCATCCTACTTTTTATAAATGCATGACTCATTTTCACATTGATCAAAATCAAAGGTCTTAATCAAAGTGTCAAAATAAGTGTTTCATTCCCTAGATGCTTGTTTCAATATATAAATGGAATTTCTTAGTTTACACAGCATGTGTTCATTTTTGCTTTTCATGAAACCCTCTGGTTGTGCCATATAGATGCACTCATCAAGACTCCCATTAAGAAAATCTTCCTGACATCCATTTTCCAAATTTCATAATCATAATGGGCATTAATGGATAAGAGAATCCTTATCGATTTAAGCATGGCTACCGGCGAAAAGGTTTCCTCATAATCAATTCCTTCTTTTTGAGTGAACCCTTTCGCGACAAGCCTAGCCTTAAAAGTTTGCACTTTACCATCCACTCCTCTCTTTTTCTTATAGATCCATCTATAGCCAATTGGTTTGACTCCTGTAGGTAGTTCTACAAGATCCCAGACTTGATTTGACTGCATAGACTCCATTTCAGATTTCATAGCAGTAATCCATATTTCAGCATCTTTGTCGTGTAGTGCTTCGGCGTAATTAAGGGGTTATGTATTAGGCTACTCAGGGATCCTATCGTATGATTCTCCAAAAATCGCAAACCGAACAGGTTTTCTAATAACTCTCCCACTACGACGACTAGTCACTACAGTGTCTGCTACTTCTGGAACCAAATTTTGAACACCTTGAACCTCTTCCTCCACAAGTACAGGTTGATGTACATTACTCCCACTACTTTGAGGTAGCAAGATGTCAGGCATATGTTCTTGTGCAACTTCTTGTATATCGACATTTCTTTCACTACTTTGCCGCAGTGGTATGTCAATAACAGTTTGAGGAATTCGTTCTTGTGATTCATTATTTGTTATTCTATTGTTTAATTCCTGTAAAACAAGTTTACTTCTAGGAATATGGTTCATGAAATAATCCTCTTCCAGAAACTTGGCATTTGTCGAAATAATTACCTTCTGTTCCTTAGGACAGCTAAATAAATCACCCTTCGTTCCTTTTGGGTATCCAATAAAAATGCACACTTCTGTTCTAGATTCCAAGTTTTTCCTTTTAGCACGTGTGCTGGACATCCCCAAACTCGAATATGCCGTAGACTAGGCTTACGCACACTCCATAATTCAATTGGGGTTGAAGGTACTGATTTTGAAGGAACCATGTTTAGAACATAATTTGTTGTTTCTAGTGCATACCCCCAAAAGGAAGAAGACAAGTTTGAATAAATTAACATCGATCGAACCATGTCCATAAGAGTTCTATTTCTTCTTTCTGCTACACCATTTTATTGTGGTATTCCTGGAGCAGAATATTGAGAGGTAATTCCCGATTCTGATAAGTATTTTATGAATTCTGAAGAAAGGTATTCACCACCACGATCAGATCGTAAAATTTGGATATATTTATTATGTCGTTTTTCTGTTTTCATCTTAAATTCTTTGAATTTTTCAAAGCATTCAGATTTATTGCGCAATAAATAAATATATTCGTATTTTGAGTAATTATCTGTGAAAGTCACAAAATACTCAAAATCACCCCTTGCTTGTATATTCATTGGACCACACAAGTCAGAATGAATTAGTTCTAACTTATCTCCAGCGCTATTTCCTTTTGAAGGAAAGGGTCTCTTGGTTATTTTTTCTTCTAAATAGGATTCACAGGTTGGAAGTGCCTCCACTTTCAATGAACTCAAAGGTCCATCCGAAACTAATCGTGAAATTCGATTTAAATTAATATGACCTAGACGTAAATGCCACAAATAAGTTTCACTCAATTCTGAAATACGTTTTCTCTTAAGTGATTTATCAACGTTGTTTAGTTCGGTTTGTTGTAGCATATTGTGAGAAACTTCAACTACAAAAAGATCATGTATTCTAGGAGCTTTATAAATAAAATGTCTATTAAACTTAATAACAGCACAGTTATTAGTAAAATAAACATTGTAGCCAGCATCCATCAATTTAGAAACAGAAAGCAAATTCCTTCTTATAGAAGGTACAAACAAAACGCCTTTCAGAAATAGAATTCTAGAATCACTAAACGAAAATGAAATATTCCCTAAAGCTAAGGCTGGTGCTGGATCTCCATTGGCTTGAAACACGCAAACCTCATTCTCACTTAGCTGTCGCGTTTCCTGAAACCCCTGCAAAGAAGTGCAGACATGATTAGTGGCTCCCAAATCTATAGCCCATAGTTGGGTAGAAACAGCTGCTAAAACAGTTTCAACGACATTTAAATAAGAAATACCTTGTTTGTTCACCTTGGCTAGGTAACCAGGGCATTGCTTCTTGTGGTGGCCAGGCTTCTTGCAGTTAAAGCACTTGCCTTTCGGCTTAGCGACACCACCATTAGTACCATGTGCAACTCTAGGGGCCTGAACCTTTCGGGGCTTCTTCTTTTTCTGTCCGCCTCTCGGCTTAGAAGATGAAGGTCTGTCAACCATAAATGCCACGGGGGGAGCTTGCTACTTGATTATAGTCTCAGCCGCTTGTAGCTTATTCAACAACTTCGCAAGGGACAAATCCATTTTGTTCATATTGTAGTTCAAGCAAAATTGCTGATAGCTTTCAGGCAGAGTCTGCAGGACCATCTCAACTTGAGATTCCTTGTCAATCACAGCACCAAGTATCTCTAGCTCGTTCAAAAGACTCATCATCTTAAGAACGTGATCTCTGATTGATGAGCCTTCAGGCATCTTAGTGTTTAAGAGGGCCTTCATAGACGTCTGCTTTGCAGCACGATTTTGTTCTCCGAATATCTCTTTGAGAGATTTGAGCATATCGAAAGCAGAAGTCATGGACTGATGTTGATGCTGCAAGACATTCGCTATAGAAGCAAGAATGTAGCACCTTGCCATCTCATCAGCCTTAACCCACTTATCATAAGCCTTTACCTAATCATCAGTCGCATTTTCAGGTTTCTCAGGGCACTCTTCAAGTAACACAAACTTATGACCCTCAGCAGTAAGTACAATATCCAAATTTTATTTCCAGTCCACTTAATTCGGGCCCTCTAACTTATTTTGATTCAAGATGGAGGTTAAGGAAATAAAAGATGACATTGATAATCTGAGATATGTTAAAAAATTGATCATTAAACATGCATTAAAACATAAAAGGAAACACATAACACATATATCCATGCACATGAATAGTTAGATTCGTTAGAGAAACTTAACTCTTCAAGCAAGTATATGAATCATGCAAGATATGTACCACATAAATTAAACAGAACCAACTCAGTTAGAGAGTAAACTGTTAATATTATTTAGGTAAATATCATAAATAAATCACTATACTATTGAACTAACATGTAACTCAGTTGGAGAGTTAATACAAGTAATAAAAAAACAGAGATTAAAATTACAGTATATGCTATATGAAGCTTATCCGATGGGAAAGACCTATGTCAACATGTAAACTCATAAATATACTGTTATATTCCAATAAAAACCATAAGGAATGATCCCTAATATCACTGAAATTTAAAAAATAATTTTTTTATTTTTTTTATTTTTTTGAAAATAGAAAAACGGCCAAAATCTATCTAAACGACCCCAAATGGCCAAAAAAGCACTTATGTCACAACATTGTGTGTATTGTTAATTGGGTTATTTCCGATGAACCAGCCAAATTTCAACTCAATAGAGTTAGTCAAAAAAAATTGAAAACTCTAGTTGGCATAATTTGGCCTATCGGCCGGGCGTCGGCAAGGCATTGGAGCGGATGGCATCCAGAGCGCGCGCGCATCGGCTAGGCCAGCGCGCACGTCGGCCATGCCAGCGCAAACGTCGGCCAGGCCAGCACGCACGTCGGCCAGGCCAGCGCGCACGTCCGCCATGCCATCGCGCACGTCGGCCATGCCGGCGCGCACGTCGGCCATGCCAGCGTGCATATGCCAGCCTTCAGCGCAACATGTGGCCAGGCCAGCGCCCAGTTTTTGGGCAACCATGGCAAGGGGGGCGCGCGCGTCGGCCAGCCTTCTGCGCACGTCGGCCAGCCTCAGCGCGCGATGGCCTAGCCTTCCGCGTGTTACCCCTTCAGCCCAATTTTGCAGATTTCAATACATACATCAAAAAAACAATATAAATATTTTTTTAAAATATATTTAAAATCAACAAACTTAATTCTGAAAATAATAACATGCATACAATTGTTATTTTCTTAATCACCGATTCAGAATTATTTAAAAACAAATAATTACAGATTCATAATCGAAGTCAAGAACTTGTTGATTTTCCGTATGCATAAAACAATAACAACAGATCCATGCTATAAACGAAATTACAGATTTCAATTCATGCTTATACGGTAAGAACAACATATTTAGTCATGCTCAAAACGTAATAAAACCATAGATATCTTATGCATAAATCATTAATGACAGATTTCATATGCATACTAGTTTAACATACATTATTTAGTATATGTAGGTTGACTCGCGATACCAATTACTAGAAATATGACAGCGGAAGCATTCACACAGGATCACATAACCTACATAGAGATCTAGATAATGTAAATTCGTGAAAGGATTCACTAACCTGTTGAAACTTTCACAAAGGTCGTCAAAGGCAGTAGTCTCCAGGTCTGCAGTCTTCTACTAAAGCCAGGCTAATTCTTTGAATTTCTTCTTTTTGACTTGTGTGGGCAAGTCAGATTTAGTATAAAAGTGAATAATAGAACCGTGAAGGTTCAACTCCCTTTTATCCATGTTTTTTCACAACTGAAAGTTGAAAACGTGAGAGAGATTTTCTCCACCAAATCTGCACGTATCTTGAGAGAGTTATCTACTCCCAAAACGTGTATATTAAATAAAATTAAATTATTCCAAAAGTCCAGTAAAAACTATTTAATTACTTATAAGCAATCATAAAGGGGTATCATCAATCTCAAGGTCGAGACATGGATTCTATCAACTAATTATTATTTCACAAATGTGATTTATTATCATCCAATCTATCAGAAATATATTGACTCACGATAGGGTCTCACCTTTTGACAGATCAAGATGATAAATAAATTACATTGATCATAATAATTATATCAAGGTTAAGAGTATAAGTTCATCTAATGATTCTAGAGAAGGTGTTATATAAATATTCAGAAATTAAACAAGCTTCTCTACTTGGTCCGTTCAATACGCATGAATAGCGTACTAGCACAAGAAGTTGGAATGGAACCACTCTCATAATCAAGATCAAATTATATCTTATCTTATGTTACAATCATCAAGATGTCTGTCCAACTTCATCTTTGATTGTGAACATATATTTATAATTTATAAGGATCGGCAATTTTAATCTTTCATCTATGAGCCAAATAACTTCATACACTAAATTATCTACTATATAAATAAAGGACACACATGTAGGCATAATGATCTATTTAATAGAAATTTTATCAAATCAAATAAATAAAATAATCAGTCTTTACATAATGATAAAAACATAATACTATAGCTAAACAATATGGTTAATAGTATATCCTAACACAACCGCCATTGTTAACCACTCTGTCAGCCACCACCATCACTAACTACTGTCCACCGCCAGCACCCCTCAATTGGCTACCACAACTACTATCATGAAAACAAAGTGGATAATTGTTCTTTGCTGAACCTCAGACATAATTATTGCATCTCAGTGAAAATAAAAAGAAGAAAAGAACAGTCACAAAGTCCCTCTGAGTACTGAATGGTCTGAATTCGCCGGATTTTGAGCCAGAAAAAGGGATCTCTGTGCACTGATCAGCTGCTGTCAAAGTTGTAGAAACAGAGTGATGAGGAAGAGAGAAAAGGGGAGAAAATGAAGGAATAAAAAAGAAGGGAATTTTTCATTGATGTGTTGTTTTATGAAAGAAGTCTTTTTTTTCAACTTTTTTTGATTTTTCAATTCGGCGTTCGATATCTGTATTAGGCTCCAACTAAACCAAACTCGTGTCAGGAAGTTCTATATGGAGGGTAAAGCGTAGTAAAGACAATTTTATACCCAACATGACTAGAAATCGAAACTTCTGATCAAGAATGAATGAATACTTATCACGCTCCACCGCGACTTTTTGTTGATCTTTTCGTGAGAGAAGTCAACAAAAGAAATCGCCAGTGCAAACTGATCAGCTGCTGTCAAAGTTGTAGAAACAGAGTAAGAGAAAGGGGACAAAATAAAGGAATTAAAAAGAAGGGAAATTATTTTTTATTGATGAATGAATCAAACTGGAAATGTTGAGAGTGATTTTGTGAGAGAAGTCTTTTCTTACTTTTTTTTTTGGTTTCCAATACGGTATCCGGTATCCACATTGAGGTTCGGTTAAATCTGGATTCACGTTGGAAAGTTTCATATTGAGGGTAACTTGTTCCCTAACAAAGACGACTCTGTACCCAACAAGGCTCGAATCCAAACCTTCTAATTAAGGATGAAGAAATAGTTATCACTCTACCACAATTTTTAATGTTTTTTGTGAGAGAGAAGTTAACAAGAGGAAATAATTTGTGTGAATTTTTCAAACAGTAACAGTAACTTCCTCCTTAACATATTGGTATGGTGGGACCTTTTTGACACAGTTTGATTTGATACAGATTTAAGGATGAAATAAATTTTTTAAAATTTGTCATCTTTGACATGTTATTAATTAATCATGATAAAATACAATGATTTAAAATAAAAACTAAATACAAATGTGAATTCGGACCATATTTATTACTTAACCATGATAAATTACAAGGTTAATACTATTTAAGTCAACAAATAATGTGATGACTAGAGAGTAATATTTGATTTTAGGAGCGTCGAGATGATTATTTGTAAGTTAAAGTGTTCAACTGACACAGTGGAGACGAGTTGAGGTGTCTAGATATGCATACTCAATGTGAAGTGTTTACTTGGATTTGTTGCACTTGAGCCAATGGTCTCTCGGAAACAACCTCTCTATCTCCACGAGGTAGTGGTAAGATTTGCATACACTCTGGCCTCCCCAGGTATGCTGTTGTTATCCATATATTATGCCTATAATTTATACTTCAGTTTCAGGGCACTGAGATATCATCATGTGGGATAAAAGGAACTGTGAGATAAGTTGGCAATCGTAGCAGAATCACTGTCTCTAAGTGAGTACTTCTCCCAAGGGTCATGAAGTTCCATGGTTTTCTCATCCACGAATGGCGGCTTAGTAGGAGGAAGCAACTCTTCCTCTTTCTTGACGAACATCTTTAGCGCCTTAGACATGGATGGCCGTAACGTTGGGATCTCTTGAATGCACAAAAGTCCCACATGTAACTCTCTCGCAACCTCATTTTTCACATTGATTGTATGGTAGTTATTCAACATGAGATTCGGATCGAACAATTTCTCCACCATCCCGTGTTGGAAGTGCTCCCACACCTGTTAATTTTATCCAATATAAGAGTTAAGACCAATATGCAAAAAGTTCTTCAAGATTGGAACTATTGTTCAAGACAGAAGTGATTGATCAAAAATTACAATGGAAACTAATCTGACTATATATTCGGCATCTTTGCTCTTGTTATTATGTCTTCCAGTAATAATTTTAAATAGAAGAACTCTGAAGCTGTAAACATCTGTTTTTTCTGTCAATAGGCCACGTGCTAAGTATTCTGGAGCCATATATCCTCTGCATATAGGACCATATTAGTTTTCACGTTTTTGTGTACTTTTCCGCAACAAAAGTAGAAGACGAGACAAAGAAATACTAACAATGTGCCAGCAACAACAGTACTTATGTGACTCTTGCCTTCTTGGAATGACCTGGCCAACTCAATATCAGCAATCTTTGCACGGAGCCTTGAGTCCAACAGGATGTTGCTTGCCTTTATGTCTCTGTGAATTATTCGTGTCTTTGTGTTCTCGTGAAGGTATAATCCTTCTGCTGTCCCTATAATTATCTCAAATCTTTCTCCCAGTTTAGAGCTTTACCTTTGATAGAGTCTGTCAAATTTTAAGGTCAGAATCAATATACGTGACAAAGTCATTTACTTATATTTAACTTGTTTTCACTTTTATTTTTCGATAGTGCAATGATGACATCAGTGTAGCTTAAACAGAACGGTGAGGATTCATATAGCCGACCCCTAATTTGTTTGAGGCATAGTAGTTGTTGTTTGCAAAGTCTGGTTACTTACCAAATATGAAGCGATCAAGACTCTGGTTAGGGAGTAACTCGTATACAAGAAGGCTTTCCGGTCCTGAGCAGCTACATCCCAATAACCTTGTCAAATTTTTGTGTTCGACGCTACTGATTATGTTAACCTCGTTATAAAAATCTGCAGCTCTGTGTTTGTTGTTGAAGAACAGCCTTTTGGCGGCGATTTCTCTCCCATCTGCCAAAACACCCTGCAACAAATCGCCACAAACTCGATTTAACTGTCAACACTTCAAGTATTGCATTGTTGTTATAGACGATCGACAAATTCAAACATATGAATTGCACTACATTCAGCCATTACATACCTTATATAAACCGTGCCAAATCCACCTTGCCCGAGCTTGTTGGCCTCATCAAATGACCCTGTGGTTTTGTCAAGTGCCGAATACTTGAAGTTCAAGCTGATATCATGAAGGATCTTCACTAATTTCTCAACCTCATTTGCACCTAACAAGTTCAAGAAAAGCACGAGTAGACCATAACGTCTTAAGTTAGTTCTTGAAAATTGTCTTTGGTACAGTTATGTTCATATCACAAGATATATGCTCAGCTAATTCTTTTTTTGGTTGCTATTTTCTGCTTTTACCGAACCAGTTTTGGTATGAAGATATAATATATGCTCATCATTGATATCCTTATGACTTTTATAACTAATTTTTGGCACGAAAGTATTTACCTTTTCTCTTCTTCTGGGCTTGTTTGTTCTTCCTGACACCAATACAAATGAAAGCACCTACCCCCAAAACGACAATGGAACTAACAACAATAACAATGACTACAACTTTTCCTGCCATGTGGTGATTTGAAAGTAAATAAAAAGACCATTTATCAGCAAAATTATGTGTCCAGTCAATAACAAACAGGCAAACCAGGACGAATAAAGAGTAAGGATTACCTCTTGATGACGAGACTCTATTGGAGGAAATAGCATTGAGAATTTTTTTATCAGAATACCTCATGAAGCATCCAGCGTACAGAGCTCTACCTTCTGACCAAGGCAAGCATCCTGTTATGAACCAATTGTCCCTCATCGGATAAGTAGAGAAATGCTAATGGATTTATAAGCAACATGGGTTCTCCCACCTATCAAACTAGTCTTTTGGGTTGGGCTCTCTTGTTTGATTTGTAACACATCCCAACATGGATGCAGACGCATTTTGCAAACAAGCTGCGCAGGAGATTGAGCTCAGCGTCTTCCAGCAATCAGCGAGAACATAAGTTGTCTCATTGGAAGGCTCGGGCACTGACACTTGGGCACGTGCAGAGCCATTATTACTCGGTGCATTTGCACCTGCTTGCTGAACGGCTCGCCTAGTATTCTGTTAGAACAATGAACCATTTGTGGTCCTGTTTCCTCATACATGCATCGCACTCCATTATAAGGGAAGCACTGAGGAAGAAGAGTTCGCGCTTCGGCGTAGCATAAGACGCAGTCGAGTAATGAAAGATCACCATAACATTGGCCAAGTCCATAGATAGTATCTGGTCCAGTGCCTGTAACTGCTACTCCATATCCTCTAAGTTTGTTCACTTATAGTTTCCATTGTACCAACAAAATTTGGGACGGAAACTATCGTTCTGTTTCTACATATGAGCTGGACTAACTGGGATCTTGGTTCAGCCAATGATGTATCTGGTAGAAGTAGGATCAACATGATAACAAAGTGACTACATAACACTGAAGAGATTGCTCTCTCCATTTTGCCAGATGAGCTGTACAACAAAGAAAACAATGTGGGAGGACTAACTAAAGTACTATTAGAATGAGAAGAATAAGAAGATTATAAATAGTTGAAAATCATTATTTTGGCTAAAAGCATTTTTATCTGTCTAAATATAATGGAGCCCTATCAAATTCTTCTATAGCTTTCACCAATAGTACATAATTTGATAAATAGTTGGCAGTGGCATTGAATCCAGCGAGATAGTTTGCTTTGGCTTCAAAGTGATTATGTGACCTTGACCAGCAAACATTTATAGTGTGGCCAATCATGTTACAGAGTTGGCAGCAAGCGACGGTATTTGCGTTGGGGCGTGGATTTTGCCGCCATTGTTGGGAATTATTGTACTGCCTACGATTGTTGTGATTATTGGTGTTAGATATAGTAACAAGCGAGAAAAGCCCTTGCTATCTTATTAGTCAAGCAAACTAGCTGCAATCAAAAGGCAACACTAACTTTCCTCGAATCAAGTCAAGTATCACAACATCTAGACCCATCTGTCGGCCATAAATCTATCTTACACAATCATGTCTCTGCAGGCATAAGAGTTTTTTCCTTTATGTTGGTGGAAATCAACCTAGGCGACTTACTTTAAAGCGACAAATTCCGTTTTTGAATATGACTGGCCTAGGCCAACCTCACCTAAACAGATTCAGAGCTTTATAATCCTGGCAAGGAGGGAGTAGCGACTGCGGCAATTATAGGATTGGACAATTTCTAAGGATCCTCATGAAGGAGAGAGAGTTCATGGTCAAATAGATTTTCAAACAATTCATCATAGGAGACAGTCGTGTCACGTGCACGGATGGTCGCAAAGATCTCACGAAACTCAGGACCTAGACCACTGAGTATTTTTGCGATGAGTTCAGGGTTGGACAGAGGTGCACCAGCAGTGGCTAACTCATCTATAATAAACCGAATAGTGTGAAGATATTTGGTGATAGAGCGAGAGTCCTTTTGACGCGGGCAAGTTGATCAAGCAGTTTGAAGACCCAAATTTGGGATTTGTTTGCATAAGTGGCGTGCAAAGCATCCTAGCCGCTTTAGACGAATCGGCTGCAGCAATGGTGGGGGAAATAGTGGGTTCAGCAGAAGCCATAAGGGCATTCTGAATGACTTGGTCCTGATGGAACCAAGTCAAAGAAACTGGATTGGGAGATATGTTTGTGACAATTGTGATAGTCCGACTAGGGGACGGATTGGTCCCATCGAGATGGCCAAAGAGGTCGTGGCCATACATCAACATGGAAAATTGATCTTTCCAGGTGGCGAAGTTGTGACCACCGCTGTGTTTGATGGGTAGTTGGGAAGCAGGATTGAACTGAATAATGATGTTGATACTTGTTGTGTTGCTAGCACTGACAACTATGGGATTGTTACCGTAGTTGACCATTGCTGCTAATCAGTGTGAGGAGGAAAGGAGAAAAAAAATAGATCGGTCTCGTTAGAGCGTATAGAGCCTTGATACCATATAAACACCTGAAGAAGGGTGTGAACTTTATGTATTACTAGTTTTCAACATGTGCGTTGCACGTGGATTTGTAAATCATGTTTTGACTTACATTATTGCTACTTTTGGTCAAACACTAATTGCTGGTCAAAAGTACTTTTTAAATTTATTGATCAAACACAAACAACTTCTCATCAAAAACACTTTTCTTGAAAAAAACACTTTTCAAATTAAGTTGATTTTAGAAATTTGGCCAAATAGCCTAATAATCACACTGACAACAAAATAAGAAGGAAAAAAAGAAACACTCACAAAGTCCTTCTAAGCACTGAAAGGTCTGAATTCGCCGAATTTCAAGTCTAAAAGAGTGATCAGCAGTGCAAGAATAGTACAAGGGTGACCATGAGGATACCCAAGAAAATGATGGTTTTGAGGAGGATGGGGAATTCGAGCAAGAGGCTTTGGCACAAGAAGGGGGGATTACCGTGCCAAATTATGTTGTAAGAATAGTCATGGTTAGTCAAGCTATGGAGGACCCAAGTCGAAGGGAAAATCTTTTCTATCCCAAGTGTATCATCAAAGGAAATACTTGTGTCTTGATTGTTGATATTGGGAGTTGTGCCAATGTGGCAAGTACAACCTTGATTGAATTAGGGATTTTCTAGAATTTAATCAAGTTTGTACCATGATGAGGTCTTATGTGACATGGTCTTAATGCAAGTTTATCACTTACTACTTGAAAGACCTCGAAAATAAGATCATTCAACTAGGCATGATAGGAGAATCAATAGGTATTCAGTTTTGCAAAAATTGTCAACGCTATGTACTTCAACCGATGACACGTATGTTGGTGATGTCTATCAGAAATGAAAGAGCTTAAGGAGAAAGGTAATTGTGAGGAGAAAGGAAGTTGTTTGGAGGTTGCTAAGGAGGGACGTGAGAACAAGACAGAGTCTAGGTAAATAATATAGTGGTCCTTTTGTCGAGTTACAAGGAGATTCAGAAGGAGATTGAGGAATAAACCCGTTACTCCTTGTCATGTATAGAGACTATTCTTTGCACACTAAAGAAATAACAACTTCTTTTCCTAGTTCTATCTCTTATCTTTTGTAGGATTATGAAGATGTGTTTCTCGAGGATCTCCCACGAAAATTGTCACCCCTAAGGTGGATCGAGCATCAAATTGACGTTGTCCTGGGGTCTTAATTGCAAAACAAGGAAGTGTCACACCCCGAGCCTACACCCTAGATGTAACACAGTGCTTAGGATCACAAGTTAACCCATGGTATGGCATAAACTAAGTATTGATCTAAACAATTAAAACTGAGTGGAAGCTAAACTGAATAAAATCTAAGTTTAGAGTTTAACTGAAAATCTCTGGATATAATACTAAGTCTGAAAAGTAAACCAACTGAATAAGATAAAATCTAACTCTATGTCTGAAAGCCTCTACTAATAACGAGCTACTGGGACAAGCTCCCAACTAACTCTAATATACTGAATACTGAAACACTAATGAAAAGCATCATAAAAGTCCATTTCGGGATGATGAGGACTCACCACTAATAACTACTGAAGTGGCACAGAATCGTACTAACCGCGCTGCTGAAACTGAACGTCTGAACCTGCATCATGATAGGATGCAACACAAAGAGTATACAGTCAGTACTTTGAATATACAAAGTATGTGAGATATGGATGCTATAAGGTAACTAAACGTGCTGACAAGAAATGTTGATATGCTATATTGAATGCAAACTGAGTGCAAACTAAACTATAGTACGATGACCCCAATCATAATCTAAGTATGATAAGTATGAGCATAATAACAATGCAACTGAACTGAAATGAGGATCAGGTACTTAGTCTAAATATGAGGGAGAGCCTATTAACTGACATAAACCACGTGAACTAAACATGGAGTCCGATGTATATGTCCTATCGAGAGTACCCAATATACCTTATGAGGGTGTCAATGCATGACTGGCGTGATCACTAAATCTGAGTCCAACTGGGGGGCTAAATAGACCTATGATCTTCGGATAAAACTGGAACCCTAGTCCAACTCGATGCTAAGCACTACTCCCAAAATGATATATCTGATAGCTCTTTTAATTAATGTTCTGAAAATTGGGTTAGAATTTAACTATACTGAACTGATTCTGAAATACTGAGTACTGATAACTGACTGAATTCTACTTAATCTAAATGCTGACAATATGAGCTAAATTATGAGGGATTTCTGAAAAATAGTCAAGCTAAATTTATTTCTCCAAAAATCTAGGGTGAGAAACCTATATACTGGATTTCATACAAAAACCATTCTAACAATTATGATAAACATATAGAAACATCAAAACGTAAAATTCATAGAAATTCACAAGCTTGGGTATGAACCCTAGAATCATAACTCCAAGGAAAACATAACTGAAAGCTGAAACTTTTGGCATGAAGGTGAAAGGAATCCCTCATTGAATATCCACATACCTGGTAGTAGAAGAATCTTGAACTAAAACCGAAGTATGGAGCTTTAGAGAAGAAGCCCTAGGTTTGTTGCTTGAGAGATTGCTTTCTTTCTTTTTGAAGTTTAAGTCGTGAGAATGAGGGGAGAATTGAATAAATCTGAATAAACTCCCCCTCTAATTAGCTTAAGATTAATGGGTATAGGATTTAAAGAATAGGAAAAGTTCAAAATACCCCTGGGAAACTTAACTGAAAACTGCTAAAAAAATTTAGAATAGGGTTCCACAGCTGGGAACCACGATTCGTGGATCATTCCATTAGTCGTGGAACCAACTCATGGTTCACTTCTATTTTGTCAGGCTGTGGGGTGAAAGACCTTAGCAGATTGAGTGATTCTTGACATGGTGGATTTCGACATCATCCTGGGATGAGTTGGTTGTCTCGACACTATGCTATTCTGGACTGTCATGCTAAGACAATGACTATGGCTATGCTTGGGTTGGATAGATTAGAGTTAGAGGGTAATTATAGTCCTGCTCCAATGAAGTTTGTGTCCTTCCTTCATGCTCAAAGTCTGATAAGGAGGGAATGTTTAGCCTTCCTAGCCCATATTTGGTACACTAGTTTTGATGTCCCATCCATTGAATTAGTTCAGGTGGTGTATGAATTTTGAGAGGTTTTTCTTACAGATCTGCCTGCAATGCCACCTGAATGAGATATTTATTTTCACATTGATTTAGAGTCAAATACGCATCCTATCTCTATTCCTCCTTATAGGATGACACCAACTGAGTTGAGAGAGCTTAAGGCTCAGTTACAGGAGTTGATAAGTAAAGGATTCATTCATTGTAACACCCCAAAAGTTAAGCCGGCAAACAAAATCAGAATCCAAAACCTTCTTTGCAACTATTGGTCCCGACAGGCAGCCGCCACGGGCTTTGATGTCCCGACGGTCGTGGGGCATATCGTGGGAGATGACCAGTAGCTATTGAGCATCCTCTTCTAGCTGATGGGCGGCTATGACTAGCGTTGTGGATGCGATGTTCTGTCAGAGCCAGTATCGAAGTGGTCCAGTAGAGTTTCCCTTTGACTCCCTTTCCCCGAGGGGCCATACCACGGGTTTCGTGTCTACAATGGTCCATGGGACCACATCGTCAGAACCCTCCACACCCTAGAATTCCAAACCCTCCCTCAGACGCCTTGACCGATGGGCCATCGTGGGTACGACACCCTTCGGGTAGCCTGTGAGGCAGGATTTTTCTGCAGCTTTAATTTTAAGTCTTAGGGGTATTTTTGTGATTACCCACCCTTTTAACCCTTAAATGAGGTTATTTTAACCATTTTTAGTAGGGTTTTATTCCCTAATAGCCTAAGTTCTTCTCATTCTAAGTCATTCTATTCAAAAAGAAGAAAGATTTCCTCTTCTCCAAGTCTCAAGCTCCAAGCAAGAACCTCCATCTTCAAGCCTCCATTCTTTTCAATCTAGCATAGAAAGCTTTAATTCAGGTATGTAGGCATTCAATAAGGGATTCGTTTCACCCTTATGCCTAAAATTCTCAAGTTTTACTTTGATTTATGAATTTATGAAATTAGTGTTCTTATCCAAATTGGAGAAAAGTTATGGGTTTTGTTTTAAAGTATCAATTCATGATTTTCCATTAATTACCCATATTTTAATTGAGATTCCTTAAGTGTTTTCAAAAGCCCATGCATAAAAAAGGATTTCTAGTATGATTTCATTGAATTGCATGTTTTCAAGTGAAATTTGGCATGTCTAGATAACATGGCCTCAGTATTATGAAATTGCATGCCTAATTCTTCAAGTTATGAACTTAGAAAGAAAAGTATGTTTTGAATTATGGCTATGCTTAAGTTTTAAGGATTTTGAAGTATGCATTATATGACATTAGATATGTCTCTATGTTTATGAGAGGTTTGGCATCTAGATATGTCTACCTAAGTTATGCGAATTGCATGGTATCAGATATAACCTTATGCTTTTCAAACAGATTTGTGGCATCAAATATGTCACAAGTATAAATTGAGCTATAAATATATTTTGGGAGTAGTATTGAGCATCGAGTTGGATTGGGTGAGCGTACCCCTTGTATATCCCAGAACTACGTGCCACTGTAGGTTGTTTAAGTCCCCTTTATGGGCATCAAACATAGTGATCACATTAGTTATGCCTTTATACCCTGGCAAGGTATATTGGGTCCTTTCGATGGGGCGGATACATCGGATTCCATGTAGCTCACATGGTCTATGTTGGTTAGAGAACCTCCCACCAAAACAGTTTCAGTTATTTAAATGCATTGACTCTTTGCTTTCAGATTTCAGAAGTTCTGCCATTACTTATGATTTTTAAGTATATTTTTCCTATGATATTGCATTGAGTCTTTCTCATTCTAGCTTTCACTAGCATAGCATGATTTCAGCTTTTAAAGTATGTATAGCATATTTACTTTAGATTTTGCATATCTCACATACTCAGTACATTCTATAGTACGGAAGCATATCTTGTGATGCATCCTCTTGATAATGCAGATTCAGGTTTGGGTCCTTAGATTTGCGGCTAGAGATTAGCCGGTGTCCCAGCTTCGACTGGTGAGTCCTCATACTTCAAGGACTAGTATCAATTTTCTATATTTATGGTTTATATTTAGTATTTGGAGTTAGCTGGGGTCTTGTAACACACCAGAATTCAGACTAGCATTTAAAACCCAAAACTCAGAAAGAACTCAAAAAAATTTATCTCCAGACAAGCCCCACGGGCTGACCCATGGGTATCGTGGACATGATGGCCCATCGGGGTCCCTGTGGGAAGAGCCCAGAGGCTTTGTGAGTTTGTCTCAGCCTGAAGGGGGTCCCCACGGGCATCGGTGGTCCAACAGGCCATGGGACAGCCCGTGAGAAACCACCAGCGGCCCTCCCCAGGCCTCCTCAGCTCCGATGAGCTATCACCACGACTATCATGGATGCGACAGGCCATGGGAGCTGTCGTGGGAACCGACCAGGGGACCATCCCTAGCTACCCTTCTCCGATGCTCATCGGGTATCCTGTCTGGTGAAGGATTTTTTTGCACTTTTTCATTTTAAGTTGGGGGCATTCTGTTCTTTTCCCAATTCTTTTATCTCCGATCCTAAGTCGTTTTGGGGGTAATTGAAAGGCTTTTACTCTTTTTCCCTCATTACTCCTAAACTAAATTGAGACTTAGCAGTTTCAAGAATGAAAAGAAGCATTTTCTCTCAAGAACAAGCAAGAGGGTTTCTTCAAGTTCAGCCCCAAATCCAAAGGTGCAACCGTAGAATCTTTTTTCAGGTATGTGGGATTTCACTAGTGGGTTCCTTTCACCCATTAGGTCCCTAGAATTCATTCAGTTCTTCAGTTCCCCATGAATTTGTTCAGACCTAGGGTTCCTAAATCTTAGGGATTCATTGTAATTCAGATTTTCACTGCTTATGTCGATATCTATTTCATGTTTCTTGCAGAGTTAGTATAGTCACATGTTCAAGACTCAAAAACCCTAGCATGTCTAAATTTCAGTATTCATAAATTATGCTTTCTAGGTAGACAATTCAGATGATCATGTTTCAGTATTAGAATGCCATCAGTTTCAGTATATATATGTGCATTCTCAGATAATTGTCAGTATTTGAGCTATCCAGTGTTTCAGCTTTCATTTCATTGCTTATATTTTTGTTGGGAGTAGATTTAGTATCGAGCGGATGACGGGATGAAGGCTTAGCTATCAGATTAGGCTAAAACCTTTAGTAGTAGTTCCCCAATCCCAGAACTACGGCACCACCGTAGGTGTAAAGAGGGGTCAGTTGTCAGGTTAGGCTGCACACCTCTGTCCTTTGTGGACATCAGTTAGTGGATCCACGTCAGACTTGTTTGTACCCTTGTCAAGGTATGAACACCCTTCCATCCAGGGTTACAAATTGGTCCCATAGTTAGCTCAGCTTGGGGTATGTCAGTTAACAGTATCTCTCACATTCAGATTCATTGATTTTGCGGTACCTGGGAGCCTTTTTGAAATCTTATTTCTTCTTCCTAAAGTCACTTTCGAACTTAATTTTAGGAGCTTGAAAACACATTTTTTAGCGATTCAAAAGGGGATTTTCAAGATTTCTTCATTGGATAAGTTTCTAAGATAATATTTTATCATTGCCCGGTGATTAGTTCATGAGTTTGCCTACAAATCTTGGTCTTTTAACTTGGAATTTTGGGGATTTCCCAATAAAGTTAAGACATGGTATTTTGATAATTTCAAGCATGATTTTATCTCCATTTTTGATAAAATTTTATGTAAGAACTTCTTAAGTAATGGGTAAAGTAATTTTCAAATAAATTTCTAGTTTTTCCCTTTCAGGATCGGGGTTGACTTTTGGATTGACTTTTAGACCCAGAATCTAAGTATAGCAATATAGTGTCTATAGTTTTATATTCTTGTGTAGAATCTATATCTGAATAGATTGGGCTCATTCAGATATTGTACGGAAGGAAAAGGCTTTGGTGAGATTTTTATAGGTCGTCACTTAAGGAAAGTTGAGGTTTCTTTAACTCTTTTTAAGGTGCTTATGTGTTTATGATGTGAAAGAGGAGTAATGGGGATTTTGGGGTCCCGTATAGTTGGCATGACGAGTATCTATGTGGGTACCAGTGTTTTGTAAAGGGATAAAAGTAACTATTTGACTTCTTTGAATTGTTTTCCCCTGTTTTCTTGCATACTAATTGTGGATTATGCTTGATAATGGGGGAACTTGACTGATACATGATATGAAATGCTTTTACTTGATAATTGTGTATGATAATTGGGATTAGAGTGGCACGCCTGCACATCATATATTGTATTTCATTTTGAATAGAGTGCACGCCTATTCAAATTCATATGGATCAGAGTACACACCTGCACAAGGTTATTTGGATCAGAGTGCACGCCTTCACAATCTTATTTAGAGCAGAGTGCATGCCTGAATCGTGTTATTTTAGAGCAGAGTACACGTCTGCATAGTTTTATTTGGAATGGAGTGCATGCCTACACAACATTATTTTGAATAGAGTGCACATCTGCACAGTGTGTTCACAGCATATGCATTGCATATATTTATACATTCTCTCTTGTTTGGGTTGAATTATGTTGATTTTTGCTTGGAGAGTGAAATGTGATAATGTGATGCCTTATTTGCTTTGACTACTTTGGGATGACATTTGTACTAAATTTTATACCTAAACATGCATTGTTCTAGTGATTGTTTATTTGTTAGCCTAGGTGTGGCTTTCTTGTTTGCAGGTGCGTGTTAGTTGTAGTAAGTAGTCTCGAGTAGGTGGTTCTCACTATCACTTTGAAATTAAGTCGGCCGATGATAATGCTGAGTACACGTATTTTTGTACTCACCCTTGATTATTTTTGCACTTGGTGTGCAGGTACAGATCCAGTTCTTCCAGAATATTTCATGGTATCGTGCTTGGTTTATCTTCTGAGATTTTTGAGGTAGCATTTTTTGTTCTTGGCTGCTACCAGATTTCCATCTATCCTAGTTGTATGTATTTATTTTTGCATTTTGAGCTACGTTCACACTCTTTGATTGTATTCTATACTTAGAGGCTTATACCTTCTGACTATCAGATTCTGGTGTTGATTGTTATGATTTAGTTTCCCCTTCATTGTTGTTTTATGGGAACCTTATTGAGATTCAACTTTGTTAGTCTCTACTTCCACTTATTTTTATCTTTTACTGTTAAAAATTATGTTTGGATTGGCTTACCTATTATGGGGGGTGATAGGTGACATCATGGCAGTTTTGGATCGTGACAAGTTGGTATCGGAGTGCTAGGTTCATTGGTCTCACAAGTACAAGCCGAGTCTAATAGAGTCTTGCAGATTGGTGTAGAGACATTTGTTATCTATATTCAAGAGGCTACAAGACTTTAGGAAAATTTCCCTTCTTATTTCTTAATGTGCAAAGATTAGAATTCCCTAATTAATGATATCTTTGTTTCATTCTCTCACAAATGGTGAGGATGCATGCTACTGCACAGAGAGCTCAAGAGCCTATTCTTGCACCCGTGCATACTGCCTATGTCGGTATTCATGAATAAGGCAGAGTCTCCTAAGGGTGAGTACGAGTTTGAGGATGATCACGTTCTGATTAAAAAGGCGAGCCTAGGGCAGGCTCTACCTATATTTGTAGCTGCTTTAGGCTACCTTGATTTATGTGTTGGGATTATTAGAGGGTATGGCTTAGAGTAGTAGTGTGGCCGGTACTCCAAAGGGTTCTCAAACTAAAGTTGGGGCATAGACCCCAAATCAACAGTCTATTCAAGTTTTTCATGGACCTGTGGGCCGGCCAGCGGCTACAGCAGCTAGGTTTGATGGTATGCCTTTGACAGGTACAGGAGTCACAAGAGTGGTTGTTCCATTGATGTCAGATGATGAGCAGAGGAGGTTTGAGAGGTTCAGGAAGATGGATCCAGCTCAGTTTCAAGGTGTCCAGACTAAGGGTGCATACGAGTTCTTAGTAAGTTTTCATGAGAGGCCTCAGAGTGTGGGATTAGTGCAGTCTCAGGGGTTAATTATACAGCTTTGCAGATGAATGACCCCGCCAAGCAGTGGTGGCATTCCTATATTGACTCTAGACCTGCAGGATCTCCTTCTATGACTTGGGAGTCATTTGTCCAGGATTTTCTTGATAAATTTATTCATCGTAGCTTGAGCGAGAAACATAGGCATCAGTTTGAGAATTTGACTCGGGATGGGATTTCAATGACCGAGTATGAGACACAATTCTATGCTTTATCTCACTATGCCTTAGTGATTCTACCGGATAAGACTGAGAGGATTTACAGTTCATAAGGGGTATTAATTTTAGGATCTGAGAGACAACATTTCTACAACTTAATCAGGTCGCTACTTTTCAGAGGGTCGTTGAGGCGGCCAAGGAGTTAGAGTTTATGCACTGTGAGGAGTTTGGTGATCAGAGGGACAAGAGGTTCTGCACTTCTGGTCAGTTCTGTCACGCCTCAACTTAGGGACGCAACTTGCACCTAATGCCAACTTAGACCTGAGCCGACCCTTGTTGGATAACTATGCTACTAGTGTAATACCAGCCATAAAATCAAGAAAATAAATAAGTATATCTCAGCTTAAAAATAATCCCTCGGCCGGCAAGGCCCTTGTCAATATAACATGTAATAAACTCATCTATTCCCAGCAATTCATATAGAATAAATACTAAATCCTATGTGGGTCGTCAAGGCCACCATGATATCTAAAAATATATAAATAGAACACACATATATACATATTGATCAAGGCCGACAAGCCACTATGCTAAAAAAACAAAAGACCAAGGCCAACACAGCTGACAATATATGTCTATACAACCCAAAGTCTGCAAGCCTCTAAGAGTAATGAACTTGTTTAGGAAAGGGCCCTGACCTACCCAAAATCTACTTACAACAAAGATTAACAAACCTCAAAAACTCTGGCAACTCAGGAAGAAAGGAGCTATCCAACTTGTAGGAGCTCGATCGTGCTACCTGAAGGGCCTATCTAGTCATCTATCAGGACCTGCGGCCATGAATGCAGTTGCCCCAGGGAATAGGGCGTCAGTATGAAATAATGTACCGAGTATGTTAGGCAACTAAATAGTTGAGCAGGTATTATGTAATGCTGATACGTAATCGAATAAGAGAGTTAAAGATAATTTGATCGTACTTACCTACTCCTAAATTTATAAATAATTGAGACTGATATCATAAGTACTATAAATACTCCAGTAGGGAGTTAGAGGTTACCCAGAATGTACTTACAGGTTCTCGACTTAACCCTACAAATCATAAGAACTGAATATTTTGCTTACCTGAAATGAGCTAACTAACATCCTCAAATAACAAAGTATACGAGGGAGAAAGTGAACAATCATCATAATACAACCTAACTATTCCTGACACATCATACAATAATAATCAAATAATAACCTAATCGGCCCCCATAAGCACAGCAGGTATAAACAGCAAACAAGACCACCTACTCGAGCCCCCATAAGCCAAGAGGTGCCAAATCAATCTATATACCCCTATTGGTAATCCTGAAGCCTTGTAGGCAATTATTACATCCCGATAGCCCTTCAGGCAATCCACACATCCCCGAAGGCAACTGTACTCTGTATATCCCCGAAGGCAATTGTATATCTATCCCTTAAGGCACTTTACATCTGTATCTAAGCATACAAGGCTCATGTATCTGTATCTGAGCACACAAAGCTCCTATATCTGTATCTAGCCCCGTAGGCAACTTATTTAGCCTTATAGGCAACATATCTAGCCCCGTAGGCAACATATTTAGCCCCTAATGCACTTCGTACTAAGCCTTTAAGGCATATAATATCTCCCCAAAGGCATCTCTTTGGCCTATAAGCTGAATCTATACCCTTTAGGCAAACATTATGGACCATAAGTGAACAGGCTTCATATAGCCCCGTAGGCAACTCTTTGACCCGTAGGTATCAATATAGCCCCCTTCAGGTAAATCTTATAGCCCGTGAGTGAACAGGCTTAATAATAGCCCCATAGGCAACTCTTTGGCATGTAGGCCTCAATCTAGACCTTTTAGGCAAACATTATATCCCGTAAGTGAACAAGCTTCATTATAGCCCCGTAGGCAATCAAAATAGCCAATAGGCTTTAATAAACTTAAATATCCCCTTAGGCTACCTGCATATAGGCTCGAAGTCACAAGTAAAATCCCTGAAGCTCACAACTATAGCCCCGAGGGAAATAACAAGCAATCCAATAGCCTAAAGCATTACAATACTCAAGCAGACCCAAAGGTGAGCAAGATAAGTTGCAAGTGACCTATACTATTAATCTAAGTCATGTATATCAAGGGGTCGCTATCCATAGAATGAGATTCCCAGAAAGGGATAAATATCTTGACTCAGGTAGCCAACACAATCAACTACTACAACTATAGATAGCTTGTCTATAATATACTAGCCATATCGCTCGTAGGCTCTAAGAAATCATGCCGAGAAGAAAGGATAGCCTTAACATACCTTTTCTGATGAATACACGATCTATGACTTCTACTCGTACCCTATCAACACTATAATATGGTACAAGATCAATCAACAATCAAGAGTACAAAATACTATGACAATCCGATAAAAGATACAGATTTTCACCATAAAATACTACCCAAGGTTGAAAGTAGCTATAAAACGATAAAAGAACATCCTTACCTTGCTATACACCCTTGTAACAGCACCAAGAACACTCTATAAGGCCAATAAGTCACTGCCACAATACTCTGAAGCTATACCACAAAACTAATTGGGCAAACTATACCAAAATAACAAGCTCGCAGCGTAGAGCAACTTTCACGAAGCTTCCAAGATAAGATCATAGAGATCCATGGAGTATTTTGGCAGTTTTTCTCTGGGTATGTGAAGAAATGAAGAGAAAACAATGGAAATTGACTATACATATCCTCCCACTGACTTGGACCCACTTCACGTGTCTGCTTGTACAGTCTCATGAAAACGTGAATATCTCTCTATTCTGAAGTTGTATGGATGAACGATTTTATGCATTGGAAACTAGACTCGTAGACCTTAAATTTGGTATGTCAGAAGCCCTCTAACTCTTTATATATCGAGAAAAAAGCTCCGAGACATTTGGCCCAAATTTTAGAGAATTTACTAAAGTAACTTACGATATCTTTTGCCAATTTTTATTTCATAACTTGCTTGACTTCAAAACTTAACATGTGATCATTAAGGGATTAGATTACCTTGTAAAACATCTCTCCTAAAATATTAAGTACTCTTACTCTCACCCCTAAAGTACAAGTTAATTTAAATGTTCAAACGGTTGGGGTGATATATATTTCCCCCTTTAGGAACATTCGTCCTCAAATGCAAATAAGACTCACACGGCTAAGTCCTCAGGAGTTTTCAGAATTTTGGTAGAGTCTCTTATACCAATAGGACTACCCAGAAATCTGAAATACAGAAAGGCCAAACCCAGATGCCTCACAAGGTAATATAATATACTAATAAGATGAAGGTCGATAAACACCTATCTGAATTAAACCATAACTGTAATACAAAGTTGTAACTGAATGGGGCTACTCACCTCGGACTCTAGTTCTGTTACTCTGGTGTTCAAAATAGGTATGGGTATATAGATCTCATAGAATACGCACATTTAACTATAACACTTAAGCCCTACAAGGCTTAACCCAAAAAGTTATACATTTTTAGTCGTTACACGCAAGATATCTAACTTTTGAGTGATAGTTACCCCACCTTAATACACATAATCCACAATGCATGTAACACATAGACTATAAGCAGGTGACTTAAGATAACCATGAAGTGAGAGACAATAATTTTTAACATGCGCATATTAGTTCCTGATGCTAATGTATGAATGAATAAATATTTTCTTTATGAAGCAAATAATCAGAGAGACAGATAAGTCGTGGACCGTCTAACAGGTTAATTACATGAACTTACTTCTTTTTTTGAACACTTTGCATATGATGTACATAGTCTGAATCATTGCATTTCGGTGTTTACAACAGCTAATTGTGCAACATATAAGCAGTCAAACTCAGATGCTCCAATTATATGAACTAGAAAAAGGGATAATACTCAGCCCCACAACCATTGGGAACATATCATGTAGACTGACGACCTGTAAAATATATAACATGTTGATGATCCCCCTATGACCTGTAAGTATAAGCCTTCTAATATGCTCATTTACAGTAACATATTCTATAAGACATGTAACTTGTAAACCATGTAAAATTCTTTCTTATACAATGTATAATGTATTAACATATATTTTGTGTTTACCTATCAATAAAGATTCATTTTGCACGCAATCTATAGATAGGTAATCTAGAACACAGATAACATACAACATGTAAGCCAGTGATACATATAATTAACTTTGGCTCTATATTCAAGTAGACCTCTGTGTAGCAACTTAATCTCGACAATCGATAAACACATTTTTTTGACAAACTAGCAGATAAGCATTATGGCTAACAAATAAAACTCAATATACTAGTAATAAGAGCTACCCTCATATAGGCTTAGTTAGGGCTCACATCATTACTTATTATTTTCATAAAGGAACACTTAATTAGCTTAGCATGCTCTTTCTGACTATCCCTTTATTACATGAAGGTATACTCTAAGTTCACTTGCTAATTTATGACTCGATCTCTAAGGATACCAACTGTCTACCCAAAAAGATCAACAAACTAGGTTGAGGATGACACATGGGTTTCTGATCACAAGGAAGGTAATTCTAATAAAATAGCTTGTATCTGAAGCCTACGATACCAGTCTTGGGGAAAAATCAAATAATCTTTAGAAGACTTAAAATACTTCATGAAAGTAAAGAGTATTGCCTCCCTCTTATGCAACAACAATGTAAAGTAATGAACATACCTTAATCACCTAAAGAATATGAACTGCTGCAACAAGGTATCTACCATTATCATATAAAACTCTTATAAATAAACTCTCATAATCCTCCTTCTAGGGAGGACTCAAAGATGAAAACACCTCATGAACTCGACCCCTAAAATAGTATAAAGTAATAGGTATTGCAGTAAGGTAGAGGCTGGTTCTTTTCACGCCCCAAGGCTACCCCCTAGACGTAACATGGGACTCGGGATCACAAATGCCCCAAGTTAACCCTTGGTCATAGTATAACATAGGCATACACGAGGAAACATAGCGGAAGCATAAATAGAAAGCTAGGCAACCCAATCCATGAATGATGAAGTCAATAAGAAACGTAATCCAAAAGAGAGACTCGAATACTGCCTATGTCTGAAAAGCCTCTACACATGATATAAGGAGTTGCTAGGACAAGATCCTAGCTAACTCAAAGTACGAAAATAAACAGCCATACAGAATACTAAGATCATAACTAGCCCTTGAATAATGAGGACTCACCAACACTGACTGGAATGGCCTACGGTCTCTATCCACGTGCCTAAGGGAGGAAACCTGAGTCTGCATCATCAAGAGGATGCAGCGCAAAATATGCGTCAGTACTATAGAATGTACCGACTAAGTGAGATATGCATAATCATGATGAGAACATACTTAAAACATGCTTGAAATGAGTTCGTATATATTAAGAAATAGTATAAGTAAATATCAAGATATAAGGCATAAAACGTGAAATATAGTCAAGATTCAAAGTAGAGTATCATATAACTTACTAGCTTGAAAATAAATATGCGGGAGTTTCTCTTAACTGACATAAACCATGATGAACTACATGGAGTCCAGTGTCATGCACCCATACTGAAAAAGGTTGTCCTAACTGGCCAAGGTTAGAACCATGTCATAAGGATCCTGTCATGGGCCACAGAGGGCAACCTACAGTGGCAACGTAGTTCTGGATTTGGGTTATCTGAAACTCTCATCGCTCGGTGCTAAATACAGCTCCCAAAAAATACCATGAGGCTCACATACATGTGACATATCTAGATGTCAAAGCTTGTTCATAAACATGTTCATAACCAGATCTTCATACTACTCACGAATCTTGGTTTTAGGAAAAATGATTCATAAGCATTGATGGCACATCGGGTGTCTTGTATTGCATAATAATTCATAACTTGAAAACTTGCATGTCCTTAATTCAATTTCATAATAATATATACTTTCATAAAACATAGGAACTAGGCATGCACTTGCTTGAAATTCATCAAATCATGCTATCAATTTCCCTAATTTAGTTGAATCAATTCATGCATGAAAGATTTGTTATAATTAGCCTTCAATTCATGAAATAGGAGTTCACGTGTAAAAACCCATGCAAAATCATGTAATTCAATAATAAATTTCATAGTATACTCATAAGAAAATAATTTATAGCAAAGCCCATAAGATTTGGGTAAGAACCCTAATTTGAAATTCATTAAAAATTCATATGAAGAATTAGGGGTTTGGGCATAAGGGTGGAAGAAACCCCTTATTGAACACCCACGTACCTGAATTGAAGCTTTCCTAACTTGAGACTTGAGGATGGAGACTTGGAGAAGGAATTCTTAGCTTGAAGCTTGGAGAATGGAGACCCTTTTCTTCTGTTGGAACTTGATTGAGAGAATGAAGGAGAACTTAGGCTAAGTGGGAATAAAATCCCTTCTAATTTGCCCAAAATGACTTAACTTAGGAGTTAAAGAGTGGGAAATTACCAAAATACCCCTGGAAAAAGAATTTAAAAACTTTGGAAAATTTCATCAAAGGCTTCCACGACACAAATCACGGCCCTTGGAATGAATCACGGTTCGTGGAATGAAAGTCGTGGTTCCAGAGGACTTTTCAAGGCTCTGGAATGATTTCCATGAGTTGAAACCACGGTTCATGGTCTATTCCATGACCCGTGGATCAAACTCGTGAATCTTAGGCTAAAAACAGATCTGCAGGTTTGATTCCACCGATTCAAACCACGGGTCGTGGTTTGATCCATGAGCAGTAGATGGCTCTCGTGGTTTCTGTCTGTCATTTTGACTGACTGACATATTTTAGTAAAATGCTGATAACTTTTTACTCTGGACTCGTATTAATGCGCGGTCGATGGAATTGGAAATAAGATTCAAAGACCATTCATTTGGTGGATACTAGGCAACCTAACTCTTTATATTCTAGGAGTTATGATCATTTAAAGTTAACCCTTGAAAAATCTTACACTAAAACTCAATCGGTAAGGAAGCTTTCAACTCAACTTTGAGCTAGAGGTTCTTTATGACCCTAATTTATATCTAATACACCTTCACAACTTAAGAATAGGTCTTAATACTTAGATACATAGAAAATTTATCTAGTTCGGGTCTATCAACACATGAAGGACGACTCAGATTTGGCTTAGAATTTCTAGAGTGTTACAATTCTTCACGTATATGCGTACCTCCATAGGCAACATATCTAGCCCCATAGGTAATATATTTATCCCCTAAGGCACTTTGTACAAAGCCCTTAAGGCATATAATATAGCCCTGAAGGCATCTTGTTGGCCTAAAGCTTGATTTTAGCCCTTTTAGGGAAACACTATGGCCTATAAGTGAACAGGCTTTATATAGCCCCGTAGGGAATTCTTTGATCCGTAGGCCTCAATCTAGCCCTCTTTAGGAAAATCTTATAGCCCATGAGTGAATAAGCTTAAAAATAGCCCCGTAGGTAACTTTTTTGCATGTAGGCCTCAATCTAGCTCCTTTAGGCAAACATTATAGCCCGTAAGTGGACAGGCTATATTATAGCCCCGTAGGCAATCAAAATAGCCCATAGGCTTTAATAAACTTCAATATCCCCTTAGGCAACCTGCATATAGCCCCTAATGCACAAGTTAAATATCACGACCCAACTACCGGACCGTGCGAGCACCTACTCTAATCCACCTAGATAGGAGAACCCTTACCACCTGAACCAACATGCATAGCAAAAAAGAACATAAATCATAAAATAAAATCCTTTTTAATACATGGAACTTCCTTTACAAAATTTTCAGAAAAATAAATGACTTAAAGAACTTGCAGAAAAACATTTATAATATGAGACAGCCCTCCCTTGAACCTAGTCTAAGGTGGTACAAGAGCTACTACAAAATGATACAAAAATGAAGAAGACACAATTCCCACCATAGAAGCAAGAAGTAGGAGCTGTTAGAGAATCACCATCATCCCGAACCTGTGAAACATCACCAACCCTGCAATCATACTATACCCAAAAAGGTATAGCAAGAGTAGAATCAGTACAAACACATGTACTGGTAGGCATCATCGGTCGACCTGAATCCGCTCCTACCATCATATAAGAAATCAAGGTAAATACATAAGTCAAGTACTTCCACCCGTCAACATCCACCATTATCGAAACTCACTTCGGGACTAACCTTCCTATCCCTTAGACTTCCCAAGTCACCTTGTCACCTGGACTTCCCAAGTCACATTAACCCTTAGACTTCCAAGGTCACATTTATCACCTAGACCTCTCATGTCACACTTACCATTAGACTTCCCAAGTCACATTTATCACCTAGACTTTCCAAGTCACACTTACCATTGCCAACATCTATGCCCATACCCGGACTATCATTTTCTTACCCAAGTCAACCACTATGACTCAATAACCCAGAGTAAACCCCACTACGGCAATAACCAGATGATAAGTCTCATCCTTAGCTTATCAACCGCACGTAATAAGTCTAACCGACCTAGACAATTCTTAGTGACAACAACATCTAACCTTTTTACATAACCCGGACCAAATAAGGATCCCTAGGCCATCATCTATGACAATAACATGTGACCTCAGTTCACAGAAGAACCACCTTGTCACTCAAGCACACTAACCTGGCCCTTCAAGGACCAATTATACACCAAATAATAATAAATCTCGGCCCTCTCAGGAACCCAACGTGCAAAGAACAAATAGTACACCCGCATTGAGTAAAATAGTACAACATATAGTAAACTTGACATTTACCCTTTTTATATAGCCCAGACCCATCCTAAGATCCCCTCTAAACAACACTTAAGTGTTAACATGCAACCCAGTCTACACCAAGACCAAACTCACGAATCAATACAATGATAACCCGACCTCTTAAGGACCATATGCACAATCAGAATTCATAAACATAATCAGGTCCACTCAGGGAATCATTATTAAAGATGCAGTTTTATAATAAAGTAAACTCGTACTAGGCATGGTACCCGAGCTAACCAAATAGTAACCTATACCAGGCTTGATACCCGAGCCAACCAAGTAGTAACCTGTACTAGGCGTGGTACCCGAGCCAACCAAAGAGTAACCTATACCAAGCGTGGTACCCAAGCCAACCAAATAGTAACATGTACTAGGCGTGGTACCCGAGCAAACCAAATAGTAACCTGTACCAGGCGTGGTACCCGAGCTAACCAAATAGTAACCTGTACCAGGAGTGGTACCCGAGCCAACCAAATAGTAACCTGTACTAGGCATGGTACCCGAGCCAACCAAGTGTCACACAAAAATTCAACAGTCAACAACAATGAACAACAACACACTTGTAAACCAACAAGCAACAACAACTAGTTCATTTCATAATACTGACAACCAGACCATAAACATTCGTAAATCATTCCTTATATACAACACCAAGAGATAATACATGTACACCCATCACATATTAGGGACCCATAACCATCACCTAAGTGTTCAATCTTGTCATCCCGGTCTATACTAAGACCAATCCCACACTTAAGTTCAACTACCCGGCCTCTCACAGGCCAAAATGAAATTATCCCAGTTTGAATTATTAACCCAGTCCACTCATTGGACAATCAACAAATATGACCAATAATGTAGGATTAGACCCGCCTAAAGACTAATACCCGGCTCATCATATTAAAAACGTATAATCATTTTCATCTGATCCGGACTCCTTCCCTGAAAAGTAAGTCTGTTCTAGGGATTTCACCCTGACAATACGGACTCTGGACCCTGCCTGTTCATCTCATTTACCTTATTTAAATATTCTTGGGAACCCACTACAACTTAGCAATTCCCTAATCCTACGAACATTACTGGTTCCCTAAACCTACCCAACCTTTTAAACCTACACAATCTAACAAGTAAAAGAATTACACCCGAATGAATATGTCGCCCCGACCCTATCATTTCCTATTCAATCAATAGCCACACCAATACAATAATTCTTCAGACTCCATGCCCGAAGGCCTATAACATGAATTCTCCCATCAATCTACATCATAGTATGAAATGAAAATAGGTCAAAGTCTACTCAACGAAAAACCTATCCTACCTGGATGCCGAGCAGCTATTCCATTCCCTTTCTAGCTCCGTGAAGGCATTTCCTATCGATTCTACAGGCCTGAATCCATGGTTTTGAGTCCCTTTAGCTGGAATCCCTCCTCCCCATGGCTCCTAAGCTTTGGAGCAGCCTAGGAGGGTTTTTGGAGCAACTCTCGTCTGTTTTTGACTAAAGAAGGGAGAATGAGATTATAAAACCCATTTCTGGGCTTTCTGGTTCTGTTATTCTGGTATAGCGGATGGCCAACCGCTATGACGGTTCCGCTATAGAGACCTAATTCCCGCTACAGCGGACCAAATTTTTCAGCACGGACAGTCTTTAGTAAAATAATCATAACTATTTACTCGAGAAGCGGATTGATGAGCGGTTGGTGGCATTGGAAAGAGGACTATGAGATCTTTAATTTGGTGGGTATCAGGACCCCTAACTCTTTATATTCTAGGAGCAATGCATGTTTGAAGTTGACCCTAGTTTGAACTTAGCCCGAAACTAAATCCGTAAGGAAGCTTTCAACTTAACTTTGTGCAAGGAGTATTGTATGACCTTAGTACATACCAAATGTACTCTCATACTAAAGAATTAATCCTAACTCTTATTACAAATGAGAGGTACCTGCCTTGATCGCAGATATTTTCAGTAACGGTGGAATAGGTTGTTACATTAAATCCCCGAAGCTCACCACTATAGCCCCGAGGGAAACAATAAGAAATTTAATAGCCTAAAGCATTACAATACTCAAGCATCCCCAAAGGTGATCAAGATAAGTTGCAAGTGACCTATACTAGTATATTCCAATTTCTCGAAGTGTGAGTTTTGGCTTAGTTTTGTGGCATTCTTGGGTCTTGTAGTGACCAAAGATGGTATTATGGTTGATCTGACTAAGATGGAGGTAGTACAGGATTGGTTTAGACCTACTTCACCTATCAAGATTTGGAGCTTTGTGGGTTTGGCTAGGTATTATAGATGGTTCATGTAGAGTTTCTCTTATATTGCAACTCCATTTACTAAGTTGACCTAGAAGAATGTTGTTTTCTAATGGACTACTGAGTGCATGGTGAGCTTACAAAAGCTCAGGTCCTTGTTAACTTCAGCTTCTATTTTGACCTTACTTGTGAAGGGTGAAGGCTTTACCGTATGTTGTGATGCTTCAGGTGTTGGTCTTGGTGGTGTTTTAATATTGAAAGGGAAGATGATAGCCTATGCTTTGAGGCAATTGAAGACTCATAAGAAGAACTACCTTACTCATGATTTGGGATTGGTGGTTGTAGTGTTAGTTTTAAAGTTGTGTCAGTATTACTTGTAATGGGTTCACTGTGAGGTGTTCACTGATATCATAGCCTTCAATATATTTTTTGCCATAAGGATTTGAATCTGAGACAACCCAGGTAGTTGGAGTTATTAAAAGATTATGACATGACTATTCTTTGTTATTCAGCAAAGTCCAATATAGTGGCGGAAGCCTTGAGTAGGAAAGTGGTAAGTATAGGTAGTCTTGCTTTGTAAATGGTTGAGGAGCGACCTTTGGCTATTGATGTTCAGAGTTTAATTAATAGGTTTTTGAGACTTGATATTTCTAAGCCTGGTAGAGTTCTTGATTATTTTGAGGCGCGATTCTTATTAGTAGAGCAGATTAAGGATAGGCAGTTTGAGGATGGAAAGTTGTGCATAATTCGGCACAAGGTGTTGAAAGGTGAGGCTAAGGAAGTGATTCTCAATTTGAAGGGTATTTTGAGAATCAAACATCAAATTTGTGTTCCTAGAGTGGGTGATTTTACTAGGGTGATCATGGAAGAGGGTCATAGTTTGAGGTATTATATTCATCTGGGGGCAGCCAAGATGTATCATAACCTGAAATAGTATTATTGGTGATGTAGGATCAAAAGGGGTATCACATAATTTATGGCTAAGTGTTTGTATTATCAGTAAATGAAATATGAGCATCAAAGACTAGATGGTATGACTCATAGGATGCCTATACTCGAGTGGAAATGGGAGTGTATCACTATGGACTTTGTGGTTCATTTTCCCTAGACTTTGGGGAGGTTTGTCTCTATTTGGGTGGTTGTGGATAGGTTGACCTAATCAGTTCATTTCATTCCAATAAAGGTGACCTATAGTGCAGAGAAGTTAGCAAAAATCTACATTCATAAGATAGTTTATTTGTATGGTGTGCCCATTTCCATTATTTCTGGTAGAGGAAATCAGTTTACATCTCGTGTTTGGAGTTTTATGCAGCGAGAGTTGGGTACTTGATTGGAGATGAGTATAGATTTTCACCCACAGATGGATGATCAGTCTGAGTGGACTAATCAGGTATTGGAGGATATGTTTCGGGCTTGTGTGATTGATTTTGGTGATCATTAGGACCAGTTTTTTAATTTGGAAGAGTTCGCTTACAACAACGGCTATCATTCCAGTATTCAGATGGCACTATTTAAGGCGTTGTATGGGAGAAAGTGTAGATCTCCAGTTGGGTAGTTTGATTCCTTTGAGGTTAGGCCTTGGGGTATGGATTTGTTATGAGATTCTATGGATAGGGTGAAGTTGACTCAGGGTCGGCTCTTGGCAGCCCAGAGTAGGCAAAAATATTATGCTGATAGGAGGGTTCGTGACCTTGAGTTCATGGTTGGTGAGCAGGTTTTGTTGAAAGTGTCACTCATGAAGGGTGTGATGAGGTTTGGAAAGAAAGGCAAGCTTAGTCCGAGGTTTATTGGCCCTTTTGAGATTCTTAGGTGCATTGGGGAGGTAGCCGATGAGTTAGCTTACCACTGATTCTTTCAGCTGTACATCTTATTTTTCATGTCTAGATGTTGAAGAAGTACTATTTTGATAGTACTCATGTAATTCGTTGGGACTTGATAGAGTTGGACCAAAACTTGACTTTTAAGGAAGAGCCTATAGCTATTTTGAATAGGCAGAATAGGCAGTTGAGGTCTAAGAAGATAGCATCAGCAAAAGTTCAGTGAAAGCATCGTCCAATTAAGGAGGATGCATAGGAGACTTAGTCGGACATGCAGAGTAGATATCCCCAACTTTTTGACAGTTCAAGTACCTTTCTTTCTCTTACGTTTGATAACGAATGTGTGTTTTAATAGTGGATGATGTAATAATCCTTATAGTAATTTTTGGATTTTTTGTATGTTTTGACCAATTTTCTCATTCTCTTAGTTGTATTATGGTATTTATGGTCTGCAGGAGTGGGTGGCACAGTTCACGAGGTGTTCGATTGGGTTTTAGGTGAGTTTTTTATTTTAGAAAGTTTTAAAATTAATATGGTTGACTTTGATCAATATTCGGGGTTCCAGTCATCATATGAGAATTTTGTCAATTTTTTTAGCTCTGAAATGCCATTTTTAGGATAGTAACACTGTTGGTTTGAGTCCCGAGGCATTTGGATGCGTTTTTGGGTAGTTGATTGGGAAGTTAAAAGTTTTGACATATAGTTAATTTTGGTCAATATTCAATGTTAACAACCTCTGTTGGTGAATCTGATAATTCTATTGAGTCCATAATGTTGATTTTGGCCTAGTAGCATAATCAGTTTATGTTTGGGAGATTTCGGATGAGTTTCGAAAGTGAATTCAAGTTTTTCTATGTTTTATTCTTGCTGGTGTCTAGTGTCCGCAAATATGGTGTTTTGCCACTTTTACATTTGCAAAAATTGGTGGCAGACCCAAATACTGCATTTGTAGTGTCTTACATCTTTTTTGGTGTCCACTTTTGCGGTCATGGGCTGCTTTTACGGTACTTGGGAGCCTTTTTGAAATTTTATTTCTTTTTCGTAAAGTCACTTTTGAACTCAATTTTGGGAGCTTGAGAACACATTTTTATGCGATTCAAAAGGGGATTTTCAAGATTTCTTCATTGGATAAGTTTCTAAACCAATATTTTAACATTCCCCGGTGATTAGTTCATGAGTTTACCTTCAAATCTTGGTTTTTCAACTTAGAATTTTGGGAATTTTCTGGTAAAGTTAAGAAATGGTATTTTGATGATTTCAAGCTTGATTTTAACTCCATTTTTTATGAAATTTCATATGTGAACTCTTTAAGTAATGGGTAAAATAAATTTCAAATAAATTTCTAGTTTTTCCATATCAGACTCGGGATTGACTTATGGGTTGACTTTTGGATTGACTTTTGGACTCAAAACCTAAGTATAACAATATCGGTGTCTATAGTTTTGTATTCTTATGTAGAATCCATATTTTAATAGTTTGGACTCATTCAGAAGTTGTACAAAATGGAAAGGCCTTGGTGTGATTTTTGCAGGTCGTCACTTAAGGCAAGTTGAGATTTATTTGACTCTTTTCAAGGCGCTTATGTGTTTATGATGTGAAAGGGGTGTAATGGGGGTTTAGGGGTCCTATATAGATGGCATGATGAGTATCTTAAAGATGCCAATTATAGAAAGGACCTCAGGTGGTGGGTTGAGGGTATGAGAAACATTCTCTTTGTGGGGCTTCGGCATAAATAGAGAAGAATATCAAATGAAACATAGCAGAAGAAGATTGTATTAGCTCCTTCACTTTATCATAGTACCTAGAGATCAAGTCTCTCTTTGATCATTATGGGTTGGATTGGGTCATCCAATCACCCAGAGAGTACAACCCACTCACCATCAGAGAGTTCTATACATGCATATGCAGCCATTTTGATAAATACCTTGAAGAAAGGAGAGATAGAGAATGGCAGCCACCATGGGATAGTGTGAGAGTGTGGGGGGAACGTTGATATTTCTGAGCACGCTATTTGCAGGTTCTACTATGGGCCTAATTATGTGCCACTGATTGCTACTAATGATTTTGATTATAAGAATGCAGATAGGAAGAAGCATATTAAGTGGCTAGCATCCATACATACAGACAAGGAATCAGCTTGGGCTAAAGATCATCGGGCTTCCAGCATCAAAGGTTCCTTCAGTATGGCTTTCAAAATTTGGTAGGCTATAGTATGCTTACAACTCCTCCTAACTTTAGCATACAACACCCTGACCCTACATAGAGCGGTATTAGTAGCTTGCCTCATGTCGAGGTTTGAGGTAGCTTAATTTTGGGTGGATCATCATCAAGGAAATCAAGGAGAGAGTTATGCAGTTCAGTACTTCACTTCCGTTCCCTTTCCTGATCACTCAGTTGTGTAATGAGGCCAAAGTGCCTTTCTCAGTGGGTGTTGACCATACTGTGAGTGCCCTTAACATGCAGGATATAGCTAAGTGTAGAGTTGAGTTCCTATTTCACCCGCCGCTACTATCGGAATTGTTTTTGCTTTCTTTTCCTCTGGCTACTAATATCTTTTAGTTTGCCTGGTTCTCTCTTGTCTGCCCATGGATTCAGCAGCAGTTTGAAAGGTTGCACTATTCGGGAATCTCCGGATCTATGCTGATTTTCAACTCCCGAAAGCATTTCATCGATTACTATGCCTTTCTGGAGCCAGCGGGTTCTGAATGACCTCCCTCACCCTCTAGGCCGAGCTTCCTTTTCAGCCCTCTCACTTTATTCGATTTGAATTACCCCTCTCACGATTAAAAAAGTTGTTAACTATCTCAAAAAAATCCATATCGCTCATTCGAATTGTCTCAATTACAGCCAACTCCCCCTCCCCTGTCTCTTTCCCTATCGAAAAACCAGCCCTACTTATTTTACAAATGCTAAATGACTTTGAGCAAGAGGGTACCTGTACCAGAAACTGACATAGGTGGGTAGGTAGAGAATACCTAGGGCGCAAGACAACTCTCTTTAAGAAACACGTCAAAATAGCCCCGTAACTTTGGAAGAAGGGGTGCCTTCTCATTAAAAATCGATCTCACCATCAGCTCTATTAAGAGTTCTGAATTGAAAAAGTAAACTGAACTTTAATTAAGACAAAGAAAACGAGTGCCGAAAAAAAATATCTTTCTTAAGGCTTCAAACTACTAGTCATTAAGACTACTATGAATAAAAGGTAAGGTCTAACCCAATAACAAGGGGTGAGACTAAGATATCTACTTCTGGGGATGCAATTTTAGAGGTGTTAGCGGATGAGAAAAGTGATCATACTAAGATACAGTTACCCACACGAGAAGCGGTTGCCACATTGACTGAGGTACCATCCATATAGATTGGTATAGCTCCATCTCCCACGACACCCCCAACAACTCATCCTCTGGCTCCATCATCAGGATTTGTTTTCACTAAAGAGAGCTTCAGAATATTTTCCCAAAAGTCTAATAGAGCCAATAAACCAGTTGATATTCTTCTCTCTGAATTGAAGCCTTTCATGAGGAAGTCTATAGAGATCTCTCTTTCCCTTATCCACGAGTCTGTAGCACAGTTGCATGCATGTATTGATGGGATAGAGATTAGGGTAAATGAGAGGTTAAAGGCAGCCTCAACTCCTGACTTAGGAGCCATTCTTGCTGAGCTTGCACAAGCTCGAGCTGACATAGAAGAGTTGCAAGCTAGGTTTTTGCCTACCTTTGATAACTCTTCATCAGACCAACCTCAGGATACCTAGGATGAGTTGCACCTATATAGCTTGATGGAGGACTCACCCCTATAGAATTTAGGAAAAAGATAGAGAGAGCAAGATGAGGATGATATGAGCACTGAGGATAGAGCGCGATATAAGAAGAAGCAGATACGAAAAGCTTTGCAGCTCTCTATAGATGAGGCTTAGAGGCGTGAGATATTGGTGCCTCTTTGATCATGGCACACAATAGTGAGGGATGAACTGGATACCAAGACCCTGAGGGCGAGTTTTAGACTTTGATTACGCTAGCAACTGGCGTTGATACTACTATAGCTGCAGCCTAGACTTTGACACCGATACCTAAAGCGCCACTGGTAAGTTCTCGCCTCTCTTATTTAGATATTGTTGATGCATTAGGGATAATGCACAGCTCTTTTGTCGAAATAGCATATTTAGAATAAGTTATGTGTTTTGTGAATAGGTAGAAGAAGAATAGGAAGACTTAGGCAATAATAAAATATAGCAACTGGTACTTGTGCATTCATGATCATGAATTTCATACCCTTCCATATTCTTGGAATGTGCTTCAGTGTATTGAATAGTTGAACTGTATGGCTCAGTTTTGACTTTGTGCATATTGGGTGTGGTCATTGTGTTTAAGTTAGAATACTGACTAATAAAATGGTAGTTGACAATAAAACCTTATGTCGTGTATATGTGAAGTATTTTTGTTGTGTTCTCATGTAGTGTGTACAATCTAAACTTTCCTGATTAGTCTTGTTATTGTTGGAGGATAGTTTTATTAGGAAAGGATCATAAGTCTTCTTTACTATAACCCACACAGACTTGAAAAGGCCTACCCAAGAATATGTATAATCCTTTGATCCCTACTTTGAGCCTTAGACTATTTTTTTTACTACCCAAATTGACCATCCCTTATTTTGCAAAGAAATCCCTACTTTGGTCCTAGTCCCTCCTTGGACACTAGGATTCAACTTAGGCAAAAGGCCTAAGTTGAGGGTGGTGAGTTTGGCGAAGACAAAGCAAAAGGTTAGGAGTAGAAAAAAACGTACTAGTCAAAGAAAATTGGATGTGGTATGTATGAAAAAGAAAAAACAAAAATCCATAAAATCACAATGCAAAAAGAAAGATAGTCAAGTGTTAGGAATAAGAACACAACCGAGCCATGATGAAATAAGAGGAAAAGAAAGAGAAGGGCGGAGAACATAAATGAAAAATAATATAGTGTTCAAGGAGGATCGAGTCACTTATCCAAATCTACCATATCTGTCCCTAAGCCTACATTAAAAGTCGAACAAAGTCCTATAGTGATCCTAATCCAACCGTCCAATAACTAAAGCATAGAAAATAAGGGGAAGCCAATGATATGTGTACGTAAAATATTTGAACTTCTTTATGGAAGTGTGCGTACTTGTTTCTATTGTCCATGTGTTACTTGAATAAATGTGTGTGGGACGCTCTTTGATTTGTGTGAGGACACGAGGGTGACATTGTCTAATTGTTAGTTGAAAATTTTAGGTATTAATGGTTGTAGTCATCTACCAATTACATAATGTCATTCTTTGATCCTTCAGCGTCAGCTTGAATGCTTTGAGTCATGCACATCGGTTTAATAAGGGGAGGGGTGAAGGTTTGAATATGTACTGCTAGGTTCTTATGAAACATGCATAGAATTCCTAGTTTTCTAATGCCTAAGTGTCGTGTCAGTAGAGTCTTGTTTTAGTTGCATGAGGACAAGCAAATCTTCTAAGTTAAGGGTGTTGATGTGTCATAATTTTGCTCCATATTTGATGCTTTTTAGCAAGGGATTTTGTGGTTCTTAAGTATGTCTTGTGTGTTTTGATTGCATTTTTTGTTATGTGTAGGGATAAGGCGCGTGCATGAAAGTTGGAGTTTTTTGGCAGAAATTTGAGAAGAATAACCGTGAAAGTAAAGGACAAACCGTCCTATCACTCATGAAAGAGAATCACAAGGTTGATATGTTCTACTTTAGTCTACGGCTAAAACCATGGGTCATGAATTGGAAGGACAAACTGTCCTATCAGTCGCAGAAAATGATCAAAAGAGTTACAACTAGGACTTCTATCTACGAGATATTTTGATGGACCATGAAACTTGTTCACTGACTATCCTGTCATCCATCGTCCAAAGTTCAGAAGGATACAATTTTGGGTTTTTAAACCACGATCCAAGTTAATGGACCGTCAAAACAATACACAGACTGTGGAATAAACTGTGGAAAGCTGTAAATCCAGACTTGGCCAAGCTAAAGCTCGGTTGACATCCAACTTTCACGGACTGTGAATCTAAACGACGTTGTGTGAAGTGTGTCATGGCCAGTTATCCTAGTTTGTTTAGGAAGAGTTTTTATGTATTTATAAATACTATTTTCTTAGGTTTTATTTTATTTTTTTATCTCGGTAATCATGTTTTGTCTAAAGAGCACGTTATTATTGGAAGACGACTGTGTTCTTGGAGTTTTGCTATGATTACTTTGAAGTTAAATGATATACAAGATTCGGTTTCTCTATTATTATTCTTGTAAGTTTATTATAATGATTTCTCCTACATCTTTTTTGATATTGTTCGTATAACCATGTGTAGCTAAATACCATAACTAGGATTGTGGGGACCGTGATAGAATAATGAGAATAAATCTAACATAATAGTGATTTTGAACAGTGTTTTTATAGGTATTGTTAATTTCTTCACATTGAATCTTTTTAGCGGGTTACAAACGTTGAAACTCACCAATATTCTAAACTTGCTTTATAAAAGAAGTAGAGATTTGGAAAAAAAAAATAACAACGGAGATTTGAGACTTCCAACCTTCATCTAGTGACTTGACCTGTCACTAGTAGAGTCAATCCAAAACTTATGACAGAGTTTAACTGATCAACACTCAAAGGTCGGAAGAATTTAGAGTTACATTTGTCTAATTGGGTCAAAAGACTTTAGATAAACCTAATATTTGTCAGTTTTGCATGTGTAACATTAGAATAAATCACCACTAAGCTAGACCTACTAAAGTTGTGAAATCATGGAGAACACAGTCCTAGTCTTTTCTCACATATTGAATACAAACACAAAATCAACACAAGTTCACTGATAATAACAATTTTAATCTCTCTACTTTTTATCTCAAACCCTCCTCGAAATATCGACTATCGATTGAGTAACCATTTTTGAGGTATTTCTCGTTGTATTCTCTATGGGTTCGATCCCAACCTCATTGAGTTCTATATTTGAACAACGACCGCTTTATATTTTTCAGAGGTTTAATTTAGGTGTATCAGTGTGGTGTACAAATTCTTAGAAAGAATATTTTTATGCAATTTGGCACACCACGAGTCATTGTTAGCGATAATGGGTCTCATTTTGTAAACAACCATTTTACATCACTGTTGAAAAAGTATGAGGTAACTCATAAAATAGGAACATTGTATCATGCCCAAATCAATGGGCAAGTTGAGGTAACATCTCCGTATAAATTGGTTCTTGGAAAGACATGTAATTTGCCTATTGAAATTGAGCACAAGGTTTATTAGGCTATTAAATTTCTTAATCTTGATCTTAGCCTTGTAGGTAAAAATAGGCTTGTAGATGAATGAATTGGAGAAGTTCCGATGAGATGCACATGAAAACACAAGGATCTTTAAGGAAAAGTCAAAAGTGTGGCATGATCATCTGATCAAGACCAAAGAATTTAAGGAAGGGGATAAGTAGGAGCTACTCCACAATAGTATATTGTGTCTTTTTCCCCAAAAAAATCAAATTGAGATGGATGGCACCATACGTGTATCAGTTCTTATAAAGCAATTGAAATTGTTAATTTTCAAGGAATGGAAAGTTTGAAGGTTAACGGGCATCGACTGAAGCATTATGTTGTTAGAAGATTTAAAAAATAATCCTCCAATATTATCATTTATTGAGCCCAAAAGAGGTACAGTCAAGCTGACGACTATAACTCAAAACTAGCTCTAACCCTGTGTAATAAATAAAAGGATGTCACTGCCTACACCGCGCAAGCATGCAACTAGGCATGTGACCACACAATTTTAAAATACTATCAGTAGTGAACTCATTGCCTACATCATGCGATCATGCAGCTATGCACATTGACCAGAAACTAGGAGCTCACTATCGAGTTCGTGCGATCATGCAAACACAATTTCTGCTATTGCAAAGTTTAAAAAAAAAAAAAAAAACTTTTCTTTATTAATTAAATTATTTTCCTCTCTTGGAGTTTCAAGAAAATAACCTTCCATTTTTTAAAAGGGGAATCCACGCCTTTTCATTTTCTTCTTTTATTTCTCTCCCTCCTTCTTCCATACTCTCAAGAAAAGCCCTAATCCCTCACTTTTCTCTCTCAATCTCTCCAAGTGATAGCCATAAGTTCTCTTGCTTTCTCATTCTCCACACCAAGGTATGTTCTCCATCTTTTCTTCTTTTCTAATATTTTGTTCTTGTCGGATATTCTCTTAGTTGCTATGGTAAACTAAAGTGGAATCACTCTTCTGCTCATTGTCCTCTTATGATAATGAAGTAGTTTAAGAATAGATGAAATTGTTGTTGAGGATTCTTGATGTTTTGATTATGGGGTGTTTAAGCATGTTAAAGTTGATAGCAAAGATGGTAGAAAAATCATGCACCATAAGTGTTTGACAAAATAATTCAATGAAAATTGTGGTGCTAAGGTGCAAAATTTAGGATATTGTGCAACCCTTGTTGGGCAGTGCAAAATTTATGGTGAATTACATCTGAACATGACAAGTGACTAAGGTATGAATAGGCAGAGAAGTTATTTTGCAATGTGCTAACAAAGTTTGGGAAAGTCTGGAGTACCCAAAGCAGAAGGATAATTTTTGTGCTTAATTGGTAATATTAAATATTAATTGGGTTGGTTGGTAATTTGCAGGATACTAAAAAGATGGACTCATCCAAAAAAAAAAAAAAAAAAAAACCAGCTAAGTATCGGACCTAACAAAAAAGCAGGTTCATCAAAAGGAAAAGGATCAAAAGCTTCAAAAGATAAGGCTCCGGAACATAAATATTTTATGGGGTGTCTTATTTTGATCATCTTATTAAGAAATACTCACCTTATATTTTCTTGCACGAATAATGTATTAGACAACTTTCAGGTAAAATAATATATATTTTTTGCTTCTGCATTCAGACATATATGACTAAAACTTTAGTCAATTTTAACATGTGTTTCAGTCATGTATGACTAAGTGCATATATATATATATATATATATATATAGATATATATATATATATATAAATTGAAAGGGTTTTAAATGATTTTGTTAAATTTGTTGTTATATAGATAAATTGATGCTTGAAGTTTGTTCTTTATGATACATGGAACTTATGTTTCAAATTTGAGTTTATTTAGAGTAGATTTGAGTGTTTAAATTTAAATAAAAAACATTTTCTGGCAAAAACTTTCAGACCCTCATGTCTAAAATCTTAGGCTATTTTTACATGTAGTTCAGTCATCTACGCATGATTGAAGTGTAGATTTAAAAAAATAAAAGGGTGTTAAATGGGTTTGTTAGATTTGTGTATTTTTGATATATTGATGATTGTGTTTTATTCTTTATGATATATGAAAATTATGTTTTAAATTTGAGTTTATTTAAAGAAAGTTTGAGTGTTAAATCGTGTGTTGAATTAGTAAAATTCGAAGAACAAATTATTATTTTTTGTTCAGTCGCACATGTTTGAAATTTTAGCTCGTTTTTACATATTTTTCGATAATGTATGACTGAGGTCCAAATATACATGAAAAGATTAAGACGTACATGACAAAAAGTTTAATCATTTTTTATATTTACCACTATCAAAAATATCTGAGCTTTTACCTTTGCAAGTTATACTAAACACCAAGCAAAAACTCTGATGTTTATCCTTCGTAAGGCCACACTTTCATACACGAGTGTGAAGTAATCAAGCTTCAAACACAATTACCTGACTTCTTTCCCAAAGAAGATAAACTTGTAAAAAAATTATGAAGCATGTATTAATTAAATGGCAATATCAAAAGCGGGTATTTGTGCACTTTCCCCTTTGGAACCCTCGTGACCATTTGATGGATCTAGGTTTATATTATGGGACGCCGAAGAGCATTTTTGGCAGAAATTGGTAAAAGCACTGGTGGCAGAAAAAGGGGTTGAAATTAGTTCACTGATGAGAGAATGTCCAAAGGTTTATCGTCAGGTGATGCATAAGAATTTGGGAATATCCTTGAAGAACCCAAAGAGGAATATGAGACAATGGTGTGGAAATTCTATGCCAATTTGTTGGAGCATGAGAACTTTGCATGCACAATTCAAACAAAGTAGGTTGATTTTTCACTAGTAGCCATTAGTAGGACCTATAAAATGAATTCAAGCACTATTTTTTATGTAGATTAAGGGTCAGGGAAGTTTCATTTCACTGTTACATTTTCTTTATTCCATAGGGATATGTCATAGTTTAAGTGTGGGGGTAAGGGGTTGTACATAAATAAATAAATTTTAAAACAGATTTTCTTTCTATTTTAGGGTAACTTATTATTTGCACTTCTATGGGTTTCTTGTTTTGTTCTTTACCATAGTCATAATTTTTTGAACTAGACGCTTTTTAGGATAGAAATTGTCATCGTAGTAGTTGAACAAGTTTAGAGACGAAATTGATTATTACCTACCTCTAGGTTGTATTGCTCATTGTATCTAAAGTATAATACACTTGTTGCCATTTAAAGTTTAAGTCATACCAATTTTTGAACATTGTGTGGTGAGGACATATTGATTTGTACTCTTGTTTTGAAGGAATCTAGAACTTGGATTGATAGTTAGTTACTTGAGACAAAATTTGAGGACTCTCTTAGGAAAGGATATGGTTGTAGACTTTCTTTGTTTAGTCCATTTATCCTAAATTGACCATCTATTGATTGTAATTGTCTCTAGTCAATCACTTTGTGCCTTATCATAATTCATTTTTCTTGATAGTCAATTTGCCCTCTTAACCCTGTCCCTTATATGGTAAGTGTACCTGAGTCTTATGCAGAAGTATAGGGGAAATGAACTGTGAAAAAGAAAAGAAAGAAAGGGTATTTGAATTGTGCATGAATTGAAAAGATAATCAAAAAGGGTTGATGTTGCAAGAAAAATCTTAGGGAAGCATTTAGTGAAAAAGGGTTGATGAAAGTGTAAATCAAAAAATTGTATCATGGTTGAAAGTGTTGTTATTGGGTGGCGTAAAAGACTCAAGGTATATAGTGCAAAAAGGGAATGTGACATTATTATCCATATATTTTGATCAATTTCTCATCCTATATTACAATCAAATACAAGTCCTATATGATCCCTACTTGAGAGGTTTTACATTAATAGAGAGTGATTCGATTGCCAAGCTTATAATATTTCTGAAGAAAAAAAACATGAGGTACTTCTTTTATGAGAGTGAGTGTTTGGTATTAAACTTGTCTGAGATGCATGTAATAATTTTATCCATTGAGAGTGTTTACATCTTTTTTCTTGTGAGATTGTTCAAAGATTGGGGCATGATTTAACTTCGGGTGTCAATGAGTAACCATATGACGAGGAGTGTTGTGTGCATCTATGAGAATGGTTTGAGTTGATTTGTGTTGTTAATGACTTGTGCGTCAAGCTTAGGGGTGCTAATGTTTTGTGTTAATTTGCTCAAGACGAGCAAAAGCTTAAGTGTGGAGGTATTTGATAGGTGTAGAATCATTCAGTTTTGAGAAGTATTTGATGTAAATTTTGATCATTTTTTTACCTTTGTGTGTGCATATATTAGTAAGTTCTTTGTTGAATGTGCTCAAGTGAAGTTAGGCCCAGGGGAGAGCTAAAGAAATCAAAAAAGTGCAAAAAAATTGAACTTAGCCGAGTCTGGAGCAGTCGCACGATCGCACAGCATGAAGTTGTGATCATGTGACATAGACATCAAGCATAACTGACGTTGGAAGGCCCGTGGGAACAAGCTCCTAGGCACGGGACCGCACGGCGGAAAGACGATAACTTTAAAGCAAGGATCTATTCATAGAGACTACCGCATGCTTTATAAGTTGAAACTTATCCCAAAATTAGGTTATCGAGTTTATGAGCAGCTAAGTCACAAAAGAACCAAAGAACGAAGAACAAGAAGGCTACACTACTCTAATCCAAAATGAAAGTTGGGATTAAGAGTCGGTTGTAATGTATGTCTTCTAGCTTTCTCGGTGTGTTTGTGAACTTGTTTATCTCTATAGAGTAATTTCTAAATAGGTAAAAGATGATATGATGTATGGTAGTTAACTATATTATATCTTAGATGTCTTAACTTCTACTATTCACTTGTCAATATTTATTTACAGATTCATACCCACTACTAAAAACAGCTCAAAAAGAGACGGATAGAAAAGTGATGGACAACGTCGCTCCCGAAAAGCGACGATATACATCGCTTTTCTAATTTTTTTTTAATTTATAATTATTTTTTATAAAAGCGACGGACAGCGTCTCTTTATTTGTCACTTTTTTTTGTGGATTTTTACGCCAAAATTATTTAGAAATAATTAATATTTATTTTTTAATAAAAGCAATGGATAACATCGTAATTATTAAAAAATAATTTTAAAATAACGACGTTGTCCGTCGCTTTCTTTAAATTTAAATTTATATTAAAAAATAGAAAAGCGACGGACATCGTCTCTTTTTTCTGTCGCTTTTTGGTTAATACGTGGTCAACTCATTTAAAAAAAGCGACGAATAAAAGTGACGTTGTCCGTTACTTTTTTATTTATACAGAGACCCCATCGGGTCTCTTTCCCTCACTTTCTCTCTTTCTCTTTTCTCTCCTCCTCTCCTCCGTCGCTGCTCTGTCACTGCCTCCACCGCCGCTGCCTCCACCTCCGCTGTCAGCCTCCGCCCTCCAATCTCCTCCGATTTGAGGTTAGTTTTTTTATTTATTTAAAGGTTAGAGTTTAATTTGAGTATTTTTTATTTAGAAAATTGATAGTAAATTCTAAACTAAGGTATGTTGTTGTTGTTGAATTCTAGACTAGGGTGTATATGTTATTGTTGTTGTTGAATTCTAGACTAGAATTTTGAGAAATTGATAGTGAAAATTGATATGTGAAAAGATTGATAGTGAAAAATTCTTTTTTTAGATTATATTCTTAATTTATGGACTTTAATTATTTTAGGCTTGCTAGTAGTTTGTGAACATTAGTTTAGGCTTGCTATTACTTTATGAAACTTAGTTTAGGCTTGCTATTAGTTTGTGAACCTTAGTTTAGGCTTGCTATTAGTTTGTGAACCTTAGTTTAGGGTTGCTATTAGTTTGTGAACCTAGTTTAGGCTTACTATTAGTTTGTGAACTTTAGTTTAGGCTTGCTATTAGTTTGTGAACCTTAGTTTAGGTAAATGCTTGCTATTAGCTTGTGAACCTTAGTTTAGGTTAGTCTTGTGAACCTTAGTTTAGGTTCTTTTTTTACTTGAATTATATAGGTTCTTGAATTAATTAGGTACTTGAATTTGGAATTAGGTTCTTGAATTAGATTATTAACTTGAATTTGGGAACTTTGAATTCGAAATAGGTTCTTGAATTAGGTTTAGTTTTGTTTTAGAATCTTGAATTAGTTTTCAAATTTAACTTCTTGAATTAGATTCTTGATTCTTAGCTTTTTTATGTTAAGTTTTTTACGTTAAGTTTGTTAGTTTAAATTGTTAGTTTTGGGTTAAGAAGTTTTCAACTTTAGGTTCTTTTTTGAACTTGAATTATATAGGTTCTTGAATTTAGAATTAGGTTCTTGAATTAGATTATTAACTTGAATTTGGGAACTTTGAATTTGCAATAGGTTCTTGAATTAGTTTTGGATTTTATTTTAGAATCTTGAATTAGTTTTCAACTTTAAATTCTTAAATCAGGTTCTTGAATCTTAGTTTTTTTAAGTTAAGCTTTTTTAAGTTAAGTTTGTTAGTTTACAGATGTCATCAGGTGATGGTGATCGAGGTCATCCTAGTAAGAGTACTAGCAAGTCTAGTAAGTCTAGGAAGAACTCTAAGAGGCCTATAGAGCATGACGATATTCCAGGACGTCTTTCATCTTCGCCACAGATTCGCTCTTCTCCACCAGTGTTTATCCCTAATGGCACTGGGAATCCCGCAGATTATCATGGTCCTAGACAACCCACTACTTCTCATCACACTTTCATGAATACACCCACTATGCCTCTGCCACATGATAGCGGGACTATCAGATTATCATCTGATACGCCATCCCCACGTGATTCTTCTTCCCCCCACATATCAGGCTTGCGACTTAGAGATTATACCAGCTCTGAGTCTGACACACAAAATTCTACTCCTCTATTGACTCAGCGTTATAAACTTCTGTCATTACCTGCATCATCACTTTCTGAAGAGGAAGAGGAGGTGAATATGAGACCCGGCGAGAAGGATGCTATTGGTAGAGTCATGATTCAGCCTGATGGATCATCGTAAGTTTTTTCTAATTAATTGATAAATTTATTTTTCATCTTAATTAATTATTTATCACTTGATGACATGCTTATTATGTTCTTTATAGGTGGTATCCCACGAAAGAGCCTCGACGTGCTCTAAAGGAGGTAATTAGTAGGCTTTTTACAGAACCTTGGCACTACTAGATAGACATTCCAAAAATGATCCAACAGGCCATGTTTGATGAGTTTAAGGTGTATATATATATATATATATTAACTTTTCATAATATACATACATACATATATATATATATATATATATATATATATATATATATATATATATATCATCTAACACTAATCATTTCTCTTTTTCAGACAATGTGTACTTGGAAGCGAAAGTACAATAAGATCATTTCCACTAATTTCGAGAGGAAGGCCAGTGTCAGGCTACGCCAATGGCTTAAAAAAATTCGGGATAGTAAAAAGTGTGGATATTGGCTTCTACCTCATCTTCATGAGCAGCTTAGAGAATATTGGTATTCGGAAGAGTTCAGAGCATTGTATGAACAAGGCAAGAAAGCCAGAAGTAGTGTCAAAGGTGGATCGTTGCATACTATGGGTGCAAAGAGTGTAGCGGACGTTGAATGGGAAATGATAAGTAATAATATTAACCTTTTAACTTATATGTTTATATAAACTTGATTAAATAATATTAATTACTTGACTATGTTAAATTTTATTTTGTTTGTAGGAGAAGGAATTGGAGTGCCCTCCGACTCAGGCTGAGCTCTTTCGGAGAGGCCACATAACAGAGAAAAAAAATGAGTCAGATCCGGATTATGGGTTGAGCAGAGGGCTCAAGAAGCCAATGTAAGTTTTAAATTTTAGATATAATAATTAAAGTACTAACATATATATATATATATATATATATATATATATATATATATATATGTTATAATTTTTATTTTTTTATATGCAGGATGAGTTTTAACGTGTTTTATCTGAGTACAGCCAGACTCGGCAAGGTCTGGGCTTGCCGACCGAGCCTACAATGGAGGAAGCCACTCAAATATGGATTGAAAAAGTGGCAGGAGGGGGACAAAAGGGGAGAGTCTATGGTCTAGGCTCTAGGAATAATTTACGACGAATCCAGTTAGAATTGGCAGGTATTGGATCCTCGCGCCAGGCTGAGGTGATTGATGGTGTTCAGCTTGCACATATGTCACAAAAGATCCCACATCTTACTCAGGCCTTGGCAGAATCCGAGAGAAAATGGGCTGAGACCAATGAAGATTTGTCCAAAACCGTCCAGTCTCTTCAAGAACAAGTATCATCCTTGGTTGGTCGTCGCCGTCGTAGTGCAAATCATACTCCTTCCTCCTCGTCATCAAGTGACGACGTGACTGAGACTAGTAAAAATGAGGAGGAGTATGTGGATGCTACCCTCCATTAGGATTGACTCATTTAGTTCATTTTCATATACATTTTGACACATTTTGACACTTTTTTTAAGTTATTGAATACTTTATAGGTACTTTTGATCGACCTTTTATGTGTTTAGTGATATTATTACTTCGTATTTAGTTTCTTGTTATGATTGAATCTTATTATGAATGTTGTGGCAGCAATTAGTGCTGATTTAGGCTGTTTTGAATTAGTTTTGTAAATGGCAGGTAGTGCATGTTGAAAATGCAGATTTTTGCAGCTGAAAAAATGCAGAAAAGCGACGGACAGGGTCTCTTTTGTTCGTCGCTTTTCTGGAATTTTAAAAAATAAATCCTAGAAAAATCTACGTTGTCCGTCACTTTTCTGGAATTTAAAAAAATCCAGAAAAAGCGACGGACAACGTCGCTTTTCTGGAGGAAAAAAAAAGGCATCGCTTTTTAATTTGCGTCGCTGTCCGTCGCTTTTGGAAAAGCGACTGACCACTTTCCCACGGAAGTGAGTCCATCGCTTTTGGCCAATAAAGTGATGGACAGCGTCCCTTTTGACCGTCTCCTTTTAGCCTTTTTTTAGTAGTGCCCAAGAAGAGGAATAGACTAACCTTAAAGCGCCTCAATGACATGATGTTCATAAAATACAATAGAACATTGAAGGTCATTACAACACTGACAATGAAATTGATCCATAGCTTGGACAAAATTAGATGTCAACGAATGGCTAACCGGAGTTGAGAATGTTGAAGATGAAGCAATTTTTTAGGGAGGTTCTGATTTCATTTGGAGTGTTGTTGTTGAGGCAAGTGGAGTTGAGGAGAACCGTTATAGTTTAAGGAGAATACTTCAAGCTTACATAAGAAGGGAAAAGAAGTAGCTACTTCCAACCGAGTTGATGAAGTTGAAGATGATGAGCAATATAATGATAATGGAGGGATACAGGATTTTGAGGATCTTCAAAAAGTAGAGCTTTAAAGAACAAGAATTAGATGTTGAAACCTTATTAACTTTGATTTTGTTTGTCCAATGGTCTATGGAGGATTTTGTGATATCAATCTTTTAGCTTTTAATTTGAACTTTTGCTTATATATATTATCTCTATTTATTTTGGTCTTTTTTTAAAAAAAATGCTCTTCACTTCACGCTTTAAGTGAAGCAGGAAGGCCTTATCATTTTTTTTTCTACTTTACGCTTCCCTGAACACTGGTTGGAACTGTTAAAACTCAATTCCAACTTTGCTAACCCAAAATGTTGACTTTGGTCAAATTTCAATTTCGAACTTCCAAAACAAGAAATTCTTCTCCAAAACGCATTTGATCACCTCGGGAATCGTGACAGATATCCCTGCAAGTCATAAACATTATAACAAAGTTAAGGAGAGGGTCAAACTGAAAAAAGAAATCTACAAAACAAAATGGTCATGTGGGTCGTTATAGTGTCCTATGTGACAAGAATATACCACTGAGACTTTGTAAATTTTATGAAATGATTGTTAGATTGACTATGTTGTACGAGATAGAGTGTTGGACAGACAAGTACTCACGCATCAAGAAAATGAAAGTAGTGAAAATGGAAATGTGTAAATGAATGTGTGGGCACACTAGGACAGGCAAAATTAGGGACCACAATATACGAGGTAAGGTAGGAGTGGTCTCTGTGGTGAACAAGATGCAAGAAGCGAGGTTGAGATGATTCGAACATGTTAAGAGGAGGAGCACATGAAAAAAAAATTGGGAAAAAATTATTAGACAGGACACAACAATTTTAGCTCACCGAGGACACTATCCTAAATAAGATGACATAGTGATCGAAAATTAGGATCTACGTTCGTAAGTAGTCTAACGATTTCTAATATTACACTGTTATTTTATCATTATCGTACTCTTTAATTTTCATCATAACTTGCTTTACTTTCGTATTTTCAAAAATAAGGTTTTTATAAGCAATGTTGTCGAGAATTCTGTAATATCTATTTGTTACACATATAACTCAATAAATTGAGTCAAAAACGGTAACGTCGCCTGTGAGATTCGAACTCACGCGGGGAAACCCCACTTACTTAGCAGGCAAGCGCCTTAACCACTCGGCCAAAGCGACGCTGTGGTTTATACATCACATTTTATTCACATTAATACGATGTTATAAGAATGGACTCTCTCCATATTAGCCACATGAGGGCTTTAAAAAAACAATACTCCATTTGTCAAATGTTGTATGACAAATTTCCTTTAGGAGTTGTTTGGTGTGAGGTATAAGGTATAATAGTCCCGGAATAAAATGCAAAATTATTTTATCCTGTGTTTAGTTGGAAGTATAAGTTAGTTCCGAGATTATTTATCACAACATTTATACTATAGTGATGGGATAAGTTATCTCATATATATAGTGAGACAATTAATTTCGATATAATTAATCTCGAAATTAATTATCTCAAAATAACTTGTTTCCCGTCAACGACCCCTAAATATTTAATTGTAGGATGATGTAATTTCTTCTTAAAATGTTACCCCCTCAGTTTTTTGTTTTTTTTAGAAAAAGGAGGAATGCCATTATATTTTTATTCGTTCATCCAAAGAATATGATACTTCTCTAAATTTGAAAATTATTTAACTTGATCTTTCCGTTTCATGTTTTATTTGGTTTTGTATCTTTTTATAAATTTATTTTAATTTTATATTTTTTTTATAAAACATTTTTATTTTTACATATAAGAGATTTTATTTTTTACACATAAGAGATCTGAAAAATTGTTTTCTTCTATTTAATTTGTAAGTGGTCGTAAAAGATCATTTCCTTTATTAAATAGCTTTTTCCTCTTCTTCGGAATAACTTTTCTTGTCCTCTTATAATTTGAATAAAAGAAAATGACATTTTTAGATTTCTTATGTGTTAAAATGAAGATTCCTGCGCTCAGTTCCTTTCCCTTTACATTTTCTAATATTTTTTCCTCTGCGTACGAATCTTTATATCAATAATTTTATAAACAGTACGATCGTAATGTCCCATAAAATCTGTTCTTGTTGGTAAAATTGTTTTTGTCTTGGGGTGTGTCTGAAAAATATTTTTCTATTTTTTGGTGTTTGGACTTTGGTTGATCAAAAAAATTAGAAAATATTTTTTTTAGAAAAACAAGTTCCTTGAAAATAAAGAAAATGACTTCTTTATTAAAAGTAGGAAAAAACAAGTTGCATTGTCAACTCCCCATTCTCACAACAATCATCACAACCCCACATTCAACCCCTCCCACCCGCACCCCACCCCCCATAACCCTCACCAAAATACCCACCCCACCCCACTCCACCCCCACCCCACCCCACCCCACACAATTTTCTTTAAAAAAAATTCTACCCCACCCCACCCACCCCAATTTTTTTAAAAAAATTTTTTTTTTTTTTTTTTTTTTGGTACCCCTCACCCATAACCCTACCCCCACCTTACCCCAACCCCTCCACCTCAACCCACTACCCTACTCCACCCATCCCCACCCCACCCTCGCATACATTACCTACCCCCTAAAAGATACTTTTTACTCTCTAACCAAACATTACTCATCAACCAAACACTAGAAAATATTTTCCAAAAAATATTTTTCACTCACCAATCAAACATGAGAAAATAAGTAAGCAACCAACTTATTTTTCATAAAAAATACTTTCCTTCATACCAAACATACCCCTAATTGTGAAACTCAAAAGTTTTACAATTATCATATTATACTAGATATTGGTGCCCGTGCATATGTTACTTTTTTATCTCAATTTATGTGACATAAATAAAATTTAGAGAGTCAATCAAACTTTTATAGTGGTTTCTAAATATTTAAGTTGTTAGTTATTGTGATTAATAGTACTTTTTACATAATTTTTAGAAAACATTATTGTCTATGTCCCACTTTATGAGGCACTGATGAAATTTGTAGAGTCGACCAAATTTGTTATATAGTTTTTATATATTTTAAATTATTAATTATTACGATTTATAATAATTTATACGTAATTTTCAAGTAATATATGTTACTTCATTTGTTCCAATTTATATGGCATTGATAGAATTTGGAGAGTCAATAAAATTTTTATGTCTTTTAAAATGTTACTCCCTTCCAGTTTATATGATTCACTTTTCTTTTTAGTTAGTCCCAAAAGGAATGATACATTTCTATATTTAGTAACAATTTAACTTTAAAATGCCTATTTTACCTTTAATAAAATAATTTACAGCCACAAAAATATCTATGACTTATTTTAGACCACAAATTTCAAAAAAATAATCTTTCTTTCTTAAACTTCGTACCAAGTCAAAGTAACTCATATAAATTGGGACGGAGGGAGCAATTATTATATTTATAGTAAATTTTACGTCATTTCAAATAATATATGTTACTTTCTATGTCCCAATTTATACGGCACGGGTAGAATTGAGTCACCCAAAATTTTAATGACTTCTAAATATTTTAAGTTCTTAATTATTGTAATTTATAATATTTTTTACATAATTTTTAAATATTTAATTGATTAAAAAGAAAAATAAGATAAACTAATTAAAAGTAAGAAAATATGCAAAAATAATAAAAATGTCCTTACTATATAGAAGAATGACGGAAAGCACACATGACAACGGACAGTTATGTGCTTCACCGCACAAAGAAGATCAATTTGTGTAGATGTTTATCACTGTGGTAGATTGGGTGTTTCATGTTTGTTTATGCCAACTCTTGTTACATAAAAAAGTTAAAAGAGTGTTAAATAAATTTGTTAGATTTGTTGTTATTTTAAGAAATTGATTATTGAGTTTTTTTCTTTATGATATGTGAAGCTTATATTTCAAAATTTGAGTTTATTTGAAATAGATTTGAATATTGAAAATCGAAGAATAAAGTTATTATATTTTGGCAAAAAAATTCAGATTCACATATTTAAAATTTTAGCCAATTTTAATAATTTTTTCAGTCATGTATGACTGAAATCCAAGAATACGTAAACAATTAAAAGGGTGTTAAATGAGTTTGTTAGATTTCTTATTATTTTGATGATTGAAATTTGTTCTTTATGATATATATAACTTATATTTCAAATTTGAACTTATTTGGAGTTGATTTTAGTATTGCTGGAATTCGAATAACTAAAAAGATTAGCAAAACAAATTCAAACACATGACTGAGATTTAAGCCAGTTTTTACATGCATTTTAATTATGTATGACTGAAATAAGATGCGAACTTTCAACCTCAGTCGCATACATTTAAATTGTTTCCGAAATGAATAAACTTGTAAAAAAAATTATAAAGTAGACAAAAATTAAATGATGACCCAAAGTGTGTATTGTGCACTTAGCCCAGCACGAGGGCACAACTTAAAGAGAAAATTAAAGGGAATGGCTAACCGGTCATTATTTAATCGAAAATGACCCAATTATCAGCTAACTATCGAAAATGGCTCATGCGTTGGTCTCCACTTTTATTTTTCTCTCTCCTACTCTTATAATTAAAAAAAATTATATTTATTTTAACAAATTTGTTATCCCATTAGAGTAGTATTAGAAGTAATGGTTATTTTATTTTTTTCTATTTGATTTTATGTATAATATTATGAATACACTGTTTATACATCATATATACTCAATTATATCCTATTTATACAATATATAATATATAAATATTATATAATAGTATATATATATATATATACACACATATCTCTCATACATAGTTATATATCATATATACACGATTATCCATTATCTATACAATATAAATACATTACATATACATACGACTATTAGATGTGAAAGTAAATATGAAGCAAAAACAACGGATTGTGTACCTTAAATCACAGCGCAAATTATTGATTTTGCTACCAAAATAATCGCTCAGATCTGCTTTGAATCTCTTTTGAAATAAAACACAATTATCACAAGCTAAAAGTCCTTTTTGTTTTACATGTTGATGTGGGAAAGAAGAAAGAGAGTTCTTTTATTTTGTTTTACTTCTCTCTGTTTTTCACATATCTCTTCACTGAAGAAATAGGTACCCTATTTAAAGAGAGATTTTCAACTGCAGTTATTCACTTATCCAAATAACTGTTCCCCCTAAAATTCAAAATAGAGGTAACTTTCCATCAGAAGTTATTTTATCAAAACCTCTTCTTTAAACATATCGGATCGGATCGAGTCGGGTCGGTCCACATGAGCGAGCCACGATCCAAAATTTAACATCTCCCACTTTGCACAAGGTAGACAAAACCCAGGCCAGTACGTCATCAACAAGACACCAAATTCATACGACAAATAGTTTGTGCGACTTGTGAGCATCAAGAGCTTACCTATAAGGTTTTTCAAGCTCCACTTAGGAATTCAATCACATGCGGAAAGAATTCGCTACTTATATGAGGATTCTATTACTCACAATACCCCAGACATCATTCACTATTTCAGCAGTAACTTATCTGATCCCTCATCCTCTAAGGAGGTGAACTCGGTTTCATGTTTAACTTTATATACACAATTATACTCGAGTGTAGCAGTCGGCTTGTGTATACAAGTTAATTTATTTATTTTAATCTTCTTCCCTTTCTACTCGAATCTATCTATTCTAAATCAACTGCTTTTCTATACATGCGCTGCATTGTTGAATCACTCATGGTTATTAGTGACATGCTAAAGTAGCAATACTGATTGAAACTTCTAGAAATAGTCAAAGGTCAAAAGAAATTTTAAGATAGTTTCTCTCATGCACCTTCAACTGCCTAGAAGCATAAGCTATCACATTCCTATCTTGCATCAACATAGCACCCAAACCAGAATGTGAAGCATCACAGTAAACAATAAAGTCTTTACCTTCAACTGGCAAGGACAAAATAGGAGTCGTGGTCAGAAGTGTCTTGAGCTTTTGGAAGCTCTCCTCGCACTTGTCAGACCATACAAACGGTACATCTTTATGTGTCAGCCTTGTCAGGTGAGTAGCAATGGATGCAAAATCTTTAACAAACCTTCAGTAATAACCTGCGAGCCCAACAAAACTCCTCACCTCAGTCAAAGAGCTAGCCCGGGCCCAACTCTTGCCTGCCTCTATCTTATGGGGATCTACCATCACCCCCTTTTTTGACACTACATGCCCCAAGAACGCAACTGAAGTCAACCAGAATTCACACTTGGAAAACTTCGCATAGAGCTTTTGATGTCTCAAAGTGTCAACACAATACGGAGATGCTTAGCATGCTCCTCCCTACTCTTGGAGTAGATCAAAATGTCATTAATAAAAACAATGACGAACGAATCCAAGTTAGATTTAAACACCCCATTTATCAGACTCATGAATGCTTTCGGTTCATTGGTCAAACCAAACGACATCACTAAGAACTCGTAATGCCCATACCGAGTTCAAAAAGTAGTCTTAGGAACATTCTCGGGCCTAATTTTTAACTGGTGATACCCTGACCTCAAGTCAATTTTCGAAAACACCGATGCACCCTTTAACCGGTCAAACAGATCATCAATACAGGGTATATGGTACTTATTCTGGATGGTAACCTTGTTCAATTGCCTGTAATCTATGCACATCCACATACTAATATCCTTTTTCTTTACAAACAATACCGGAGCACCCCAAGGCAAACCACTGGGACGGATAAATCCCTTATATAGGAGTTCCTGAAGCTGAGTCTTAAGTTCTCTTAACTCTGCCAGAGCCATACGATACGGAGGAATGGAATGGGATGAGTGCCCGACTCCAAGTCAATACAAAAGTCAATATCCCTGTCCGGAGACATGCCAGGCAAATCCGCTAAAAATACCTCTCGAAACTCTGAAACAACTGGAACTGACTCAATTGATGGGGACTCCACACTATTATCCCGGAGATGAGCAAGAAAGGCTAAACACCCTCTCCCCACTAGCTTCCTGGCCCGAATGAACGATATAATTTTGGCTTAGACCTATACACACCTTCCTACTCTAGCCTATCCTTACCCGAAATCTCTAGAGCCACAGTCTTGGTATTACAGTTCAACACAGTATGATACGGGGATAACCAGGTCATGCCCAAAATAATATCAAAGTCGACCATATCCAGAATTACTAAGTCTACCCAAGTTTGCAACCCCATAAATACAACCGAGAAATTACGATAAGCATGAGTCACAATCACTGACTCTCCAACCGGGATAGAAATATGGATAGGGGAATCAAGGATATCATATATCAAGTCAAGACCAAATGCAAAACTCACAGACACATTAAAATATGTAGAACCTGGGTCAAATAATACCGAAGCCATTTTATCACAGACAAGAATGGTACCTGTGATCACCACATCAGATGCCTCAGCCTTGGTCCTCCCTGGAAATGCATAACAGTGATCCTGGTCATCAATCCGGGAAACCTCCCTGGGTGGATGCGTTGCACCCCTGCCCCCGCTGACATTCCCTCTGTCTCCCCGACCTCCCTGAAAGTTACCTCGCCCACCCTGTGGACGACCTCTAGCATGACCACCTCTACCTGTTGGGACCACAACCTTGGGCTACTGCTGAACCTGATTACCGGTCTTCCTGTGAGGGCACTCCCTCTTAAAGTGGCCCAGATCACCACAATGGAAATAACTGTGATCAAGTGCAAGCCTGCTAGCAGATGAATAAGAAGCTCTCTAGCCTTTAGGAGCTGAAAACTGCTGATTAGCTCTCGGACGACCACCTGTAGCAGCTGGCAGAGCTGACTGAATAGGATGGGCTGAGTATACCTGCTGATTCTGACCCCTGGAGTACGAACCATTGTAGTTTCCCTCATTTCGGGGATTCTTGGCTAACACCTTAGCCTGCCCCGCCTGCCTGACTCCCTCAAGTTTCTTCACATAATCTTCCACTTCGTTGAAGCCTTTCCCTGAAGAAGTCATGTGCACAGACAATACCTGAAGCTCAGTATTCAAACCCTTGACAAACAACCTAACCCCCTCCTCCTCGAAAACCAGCAATTGTGTAGCAAAATAAGACAAGGCATGAAATTTTTGCCTCGTAACAGAGACTGACATGCTACCCTACTCCAAATTCAAGAATTCATCATTTTTATGGTCCCTCAAGGTACGGGGTACGTACTTCTCTAAGAAAACATAGTGGAACTGCTCCCAAGTCAGTTGAGGTAAAACAGACGACCGACACTCCACATGAGATCTCCACCACTGCTTGGCATCACCCTGCAGCTAAAATGTGACAAACTCAACCCCATACTGTTGCACAATGCCCAGCTTGTGTAACCTCTCATAACAATCTAGTATGAACTCATAAACATATTCTCTGTCTGTACCCTGAAACGTAGGAGGTTTCAGCTTGAGAAACTTGGTCAGCATCTCATGTTCATTTCCTGTCATCACTGGGCCTAGCATTGGCCTGAAGAAGTCACCTGTGCCTGAAGTTGCATCCATCCTAGGAGCCATAGGATCTGCTGGATGAGTGCCCAGAGCCTGATTTGCAATGCCCGCGGGTATGGCTGTAACACCAACCAAACCACTCAAGAAGTTCCAAGCCTGCTAAAATGCTTCGGGCGTCATAGAGGAAAGGCCTGCACCTCCAACCGGTGCCGCCTCTACCTCCGCCCACGCCCATTCATCCTCTACAACAACTTTCACATCTTCAACAACCTGTTCATGAGTTGGTGTCACGACCCAGAACATCGTGAGTGGCACCCACCCAACCCCCGAATGAGCGAACCAATAGAGTTCAACCCTTCGCCTAGACTAACAGCCTAAAACCAGCAAACAGAAGTAAACTAGCTATTAAATAAGTAAAGAACTATAGCATTAATATCATCCTGCGGAAAATCCCCCTAGAAACTGAAAGTCGCAGTACCAAACATTACTACCAATATCTAGAGTACGGGGATGCAACCCCAAAAAGAAATACGGAAGTAGTTTTAATCCGAAACAAGTGGGCTGAAACTCTAGAGATAAATCCAAGGTAGCTTGATCAAGCATCTTACCCTTGAAGTCAAAAATCGCCGGTGCTATAGATGAGGTCGCGTCTCAGCCACTGGAAGATTTTCTATACTCACCAAAAGGAAAACAAGTGCAGTATCAGTAAACCACCACCGTGTACTGGTAGGATCATCAGCGAGTTTTCAAATAAACAGTGTATAAATAGCACGACAATATCAAGTAAAAGGTATGGAAGATATGCAACAATATCACAGACACACCTAGAGTACAAGTCTCTACTTAGATTGTTCCCGCATGAAATCCACCACCTATACTCTAAGACACAACCATATACCATTAACTATACCTTTCCGTCTAGCCCGGACCCACCCTAGGATCCCCTCTAGACAACACAAAATGTCAATGAACAACCCGGCCTAAACCAAGACTAACACAACAGTTAAACAGAAATTCCCGGCCACTCAAGGGCCACCAAACCAATAACATATTTCAATAAGCAGCCCGGTCCACTCACAAAACCAATATCAGTCAATGCAACACAATAATAAAAATGCAATGATGCAAAAAAATTAAACCCGTACCAGGTGTGGTACCCGAGCCAACCGTTAGTATTCCTGTACCAGGCGTGGTACCCGAGCCAACCATTTATTATACCCGTACCAGGCGTAGTACCCGAGCCAACCGAATGTCAATAACCCACAGTCAAATAGATGATCAAACAACTTGTAAACCAACAAGCAAACACCGTTCAAATCACAGACTTTAAAGCAGGAACCCTAGACATTCTACACAACTTCCCTAAGCAATGTATTTCATACAAACACTTAGATATGAGTACAAAAATTATATAACATTCACAGAAATTGTAAGCCATCACCTACCTCGAAATGATCCAAGCTCTATTTAACCCGAGCTTTCTCGTGTTCCGAATTCCTTTCTCGTTCTTGGTCTAAAATAACACACAAGTACATACAATTAACATACAAGGCCTGCACAGTACCCGGATTACATCAAATCCCCAAACCCCAGGCCACCCATGATCATCCCATCCTTTTCCCGGGCTTTTCCACCATTAATTCACCTACTTCTATCATTTTTACGAAAAAAATAGAGAATTTAACAACCTATGATCATAATAACATACTTTTAACAATGCCCAAGAACATTCATGCCTGGAATCCCCTTCCTTCCTCGGATTCTACCATTCCTAGGTTATTTTAACCTTTCCTCAAGTTTCCTCCTAGCAATTCTACCGAATAGGAAACGTAGTACAAAGATTGGGGAGTAGAAACCTTACCTTAGGGAAGAAATTCAAAGGAAAAAGGAGGAAAATCGCCTGGAATCGCCTAGCCCTTCTCCCAAAGCGAAGTTGTGTAAACTGAATATTTTTGGGGAATGTTTCTGCATTAAAATCCCATCGGTCCGCTATAGCGTTCCCCGCTCCGCTATAGCGAACTGCCTCCGCTATAGCGGTCTTAAGTAGTGTTGACCGCATTGACCACCGCTATAGCAGAGGCCGCTACCACGGATAGTTGCGCTCGTCATGGACAAAATGTCCAAAATTTTCCCAGTTTTGGCCATTTTACAACACACTTGCTTCCCCCGATGACCCAAAACAATCCCTTCACGTCAAACGCAATTCTGAGAGTTCTACTTACCCAAATTTAATTCTGAAAAGTCTCCAGGACTTCTTTATGTCTTTTCTACGTGGGAAACTAGCTTAACACAAGACACATAGACCTATCATTACCCGAATTTCCCTAGACTCTACCTCACTCCAAAATCGACTGAAGCTAGCCTAGCCCAGAATTTCAAACTCCCAAACCCAGATTTTTCTAACTCTAAAACTTGGCACGATTAGACTACCCGTAACAATGGACCCGATCGTTATAACAGATACCAATTTAACCATCGGTCATCCCCGAATGATCAAACCCAAAATTATGTAAATAAAAGGAGGGAAGTATAGTACCTGAATCCTAAAATAGTTGAGGGTACTTATCCCGCATGTCCTTCTTGGTTTCCCAAGTGGATTCCTCAACCGGACGATGCTTCCACTGAACCTTCACCATATCAATCACCTTTGTCCTCAACCTCCGGACATCCCGAGCAAGAATCAAAACGGGTTCCTCTTCATAACGAAGATCCTTATTGAAAAGTACCTCATCCCACTTGATGATGTAATCCCCATCCCCATGGTATCTCTTAAGCATGGATACATGGAATACCGGATGGATGCTCGATAAACTAGGTGGCAGTGCTAACTTGTAAGCCACTGGCCCCACAATTTCAAAAAACTTCAAACGGATCGATGAACCGAGGGCTAAGCTTGCCCTTCTTACCAAACTGCATAACCCCTTTCATTGGTGAAACCTTCAACAATACCTGTTCACCAGCCTGAAAGTCCATGTCCCAGACCTTGCGATGTGCATACTCTTTCTGCCTGATTTGAGCAGCAGCAACTTGGTCTGAATGCCCCTTACTTTTTCCTGTGCTTCCTTCACTAAGTCTACGCCCATAGGCTTTACATCACCTTTATCAAACCACCCAACCGGTGATCTGTAGTTCCTCCCATACAATGCCTCAAATGGTGCCATGTCAATACTGCAGTGGTAGCTATTGTTGTACAAGAATTCGCAAGGTAGAAACTGGTCCCAATGACCCCCGAAGTCCATCACACATGCTCTCAGCATGTCCTCCAATACCCGGATCATCCTCTTCGATTGACCATCAGTCTGAGGATAGAAAGTTGTGCTAAAAGTGAGTTGTGTACCCAACTCTTCATGTAGCTTGCCCCAAAACTTAGAAATAAACTCCGTACTCCTGTCTGAAATGATGGACAGTGGTACCCCATGCAGTCTCATAATCTCCTTCACGTATATCTTAGTCAATTGCTGTAAATTGTAATCTACCCTGACCGGAATGAAATTAGCGGGCTTGGTCAGCCTGTCAATAATGACCTAAATTGAGTCAGACTTCCACAATGTCTTGGGAATACCCACCAAGAAATCCATGGCTATCCTTTCCCACTTCCACTCTAGAATTGGCATTCTCTGAAGTAGTCCTGCAGGACTCTAATGTTCGTACTTTACCTGCTGGTAGTTCTGACATTTGGACACAAAGTCAACTATGTCCCTTTTTATTCCGGGCCACCAGTAATGCTGCCTCAAGTTCCTGCATATTTTAGTCACACCCGGATAAATTTATTACCGCGAACCATGAGCTTTTGCTAGGATTTTCTGAATCATATCATCTACCCGAGGAACACAAATCCTCTCTCTGAAATGCAACACTCCACCAGAGTCTTGGATAACGTCTCTGGACTCCCTGGATATTACCTTACCTCACAACTTACTCAGTTTCGGATCCTGAAACTGTTTCGCCTTTATTTCCTCTATGAAGGTGGCCTTGACCTCAATGCTGGCCAACAACCCACCTTGGTCTGAAACATCCAAGTGCATGAACTTGGCCTCCAAAGCCCGAATTTCCTTAGCTAGTGGTCATTTGGACACCCCCAAACAAGCCAAGCTACCCATGCTAACAGTTTTCTGGCTTAATGCGTCTGCCACCATATTAGCCTTACCCGGATGGTATTGAATGGTCACATCATAGTCCTTCAATAGCTCCATCCACCTTCTCTACCTCATATTCAAATCCTTCTAAGTGAATACGTGTTGCAGACTGTGATGATCAGTGAATACCTCACACTTGACACCATAAAGGTAGTGTCTCCAAATTTTTAATACAAAAACCACCGCTGCCAACTCTAAGTCGTGAGTCGGGTAATTCCCCTCATGCATCTTCAACTGCCTGGATGCATAGGCTATCACATTCCTCTCCTGCATCAACACATCACCTAAACCAGAATGTGAAGCATCACAGTAAACAACAAAGTCTTTACCTTCAACCGGCAAGGACAAAATAGGAGATGTGGTCAAAAGTGTCTTGAGCTTTTGAAAGCTCTCCTCGCACTTGTAGGACCACACGAATAGTATATCCTTCTATGTCAGCCTTGTCAGGTGTGTAGCAATAGAAGCAAAATTCTTAACAAACCTCCGGTAGTACCCCGCGAGACCAACAAAACTCCTCACCTCTATCACAGAGCTAGGCTGAACCCAACTCTTGATTGTTCTGGGGATCCACCATCACCCCTCTTTCTAACACTACATGCCCCAAGAATGCCACGAAAGTCAACCAAAACTCACACTTAGTGAATTTTGCATAAAGCTTTTGGTGTCTCAAGATATCCAGCACAATACGAAGATGATTAGCATGCTCCTCCCTACTCTTAGAATAGATCAAAATATCATCGATGAACATGATAACGAAGGAATCCAAGTAGGACTTAAACACCCCATTCATCAAACTCATGAATGATGCCGATGCATTAGTCAAACCAAACGACATTACTAGAAACTCATAATATCCGTACCGATTCCGAAAAGCAGTTTCCAGAATGTTCTCAGGCCTAATCTTTAACTGATGGTACCCCGACCTCAAGTCAATTTTTGAAAACATTGATGCACCCTGAAGCTGGTCAAACAAATCATCTATACGGGGTAGAGGGTACTTATTCTGAATGGTCACCTTGTTCATCTGCCTATAATCTATGCACATCCGCATACTACCATCCTTCTTCTTGACAAATAAAATCGGAGCACCCCAAGGTGAAGCACTGGGACATATAAATCCCTTATCTAGGAGTTCCTGCAGCTGAGTCTTAAGTTCCCTTAACTCTGCCGGATCCATGCGATATGGAGGAATGGCTAGGGACAAGTGTCTGGCTCCAAATCAATACAAAAATCTATATCCTTGTCCGGAGGCATACCAGGCAAGTTTATTAGAAATACCTCTAATAATTCAGAAACCACTGGAACTGACTCAATAGAAGGGGACTCCACACTATCATCCCGGAGATGAGCTAAGAAGGCTAGACACCTCCTCCCCACTATCTTTCTAGCCCGAATAAACGATATTATCTTAACTGGCTCATGCCTGTACACACCCTCCCACTCTAGTCTCTACTTACCCGGAATCTCTAAAGCCACATCTTGGTGTTACAGTTCAACACAGCATGATAAGGAGATAGCTAGGTCATACCCAAGATAATATCAAAATCAGCCATATCCAGAATTACCAAGTCTACCCAAGTATGCAACCCCACAAACACAACAGAACAGTCACGATATACATGAGTCACAATCACAGACTCTCCAACCGGGGTAGAAACATGGATAGGGGAATCAAGGATATCACAAATCAAACCCAGCCCCAATGCAAAACTCAAAGACACATAAGAATATGTAAAACCTGGATCAAATAATACCGAAACTATTTTATCGCAAACAAGAATGGTACATGTGACCACCGTATCTGAGGCTTCCACCTCGGTCCTCCCTGGAAAATCATAGCAATAAGCCCGATCATCAATCCGGGCAACTTCTCGGGCTGCCTACGTCGCCATTCCTCCTGTCTCCCCGGCCTCCCTTAAAATTACCTCGCCCACCCTGTGGACGACCCCTAGCATTACCGCCTCTACCTGCCGGGACCACTGCTCTAGTCTGCTACTGACCCTGATTACCTGCCTTCCTATGTGGACACTCCCTCTTAAAGTGGCCCAGCTCACCGCAACTGAAGCAACCACGGTCAAGTGCATGCCTGCTAGCTGATGTATAAGACGCTCTCTGGCCTTTATGAGCTGAGGACTGAGCTCATTGATGACCACCTGTAGTAGCTGGTAGAGCTGACTGAATAGGACGGGCCGAGTAAGCCTGCTGATTCTGGCTCCTGGAGTATGAACCACCATAGTTTCTCTCATTTCGGGGCTTCTTGGCTAAATCCTTAGCCTGCCCCGCCTGATTTGCATAAGCCATGGGTGTGGCTCCAGCACCAACCAACCCACTCAGAATATTCCACGCCTGCTGAAAAGCTTCCAATGTCATTGTAGGAAGGCCTGCACCCCAACCGGTGTCGCCTCCGCTTGTGCCTATTCATCCTCCACAATCACTTCCACCTCTTCCACCACAAGATCCTGAGGTGGGGGAGGGGTCGCTTCACGCACCTCAGCAGCAGCTTGAGCTCTACCCCTAGCGAGTGCGGCTCTAGCTCATCCCCTGCCCCTTCTCCTTCCTCTACCACGAACTGCCAAGCCCGCTGTGGGACCGCAGGCCTTGCTCCATTGTTCCTTGTAGTAACCATCTGTGGACAGAAGAGTGAATAAGGTTAGATACCAATTTGTATCACTGATACACCCAAATTACACTTCAATTAAGAAGCGCAAGTGGTCGTCATCAAATATAAAACTCAACCAAGGTTGGGGTCGATCCCGCAGGGAATAAAGTGTAAATTAAGTCGTTAGTAATTTACTTGACTAGTAATCGATAGTTTCCGGTAATTTGGGGGGGGGGGTTTAAATGTCAAATTCACACAAGTTAATTAACAAGCAGCAAATTTTCAATAGTTTATAATCAATGTGAGAATGAACTAGGGAAGTGTTCACTATGGCGTTGTAACAATTTCGACTCAAAGCTTAATCAGGTTCTTTCTGTATGTATATCACGATGTGATTGAATTAATGGTATCATCTAAACGTTTCTCAACCAAATAGATGAATTTCTTTTTCAATTCTCTCGAACTTGAAAAGGTGAAATTTCTTATTTCAATCCTAAACATCAAGTAGATTAATCTAGTTACAGCATTAATCATAAGACGAGAGTTGGTAGTCTCGAATCCTCGTAGTTAATCAAATTTCTCGGTTTTAATCTCTTTGTTCAAGCAAATCAAACCTAGGTATGTTCTAATGTTTTCAACCATTAGAAAACGTAAATAACGAATGATTAACAACGTGACAACATATAAATTGAACCCTACACTACCCGGAATCTATATTGTTACTTTTGCCATGGCTCCCACAATCCTAGTTGTGGGAAATTAGCTACTCATGCTATTAAAGAAATAGAAGAAAATCATATTCATAATAAGAGAAGGATTCTTACAAATAGTATGAAATTTACTTCAATTATCCAAGAACAAGAAGCCAAAAATCCCAAGAGTAATCGAAGAAGAAGAAAGAAACGTGTATGTCGTATTTTTCTCTCAAAAGGTCGCTCAAAATAGTCTCTAGAAATCTTGGGTAATGAAAAATAAAATAACCCTAACACTGGGTATTTATAGCAGTCCAGGAAATAAAGTCCAAAAATAGAATCGGAATCCCGCTTTTGACTTTGACGGCTTCACCTGACGGGCCGTCAAGCATGTGACTGGCCGTCAGATGAACCGTCACTCTTAGGCAGTGGCTGAACTTTGACTGTCAAAGCTTGACGTCTTCCCTGACGGTCCGTCAGGTCTGTGATGAGCCGTCAAGCCATCTGTCGCCACTATCCAGTGAGCTGAGGTGCCCAGCCTGACAAATTTTTTGGTAAGTCGTCAACGCGATGACGACTTGCTAGTATTTTTTGGTAAGTCGTCCGTCCAGTGACGACTTGCAAGTAAATTAACTGTTTAGCTTGACGGTTGGTGTGACGACTCATCAGAACCTTGACGATTCGTCAAGTGAGTTGTCACACTAACCAGTAGAGCCCTTTAGTGTCAAAAATCCATCTTTTTCAGTTTTGGTTCAAGTTCCTGCAAGTTAAACATAAAACCCATCAAAAACAACAACGATTGCTTGAAAACTCACGATTATTCTTAGTTAAAGGAGTCAAATATGTCGTAGAACGCCGACACATCAACACCATCAACTTAAAATGTTTGCTTGTCCTCAAGCAACATGACAACAAAAATAAAAAGACGACTCAACTAAGAAAACAAACACGTGTCACTAGCAAATCATGGCCATTCAACAGCTTATTCAATTTATATCAAGCCCCCCGGTAACACGCAAATGTATGAAAAGCTAACTTGTAAGGATCCAAACATGTCATTCTGATATGATAGAATATTCTGCATACACACACAACAGCTATCCCAACAGTCAGTAGATAATACAGAAATCCCGGTGCCCTCACCACAAAGAAGTCCCACACACAAGATTTGGGATTAGGTAAGGCGCTCACACTCACAAACGATTTCAAACAATGCACATGCGATGCCATAAGCTTGCCCTTGCTATTCTATTTCAGTTTTTCAGAAAGCCGCTCAGGATCACTACAGGACTTGTTTTGGCTTGTAATGAGGCTTTGGGTGCAGGTAGGATACATTTAGGGGTTAGTGACTAAGCCCTCCTTGGAATAACCGACCTACTATTTTCACTTAACTTTACTTCGTCCATCCTTATTCACTTTTTTATTCCCTTCTTTCTAGCTGCAGGTGCAACCTCTTTATTTTGACAATTCTTTTTCATCTCTTTTTCGTTTCTTTTTCTTTCTTTTCTTAGGCACACACCCGAAATTTCATTCTATCCACAACCAATCTTATCCATCCTATTTTTCTTATCATTTACCTCTATAGTAGCCACCCTCAACTTAGGCTGATTGCCTGAGTTGAGGTTCACGATGTCCAAGGAAGGACCAGGGCTAAAATAGGGATTCAAAGTTAAAAAGAAACGGTGACAGGTTATTGAAAGAATAGGGTCAATTATGGCTCAAACAGGGATCAAAGGGATTATTTGCATTTGGACGGTCTTATAGGCTAAGTGGACTGCACACAAAAAGGGCCTGTGATCCTTTCCTAAGCAACCAAACTTCAAACTTAACAACATAGGCCAGGCAAGTTCTAGATGCATGCACAGAGTACGAGTTTATAACAATACGCTCACACACACTTGGTACCAAGAAACCATACCACTACCAACTATCAAAACAACAGCTCGGCTTAAGCATAATTATTACAATCACAACCACACAATGACATTCAAGGATCCAGAACAGTCAATCATTTCAAACATAAGTACAAAATCAACTTTTTCAGAGGGGGCTCCTTTTAGTTTAACTTGCCAAAAAGCCATGCTTTCTATAGACACCAGAACACAACACAAACAAAATTTAAAATGACAACCTAAACATGCCGGTTCTACTAGATAGCACACTTGGAGGGAAAAGAAACATGGAAACAAAAACCCTCGGTGGTAAAAGACTCATAGGTATCCCAACACCCTCAACTTAGACTCATGCATTGTCCCTAATGCATACATGTGAAAGCTAAAACTGTGAGAGAAAGGAATACTTGTGAAGCCCATAGGACTCAGAGTCTGGCATGATGTTGGAGACCGCCAGGGTCTCCAAAGCAGGAGCAATCTCTGGAATAGGTGCAAGCGACATCATCCTGTTGAGCTCTAACTTCCTATTTTATCGGCTCCTCAGCTAGTCGAGACAACTTCTTTACTCTTTCTAACTCTTTTTCTTTGCTGGTTCTCTTGCGGTGTTTTCTTTTCCTTGATTTGTTCTCACCGCCTTTCTCTATAGGTTTCTCTTCTTGTGATCCCAATATCATTCTCATAATATCTAGGGTCTCAACAAAACCCTTCTCCTCAATATGCACATCCGTAGGGGCTTCATCAATAACATTGATAACCGAGACCACCCTCATGTCTCTTGGTGGCTTCATCAATTTACACACATCAAACTTGACCAATTCATTGTTTAATCTGAATGTCAGTTAGTTTCTTTCCATGTTGACCAACACTCTTGCAGTGGCTAACAATGGTCGTCCCAAGATTATGGGAACTTCAAAGTCCACTTCACAATCTAAGATTACAAAGTCAGCTGGGAATATAAACTTACCAATCTTTACCAGCACATCATACAATATTCCCACCGGTCGCTTTACTGAACGGTCAGCCATTAACACCCTCATGGTAGTTGGTTTGGGAGCTCTCAAACCCAATTGTTTATAGACTGCTAGCGGCATCAAGTTAATGCTAGCACCAAGATCACATAAGGCTTTTTCAAAGTTGAATTTCCCAATAGTACAGGGAACAATAAAAGCACCTGGAGCTTCCTTCTTTTCCACTAACAATCTTGAAGAAATAGCACTGCAGTGGTGGAGGTTATCTTCTGGTTCAAAGCTCACTGACCTCTTCTTGGTAATCAAGTCCTTCATGAACTTGGCATATCCGGGCATTTGTTCAAGAGCGTCCACCAGTGGGATGTTCACTGATATCTGCTTGAGCATGGTCATGAAATTTAGGAACATGTTATCTTCCACTTTCTTCTTCAACCGTTGTGGCAAAGGAGGCGGTGGCCGAGGCATCATCGTTGGAAGTTTTTCAACTCCCTTGCTTTTATCCGTGAGCACTTGAGTAGCATCCTCTACCACATCGGGTTTTTCAACAGATACCCTCACACCCTCATCAACCATATTTTCAGCATCTACTAACTCATCTTCCTCAGCAACATTACCTTTATGAGTATCAATTACCGGATGTGATTCCGATAATATTTTACCGCTTCTTGTAGTGATTGCCATACAACTCCCGTCATTCCTCGGGTTTTGAATGGTGTCACTCAGCAAGATACCTGTCTTCCTTTGATTTAGAGACGCCGAGATTTGACTCACTTGCTGCTCTAATTGCTTGATCGAGATGGAATATGAATCCACTACCTGACTCATTGCTGATAATTCAGTCCTCATCTCCTTTACCTCGGAGTCAGTAGATTCCACCTTCAACAACATCTTCGCCATCATATTCTCCAATTTGGACGTCCCTATCTCGTTGCTAGCTCTTTCCCGATTACCAGGTGGTACATACAACCCATCTCTATCAGTTTTATTCTTCCAGTTCCCTTGATCACAATCTCTGTAGCCAGCTTTTTCATAGTAGTTGTCCTTCTGATAGTTCCGACCTTGGTTTCCCTGGCCATTGGCCTGGAAACTCCCCAAATAATTAGCCTCCTCATCAGATTCAAACTCTGCTGCTCTACCTTGGGAACCCACAACTTTCACTTTCTCCATACCTCCTGACAACAAATGTTTTGTCAGTAGGTCCATTTGCGTTTTCAGATGGGCCATATCTTGGTCCCGCTCTTCCTCTTTCCGGCGTTGTTCCGCTGATATACCGACTGCATATGTGCAAGCAGCTACCTCTGTATCTCGTGCCAGGCCCTGTTGGTTTTAGTGAGCCGGTCCAAAATAGTTGTGGCCTCAATAAAAGTGAGACCCATAAATGCTCCACCTGCGGCATTATCCAGTGTCGGCTTGGTAGCCGAATTCAGTGCCCTGTAGAATGTCTGCATCAAAAAATTATCGGTCAACTGATGGTTTGGGCATTGTGTCAGCTTTTTCTTGAACCGCAATCAGGTCTCATGTAAGGCCTCATGAGGTTGTTTCCTGAAATTGCTGATTTCGTCCCTCAACTACATCATCCTAGAGGGAGGAAAGAACCTTTCTAGAAAATCTCCTTTCAACTCTCCCCAGGTTGTTATAGAATCGAGAGTTAGCTCAGTCAACCACATCGCTGCTTCATCTAACAGAGATAGCGGGAACAACCTAAGCATGATGGCCGTCTGATTCACTCCCGACAATTCAAACGACTTGCAGATGCTCACAAAATTCATCAGGTGCCTGTTGGGGTCATCACCAGCCACACCACGAAACAACCCTCTCAAATTCAACAGCTGAATCATTGTGCTAGTAATGTTGAACTTGGTCCCGGGTGCTAGCGGAGGAAGAATAATGGCGCCCATAGCACCAACTCCATCCAAGTCGATATCCTCATCATCATCCAAAGCATTCAAATGTTGTAGGGCTCGCTGAGCAGCAGCGAGTCTCGCTGCCTCTTGTTGTTGTGCATTCATGGTTCGCCTTAACGTTTTAGCAAGCTCGGGAACGTAAGGTAATGTTGATTCACCCGAGCGCTGGGTACTTGGCATGCACAACTATGTACCCTGTAACAAACAAAAACAACAAATAAAAGTAAAAGCAGGAAATATGACTAACAGTCAAATAAACACACCGGACTTAATAAACAACTGTATTCCCCAGCAACAGCGCCAAAATTTGATACGCCCAAATTACACTTCAATTAAGAAGTTCAAGCGATCGTCGTCAAATATAGAACCCAACCAAGGTTGGGGTCGATCCCACAGGGAATAAAGTGTAAATTAAGTCGTTAGTAATTTACTTGACTAGTAATCGATAGTTTTTTGTAATTTGGGGGGGGGGGGTTTAAATGTCAAATTCACACAAGTTAACTAACAAGCAGCAAAATTTCAAGAGTTTATAATCAATGTGAGAATGAACTAGGGAAGTGTTCACCATGGCGTCGTAACAATTTTGACTCAAAGCTTAATCGGGTTCTTTCTATATATATATCACGATGTGATTGAATTAATGGTATCATCTAAACGTTTCTCAACCAAATAGACGAATTTCCTTTTCAATTCTCTCGAACTTGAAAAGGTGAAATTTCTTATTTCAATCCTAAACATCAAGTAGATTAATCTAGTTACAGCATTAACCATAAGACGAGAGTTGGTAGTCTCGAATCCTCGTAGTTAATCAAATTTTCCGGTTTTAATCTCTTTGTTCAAGCAAATCAAACCTAGGTATGTTCTAATGTTTGCAACCATTAGAAAACGTAAATAACGAATGATTAACAACGTGAAAACATATAAATTGAACCCTACACTACCCAGAATCTATATTGTTACTTTTGCCATGGCTCCCACAACCCTAGTTGTGGGAAATTAGCTACTCATGCTATTAAAGAAATAGAAGAAAATCATATTCATAATAAGAGAAGGATTCTTACAAATAGTATGAAATTTACTTCAATTATCCAAGAACAAGAAGCCAAAAATCCCAAGAGTAATCGAAGAAGAAGAAAGAAACGTGTATGTCATATTTTTCCTCTCAAAAAGTCGCTCAAAATAGTCTCTAGAAATCTTGGGTAATGAAAAATAAAATAACCCTAACACTAGGTATTTATAGCAGTCCAGGAAATAAAGTTCAAAAATAGAATCGGAATCCCGCTTTTGACTTTGACGGCTTCACCTGATGGGCCGTCAAGCATGTGACTGGCCATCAGATGAACCGTCACTCTTAGGCAGTGGCTGAACTTCAACTGTCAAAGCTTGACGGCTTCTCTGATGGTCCGTCAGGTCTGTGACGAGCCGTCAATCCATCCATCGCCACTATCCAAGGAGCTGAGGTGACCAGCTTGACAAAATTTTTTGGTAAGTCGTCGACGCGATGACGACTTGCTATTATTTTCTGGTACGTCGTCCGCCCAGTGACGACTTGCAAGTAAATTGACTGTTTAGCTTGACGGTTGGTGTGATGACTCGTCAAAACCTTGACGATTCATCAAGTGAGTTGTCACACTAACTAGTAGAGCCCTTTAGTGTCAAAAATCCATCTTTTTCAGTTTTGGTTCAAGTTCCTGCAAGTTAAACATAAAACCCATCAAAAACAACAACGGTTGCTTGAAAACTCACGATTATTCTTAGTTAAAGGAGTCAAATATGTCGTAGAACGCTGACACATCAATCACCAGATACCAATTGGAATCAAGTTATAGCACGAAGGAAAGAAGAAAGAGATAGTTTTTCTTAAATCCCCGTAGCCTCTCGAAGAAAAGTACGGATGTCTTCACACCGTTCCGCAAGACTCTACTAGACCTGTTTGGTACTAGGGGTGTGCATCGGTCAGTTCGGTTCGATTTTGTATATTATCGGTTTGGTTTATCGGTTATCGGTTTGTAAACATGCAAAACCGATAACCAAACCAATAAGATATTCGTTATCGGTTTTCGGTTAATCGGTTTTTGGTCCTTAACGGTTCGGTTATCGGTTTAATCGACAAGAAAATGCTCCAATAATATTGTGATTTCTCTTATTTTCTTCTTCAAATATAGACTACTTTCATGCATAAACATCTATACAAATTACAAGCATAAGCAAATTTAAATACGTTATTACTAAAACAAACTTATTTTCTTTCTTATTGAGTAGAAAACTTGAATACAGTAGCAACGGTAGTAATTTCTCAAAAATAAAAGCAACACTGATAGGTAGAATGCTATCAAACCAATGACTTTAGAAAGAAAACAACAACACTAAGACAATAACTATAAAATACAAAAAATAATAGGGTATATATTTAAAATCTAAAGTCACTATTATACAATTATGAATAAAAATATAATCTAAATATAATCTTATTGGGTTATCGGTTTAACCATTAACTAAAACCTTAAAACCGATACCGAACCGATAGCCCAATAAAATTTTTTACAAAACCGTTTAAAAACCGTTAACCCAATACCAATAAACCAATAATATTTTTATCGGTTCGGTTTATCAGTTAAACCGGTTTTTGCACACCCCTATTTGGTACGATGAGATCAATGAACCTAGGGCTCTGATACCATCTTTGTCATGACCCAGACCGTAGTGAGTGGCACCCACCCAACCCTCGGATGAGAGAACCAATAGAGTTCAACCCTTTGCCTAGACTAACAGCCTAAAACCAGCAAACAGAAGTAAACTAGCAATTAAATAAGTAAAGAACTATAACATTAATATCATCCTGCGGAAAATCCTCCTAGAAATTGAAAGTCGCAGTACCAAACCTTACTACCAATATCTAGAGTACGGAGATGCAACCCCAAAAGAAATACGAAAGTAGTTTTAACCCAAAACAAGTGGGCTGAAACTCTAGAGATAAATCCAAGGTAGCTTGATCAAGCAGCTCACCCTTGAAGTCAAAAATCGTCGGTCCTATAGATGAGGTCGCGTCTCAGCCGCTAGAAGATTTCCTGTACTCACCAAAATAAAAGCAAGTGCAGTATCAGTACACCACCACTGTGTACTGGTAGGATCATCAACCAGTTTTCAAATAAACAGTGTATAAACAGTACGACAATATCAAGTAAAAGGTATGGAAGACATGCAACAATATCAACAGACACACCTAGAGTACAAGTCTCTACTTAGCTTGTTCCCACATGAAATCCACCACCTATACTCTAAGCCACAACCATATACCATTAACTATACCTTTCCGTCTAGCCCGGACCCACCCTGGGATCCCCTCTAGACAACACAAAATGTCAATGAACAACCCGGCCTAAACCAAGACCAACACAACAGTTAAACAGAAATTCCCGGTCGCTCAAGGGCCACCAAACCAATAACACATTTCAATAAGCAGCCCGGTCCACTGACGAAACCAATATCAGTCAATGCAACACAACAATAAAAATTCAATGATGAAAAAATTAAACCCGTACCAGGCGTGGTACCCGAGCCAACTGTTAGTATTCCTGTACCAGGAGTGGTACCTGAGCCAATCATTTGTTATACCCGTACCAGGCATAGTACCCGAGCCAACCGAATGTCAACAACCCACAGTCAAATAGATGATCAAACAACTTGTAAACCAACAAGAAAACACCGTTCAAATCACAGACTGTAAAGCAGGAATCCTAGACATTCTACACAACTTCCCTAAGCAATGTAATTCATACAAACACTTAGATATGAGTACAAGAATACACAACATTCACAGAAATCGTAAGCCATCACCTACCTCGAAATGATCCAGGCTCTATTCAACCCGAGCTTTCTCGTGTTCCGAATTCCTTTCTCGTTCTTGGTCTAAAACAACACACAAGTACATACAATTAACATACAAGGCCTGCACAGTACCCGGATTACACCAAATCCCCAAACCCCATGCCACCCATGATCATCTCACCCTTTTATCGGGCTTTTTCATCGTTAATTCACCTACTTCTATCATTTTTACAAATAAAAATAGAGAATTTAACAACCTATGATCATAATAACATACTTTTAACAATACCCAAGAACATTCATGCCTGGAATCCCCTTCCTTCCCCGGATTCTACCATTCCTAGGTTATTCCAACCTTTTCCCAAGTTCCCTCCTAGAAATTCTACAGCATAGGAAACGTAGTACAAATATTGGGGAGTAGAAACCTTACCTTAGGGAATAAATTCGAAGGAAAAAGGAGGAAAATAGCCTAGAATCGCCTAGCCCTTCTCCCAAAATGAAGTTGTGAACCTGAATATTTTTGGAAATGTTTCTTCATTAAAATCTCGTCGGTCTGCTATAGCGGTCTCCGCTCTGCTATAGCGGTCTCCGCTCTGCTATAGCGGTCCCGCTATAGCGTACTGCCTCCGATATAGCGGTCTTAAGCAGTGTTGACCGCATTGACCACTGCTATAGTGGTATTTCCCACCGCTATAGCGGAGGCTTCTACTGTGGACGGTTGCGCTCGTCACGGATAGAATATTTGGAAATTTCCCAATTTTTGCCATTTTACAACACACTTGCTTCCCCCGATGACCCAAAATAATCCCTTCACGTCAAACGCAATTCCGGGAGTTGTACTTACCCAAATTCGATTCTGAAAAGTCCTTCGAACTCCAATATGTCTTGGGTACGTAGAAGACTAGCTTAACACAAGACACATTGACCAATCTTTACCCGGATTTCCCTAGACTCCACCTCGCTCCAAAACCGATCGAGGCTAGCCTAGCCCAGAATTTCAAACTCCCAAACCCGGAGTTTTCTAACTTTAAAACTTGGCACAATTGGACTACCTTTAATGATGGACCCGGTCATTACAGGTGGGGGAGGGGTTGCCTCTCGCGCTCCTGTAGCAGCTTGAGCCCCACTCCTGGCGGGTGTGGCTCTACCTCGTCCTCTGCCCCTTCCCCTGCCTCTACCACAGAAATCCAGGCCTGTTGTTGGGACCTCCGGTCTAGCTTCGTTGTTCCTTATGTTAACCAACTGCGGAGAGAAGAGTGAAAGAGTCAGATACCAATTTGTATCACCAGATACCAATTGAAATCAAGTTAAGCACGATGGAAGAAAGAAGAGATAGTTTCCTAAAGTCCTATAGCCTCTCAAAGAAAAGTATGGACGTCTCTGCACCGTTCCGCAAGACTCTACTAGACCTATTTTGGTACGACGAGATCAACGAACCTAGGGCTCTAATACCATCTTTGTCATTACCCATACCATCATAAGTGACACCCACCCAACCCCCGGATGAGCGAACCAATAAAGTCCAACTCTCAGTATAGTCTAACAGCCTAAAACCAGTGTGCAGAAATGTAAACTAGCAATCAACATAATCAAATCAACTCTATGAAATATAGCCTGCGGAAAATCCCTCCCCATAGAATCTGAAAGTCATCCTACCAAAAATATCTACCAAAGATAGAGTACAGAGATACAGCCTCAAAAGTAGAAATAGTCTAAGCCCAAAACAAGTGGGCTACAACTCAATAGATAGAATTTAAGGCAGCTTGGTCGAACAGCTCACCCTTGATATCTCAAAGTGCCAGGCCGACAAGTGAGGTCGTGCGTCAACTGCCGGAAGATTTCCTATACTCACAAAAAGACAAGCAAGTGTAGTATCAGTACACAACCACCGTGTATTGATAGGATCATCAGTCAGTTCCAAATAAACAGTGTATGAGTAGTACAATAATCCAGTAAAAGTACGGAAACACACAGGCAAGTCAACAGGTACTCCTAGGCTACAAGTCTCTACCTAACTTGTCCCACAGGTAAACCACTTCACAGTTATGATCAATAATCCACAACAATAACAATTATACCTCATTACATATTCTGGACCCATCGTGGATCTCCTCTAGACAACACCTAAGTGTCAGACAAACAACCCGGTCTACACCAAGACCAAACTCATAAAGCAATGTAACAACCCAGCCTCTCAAGGGCCAAAATACACAACCACAATTCATAAAAACAACCTAGTCCACTCAGGGAACCATTAATAAAGATTCAACAATATAATAAAGTAAACTCATACTAGGCGTGGTACCCGAGCCAACCGTTAGTGTTATCCCATACTAGGCATGGTACCCGAGCCAATCGTTAGTATTTTCCGTACTAGGCGTGGTACCCGATCCAACCGAATATCACATAAATCCACAGTCAAAAACAATGAACAATCAACACTTGTAAACCAACAAGCAATAACACTTAGTTCATTTCACAAGACTGAAAAAGGACTTTTGGACATTCCTAAAATCATTCCCTAAGCAATGCAAACCATACAAATACTTAGACATGAGTACATAACACACAATGCATACATGAATCAATAACCATCACGTACCTCGAATAAGCAAGCTCTATAGTGCCGGAGCTTTCCCTTTTTCAGGATCCCTTACTTGTTCTTGGTCTAGAAACAAATATACAGTAACCAAAAATCAATAGTTATGGCCTACAAATTATACGAATTATGAAAAATTTCAAACCCCAGGCCAACCATGATCATTCCACTCATTCTCGGGCTCTCCCATCATTAATTCACCTAAATTCATCATTTTTACGGACTCTCCTAGATAATTATGGCTAAGTGATCACTACCCATTACCAAGAATCAAGACCCAAGAATTCTAGCACCCTAGAATCCCCTTTTTCCCCGGATTCTACCATTCCTAGGTCATCCCAACCTTTCTCCAAGTCCACCCTTAGCAATTCTATAGCATAGAAAATATATCACAGAGTTTGGGGAGTAGAATCCTTACCTTTAGGATGAAAAATGGTGGAAAACGGATGAAAATAGCCTAAAATTGCCCTCTTCTTCTCCCAAAATATTTTAAGAAAAACTGAACTGTTTTGGGGAATTTCTACATTAAATCCTGTCATGCTCCACTATAGCGGTCCGCTCTGCTATAGCGGTCCACTCGGCTATAGCGTTACCTCCATAGCGGAGTCATCCGCTATAGCGGTTCCTCCATAGCGGAGTAATTCGCTATGGCGGAGGCTGACCATCATTGACTTCCGCTGTAGCGGTAATTTTTCCTCTATAGCGGAGGACGCCATGGAAGAGTGTCAACCGCCGTAGTAGTTGACACAAGATAGAAAGTCGAAAAATCTCCAAATCTGGTCTATTTTACAACACACTTATTTTTTTGACATCCTGGAATAACCCCTTCACGTCAACCTTATTTTCGGGAGTTCTACTTATCCAAATTCAATTCCAAAAAGTTCTCCGTACTCCTTTATGTATTAGCTACAAGAACAACTAGCTCGAATCAAGACATCAAACCCAATCCTTACCTGAATATTTCTAGACCATATCTCACTCCAAATCTGGCCGAGACTAGCCTAGCCTAGACTTTTAAACTCCCAAACTTGAAGTTTTCTAACTCTAAAAATTGGCACGAATGGTTTTTCCATAATGACGGACCCGGTCGTTACATTTATAAAAAGGTCAACTACCATTTCCCACGTAGGAATGTATTATAAATTTATTTCTCCACTTGCTACTATGTCTCTCACAAAGTTATACTTGATGTCAATGTGCTTGGTCTTGTTGTGATACTTAGGATATTTTGTATATGTGATAGCCGCTTGACTGTCACAATATAAAATCATAAGACTCTGAGAATTGTTTGCAATATTTAAATGCTCAAAGAATCTCTTTAACCAAACAACTTCTTGTACTGCAGATGCACAAGCCACGAATTCAGATTCCATGGGTGAAAGGGCTGTGCAAGTTTGTTTCTTACTTTACCATGAAATAGCACCACCATTAAGTAAGAAAGTATAACCGAAGGTTGATTTTGTATCATTCCTATCACCAGCCCAATCAGCATATGTATAACCTCTCAGGAGTATATCAGATCCACTATAGCATAGTGAACAATTTGTAGTTCCCTTCAAGTAACGAAAAAATCTCTTCACTGCTTTCCAATTATCTCTTCCAGGATTGGATTGATACCTGCTAACCAGACCTATAGCATAACAAATGTCTGGATGTGTACACATCATAGCCTACATCAGACTTCCGATAGCACTAGAACATGAAACTCGAGACATGTCTTACTTTTCTTTTTCAGTCTTTGAACACATTTCAAGGCTTAAAGTTTCACCTCTTGATATTGGAGTAACCATTGTCTTACAATTATTCATTCGAAAGGATTCCAAAATTTTCTTTATATATGTTTCTTGAGATAGACTTAAAAACTTCATGGAATGATCTCTTTGAATTTTAACACCCAATATATAGTCTGCTTCACCCATGTCTTTCATATCAAATGGCTTTGAAAGCCATGACTTGACAGTTTTTACATACTTCAAATTATTTTCGACTAATAAAATATCATCTACGTAAAGAGAGAATTACAAATATTTTGTTGGACTTTTTCACATAGATGCAATGGTCTTCATCGATCATGGTGAAATCATATGAAATCACCTCCTTGTGAAATCTTTGGTAGCACTGTCTTGAAGACTGCTTCAGGCTATAAATTGATCTTTTTAATTTGCATGCTTTCTTTTCTTGGCCTTTAACAACGAAACCTACAAGTTGTTCCATGTTAATTTCTTTGTTTAGTTCTCTATTGAGAGAAGAGGTGTTCACGTCTATTTGGGGTAATTATAGATCCAAACGTGCAACAATAGCCAAAAGTAACCGAATAGAGGTAAACTTCACAACTGGTAAAAAAGTTTTCTCATAATCTATTCCAGATTCTTGAGTAAAACCTTTTGCCACCAATCGTGCCTTGTGTATTTTTATTGATCCATTTGATTTGCGTTTAATTTTGAGAATTCATTTGTTCCCAATAGCTCTATGCCCAGAATAAAGGTCAACTAGATCCCAGACTTTATTGATTTTCATGGACTCTAATTCTTCTTTCATCGCTTTCATCCATTCATCTTTTTCAGGACTCGATAAAGCTTCAGTCACAGAATTAGGTTCATCCAATTCTGTGAGAGATACCAAGAAAATATAATTCTCAATCTCATAAGATGGTTTAGGTACACCTTTTCTGGTACTCTTACATAATTAAAGTTCGGATTTCTTCATAGGACTTTGGGATTCAAAACTCCCACTTGGACCAGGAACCTTTTCTTGATCTATCGAATTATTAAGTATGTCCGACGATATTATCTGATCATCTAAATTTAATATTTTGTAAAGAGGCTCACTATCCTTTATTTCACCCTTTTTGGAAAAAAAAAATTCTAAATATGTGACATCTCGTGATTCAATTTCAGTAGTACTTTCGTCCTCTAATTCACCAATGAACACATACCCTTTGGAGTGTTTCGAGTATCTTATAAAGATACATTGATTTTCTTTTAGACTCAGTTTATCAAACTCACCAAAATGATTTTTTACATATGAAGCACAATCCCAAGGTCGTAGATCATTAAGATTTGGTTTATGACCAGTCCATAGTTCATAAGGAGTGGAAGGTACTGATTTAGAAGGTACTTTATTCAATATGTAGGCTGCAGTCAATAATTCGTCTCCTAAAAAAAGATAGGTAAATTCACCTGGGCCATCATGGACCTTGTCATGTCCAATAGTATTCTATTCCTTCTTTCAGCTACACCATTCTGTTGAGGTGTAAAAGAACAATCAACTGTTTGGTAATGCCCTTTTCAGTACATAATTCTTCAAACTGTTTTGATAAATATTCACGGTCTCTATCGGCTCTTAAAGTCTTTATACTTTTATCTAATTGATTCTCAACTTCATTGATATATCTTTTAAAGCATTCAAGTGCTTCAGATTTATGAGAAATCAAATAGACATAACCGAAGCGCATGAAATAATCAATGTAATGAAATATATAGCACCAGATCTTGCCCTCACATTCATTAGATCACAGATATTAGAATGAATTAATTGCAGTAGAAACTCAGCTCTTTTAGCCTTTCCAAAAGATTTACGTGTAATCTTTTCAGCAAGACAATTTTCACATGTTTGCATATCAATTTTAGAAAAAGAATCTAAATGCCCTTTCTTTGCCAACTTGTTCATACGTCTTGCCCTATGCGACCCAATCTCGTATGTCATGTAATAACATCTATATTATTATTACTAGAATAACATATCATTATACAAAGGTCAACATAGTAGTCATAAGTTGAAGGATTATAGTCTAAAATGATAAAACGATCATAACGATGTCCAAAATCATATAAAATATTGTCTAGAGTAATTCTAACACCATTGCGACTAAAAAATAAATCGAAACCAATATCTAAAAGAACAGACACAAATACTAAATTTCATCGAATCTCTAAAGCATATAGGACGTCACGCAACATTAAAGATCGGTCACTACGCAAGTCCACTTTGCAAGTTCCTATCCCTTTGACTTCAAGTCTTATATTATTTCCTACATATATTCACCTTGATTCAGGTGAAACTCGACGAAAATCTACAAATGCTTCTCGATCATAATTCATATGGTCGGTGGCTCCCGAGTCTATAATCCACATAGGATAAGATTCAGTTAGTAAAGCAGTGCTAGAAACATACGTAGCACTTAGAGATACGTTTAGAAATGCTACCTTCTTTGACTCGGTACAATCACTAGCAAAATGCCCTGGAACATGACAGTTGTAGCACTTCATCTTGCTTTTGTCTTTCTTCTTGAAAAAAGATTTTTCCTTCTTGGGATTCGGCTTATTCCTTTTCTTAGAGGGTCCTTCTCCGATCTTCTTACCCTTCCCATTCTTTTTCCAATTCTTCTTTCGCTTGAAGCCTGAAGATTTTGTGCCACTCGATTCTGCCATAAAGGCATTAGAAGCAGCTCTAGCAGCACCAAGCCGCTTATCTTCAAGTTTAGCATGACGGTCAACATCAGAAAAAGTTTTGATGCTATCATTGTGGGTTAGGATAACCTTTAAATATTCTCAATTGTTGAGAAGAGATCGGATCACTGCCTGAACCTGCTGCTCATCAAAGAGAACATGGCCAGCACTTTTGAGTTGAGCAATCATATTTGACATCACTCTAAGATGTTTTTTTTGATATTTTGATCATGACGCTTCTTATAAGTATCAAACTTGATAGTCACCTATTTAAGGCAGGTCACAGACGTACCCCTATATGTTCCTCGCAAGTGTTCCCACATGGCATGAGCAGTAGGAAATTCCTCACATTCATGAATGAGTTCATCAACCACAGAACTTATAATAATTTTACGTGCAGTGGAATCTTTCCTTTTTCAAGCTTTGTAAGTTTCGATATCTCTTCTGTGTTGTGCAATGTTACCCTCTTCTAGTTGACTTAGAACATGGTTTATGCCTTCAAGAGCGTTCTGCTCGTCTAGGACATATCATATTTTACGACTCAGATGTCGTAATTGTCACCATTAAATTTTTCACCTTTGTTTAAGTCAGCAATTATACTTTTTGATGTCATTTTGTTAATAAGAGACAATTTAAGCAAGTTTTACTCATCATTTTTAACTTTAACCATTTAAGCATGAGATATTCATACACTTCACTCAAATAAATCAGTTTTCATAATGACTTCATATTTAGTGTAGAATCGAAATGGTTACTAAGTATCCGATCATCATCTACAGTCTAAATTCCTAATCAAAAATGAAAATTATTTCTTAGTAAGTATATTAACAATGACTTTCTATTAAGTCTCAATCCATAAAAAAATTGAATTTAAATAAAGAAAGGCAAACTACATATTTCATATATTGAAAAACAAATTAACAATAACAAATTACAAGTCATTTAAAGATTAAAATCCTCCCACATGGCGTCAAGACAATGAATATACACTCTAAAAGACTGACTAGGTCAAACCTCATGATAAATGTCATTTAATCTACCACTCCAAGGCTCACGAAGAGCGTCTTTTAGATAAACTAAAGCATGTCAATCCGTGATTTTAACTTAATCAGTCAGTTCAGCCCATTTCAATTCAAAAAGATGAATAAAATCACAGGTTGAAATACTAGGAGACATCTTGAAGACTTAAACTCTTTAAAATTCTTCTCTTTCTCTTCGAATAGCCCATCGATTCCTTAACAGATTTTGTGTCACCCTTGAAACACCAATTCGTATGATTTCACGCCCTCGAAAACTTGTCCTACGGCGACGTGCTCTTCTACATTATCTCTTTGCTCGATTTTGAGAACTCCCACTTGGAGTAATTCGAGTTTGTCCCTGTTCAACCATGTCTGAAATAGGAACAAGAAAACAATTAGAATGGTTATACCATTCAATGTGACAACATATATCACTATTACTTGTAGAAGACAAAATCTGTTTAAGGAACATATGGACTAAAGGAGATTATCTAGACTTAAAAGAATTTATTATTCATAATTCTTCAAAAACTATATTTTACTCATTTTTTAATCCGTACTCCCAAATTACATGCATAATATATCAACGAAAAACTAATAACGAGTAGATTATGAAAAATAAATTTCATATCTAAGTTTCAAATGAGTGAATCGCAAAATTCATTTCTACAGAACAGCCGATTAGCAAATTCTATAGGTATAGATTTTCTGAATCAAAAAGATCAATCTCCGAGTTCGAAGGGTAGAACAAGGGAAGGTCAAGGCTTTCCTCTCATTACTCTTTCCATGGCAAAGTCAAATTTACAGATGCTGACAATTAAAATATACTAATTAAATATTTATAGCAAAAAAATAAAAATTAATTTTGACCCATAAATAAAATATATATTAGTATTTTTAAAAATCTGTCATTCATTATTTCTCAAAAAGAAATAATCATTATAGAAATAGCTATTTCACTAGTTTCCATAGACTAGTATTTTATGATTTTCAAGGAAAATAGTACCAACAGTTCACGTTATTCTATGAAAAAATTAGAGGAATATGATCCTTTTCAGTAAATAAAAAAATATTAATAAAGGGGTACAAGAACTATACATTTTTCCAAATTGAAAATAATATAGAGAAACTCTTTTATAACAAAATTATGGTCATGGAAAGTGAGTTACTTTTCCGTCAGTCAAGAAAAACAGAAAAAAGCTGAGTAGTTTTCAACCACGATTTTTTCTTTCTAATTTTTAATTCTCAATTAAATAATGAAAAGTAGTACACTTCACTTTTTCTCTTTTTCATAACTTTATGATGGTACTCTGTATCTATTATTTACTATTTTTCTTCCCTTAAAAAAAACTTGCTACTCATCTTCCTTCATAAACAAGAAGAACTGGTTCTTGACCAAAAAAAAATTCTTCCTCCATAAATAAGAAAATGGTCTAGATTCAATAAAATACACATTTTTTGCACTTCCATCCATATAGCAAAGATTCTATCATTTTACTATTATATATATCAAGCGTTTAGAGAATGGAAGCATTCAAGCAGAGAAGAACAAAAAACTTTTTGACGAGTTAAATTATAGATCTAAAATCTTCTTCTTTATAACAGGTAAGAACTCATACACAGACTCATAAATTTTATTTATTTATTTACACAAACTCGGCCGCCATGGCCCAAACGAAAGTAAAAAGACTTCTAGCTCATAGTTCAATTGGACATGTAGGTTATATTCGTACTGGTTTCTCATGTGGAACCATAGAAGGAATTCAATCACTACTAATTGGTATCTTTATTTATGCATCAATGACGATAGATGCATTCGTCATAGTTTTAGCATTACGGCAAACCCGTGTCAAATATATAGCTGATTTGGGCGCTCTAGCCAAAACGAATCCTATTTTGGCTATACCCGTCAAGTTTATCAACTTTTTGGAAAATGCTAAAAATAAAGATACCCCTATTGTCACTCCAAAAAACGCTTCCTAATGAACTGGACAATCACAAGGAATGGAATATTATCAAGCACCCTTCACTATTTCGGATAGTATTTATGGTTCTACCTTTTTCTTAGCAACTGGCTTTCATGGTTTTTATGTGATTATAGGTACTATTTTCTCGATCATATGTGGTATTCGCCAATATCTTGGTCATCTGACCAAGGAGCATCACGTTGGCTTTGAAGCAGTTGCATGGTACTGGCATTTTGTAGACGTGGTTCGTCTTTCTTTCATCCTCTCTGTCTATGGCCTATGCCAATTGGTCTTATTCGGATGAGTTGCATTTCATTTTCCTTTTGTTAGTTTATCAGTCAGGGTGGCGTCTTTTATAAGAAATTTCTCAGTGGAACTAAAAAAAAAAAGAGTTTGAGCACTTTTTTTTGGTTGACTTTTAGCCACACGCGGCGGCTATGCGCATGTGTCCCAAAGTGACGTATATTTTTTGGTAATGGGTATACTCGAGAGAAAAGCTTTTACATACCGCCCAAAGTCATAACATATTCCAAAGCTTGGTCAAAGTAGGGGCTTAGTACACCCTCGTTCATAAGGCTAAAGTCTATTTTCTCTAAGAAATCTAGGTCTTTGGTATCGTTGTGTATGTGAGTCGCAATGTCCTATATTGTAAGTCTACTGGGGAACCGAACCGCAAGCAAGCTGCATATCTTTCTTCTCTTTTCAAAGATGGGGCTGATGGGCCCCTGTTGAGATTCATTCCTCGTATCATCTAGGAGTGAATAGGGCTTTACGTACCCCACTGGCACTAGCCTAACGCCCTGCCTACTCGTCTTTAACTGGCTTATTTCCAGCTACATGATGGAAGTCCCCTCGGCCAATCGTCACTCGACAGCTCAAAGCTGACCGGTACAACCCGCGTGCTTGCCTACTCTTCTTTCACAGGCCTATTTCCAGCTACTCGGGAAGAAGAGGGTCAGCCAAACTGCGGTCCACTTTGTTTGCTGAGCAGACCACTCAGGCATTTTAGGAAAGGGAAGGGAACTTCTCACCCCGAGGGAGGCGGGAAGCTACCGCTTCTAGAATGGAAGCTTCTCCTTTACATTTTTAGAGCGTATCGCTATTTTGAAAGAAAAAAAAGGTTTATGGATGAAGTAATCGAAATGACAAGTGGTTACACTCAAAAAAAATAACTTGACAGAATCAAGTTACAAGATTTTTTTTTCACAGATATTTTATTTCAAAAGAATCAAGGTTAGTCTGGAAACAAATAACACATGCTCTGATATCATTGAAAGTAAATACAGAGCAAATATAATGAATTATGTATCTTAAATCGCAGCGAAAATTATTAATTTTGCTACCAAAATAATCGCTCAGATCTTCTTTGAATCTCTTTAGAAATAAAACATAATAAAGTTCTTTTGATTTTAAATGTTGATGTGAAAAATAAGAAAGAGAGTTTTTTTATTTTGTTTTACTTCTCTCTATTTTTCACGTATCTCTTCACTGAAGAAATAAGTACTCTATTTAAAGAGGAATTTTCAACTATAGTCATTCACTTATCCAAATAACTGTTCCCCCTAAAATTTAAAATAGAGATAACTTCCCATCAGAAGTTATTTTATCAAAACCTTTTCTTTAAACATATCGGGTCGGATCGGATCGGATCGGGCAACATGAACGATTCACGATCCAAAATCTAGCAAGATGAAAAAAATTATTATCCGATATATTTGAGTAAGAAATTCTCAATTTAAATGATTAGAAGTAGATGAGATAGTTAAATAAATGGCTCTTCTTTTGAATAGAAAAACGTTTTCAACATTTCAAGATGAAGTAGAGGGAAAGTGCACAAACAATCACTTTGGGGGCCTATTTAAAACGTTGTCTAAAATCATAATTTCTTTTGTAAATTTAGTCATTTCAAAATCAACTTCAGACATATATAATTAAATTGTATAAATATGTGTCTAAAATTAAAAAAATTGTCTGAAGTTTGACATATTGCTTATGCAAGCAAACTTCTAAACATATGTATGATTCAAAGTCAAACTTCAGACAATCTAAAAACAAGCAAATTTCAGATACTTTTGTCTTCAATTTTAATCAGAAAATCCCAAACATCAAAAGTACGGGTATAAAATTTTTGATATAAAAATATCTAATTGGAACATTGAAATAAAATCATTCTAGTAATAATTATAATATTAAAACAAAATCAATTATTACTCGTCCTCCATCTTTTTATTAGATTCTATAAAAAAGTAAATAAAATAATAATGTAAAAAAGACCTCGAGGATGTCAATGCAAAATTTCTTCGTACAAATATTGAGAATAAAAGTCTTAATTCAATGTTATAGTGTTCGATAATGTATTATTGAATTTTAAGTCTTTTTCTCTTCCTATATGGATGGATAACAACCCAATTTGAATCATCACACTCTTGCCTAAAGCTCACTATCATAGTGCATATGTAAAACTTCTTTAGGTCTTATTTCGTATACACAAGAGACAAATTTCAGCAGCCATATAAGAAAATTAGAGAAAATGTGAATTCTTGCGCAGAAGTTTCAGCCATAGAAACCCGCTTCAAATTGTTCGCTCATTTCTTGTCTGATTGAGCTGATTTTTGAACATATTGTTTTTCTCATCTTAATGATTGATTAAAATTGATAAAGGTGGATTTGAAATTTTGTATCGTCAGATTTTCAGCTCGTGAACAATGACGTATTTTGCTAATTTTGCTTTATTTTTTTTAAATTTTTTTAAAGCTATCTTTTATCTATTGTTGCTCATTATTTGACACTTTTTTGATGATCATTTTGAAGAATATTTTATAACTCTTGTTAATCATAGTGGAGCTTTGATACTGTGATTTGTACTCTTCACACTGAAGAAATTTTTCACATATATTTAATGTTTTATGTGATTAATTTATTTGTCTTATCATATTTATATTTGTTGATAATTAGTTGTTGTTCATACCTATCTAAACTTGTATTTGAGGTCTCCTCTTGGTTCAAATAGATTGAGAAAATTTAAACCTGATATTCTTTCACTGTTATCCTCTCATGCATTATGTTATTATTTGTTTTCCTCCAAAAAGTGATATCAGACCTTGTGATTAAGTTGATTGTCTAGTTGAATAATGGAGGCAAATATGAGTGATATAACATTTTTAAATGATAATAGTTATCATGTTTCAAAAAGGCAAGATGAAAAATATTCTATTTGTCAAATTTAATATGGTGTATTATCGATAATTTTTAAAATTAAATAAAATTGTATCAAATTTTTAATTTTATATTGACTTTCTGTTTAATTATTAAAATTTCGTTAAGCTTGAAGTCGTATATTATTAAAAATTATTGTCACAATAATAAAATAACAATCATCTGTTTAATAGCACATATGTTTGTCAGTTTGTCAATTATCAATAAACATATTTAAATTTATTAAAAGAATTTCTATAACGCCAAACAAATAACTTTGAATTAATATTTACATGACAAAAAAAATTAAAAAATGACAAAATTAAATAGATCAAATCGATATATATATATATATATATAGTTGTTGTTTGTTTCCCCCCAAAAAGTGATATCAGAATTAAGTTGATTGTCTAGTTAAATAATGAAGGCAAATATGAGTGATATAACATATTTAAATGATAATAATTATCATATTTCAAAAGAAAAGATGAAAATACTCTATTTGTTAAATTTAATATAGTGTATTATCGATAATTTTTATAATTAAATAAAAGTGTATCAATTTTAATTTTATATTGACTTTCTATTTAGTTATAAAATTTAGTTAAGCTTGAACTCGTATATCATTGAAAAATTATTGTCACAATAACAAAATAACAATTATAAAATAGTATATATGTTTGTCAGTTTGTCAATTATCACTAAACATATCTAAATTTATTAAAAAAAATTCTATAACTCCAAACAAATAACATTGAATTAATATTTACATGACAAAAAAAATTAAAAAATGACGAAATCAAATAGATCAAATCAATATATATATACACATATATACAACAACAACAACAATAACATAACCAGTGGTATATATATATATTTAATATGTTTGATTTAATTTTGATAAAAATTAAATCAAACCGTCTGATGTACACCTCTACTTGCTTGATTATATATTTAAAAGTGAAAAGTTATTTTCACTCATATTTAAAAAAAAAAAAAGAAGATATCCAACCATAATTTATTTGATATGAAAATGACACGAGTTGAACAAAAATGAAAAAATATGATCAGCAAGAATTTAAATATTGATGTCGATTTATTTGAAATTAAGATGCGATTGTATAATCAAATACAATTTGAAAAATATTAAAAGGTTGGGAGTAAAAATATATTTGCTTAAAGTACTCTTAAGAACATGTTTTTCAATCGTGCCTTATGTCTTTCTATTGATCCATTCGATCTGCTTTTGACTAATTAAGATCTGATAGTGAAAATTACAATAACAATAGCAATTACAATTAAAAAAATTACAAAGAAAATAAATTATCTTCTTGGCTGAGACTCGAATATCTCGCTCTCTTTAAGGAGATTCAAGCCCACTGCAGCACATGTTTTCACCGATCCAGCAGTAGTCTTCTTGACTTGTCCTCTCCAGGATACAACAACCCACACACAAAGTATAACTCAACAAACTCTGGACAAGAGTTGAGTCCAAAGCTTCAACACAAGAACACCTTCCTTCAACTAATAAAACTCTCTTTTTTACTAACTCTTTTGCACTCTATATTATCTTGTACCCCACAAAATATGCAAGATACCTCTATTTATAGGAGAGGTATTCATCTTAGTATTGAATAGGAAGAATAAATTTGATAGATAAATAGTCTAGGAGTTACATGAGTTACAAGAAATGAATGGGTAGAATAGTGGGAGAATAAAAGTTAATGGTTATGGGAGTTATAGGAAAATAAAAAGTCATCTTCCAGCGACTAACTTTGGTTGCTAAATGCAACATTATGACTTACAATGTAACATTCAACCATCACTAACGTATGACTGAATAAGGGCAGCATAAAGACAAAATTTAAGTAATATAATGTGTCTCTCTAAATGAGAATAAAGAACCCATAAAATGTCACCAACGGACAAAAGAGAAAACTGCCCAAGTGACTGGAAATTGACACAAATTAATATTTTAATAATTAATATTAAAATATTCAAAATCCATCATTTCCCCACTCATTTTAATATTGGAATAAGAGATTCTATCAGCTGAAGGAAGACTACTATGCATAATGAAGGTGTGCTCTGCATTGAACCTCCACTTAATAAAATAATAATTTTTATTCCAGAGTCGTAGTGGTCTCAGACTTGAACTATGACTGCTTAAGGGAAATAAAAAGCCATTGCTTACACATAATAATCAAGGTGTTATCATGAACTTTATAGCCAGCATATTACGGCCTTGTGCTATTCCGATTTTCATGAGTGCTTTTGAGAATAAGCCCAATTCTCATAGGAAGTGGCCTACTTCCACACTCACATAGGTGAAATCTGTCGAGGGTGCTCCTGTAAGTTCACACCCCACTCATACGAGCTACAGATTTTCATTAAGAGTTTTTTAAACTCAACCTCCACAAACTATTACAAGAAAATAAAATGCACTCACATCATAGGGAGAAAAAATTTAATAGTGCATTTTTCACAACAAGTCATCATGTGATTCGTTTTTCCCTTTGAACCTGGTTATAGGATCTCTAGTCCCCAGGTTGGGTTTCCTCACATATTACTTATGAATTTATAGGCTTCAATCTCATCCCCCTCGATGTGCTCCATACCTTTTCTCTTGCTAAGGCCTTAGTAAGTGGATCTGCAAAATTATCATCAGATTTGACATAATCAACATTAATGGTACCATTTGTCAAATATGATTTCACATTACTGTGTTTTCTCCTTATAGGTCTGGATTTACCATTATAATAACGATTTTGAACTCTACCAATCGCAGCAATGCTATCACAATGAATTAAAATAGGAGGAACTGATTTTTCAAAATAAGGTATTTGAAATAATAAATCTCTCAACAAATTCGTTTCCTCACTAGCTGAAGCTAAAGCAATTAGTTCAGCCTCCATGGTAGAGTTAGCAATAATAGTTTGCTTTTTAGGATTCCAACAAATAGCACCACCTCCCAAAGTAAAAATATAACCAGTAGTAGATAAAGAATCACCTGATAAGGTATTCCAATCCGCATCTGAAAAGCCTTCAAGTACAGCGGGATATTTTTTATAGAAAAAATCACAAGTTTTTGTTCCAATTAAATATCTCATAACTCTCGTTATAGCATGCCAATGTTAATTACCTGGCTTGCTAGTAAACCTGCTAAGTACTCCTACTGCATATGCAATATCAGGCCTAGTGCAATCAGTCAGATATCTCAAACTTTCTATTATGCTAGCATATTCCTTTTGATTTATCACATCATTTTCGCTTTCAACGGGAAACAAGTGAACACTAGAATCAAAAGGAGTTACAACATGCTTGCAATCAAGAAAATTATATTTTTTCAAAAAAATTTCAATATAGTGTGACTGGTCAAGGAAAATTCCATCACTTGTTCTAGTAATTTTTATTCCTAGAATAATATTTGCCTCACCAAGATCTTTCATCTCAAAATGGCTTCTAAGAATATTTTTAGTCTCACTAATAACATTAATGTTAGAGCCAAAGATCAATAAATCATCAACATATAGGCAAATAATAACATGTGAATTATTCCAAGACTTATGATATATACACTTATCACACTCGTTTGTTTTAAAACCATTTTCAATCATGCAGGAATCAAACTTTTCATGCCATTGCTTTGGTGCATGTTTCAAGCCATATAGGGATTTAGTAAGTTTACATACTTTGCTTTCTTGGCCTGCTTCAACAAAACACTCGGGTTGTTCCATATAAATTTCTTCATTAAGGTCTCCATTTAAAAAAACAGTTTTTACATCCATTTAATGAATTTGTAAATCAAAAATTGCAGCTATAGCAATTAAAAGTCTAATGGATGTAATTCTAGTTACCGGAGAAAAAATATCAAAAAATTCTAGGCCTTCTAGTTGCTTAAAACCTTTTGCAACTAGTCTAGCCTTGTATTTATCAACAGATGCATCCGATTTTAACTTTTTTCTTAAGACCCATTTACACCCAATAGTTTACAACTCGGTAGTAAATCAACTAACTTTCAAGTTTTATTGGATATTAGTGATTCCATTTCATCATTTACAGCCTCTTTCCAAAATATAGAATCATGTGAAGATAAAGCTTTTTTTAAAGTGAGAGGGTCATTTTTAATATTAAAAATATAAAAATCAGGACCAAAATCTTTTTCTACTCTAGCTCTTTTACTTCTTCTTAATTCAAAATCAACATTTTTTTTGTTTCTCAAAATAGAAGTAGAAGAACTAGGTAGTGACAAAATATTTTCTTCAATCTTTTGACCCCCACTATTTTTAGAATCAAAAGGAAATTTATTTTCATAAAAAATAGCATCACCTAATTCTATTATAATATTATCTTCAAGATTAAAAAATCTATAGGTTGTACTATTTGAAGCATAACCAAGAAAAGCACAACTAGTAACTTTTTTACCCAACTTAGTAATTTTAGGATCCATTAGCCTTACAAAAGCTAAACAACCCCAAACTCTAAGATATCTCAAATTTGGCTTATGGCCTTTCCACAACTCAAAAGGTGTTAATTTAATATTTTTATGAGGCACACGATTCAACACATAACAAGCAGTTAAAATAGCTTCACCCCAAAAATTTAGAGGTGCATTTGACTCAATAAGCATGGCATTAGTTAATTCAACCAAAGTTCTATTTTTTCTTTCTGCTACACCATTAGATGAAGGAGAATAAGGAGGAGTAGGTTCATGAATTATTCTCAATGATCTAACAAAAGAATTAAATTCATTTGACTCATATTCACGGCCTCTATCACTTCTAATTCTTTTTATTTTTCTACCAAACTGATTTTCAACTTTATGGAGAAAAATTTTAAAATTTTCAAAAGCATCACTTTTATTTTCCATCAAGTAAACATATGTATACTTAGAAAAATCATCAATGAAAGTGATAAAATATCTATTTCCTCCACGAGTTAAAATTTCTCCAAGTTCACAAATATCAGTATGAACTAACTCTAATAAATCAGTTTTTCTTTCAACTTGAAAATGAGGCCTTTTAGTGATTTTGGCTTTACTACAAGCCTCATATTTTTCAAAATTCTTTTTAATCACTGGGATTAATCCTAAACTACTCATGATTCCCACATAACGATCATTAATATGACACAAACGAGCATGCCAAAAATTAGTAGAAGAAAGCATATAAACAGAAGTAGAAACTTTATTCATTTCAACATTCAACTTGAACATCCCATCACATGCATACCCCTTTCCCACAAAAATACCCTTTTTCACTATTACATATTGATCAGATTCAATAATCTGCTTGAAGCTTGCTTTATTAAGAAGAAAACTAGACATCAATTTTTTTCTCATCGAAGGAGTATAAAGTACATCTTTTAAAGTAAGTACCCTTCCAGAGGTAAAACAATTCGACATCTCCCTTTCCAAGTATTTGAGTGGTATGAGAATCACCAAGCATGATGATTTTGGGCTCTTCAAAAGGAGTATAATTTTTAAACCAATCTTTGTCATAGAAGACATGACGGTTTGCACCAGAATCAGCCCACCATCCATCAACATTCTCCACCATGTTTATGTCTGTTATCACCGCCACAAATGGTTCTTCGGTAATGTTTGTCTGAGGTATAGGCTCACGTTTCCGAAATTTACAAAATCGAGCAATATGCCCACTTTTGCCACAGACAAAGCATGGTCCCTGATCTTGAACATGTTGATTTTGTTCTTGGTTATTTCCACCATTATTATTCTTGGGAGGTCTACCATTATTTTTCTTGAATTTTTTCTTCTTAGGCTTCAAAAAAGTATTTTTGTTAGTATCGGGGGTAGCATTATTTGAAGTAACTAAATTTACCTTTGTGATGTTGTTCTCTTCTGTTTGTAAAAGTGCATCTTGGCCCCTTGCTTCTTCTTCCATGCGGATTCGCATTATCAATGTCTCAAGAGATGTTTCCTTTTGTTTGTGGTGCATAGTTTTTTGAAATTCCTTCAAAGAAGGTGAAAGTTTATCAACTATGCCACAAACAATAAGGTTATCTCCAATTTTGATCTCCTCAGACCTGAGCTCTCCAACAATCATTATAAAATCTTGAGTTTGGTCTACCACTGATTTGTTGTCCACCGTTTGAAAATGAAAAAATCTGCTAGCGGCATATTTTTTCGCTCATGCCTCCTCGGTATCATACTTACTCTGCAATGCTTTTCAAATTTTCTTTACACTAGAGTAAGTTCTATCATAATAATCATAAAAATTATCAGATAGACAATTTAGTAAAAAATACTGACACTTATAGGAATCACCATCGTACTTTTCAACTTTTTCTTGAAGAGAAATAAGTTCTTCATCATTCATGAAAGTATTATCTACTTCATTTGGATTCTTCTCACTTAACACATATGAAACATTGAGAAGACTTAAATAGAAAAGTACTTTACCCTTCCACCTCTTGAAATGGGTACCGTTGAACCGAAATGGCTTGTTAAGATCTCCCATCTTGACATCCGCGGATTTTTCAATTGTAGCCATTATTGAATCTCCTTAAAATTGATTGTGAAAATTACAATAACAATAGCAATTACAATTGAAAAAATTACAAAGAAAATAAATTATCTTCTTGGCTGAGGCGCGTATATCTCGCTCTCTTTAAGGAGATTCAAGCCCATTGCAGCAAATGTTTTCACCGGTCCAGCAGTAGTCTTCTTGACTTGTCCCCTCCAGGATACAACAGCCCACACACAAAGTATAACTCAACAAACTCTGGACAAGAGTCCAAAGCTCCAACACAAGAACACCTTCCTTCAACTAATAAAACTCTCTTTTTTACTAACTCTTTTGCACTCTATATTATCTTGTACCTCACAAAATATGCAAGATACCTCTATTTATAGGAGAGATATTCATCCTAGTATTGAATAGGAAGAATAAATTTAATAGATAAATGGCCTAGGAGTTACATGAGTTACAAGAAATGAATGAGTAGAATAGTGAGAGAATAAAAGTTAATGGTTATGGGAGTTATAGGAAAATAAAAAGTCATCTTCCAGCCACTAACTTTGGTTGCTAAATGCAAAATTATGACTTACAATGTAACATTCTACCATCACCAACGTATGACAGAATAAGGGCAGCATAAAAACATAATTTAAGTAATATAATGTGTCTCTCTAAATGAGAATAAAGAACCCATAAAATATCACCAACGGACAAAAGAAAAAACTGCCCAAGTGACTATGGAAATTGACACAAATTAATATTTTAATAATTAATATTAAACTGTTCAAAATCCATCAAGTTCTTAAACATGCTTATATGTGTAGTTTTTCCTTTTTATTAGTTCATACTTAAATTGTGTCCTATTTACATTACCCTCGTGAACTATAATTTTAAAGTACTAAAATCCCTTCCTTGATAAATAACAAAATTTGTGTTGATACCTCCTTATAGGTGCGTGGGGCAGAAAAGTCATTTACATAACTTTTATAACGGTTAATAAACTCGTTAATTAAGCTAGAAAGTCAATTATTTTTTAATTTTATTTTTGTTACTTTTTTGTTGTTTGTTGTTTTCTTTAGTAAGGTCTTCTTCTACATCCTTTTCACTTTTTTCTTACATCTGAAATTCGTTGGGTATGTATATGTAGGTACATTTGAAAATTTTCTTCCTTTTTTTCAATCTCAAGAAACGATAAAATTAAAGACTATATATAAATTGAAATCATGATAAAATCAAATTAAATAAGAGATGGTTTGCTTCAATTTCTTTAAAATCAGGGATCTCTCAAGTCTCAACAAAATGATACAAAACGACGTCCTTTATGTTTTTTCTCTTCACCTTTTTTTATCTTCCCTTTTTATTTTTAATTCATTTTACTTTTAACTTTTATTTTTCTTTAAATTTATATTTTAGTAAAATCATAAAAAAATCAAAATGAAATCTTAAGAAAAAAATAACACGTGTAGTGTCACTTAGCAATTTTTAAGCTTTTTCGGACAGTAAACACGTGTGCATAGCATAGATGAGCATGGGGATTTTAGCACTTGAAAGTTAATTATAGTTCATAAGGTAACATAAATAGGACACAGTTTAAATATGAAATTGATAAAAAAGTGTAATACTTTAGGGGGTTTTGATCCATTATCTAAATTTATTATTTCTTCTATTTTAATTTATTTGTCTTAATTAGACTTGGTATAAAATTTAAGAAAAAAATAATTTAATATTATGATTTTAAATTAAAGATAGGTGCAATGTATCAAAATGTCATTTGAATTTTATGATCTTAAATATGTCATGCAATCATTTGGGGGTAAGAGTTACTAAAAATAAAAAAAATAATTAGACTTAAAAGGAAAGTAAGATAAATAAATTAAAATGGAGAGAATATTTGCAAATGCTAATGATCAATCTAAACTTCTTCTTTTTTAATAATCGTGGTGTCCGATCAATTTGCATGCACCTCAACTAATTTCGGATACCTATCATCTCCCACTAGCAACATGTTATATAGAATATTCTTACGAATCGAAGAAAATGACGAAGATTTACAATAGCTTCTTATCAAACAGACAAAAGAAAGAGGACATGCGAGAATAAATAATAGAATAGAAGAACACTTTGATCGGAGGCAGATTTCGAGTTGGTAGTTTGACTTCTTCTCTTTCCCTACTTACGATAATACCAATAACGGGTTGTGTTGTTGTATCTGGTATCTCTGTCCATCAATATTAGAATAAATGAGAAGAAATTATTTAGGGCCTGTTTGAAAAGTCACCCTCAAATTGAATTTGGTGTAATTTGGTGTAATTACACTGTTTGACATGTTTGATTAGCTAGATAATTACTCATCATGGGTTTAATTGGCAAGGGGCAATTACACTCTCCAATTTACAAAGGAGAGTTGTGAATTGCTGGTAATTACAAGCTGAGTACTTTTTAATTTCATTCTTTTATTTTTATTTTTATTTTTTATTACTTAAATTCTTTTATATTTTTATTTTTCTAAAATTTTAAAAAATATATTTTTTAATTTTATATTATTTGTATTTCATTTCCTTCTCATTTCACAACCTTTACTTCTTGTGATTCCACACAATTGTTCGTATTATCTATTTTATATTTATTTTATACTTATTTTTTTCATTTAGCATAATTTAGTTAGTATTCTAATTTTTAAATTAAAGTAGAGTTCATTGCTGATAAGGTTATAGACTTAGGTTTTCCTTTTCTTTTGAATCATATTTATGTACGTTATGTTGAAATTTGACATAAGAGTATTATTTTAATTTTTTTGTTTTGAATTTTGAACTTATGTTATATTTTTAGTTTCAATTTATTTGCTTACTAGTTTTGACTTGATATTTCACATTGCAGACCATTCATTTTTTAGTTAGAATTGATAGATTATCTTTTTGTCAAATGTTTTAATAATTTTATGATATTATATTTATAATATTAATCTTTTTGTCAAACATACATTTCATGATGTTCTTAAAAATCATGTACTTTATGTTTTTTATAATTAATTTAATTAAAATATATTAATTTAAAAAATATAAATTAATTATTTTTTAATAATATTAGTTAAGAACATATGTTTATTAATTAATATATTTCAAAAGATAATATATATATCTTAAATATTTAATTTAATACTTTATTTATAGAAGCCCTTATTTGTTTAATATAAATTTTTAGTTTTTGATGATCAATTTTTATTTTAAATTTTAATATAACCATGTGATTACACTTGTGCAACCAAACAGTACACTTGTAATTATATTGTGGCAAACAAACAGATCATTGCAATTACTAGGCTGTGTAATTACTTGGCTGGTAATTACATCAATTCCAATTACCAGGTGGCTTTCCAAATAGACCCCTTTGTCTATAGAGATTTGAACTTGAAACCTCATGATTTTCAACTCACTTCATTAATCACTACTCCTTCCGTCCTATTTTATTTGCACACTTTTCTTTTACACGCATATTAAGAAATAATAAATAAGAAGCTTGTTTTACTAATTTATCCCTTAAAAAAACTTCTTTGAAACTTTACAAACAAATGTGAACACTTTCAAAAAGAATTAATTGCAAGGGTAATATGAAAAAAATTTAATTAATGCTTTCTTTATTTAGTAAGGTGGTCAATTAATATGGGACAACTATTTTTAGTATAGTGAACAACTAATATGGGACAAAGGGAGTAAGTCACACCCGAAGTGTCTAATATTTACAATTATTAAGATACTACTCTCTTCATTAATTTTTATTTGTTCATTTTGAATTTTGCACACATTTTAAAAAAATAATAATTAATATGAAGAATAAGAAATTAATATTAAAAATAAATAATAAAAAAATTATATTTTTTAAATATATTAAATATAACACATAAAAGTAAATATATTGAATAAGGGAATATTTATGATCAAATGAGTTGTTCCAAAATAGAAAAAATCTATAAATATTTAAGGCATAGTGATTTGAGGGAGGGTGGAAGATGTAATAAGTAAGGCCTAGTGAATAGGGACAAAGGTTAGAGAAGATTGTGAGGCTCAGGTGAATTTGGCTCTCTATAAATTCTCTGACCTTTGGATCAGAAAAAGAGGCACTTTTGATTCACTTACAACCTCACACTCCCTCTTCCATTGTCTTTTTCCCAACATGCCCATCACTTCCCATTTCTGTGGTTCTCATTTGTCAATACATTTGCCTTTCCAACCAAACCCTTCCTTGTTTATTTCCTCCCTTAATTAATCTTTCTATTCAATAATCCATATTAGTTGAACATGTTTGAGGTTTTATAATGTTTTAAGTAATTAATTGATCTATATAAGAAGAACTCACTATTTATTATTTTTGTCTTAAAATTTGAATTATACTCCATTTAAATTTATACCCCCTTTGTTTTAGTTTCCTTATTTGATTTTGTTTTGATACTAAATTTATTTAAATAGTTTTTTTTGAGTTTTGTGATCTTAAATTAAAGACATGTAAAATATATTAAAATATTTTTTAATTTATAATTTTAAACATATTAAGTGAAAAATTAGAATTAAAAAGTTGTTAGGTACGAAAAGATATATTCTTTTTTAAAAGAACTAAAAATTGGAAAATAAATTGAAATGAAAGGAGCATATGGTAGTACTTCCCCCATTTCAAAAAGAATTACCTATATTGACTTGACATGAGTTTAAGAAAATTTAGTAGACTTTTGAATCATGCGATTTTAAATTAAAGATATTCATATGTATCAAAATGCTTTTTAATCTTGTGATCTTAAACATGTCATGTGAAAAGTTAAAATTAAAGTGTTGTAAAAAAAATTATTCTTTTTTTAATAGACTAAAAAGAAAAATAAGTCTTTTTTTTAAAAGAGAGGGAGCAATATTTATTTTCAAGCAAGGGTAATTGGTATACTTCCTCCGTCTCATATTAGTTGATCAATTTTCTTTTTACACATATTAAAAAATCATAGATAAAAAAATAATTTTACTAATTCACCCCTTAAAAATCTTCTTGAAACTTTATAATAAATGTGAACACTTTAAAGAAGAATTAATTGTAAGGATAATAAAAAAAAAATTTAATTAACACTTTCTTAATTTAATAAGTGACTAATTAACATAAAACAACTATTTTTAGTATAGTCACCTATTAATACGGGAAAGAGGAGTATCAACTTAATCGACAACTAGACTACAATGTTGAGTGCTCTTTAGTCATTTCACTCTTCCATACTCTCCTCCCGATCCCAAAACCCCTTGACTTTACCTTCTCGGGTCAACACGATGTATCTCCATCAAATGAAATCATGCCACGTATTGTTAGATCAGCAAAATCAGACACTTCACCGTTGATATGTTGCCACGTGGAAATGCGCATGTTAGCTCAAACTTCATTCGGCGTATTTTTAGCATCAAGAACAGTGACGGACTGTGCAAGAAGAAGCCTCTTTTTCACACAGAGACGGAGTTCACTATGCGACACAACAAGACCAGATCAAGCTGGCTCTGTCTTTTGCCGTATATTCCAAACCCCATCACCACCGTCAGATTTATAATTGAACGGCCCAGATTCACCCAACAGATTTACTCAACTCCTTTATTATTTCTGCCAGATTTTCTCTTTCACTTCTCTGAGTTAACAGATCTCTGAACCCCACTTAGCCATCACAAAAGATGGCGTCTTTGGCCCTCACCTCCGCCATCAACCTCCGTCTCCGGCCAAACCCATCTCAGAAACCACTCATTTCCATCTCCCAGTCCCTACAATTCACCACATCTTCATTCAAGAACCCCATAAATCTTGGAAAAAGTTTGAATCTTGGAAAAAGATTGAATCTTGAGAAATCAAGAAGGGTAATTGTAAAGGCATCAGCATCATCTTCTTCTGCTCCTGCAATAGTGCCACAGCAGCAGCCACCATGGCAAGGTGCAGCAATTAAGCCTTTGATTGCTTCTATAGCAACTGGAGTTATCCTCTGGCTTGTACCTGCACCTGCTGGTGTAACAAGAAATGCATGGCAATTGTTGGCTATCTTTCTTGCTACAATTGTTGGGATTATTACTCAACCTTTACCACTTGGTGCTGTTGCTCTTATGGGTCTTGGTGCTTGTGTATTGACTAAAACTCTTACTTTTGCTGCTGCATTCTCAGCTTTTGGTGATCCAATTCCATGGTTAATTGCTCTTGCATTTTTCTTTGCTAGAGGGTTTATTAAAACTGGATTAGGGAATAGGATTGCTTATCAGTTTGTGTCATTGTTTGGTAGTTCTTCATTGGGGTTGGGTTATAGTTTGGTTTTCAGTGAAGCCCTTTTGGCCCCTGCTATTCCTTCTGTTTCTGCAAGGGCTGGTGGGATTTTTCTGCCATTGGTGAAGTCACTATGTGTGGCTTGTGGAAGTAATGCAGGTGATGGAACTGAGCATAAGTTGGGATCTTGGTTGATGCTTACTTGTTTTCAGACATCTGTCATTTCATCCTCCATGTTCTTGACAGCTATGGCTGCTAATCCTTTGAGTGCAAATTTGACTCTCAGTACAATTAATCAGACAATTGGGTGGATGGATTGGGCTAAGGCAGCCATTGTTCCTGGTTTGGTGTCTTTGATTGTGGTTCCATTGTTGTTGTACATCATTTATCCACCTACAGTGAAGAGTAGCCCTGATGCTCCTAGGTTGGCTAAGGAGAAGTTGGAGAAGATGGGGCCAATGTCTAAGAATGAGATTATTATGGCTGGAACTCTGCTTCTTACGGTAAGATAAAAATGATTAATTTGGCTGTCTGGTCACATTTGTTTAAACTTGTCGATTGAAAGTAGATATGTATTTATTCATGTGGATTTATGAAAATATCTGAACTAAGGAATAACCATAAGTAGATATGATTTGGATGTAAAAAGGGCAGCCGGTGCACAAAGCATCCCATGTTCACGCATGGTTCGGGGAAGGGACGCACCCACAAAGGGTGTGATGTAGACCTATGTTGCTCGAACTCCTCAAAATTGTCTGCATGTATGTGTCGATTCCTTCAAAAGTAGTGCATTTTGAAGGATCCGACACGGATACGGCATCATTTCTGGGGACTCGGAGCAACATAGATGTAGACAACCTAAGATTAGGATGTAAATTAAGATTTTAAATTTATGGGATTAAGTACATATTAATGCTTGGTAGAAGGGAGGATTATGCTATGACGCGGACGTGTAAAGCCCTATAGAGTGTGTTTTTCAATGAGCTATAATTTTACCATTCTTAATTCTAGTGTTGTTGCTCTGTTGGACTAGCTAATGATCCTATTATACCTTGCAAAGACATGAAAATGTAGTCAAGAGCCAGTGAAGCTGCATCAATGCTGGCCTTTTGTTAATATGCATTATTAGTTTGTCCCTTTCTGGATGCCGCACTTCTCATTGAGTTTAACTTATCCTTGAGAAAACGTCGATGGCCAAGCACTTCTCTCTTGTTCACTAGATGTTGGTTCATTCATCACAGATTATTGAACAGAGAGACACAGAATGCCGTGACACTGAGTTTTGAGTGATCAATATATATATGCATTTTCTTCCTTGACCTTTTTAGCGCATCTCGTTCCAGCTTAGAAAACAATCTTTTAATTAGTTTTGATCAAATTTAGTTTAGACATCTCATTTAGCTGACAGCTGGTGATACTCTACTGTACTTTTTGTACGTTCATCATATTTGGCGGAGACAACTTATTTGTCTAATATCTGGTGAAACTTTCATACATTGTTCCTTTTATACGAGTTCTTTTATCTTTAGCCGTTCTGTGTTTTTATTCTCAAGTACATCTCATAATTGTTTCCTTTAGACCTCTACCTTGAACATATCTGGGTTTACCCTGCAGCCCTGCCATAGACATTCACTTGTATTATTGTCACTATTGTTCTTTTTCTTTTTGTCAAAGTCTATCTGGAAGTGAGGTAAACCAGAACTTCAAATGAAGCACATAAGACCCATCAGACTTCATCCAGTACTCGGGTTGGTAACTTGTCGGTACATAATTTATAATGCAAATAAAATAGCTCAAATTCTAGCCTAGTATTTGTTGGAGCATATTAAAATGCATTCTGCATTTTGGTTTTACCCCTACGCCTTTCTTTTAGAATTGATAAATGTAGCTTGAATTTGTGTGATACCATCTATTGATGTTTCGTCTGAGTGCTTTCTTCCAGGTCGGACTTTGGATTTTTGGTGGCGCATTAAAGGTTGATGCTGTTACTGCAGCAATTCTTGGACTATCTGTACTCCTTGTGACTGGGGTAGTCACATGGAAGGAATGCTTGGGTGAGGCAGTTGCTTGGGACACCCTTACTTGGTTTGCTGCACTGATTGCAATGGCTGGTTATCTGAACAAATATGGTCTCATCGCTTGGTTTAGTGAGAACGTGGTCAAGGTTCGTTTTCATTGCTTATCTTCGCTGAATGATATTTGGTTTGCTTTATTGCTACGGTTGCTATCTGAATAGTATATTCAGTAATTTATGCTGAAAGGAAGTTGACAATTAAGGATAGCCAACTGCTTCCTGCGCTTGCTGATCCTTTCTTAGGTCATTTGCAAGTCTAGAATCGAATATAAGATTTTGATAAATGCCTGCAAGTTAAAATTCATTCACTTGTTTTTTTTTTCTGGTTGTTTTATTCAGCCATATTGATCCTTGTAATAGGAGCTCTGTTTCACTTATGCTAGTAACTTGTTTACATTTGATAGGAACTTCGTATTTGCTTAAACTAAACTTGCACATAGCAACGGGACATTTAATTTTGCATTTTGACAGCTAAGTTTTTATTTTGTTACAATTTGCGCCAAGTTTTTTATGGAGATTTTTAATCTTATCTAAGAGTGTTTCTTTCTATTCACCGTCACTTTTGTAGTTTTGTTAACTTGTGAGCCCATTTCCCCCTTTTGGTTGACCTTGACATCAAGGTATGCATTACCCCACCCCCCCACCACAAAAAATAAAAAACTGATTTGAGTGTCGTGTATTGGAGTATCCCTGTGTACATGGCATTACTTAGGAATGTCTTTGAATGTGTGAATCAAAGACTGAAATGATGAGCATTATCTATAGAAACTTCTAAACGAGAGCCTATTGAAAGGCCTTATAAGCATCATTTGAGTTACCATCTTAGGAAGAGTAAAATGGTGTTATTCAACATGACTATCTTACCACTATCTAGTGTATTGAGGGAAGTTAAAAAGAGGTACATGTAACCTTGATTGGGGTGGAGTTGAAAGGGCGCAATCCTTCAGTATTATAGTTGGAATTGTTTACATAAAAGACTAAATTATCCTGTACTGATGCTCATTTATAATACTCTTAGAAAGATGATCCGGGTTATAATACTAAGTGATCTTCTGGTTCATTCTTATCTACTTGATGATGTACAATATTATTTATTAAAAATATGTACCACCATCAGACATCAGTATAGTATCTCTATAATTCTGTAACTGTAAGCATTTAGCTGTGACTCTGTGGTGAGTACATCTGATGGGTCATCAGCAATGAAATAACTTTTTCATAGAGATAAGTGGTGAACTTTTTTCAATGGACTTACTGAAGAATCTGTGTCAACTACTCCACAAGTATGGGAGTTGCTCCATTAATTTATTGCTCGCGCTTGATTTACTCGCTCTGTTTTGCAGGTTGTTGGTGGATTAGGTCTTTCATGGCAGTTGTCATTCGGAATTCTTGTTCTTCTGTACTTCTACTCCCACTATTTCTTCGCAAGTGGAGCTGCTCATATCGGAGCAATGTTCACAGCATTCTTATCTGTTGCTAGTGCACTAGGTACTCCACCATACTTGGGAGCGTTGGTGCTCTCCTTCCTCTCGAACCTTATGGGTGGCATTACCCACTACGGAATTGGATCAGCTCCTGTATTCTACGGCGCAAACTATGTCCCCCTTGCAAAATGGTGGGGATACGGGTTCGTATGTTCTGTCGTCAACCTTATTATCTGGCTTGGTGTCGGAGGAATTTGGTGGAAGGCCATTGGCTTATGGTAGAGTTGCTGGTTAAGATGACAGCATCTGATTTACAGTAGTTAAGGATACCTGTTACGAGCTCCTCGTATGATCTTGACGTGGACTGTTAAGATGAGTTTTCTATTCTTTTCCTTGAAATAAGTTTTGGTTATTTTTGGTGGAGACTTGTGTAGTTAAAGAATGGTATATAAATTAGGTTCATTTGTAGCTGAAGTTCAGGTTTTCGCTGAAATTTTTGACATTGAAACTTCAAATTGTAAGAGCTGAGTTATTAGCTCACTTCAATTCTTTTTACATCTATTGCACACCACTTTGCTGATTCTTTGGTTGGCAACTTATTGGACCTAGTTGGGTCATTACGACATGGATATTTTCATGGAGCCAAACATCCCTACCATATTTACTAATTCTTCCACTACTTTATTTTAATTACTTAATATACCATATGTTAACAAAAACCCCATCGGATGCATCCCCCAAAACCCAGCTTCTTGTAACCCTCGGATACATATTGTAACCCCTCAGATACATGCGGATATATGTTGTAATCCCTCATATACATGTTGTAACCTCTCAGATACATGCGGATACGTTGTTGTAATCCTTCAGATACATGCGGATGTGATGTATTTGAGACTAAACCATGTATCCGGACAGCGGATACATGCGACTAAACTCGGATACATGAAAATACATTTAAGTTACTTATGTAGCTGGATGCCTTATGCAGTGTATTTGAGATAAAATCATGTATCTGAATGCCTTATGCGATGTATTCGAGTGGTATATTATGTAATATTGAAAATAGTGGGAGAGAGTAATTAGCTCGTATAGTTATGAGATTTATGTAAGTTACCCTTTCATTAACATTTGGTTGCGTATTACAACTTTGTTGGTGATTTTTTGAATTGCCTTATGTTCCCAAAAATGGTAGTGAGTGCTAAAAAGTGGAAGAACTCCTTCCCCTTTTTAATTCATGTCCAGAATTTTCCCTCTATCTTGGGTTGTGTTCACCATGGTCACAAGAGGTATCTTGTCATGTGTTTCAACATTACAACTTTTATTAGGCAAAATAGAAATTCTTTTTAGCATTATAAATTTTGATTAAATTCATTGAACTAGACCTATATTCTTAAATGATGAAGTTAATATTAATACATAATGATACATTTTCTTCTTTTTATTGAAGAGATAATGGTATATAACACACTCGAAGTATAACATTTTTGTGAGTTTCATATCTGAACTATCAAGTGTTTGCGTTTCTTACTTGAACTATCCTTAACTATTTATCAAAACACACATCTCGAAGCTGATTAGATCAAGTGTTTGAATATGATGACGAAAAAGCGCGTGACAATTTAATTAATTTGCCCATAAAATTTCATCCACATGACAGTTGGCTCATTAATTTTGGAGACGTGTTTTGATAAATAGTTGGTGTAGTTCAGGTATGAAACTAGCAAAAAAGTGATACTTTAGATATTTTATTTAGCATTATCTCTTTTATTAAAGGAAAAAGCAGGATTTCAGAGATGGGCAAGGGAGGGTTAACATAGCATATCTAATTGAGATAACAACCAAATTTGTTAGTAGAGAGTTGGGGATCTTTCATTTTCAATAATATGAATCATGGAACATATGGTGTAGAAGGGAAGTTTTTTTTTATATAGAATGTCTCTTCACATCCTTGATAGTATCCTCATATTTAGTAGTGTAAAATAGACTATTAACAGATTTAAGAGAAATGGAACTGGATACATATCACATGTATAATGTATTATTACTAATCATACACCAATCTGGAAACTACATAATTTCATTCCGTTGGCAGCATTCTGTGTATCTATTGTTTTTTGTACTTCTATTACGTCTTTTTTTAGACTGTTCTTGTCTTGAGCCGAGGGTTTATCAGAAGATAAGGTCTGCGTACACTACTCCCTCCCCGAACCCCACTTTCTGGGACTATCCTGGGTATGTTATTGTTGTTGTTGGCAACATTCTTTGCATAGCCAATTTTAATTTTGCTCTGTTTCTCAGCTTCCTCCCACTCTTTCTCAAGTTGCTACCCGGACTTATAAGTTATAATCTCCCCGGTCATGTGTAAATTTGCAAGCGTCCCCATATCTACAATATCCCGTCTTTTTATAGTCCTTACGAGTTGATAAACTCCTCTCGTTCACTTTTACTTGTTCACAACAATGCGTGAAATCACGTTTTCTCTTTTCAAATCAGCTTTATAATTGGTATATTTTTATTCATACCTTTAGTGCGTGGAGCATCAGGCACTAAAAGCAATAATTCTTGTTCAATTATGTAAAGCAAAAATGCTAAAATGATATACCAATCCACCTTATCACAATAGATTCTTGTTTTAGTGCGTGAAGCATCAGAACTCCAAATTGTTATTGTCTTTGTTACATTAATTAATATTCTTTCCAGTAAGGATATTTTTATATCTTAGAAGATTGGTTTATTTGATTCAAACTTGGAAAATGATGACTCATTTATTAATTTTATCGAAGGTTTAAAGCTCATTTTCTTTCATAATAATTTTTTAAAAGAATAAAATACGCCAATTGGTTGCAAAAATATACTCGGCTCTGTCAACCATACAAAATTATATTCCCCGTAACATGATTCATCCGTTCACTTTCACTTGTTAACTATACTAAAAATATTTTTTTATTTTTAGCATATTAGGAGAGAAAGATAATTGATAAAAAAATTTTGTTTTACACTTGACACTGACTAATAATCTTAAAATCATTTTCCATTTTTTTGAAATACTAATAATCATAGATGTTATAAGAAAATTAAATATGCACTTTATTTATTATTTTTTTACAAAAAGTACAACGTTTATTGTGGATAAGTTAAAGTGAATGGAGGAGTAGTACCTAAAGTTAGTTTCACATTTGTCCAAACAAATTTTCAGTGAAAACATACCACATGAAAGAGCAGTGGCGTAGCCACATTCACGTAAGGGGTTCAACTTAATTTCGCTCGTTAAAAAATTACATACGTAAATAGAATAAAATATAATCTTTTAAACATTTAAATTCTTTTAAATCATGAAAATTTTCAATATAACGAAAAAGGTAACTCCCAAATTGCTTTAGAAGTTTTGAATTTTTGGAAACCTTCATTAAAAAAATTGGCAGCATTCCTGAGGAAAAGGTATAAATTGTCATCTATCCGTATCCTTAATCAGAATTATTAAGGAAACATGCCATCTTCTAACTCTAAGCTAGAATAAAAATACTTTGTATTTTAACCCAAAAAATTTCTTTTCTCCATGTAAAAAAAATATCTCTTCATTTCTCATTCCCACTTAGGGGCGTTCACGAATTGGTTTGGGTCGATTATTGGTCAAAATTAAAAATCGAACTAATATAATTAATTTTTAAATTATTAAAATCAAATTAAACCAAATATAATATATATTTATCGATTTAGTTGTTATCGGTTTGGGTTTGGTTTGGTTCAATTGTTCGGTTATTAACCATACATGAAAACAAAAGAAACGATTCATTCAAAAAGATAAAAAAAGGCAAAAATTCATTTATAAAGAAAAATAAATCGTGAGATTACCACATAAAACAGTAACATAATGTACATCTAATACAAAATATTTAAATTATAAATAAATTTTGATGAAAACATATATGAGATATTTAAAATTATTCATAAAAAATAATATTATATATATATATATATATATATATATATTATATATATATATATATATATATATACAACAATCCTTACAACCCAGTAGGTTAACATATGAGAAGACCTTATAAAAATACAAGAGAATACAAAAAGGTTAAAAGAGAGTTATTATATTTATATATAAAGGCAGATAGACTATTAAAAAACCAAGATCAAGTAGACCCAACAAGCTCTAAGAAAGAAATAAGTGATACGGTGTTCCTAGCTGACATATTAGAACAAAAATTAATAAGGCACTTTAGATCTAGAAATATTCCAATTAAAAACATTCTATGAAAAATCTCCCATTCGCTAAAAAAATACAACGTGAATATCAGACATTATATAGAGATATTAAAGAAAAGAGAAGATTACAAAGAGCAGAAAAAGTTATAGAAGCATATATATATATATACGAAAAAGAATTTTTTCAACCACAAAATTTTTATCTGGAAAGAAATATAAATGAATATATAAATGCTTTAAAATGGGAAGTAAGGGCAATTAGTAATAATATACATACATATAATAAAAGAATACAAAATTTTAATAGATACTATAAACCCACTACTCTAGGATAGAATAGTTTAATAAAGACACCATAGATAATTTAAAGAGATTAGAATATTTAGATTTAAAAGTAAACCCAGAAAAAAAATATAGGAGACTAAAAGACAATTCTCTAATAAGGTGTAACTTCAACTGCGGAGAACACTTGTTACACGGAGAAGATCAACATCTAAATACTATTACAGATTTAATAATAAATCTAGGTGAAACCGTTCAGAAAGATATCTCAGATATAATAAATACCATACAAGCTATTAAACAGCTGCAAGAAAATAGTAACAAATTATTAGAAAGATTAGACTCAAATTTAGAATTCTTAAAAAATCAACAAACTGAAACAAAAAAAAAGGGTAAAAAATCTAATAACTAAAGAAACTATTCCAACAGAAGATAATCTAGGAAAAAATATAAAAGAATTAAGAAAGGAAATAGAACAGCTAAAGACAATAACCCTGTCTTAGTTCATGAACGACCCTATATATAAAAAAATTATAAAAAATCAGAAGAAATTCAACCTAGTCCAGAAGGTTTATCAGACTATTCACCACCGGGAAGGTCAGATCAAACCATAATAAAACAAAACAATACAATCATACTTCTTTTATTAGAAATTAATAAAAATCTGGAAAAACTTTTAAAAGATAAACAATCTAGTTTAGACAAAAATATAGACGACTTAGTAGAACAATTAAAGAAAGTAGAATTAACTCCACAAATAGAAAAAGCAAAAATAATCAAGAAGAAACAACCATGGAATTTTTCTCAGGTAGGTCTAGAACCATCACAGAAAGACCAAGACCAAGTTTCTCTCAAGACAGTTTAGGAAATAACTTGTTAGCAAAAATTATGAATGCTCCAAAAAGAGATACTAAACAACAGTTAGACGAAATAATAGATGTAGACAAAGATATACAAATTTTTCAGAACAATAGGTTAAATCTGTTAAGTCCAAAAATACTCTATAACACAGGAATTTTTTCAAACAAAGCACAACTATATAAACATTATAGAGAAGAACAATTATGTGTCATAGGAAAGAGTACTAGTAGTATAAATTTAATAAGTAAAGAATCTTTAAAAGAAATAACTAAATGTAACATGAATCTCATGCATATGGGACTAATTATAATAGGATTAAAAGGACTAACCAGAAAAAACCTAGGAACAAAAGTTTTAATAACTTTATACGATGATAGATGGGCAGACTCTAAGAAATCAATAATAGGACTCACAGAAGTAGACATGTCCAACAATGGAGGAATTTTTTACTGCAGCCCAGACTATTTAATAAATTCATCAGAATTTGGTAGACACATCAAAATAGGAATTCAAACTAAAGGATACGAAGATATGAATAACGGAAATAATCTCTTAGCATGTGTAGGATTTATAGGAAAAATAGCTACTAGTAGTAGTACTAAGTTTAAACTAAAGGTAGAAGACGTAGTAAGTTTAATGGGAAATAAGGGAATAAAATTAATGAAGCCCTTAAAAATAGACCCCGAAGAATATGCAGGATTAGAATGGAACTTAGAAAATTTCAATAAAAAAGAAACTTTAAAACCTAACGATCTCATAATGTACACAAATAATAAAGGACAAACTTCTATTAGATTTACAGATTACAAATACACAGATCAAAAGGAAGTAGATGAAGAAATAGAAAATAATGAATTTATGAATATAGAATTAATACTAGAGGGAGAGTTTGAAGTAGACAAAGTAATCTTAAAAGCAGAAGAAATGTATAAAATGAACACAGATCAGATGTTCAGATGCAAAGCATGCAAGACTGGAAGTTTAGGTCTAATAGAGATGAAAGAACATTTTAGAAAATGTGATTTAAGAACAGACAACAATGGATACAAAAATTCCATTTGGTCAACAAATAAGCCTGAAAAATAATATGACGAAGAAAGTGAAAATGATACAATAATAAGTCAGAAAGAATTAATGGAAAGTGCATCTAGCAGTGCAAGTCCTTTCCAAAAAACAACCTCTATGAATAGAATAGATAACTATACTTCAGGAAATTTGCCAAGACATAGAGTATATAGAATAACCCCAAATGAAAATACAGAAAGAATAAGACCCATAGGAAGAAGAATGCCAATAGAGGAACCCATTAGACTCCAAGAAGGAGGAAATAAAGGAAAAATACTAAATATAGCAGCACACGATCCACAAAGGTGGAATTCGGTTTTAGACATATGGAAAGGAATAATAGTTGCAGACTACATACAATCTAACCAAGAGGCAGATGCAGAAGCCATGTATAGATACATGGAAACCTTTTTAGGGGAATCTACGAAAGGAGTATGGGAAGCTTATAAATTAGAATTCCCAGAAGAATTTCAAGGATTAGTAGACATGGGAGCAAACCCTTATAATTTCGCAAATAAAATACACTGTTTACTAACAGGAGAAGATCCGAATAGCGGATTAATAAAGCTACAAAGAAATGCGTTAATAAAATTAGAACAATTAAGTATAAGTAGTTGGTTCCAGATAAAAGAATTTTTAACTGAATACTATTATTACTGTACGATTAGTGGAAATACTTTTGATCAAAACCTAGGAAAGAAATTATTTAATAAACTTCCCGGAGCGTTGGGCAGGGAAATAGAAGAAAGATGGAATAAACAAGACGGGATATTATTACACCCAAATACAAAATGGACCATAGGACATAGAACCCAACATGTAATGAACATATTACAAGAAAAATGTACTAACATACAAATACAAAAACAATTAAAACAAAACGAAACAAGTTTTTGTAAAAGTATATATACTACACAAAGTTACGACAAAAATCCACAACAGAAAACACATAAGAAAGATAAGAAATCTTCTTATTACCCAAAGAAATACTATTTAAGAAAATCAATAGCAAGGAAGCCTTACCTAGATAAAAATAGACATATAAGGAAATTTGACGGGAAAAGAAATTATAAAAATAGACTAGAATATTTTACATGTGGAAGTATAGATCACTTAGCTAATACGTGTCCTAAAAGAAATAATAGTAGAATCAAAAATGCCCAATTAATAGAAGAATTTAATGAGACACTAATAAACGTAGATGAATACATGTCAGATAGTGAAAGCATATACTCAGTAGTTAGCATAGACTCAAATGAAGAACAAAGGCATAATTCTTCTGACTCAGAAGGAGAAGAGCTAATAAATGAACTAGGATTAGAAAAGTTAGACCAGCTAAACCTAAGAGATTTAGACAACTATAATTTAGTCAACTTAGCACTAGAATGTGATCATAATTTTGAAAAAGGAAAAGGATTGGATAGTAACCAATGTTACGTATGTCGTTGGTATCCAAGTAAAGATAAAATACTAAAATGTAAAAATTGCTACATCGTAGGATGTATTAATTGCATAGAAAAAATTTTAGAAACAAGAATTTTAAATGATCATATAGATATCAAAGAACCAAAACATATAGATATCAAAGAACCTATTAGATCCATAACAGAAATAAAAATATCAAATCTAGAAGACAAAATTGAGAAAATAGAAACTAGGCTTAAAAATTTGGAAAAAGGTAAAGAAAAAATTATAGAAGAAGAATTAATGAATACAAATCAAAGACATAAAAATTTTGAAGGTTTAATATGTAATGAAGATAAAAAGATGAGCACCATAAAAATACTAGCAAGAATAAAAATACAAAACTACGAAATAGAGACATTGGCCCTGGTTGACTCAGGATGTACCAGAAGTATTATAAATGAAAGAATAATACCAAGAGAATTAATTAAAAATTTACCAGAAACCCAAGTATCAATGCAAATGGATGGATCATACAATACCTATTCACACTATGTAGGAAAGGCAACAATAAATTTTAAAAATACTTGTGATAATTTTTATAAGCCATCCTACAAATTAGATAAAATATGGACAAGAGACTTAAATATTAAAGTAGATTTTGTACTAGGATTAGATTTTCTATTACAAAACAACGGAAGTTGTCTTCTAACTAGAGACGGAATAATTTTATCTAAAAACATCACTCAAACATCAGTAACTACCTCACATACGCCCACAAAGATACGAAGCATTAAAAGTAAAATAGGAAAAGAAGAACTACCAACAAAATGCGAAAAAGGAAAAGACTGTCAATGCGATCATTGTGAGACAATAAACATACAAGAAGAAATAAATGAAATAATAGATATGGAAAACATAGAAAAAAATTATTCATTAATAGAAATAAATACAGAACTTTACAATTTCAAGAAAGGAATAAAACAAATAGGGATAATTAATGATCAGAAAGACTTAGAAAAAATAATACAAATCCTAGACGAACTAGAAATAATTGGAGAAAAACCCTTGAAACATTGGGAATCCAATAAGATAACATGCAAATTAGACATAATTAATCCAGAATATATAGTAAAAACAGCTTCAATAGAAGCCACAAACCAAGATATAGCAGATTTTGAAACACAGATTAAAGAATTACTAGACTTAGGAGTAATAAGGAGATCTAGGTCAAAACACAGATCAGCAGCCTTTATGGTAAGAAACCATGCAGAATTAATAAGAGGAAAGGCAAGAATGGTAATAAATTACAAAAGATTAAATGACAATACCAGAATGGATGGATACAAACTGCCAGACAAAACAGAATTAATTAATAGAATACAAGAAAGAACTTGTTTTAGCAAATTAGACTGTAAGTCCGGATACTGGCAAGTAAAAATGCATGAAGACAGCATAGACTGGACTGCATTCACTTGTCCCGAAGGACACTTCGAATGGTTAGTAATGCCATTTGGATTAAAAACTGCACCTCCTATTTTCCAGAGAAAAATGGATAATATTTTTAGAGAGTTTAAGAATTTTGTAATAGTATACGTAGATGATATTCTAATTTTTAGTAATACTATGAAAGAACATTTAGGACATTTACAAATTGTTTTTAGACTATTAGTAAATCATGGAATCATAATAAGTAAAAAGAAAATGGACTTATGTAAAGCACAGATTAACTTTTTAGGAATAATAATAGGGGATGAAAAGATAAAGTTACAATCACATATAGCAAAGAAAATACTAGATATGCCAGACAAATTAGATAAAACAAAAGAATTGCAAAAATTCTTAGGAATACTCAACTACGCAAGAAATTTCATAAAAGACTTAGGGAAAATAGCGGGACCATTATATTCCAAAACGGGATCCACTGGTCAAAAAACTTTTAATACAGAAGATATAAAATTGGTTCAGACTTTAAAGCATATAGTTAAAAATATTCCAGACTTAGTTATGCCTTTAGAAACAGACTATTTAATAGTAGAAACAGATGAAAGTTTTGAAGGATGGGGAGCCGTTCTTAAAACTCGAAAAAACAAATACAACGATAAAAAAGAAGAAAGAATTTGTGCATACCAAAGTGGTAAGTACAAAGAAAAGGGTAATATGAGTAGCATAGACGCATAAATTCTAGCTGTAATATACGGATTAAATGTTTTTAGAATATACATTCTAAATAAACCAGAAGTTTTGGTAAGAACAGACTGTGAGGCAATAGTACAATTTTATCATAAAATAAACAAGAAAACAAGTAGTAAAAGAAGATGGCTAAATTTTTTAGATGCCACTTCAGTATACAGTATAATATTAGAACACATTAAAGGAAAAGAGAATAATCTAGCAGATCAATTAAGTAGACTCATGATAAAATGACTAACATGTGAATTTTCTAGTATGCATGCAGGAAAAAACAAGGGAAAAGAGGAAGCTTCCCCTTCCGCAGACCATTATTTACAGACCTTGCTAAGAACCACTCAGTTTAAAGCTCAGACTAAAATGGAGACACAAAAGTTAGAAAGACTTTTTTTTGGTAAACAGAATCTAATATGTTATCCAGAATGCAACTTGAATTTCAGGGTGCAGGGAGGAACAAGCATAGACAAACCACAAAGGTGTTTGATAGACAACCTGTGGATAGCATTCGGAAAGACTCCCAAAGACCATGGATATTTTATTTCTGTTTTAAATGCCTTATGCGCATATTTTACAGACAAAAATCAAGACAAAAAATTTAAATTTTATACGGTAATACAAGGAAAGAAACCCGGTGTTTTCCAGACTTGGATAGATGTAGTAGATAGTATAAAAGGATTTCAGACACCTTTATTCAAAGGATTTGATGATTTAAATGAAGCATTAGACTACGCTAGGGGAAACTTAGGACCAAATTTTTTTATTTCCCCCTCTCTTAAACAGATCAATAGAACCCCTCAATACAATATCAGCAGAGACACAGATAAAATAATTTTTTGTGACCATTGTGCAGCCATGACAGATGCATTCAAAAGAATAAATGGCAAAAATGAAGAACTGATACAAGAAAAGACCAAAATGTTGGAACACATACAAATCCTACAAGAAAGGATTAGAATACTCCATTTCGAAATCAGTCAGACTCACTTTCCTATACATAATCCACAACAGTCTTTTTCTCAACCAAAGAGTTCTCCATCTCAAAAAATGGATGAGACGGGTGTGCATTCCCCAATGAATGCAGAAAGATCTACTATACCAGATATCGGTATAGCTAGTCCAGTACAAACGGTAACTGGTAAAGACAAATCAAATCCGTTGATGACTGACACTTTGCCAAAAAGTGTAAGAATATTACCAGAAAGTTTTAATACCGTCGGAACTTCTTCAACTGAGACAAAAAATGAAACAAGAAAGAAAGGGATAAATCTAAGAAAAAAGAAAAGTAAAAAAAAATAGAGGATATTCTCAATAATACAATAAAGAATTTCTTAGAAGAAAAAACTAAAAGAGTGATTACTGAAAAACCAAGACCAGAATCACCAAAATCAGAAAATAGCAGCTATAATTCAGCCATGGATCCTACAATGGAGCAGTTCGCACAAGATCCTAATGATATATATATATATATATATATATATATATATATATATATATAATATTTATCGGTTCGGTTCTATTCGATTATTTCTTCGAGTTTTTTAAACAAAACCAAAATTAAAACAAATATTTTTGTTTTTTAATAATGTAATACCAAATCAAATAAAAATTAATTTGATTCAATTTTTTTGATTTAGATTAATTTTTACCCAAACCGTGAACACCCTTATTCCCACCTAACACAAAACTTATGTGCTAAACCTCATTAACACCCAAAAATAAAAATAAAAATGGATCATGAATTTCCGAGGCTAACACGCATGTACGTGCACTACTCTCTCATTGTTCACCTAATTTAAGCAATAAAGTTTATTGATTTCTCCCATGTTTGTTTTTCATACTATCTTCGACCACTCTTTTTTGTTAGGATTTGCCCTAAATTTCTTATTTTATTTGGATTTTACACAATTATGTTTTAATTCAAAAAGTTTTTTTGATAGAAAAAAGTTTTTTTGGTGAAAAAGAACTCTACAATATCTATCCTTTTCTTGAAAGAGAAGTCTTGTAATTATATAAATAGAAGACATGTTCTTCTCAAACAGAACGCAATAGCATCCACAATGTAATCATCAAAAGAGTCTTGTTTAGGGGGATATTTTTCTTTCATAGATTGCTTTTTAATTTAGTTTTCAATATGTAGGTCAATTGACCAAACCATATCGAATAATATGCTTTTTAGTATAGTTTGATGTGTCGTCTGATTTATCGTCTTGATGTTTTGCAATTAATAGCTTCCGCATGACGCCCTCTCGATTTTGATCCCAACACTTTTAACATTTCTGCATATTCCTTAAGAAAGTTACTTCTTTAGTTCATTTTTACTTGTCTATTATATTAAAAATAGATTTTCACTTTTATTTGTCACTTTTAACATATAAAAAAAGATAAATTTTTTTTCATAGTTTACCCTTAGCATTAATTACTCGTTCTCCAAACCATTTTTTAAGACCTAATATTAAACATCCACTAATAAAGATAGTGTGATAAAATAGTCATGTCAATCATTATTTTTTTAATGAGCGTGCTAACTCTAAATGTAACAAGTAAAAATAAATGGAGGAGTATTTCATTGCTTTATTTTGTCTCTTAATTTAAAGGTCCAGTTTAACTAACAAAGCAGTAAGCACGAGTTATATATAGCTTTCTATTTTTCTAAAGTATTAAATGTTTTAAAATAAATTTAGTTTATATACGACAAATAAGTGAAAAATACATGTCAGGTCCTTGATTTTTTGTGCTCCTGAAAATAAGAATCAAACGGGAGCTATTGAGAATTCATACTCCAAAATATATTAACGAGAGGTTTGTATTTTGCCAAAAAACTAAAATAGTAGTATTCTTTTTATTAATTTATGTGATAATTAAAATAAAAATTTTATTTTACTTTTTATAAAATAGTTAATAACCACATAAATTATTAGAATTTATTTTGAATTATAAGTCTTAAAAGTTTAATTTTTTTGTAAGTCAAGCAATACTACGTAAATTGGGACGAAGAAAACAGTTACATGTCAACTGTTCAAAGAAAGTGACCAGCTAGTTCCAAGGCAATACACGTGTCGAATCAAACATCATGACTTTGGTCTTCCAGGAATTTGAGAAACTTCTTTCGATTAAACTGTGGGACCCAAAAATATTATAGCCTTAAGGATTAAAAACAAAAATTATATAGTGTACAAAATATTTATTGCAAGTAGAGTCTAGAAAGAATAGCATCTCAATAAGTATGATATTTGATAATTTATTCTAATATAAATTTTAACTATTTTTACAATTCATATTCATGATTTATAAATTATATGAAGATAATTTTATCGTTGCTCCGACTCCCTCCTTCTGCAGCCTAAAGAATGTACATACAAAAAAGGAAAAAAAGTACCGAGAAACTTTTGCACCAAAGAAAATTTGTATTCCTCTCATTTGCAACTTTAATTTAGGTCCATTAATAGCAAGGTACCTTTTTAGTGAACAATGAAAAGATTTCATAAAAAGCTAACACAATTATTTCTTCTTTGAAGTTGAAGCTTCTCTCTCTCTTTCTTTAATATCCATTTCTCAAGCTCATAAAACTCTTGTAATTAAGTTGGTAAGTTTATACTATCATTCAAGTGAATGATCATACTTCCTTTCTTCACTAAACTTTGAATTCTTGAAATTTCTTTGGTCTTAATTAGTTTTGTAACTTAACTTCAGATTGAGCTTTCTTGTAAGTATGTGGTGACTTAGTTGTATCTTCCTTAACCTTTTCTTGCATTCATACAAAACATGTACTTATATGTGTATGTTAAGTTGTTGGGGGGTGGGAGGAGGGGGTTAGATGTACATTAAATGTATGTGAATAAAATCAGAATTGAGTTTAATATTGGGAATTTTGGCATTTTCAGTGAGTAGAGTGGAACCATTTTCTTGGGGAAAAAATGGCAGAGAAAGAAGTTCCATATTCAGATAATGGAAGAGTCCCACACTGCATTTTCTTTAGGGAAGCAAGGTATTTCTCAAGTCTTTTTTTTTTCCTTCTTCATATTTGTGATCATCATTGTAAAGGAATATACACACTATTTGCCTATTTTTTAACATGTTTTTACTGTTGAGCTATGTGATATTATCCACTTTGGCCAACCCCGGACCGTTACTTACAACGTTAAGAGTATCCAACACGTAGTTTCTTTTTTTACTTTCTATGTGGGACTTTGTTCACACACACCCTTCCTGTAAATGTTATAACAGGTAATCTGTCTTATTTTTCAGATTACTAAACTTTAGTTTGTAAGGATGGTTACTTGTAGTTATCTTTTAGGTGATCCGATAGTTATAGTCAATTACCTTCTTGGAAATCTATTAGATCAATTTTTGTTATAGATGATGGGCTTGATCATTCATTTCATTTTTTTGTTGAAGATTACTTCATAAAGTAGCGCTATTTGCTGATAATAACTTATTATCCTAAGAAACTTGTAAATTGAGATTTTCACATGTTATTAGTAATATATTTCTGTTTTTCCAATTAATTGTGTGGCATGAGCAGATCAGTATTTAAATCGGACGAGTTAGGCCGAGAGATTGCAAGAATTGCCCTCCCAGCTGCACTAGCTTTAACAGCAGATCCTATTGCATCTCTGGTTGATACAGCATTCATAGGCCAAATAGGTACCATTAAAATTTAAACATGTAAAATCCATTAGAGTTACCAACCACCGCTTTACAGAAACAGATTTTGTAAGTTATAACTATCAAAATTTGTTTGATATAGGCCCTGTTGAGCTTGCTGCTGTGGGAGTTTCGATTGCTGTTTTCAATCAAGCATCGAGGATTGCAATATTTCCGCTTGTTAGTGTCACTACCTCTTTTGTTGCTGAGGAGGATACCATCACAAAAGTAAGCCCCGAGCCACGAGACACTGAAAGCCAGGATCTACAATCACAGGATGCTGAAGGATTAGATACAGAGTCACAGTCAAACAGTGAAAACAAAGAGCTAATACCTCAAAATAGTATGTTGGAAATCCATGTTCAACATGTTCTTGTCACACTATATGGAGAAGTTTTCATCTAAGTTCCCTTGCGCTTCGTGATAATGGTATTGTTTTCCATTTTATCAATTGATTCTGCAGGGCGTGTCTACAAGTCCGAAACGATAGCCACCACTTTTGAAGTCGTGAAGCCAAAGCCTGAAAAGAGGCACATTCCGTCTGCATCGTCTGCATTGATCATCGGTGCCATCCTTGGCTTCATTCAAACGGCCTTTCTAATTTCTGGAGCAAGGCCTATATTAAACTTCATGGGAGTCAAATCTGTAAGTAAAGTTCTTAATAAAGTAGTAAAAGACACAACATTCTCTCAAGTGAAATGCAAAATTTTCACCCCCCTCGCAATCTTATGTCTACCTTTTCCTTTCCATTTTCTTGGGCCGAGGTCGGAGGGGATCATACAGTTGGCCAATATTTATTCTCAGTATTCAAGATTTAAACTTGAAGGGTTCAATCTTTAAGGTTCCTGGCGCTAAAGTCATTTTAAAATTATATCTACATTCCGTTGTCATATATACAAGGTTAAGTTGAGCCTGTTGAATACATGCTCCATCCTCCTCCTTTGACTCATCTCATATTACAGGGATCACCCATGCTAAAACCAGCCCAAGAGTACCTGAAATTGAGGTCACTCGGGGCACCTGCAGTTCTTCTCTCATTGGCTATGCAAGGAGTTTTTCGAGGATTTAAAGATACAAAAACTCCACTCTTTGCAACTGGTGAGCTACTAAGAAATCGAATCAAGATTCCACAGACAGATGAAGAAAGATTTACTTCTGTTTGGAATAAGGACAATAAGTAAAATCTAACTTAGTTTCTTTCTTTTCCTTTTGTGCTTTGATCTCATCAGTGGCTGGAGATTTGACAAATATAATTTTGGACCCCATATTCATTTTTGTGTTCCATATGGGCGTCAGAGGCGCTGCAATTGCTCATGTAATTTCACAGTGAGTAGAAAATCATGTCTCCAGAATAACAAAAAATTGTGAGAGAACAGTTTTCCGATATATCATTGATTTACGGGAAAAGTATTTTGGGACATGTTAAGACATAGATTCTTATATGACTTGGTAGTGCAGGTACCTAATTTCAGTAATACTTTTTTGGAGATTGATGGGAAAAGTTGATCTCTTACCTCCTAGTCTAAAGTATCTGCAATTTGCTCGGTTTCTTACAAATGGTGAGGTTTTCTCCGATGTTGTTAATGTTTACTTCAAACATATACACAACAAAGAACTTTCTATAGTTTTGGTATAACAAAGCTTATGAAATGCTTATGTTAGATTCTTAATGTTTCCGATGTTCCATCTTTTTTAGTTTATGATTACTTTTTAGCATGATTTTGCAGCATAACAGAATTTCTTGTAAATGTTACATGATATGCTGAAAGTTTTGGTTCATAAATTTTTTTTAATTCAGTCTGCAGAATCTTTGCAAAATGAAATTTTAGTGCTTTTCGTATCTCATGTTCAACTCATTCGGTCTGTCTTCATCTTGTATTCGTGTTCTTCTATAAGGACATTTGCAATAGGAAGTTGAACACGGAGAGAGTAGACGAACCACTTCTTAGGATAGCAAACAATTGACAAATGCATTATTGTTCTTTTGTTTTCTGGTACATGGTCAACCCGTACAGATCATCAAAGAACACATAATCTCTGCAAAACAATGTGAAATGCTTTTTGACTCACCAGATTTCATTTTGCTTTTCGATCTACTAATTAAAAAAAGTTTCTAATGTTCAAGTATAAGGTGGAATTAGTTCATTAACTGTTCTCTCCTTTTCTTTTCATTCTCTTTTTTTCCCGGAATTTCAGGATTTCTACTGTTAATGAGGGTCATAGCAGTGACGTTCTGTGTAACGTTAGCTGCATCATTGGCTGCAAGGTTAGGACCCACAGAAATGGCTGCATTTCAGGTCTGCTTGCAGGTTTGGTTGGCTACATCTCTTCTAGCTGATGGGTTGGCTGTCGCCGGTCAGGTGATATATGATCTTCCTTTCAGTTAGCTTAAACTCAAGTTTTTCAACTGTCTTGAATAAACTACGTTTCATCGCTGCTAAGCTTCCGGTAGCAAGCCTTGCTGTTCTAGTATCTAATATTAATTAAATCCAGTTCAAGTGCTCAAGTAAGAAAGTGGAAGAAAATCCAACAAAAGATGTAGTATAATATTGTCCTTGAATTCATGATTTAGAGGGTGTTTGGATTGACTTATTTTTAAGTGCTTTTGGTTTTTAAGCACTTTTTACTGAAGAAATATCGCTATTATCCCCCTCAAAATAACTTTTCACGGGTCACCATGTGTCCACCGGAAGATGTTTCCATATCAACAAAGCCTTGGCTACTGGATTGGTATTTTTCAAAGTGAGTTAGCACCTTAAATTGTTGTTCGCTATAATGCAACATAAAATTCATTTTGGAAACCCAAATGTGAATTACTAGTAATTAGCGCTGCAAGTTTTTTTTAATGTAGATTACCAAGTAATATTAATCTTTTGTGCAGAAACAATATATTTTATCGATGAATGAGTATAATCTGAGAGATATGTCTTGATTTATATATCGATGAAGCAGTTTGTACCAATGTAACATTCAGATTATTTTAAGAACTATGATTTTAATCTTCTAATCTAACCTGAAAAAGCATCAAAACTATCAAAATGTAAATGAAATTCAGAACTTTGACCTTTGTTTTCTCTATCAGGCAATATTAGCAAGTGCATTTGCTCAGAAGGACTTCAGTAGGGCTACTGCTACAGCATCAAGAGTGTTACAGGTACTTATTAGGTTGTTCTATTAGTAGATGTTCGCGTATCCTTAATGATGAACTATTTTTGACCTCCAAATTCTTGAAAATTTTGCAGTTGGGATTAGTTCTAGGATTGCTGCTAGCACTTATCCTTGGAGTTGGTTTACACTTTGGAGCTAGATTATTTACAAAAGACGTCAATGTCATCCACCTAATTGGCATTGGCATTCCGGTATCCACCATATCCTAATATGCTTTATCAATAAAACTTAGCAAACTTTTCGAAGTAAAGTAATGGATTTTGGACCTCATAATTTCTTCCCATTTCAGTTTGTCGCGGCAACACAACCTATCAATGCCCTGGCGTTTGTATTTGATGGCGTAAACTTTGGCGCATCTGACTTTGCATATTCTGCCTACTCGATGGTAAGCTCACATGGCATTCCTTTTATTTTCTATCGACAACACAAATCAAATGTATCCTCAAGCTAAAATGTAGTTGTCCTTTTCGTCACTCCAATGCATTCCCTTTTCTCCCTGGTATCATCCAACACAGGAAGAAAGAGACCACAGCTCCGACCAATTGAATCATTACTCTTTCGTTTCAACACGAAAAATAGATTTTTCTACACATCCAGTTTTTTGTGTTAAAGACTAGAAGACAATCGGATTTAGGTATTGTTCCTCTAATCGTCGTACTAGCAAGTACTTCCTAACAAGCTCTAATATGATCAAGAATCATTAAGTGGGCTCAACCGAACCCATGAATTTTAGATATATATGTAATATGTTTGAAGTAACACTAAATTTCTTCAACAAATATTAAATTCCGAGAATGCATTTTGTGTTCAGGTAACAGTGGCTTTATTCAGCATTGTGTTTCTGTTCATTCTTTCATCAAGTTATAAATTCGTCGGAATTTGGGTGGCTCTAACCATCTATATGAGCCTCAGAGCTTTAGCAGGCTTCTGGAGGTATATATGTTCAATTGCTAATGTACTCCAAATTTATGTTGCTTGGACTCTCCAAAAATGTTGCCGCACCCGTGTCGGATCCTCCAAAATGACACTAGTTTTGGAGGATCCGACACGTAGTACCCCTCAACGATTTTGCAAGAGTTCGAGCAACATAGCTCCATATATAATCTGTTTAAAGCATAAGCTAATCTCTGTTTCAACATTTTCAGGATAGGAACTGGAACAGGGCCCTGGAAATTTCTCAAGAGCTAAAAGAGTCTTTGTTAGAATATTATACATGTGGTACTCATATTGTACATTAACAATTTTTACTGTTGTTGTATTGTCAAGAAAGTAGCACCAATGAATCATAGTTTAGTACCTTGTAGTGGTGGTGGCCAATAAAAAATGTAGACGTACACTGTGGGTTCTCAGTTAAGAGAGTAAAATATGAAATACATATATCTAACTTTATTTATAGTTGTTTTCTCGTAAATATAGTACTTCGTTTTTTTGACATCGAAACACTTGGTTATGAATGCGTTAGCTCTTTTACCACCAAACCGGGGGTTGATTGGTACGCATATTAAATTATTCTGGGATTATAGTCCTGAGATTGTAATTCCTAGACTAAATTATATTATATGGGGGTTGAGATAAAATAATCTCATGTTGAATGAGATAAGGTGAGATATCTCAATACTAGGTTGACGGTATAAATTAATTCCAAGATAAATTTATATCATCAACCAAATATGATATACATTTAGTACCAAATTTATTTCTGGGATATCTCACCTTATCCGGCGTGTCAAACTTAGCTCCAAGATATTCCACCTTATTCCGCGTACCTACCTTATCCCGCGTACCAAACAATTAGTACCAAATTTAGTCCTGAGATATCCCATCTTATTCCGAGTACCAAACGATCGTTTGGTACGCAGACTAAATTATCTGGATTATAGTTCTGGGATTATAATTTCTGGACTAATTTATACCATATGAGAGGTGGGATAAAATAATTCCATGTTGGATGGGATAAGATGAGATATTTCAGGATTAAGTTTAATTTGGTATTAGATTTATATCATGTTTGGTTGACGGTACAAATTAATCTCGAAATAAATTTATGTCATTAATTAAATATGATATAAATTAAGTACTAAACTTAATCATGAGATATTCCAGCTTATTTCGCGTAACAAACATGTGTTCTTGAAAGAAACATTGTTGTATAATTTATTGATGGCATCTTTAATATCATGAATCACCTTATCAATAGAGCATCTTTCCCCATATAGAACAATGTTGCTTCTTTTCCAAATGAACCATAAGATGATCATTGGAGTCACTTGAAAAACTATTTTCATCTTTGCATTATCAGTAACATCCCACCATTTGAAAGCAATTTGTTTTACTTAAATCAAAGGACCATGTAAACCTGCAGCATTATAGTAGTATTCCCATACCTTAGTTGCAAATTCTCCTTTTAAGAACAGATGTTCTAAGGTCTCCATATGAGGATTTGTACAACAAGTACACCTATAAATCATAGATACACCACATCTAGTAGTGCTTTATCCACAAGTAGCTTAGCTTTCTATAACCTCCAAATAAAGAAAGAAGTTGAAAGGTAAACCCTTCACCCATATCTGACTGTACTGATAGTTTATTGTGTCTCTGCTTCTCAGTAGTTCCTATGCACTGCTGGATTTGAATTATCTGATACTAGTTAGAGTTCACAATGGTTTATTACTTTGGTCGAAGATGGGGATAAAGAGTAAGGATTGAAGCCCTCATAACTCTGCCAGGCACCGGACATGGGTTAGTTTTGTAAATATGTAGAGCCAAGTGTAGTGTGGTGTAGTAGTAGGTATGGTTAGGGTTTGCCCTGAATTTCCTACCTTGTTTGAATTATACCATAATTTGTGTTTTACTTCAAAAAAGTTTTCTGGCGGAAAAAGTTTCCTTGTAGGAAAAGATCTCTTCCATAATTTGTTAATTCTTTCTCGAAGGAAAAGTTTTGGACTTTTATAAATAGAAGATATGTTCTTCTCAAGCATAACACAATAACATCCACAATGTAGTTATCAAAAGAGTCTTGTTTAGGGGGAGATTTTCTCTCGATAGTTTTCATACTTTCTTATTAATTTTTCATATGTAAGCCAATTGACCAAACAACATAATAATATTATGCTTTTTAGATTTTTGGTAAAGTTTTTTTTTTGTCATCTGATTTATCGCCTTTAAGGTTTGCAATTAATAGTTTACACATGACGCCCTCTCGATTTCGAACCCAACAAGTGGTATCAGCGTCAACGATCCAATGGGTCCAACGATTCAATGTGTTCAATGAGCCAATGGTTGAATGGGGTTGAAGACAGGTCTAAGGCAGTTTCAAATCAAGTTGCAACCAATTGGATGATAATAAAGATTTTTGTCGAGATGCTACATGTGGAGAAGGAATTTCAAGTTTCAACCATATTTTCAACATACCTGCTGCTGCATCTTTAAAAATAAAATATTTTAAAACTATTTTTAACCACAATATTTTAAATCTGATTTTTAACCATGGCAAGTAGCAGTGATGAAGATTATGTGAATAAAGAAGATGAAGATTATTTTTGCCAGAAAATTCAGGCCAAGGGGAGATTTGTTAGGATTTGCCCTGAATTTCCTATGTTGTTTAAATTATACCATAATTGTGTTTTTCTTCAAAAAAGTTTTTTTGGTGGAAAAGGTTTCCTTGTAGGAAAAGATCTCTTTCATAATTGGTTAATTCTTTCTTGGAGGAAAAATTTTGGACTTCTATAAATAGAAGATTTGTTCTTCTCAAACATAACACAATAGCATCCACAATGTAGTCGTTAGAGAGTTTTGCTTAGGGGGAAATTTTCTCTCAATAATTTAATGCTTTCTTTTATATTAGTTTTTCATATGTAGTCCAATTAGCCAAACCATATCAATAATATGTTTTAGTATGTTTTTCTTTGTTATCTGATTTATCGCTTTCAAGATTTGCAATTAATAGCTTTCGCATGACGTCTTGTTAATTTCGATCCCAACAGGTACTTCTAGGCCCCTTTCCGACTACTGGATCACTCCAGTGCTTTGGGTACTACGAACCCTCTGTCATCCATTGCAGCAGAGCGGTTTCATGGGGGGTGGGGGCGCTAAGCGCAACATAACCAAAGAATTCTATATTTTATCGGATTAGTTCCTCAATATGAGAGGATAGATACTGTAGCATTTTATTATAGTTCTAGCCTTGTACACCCATCAATTCCATAGTGTCCTCTACAACTTGATTGATCTAAAGTTCCTCATGAGGCAGTCGATGAAAGGGATCTAGTTTAGATTAATTGTCAAGCTAGAAGTTCCCCTCTAAGTTCCCATCATATACTTTTTTTAGAATGTCTTTATTTATCAACATCATCTTCCAGACTTATGATCCACTTTTCCAGTGCATCACAGTTGGTATTTGCTTCTTACTGTATTTGTTCCACATATAAACTGGTCATAAGGAGTTACTAGTTTTAAGACCTTCATCATAGTGTAGCATATATAGCTTGGAAAACATCCGTAATGAATCTGAATTCCAGTCCACTTTCTTCCTTAGGTATGCACATTTTATCCTAAGCAACTCAATGCTTACTCCTCCCCTCTTCTTTATTATTCCATAAGAACTTTGCAAATATCTTGTTCAATTTTTTTGATCACACACTTTGGAGGAACTATGGATATAATACATGGATGGGAATGCTATGAAATACACCAGTGATTAGATTGGCTTCTTCCCCATATGATAACATCTTCCCTTTCTAAGTTTGAAGCTTATATCTGTACGTAGAACATGAAGAACAGTTTCATCACGTTATTTTCATTTTTTAATGCGAGAAATATGTCGAAAAGCCATATATATATGTATATATATCAGTATTTTAAAAGGCGGGAGCGTGTGGCGAGGTGTAAACCCCGAGGCGATGTGGCGTAAGCCTTATGATCCTTTAATTTTTAATATTTTATAAATTTTATATAATTAAATAAATATTTTTAAAATAGATAAATCAACAAAAAAGATAAAACTACATAAAATTATAAAAAAATAAAAATTAGTGAAAGATGTATCTAAAACTGCGTCAGCTAAAACAATTAACCAAAACAACACAATACGTCCAATATATAAAATCACCTTTTCATATAATAAACCATTATATGTCCTCAAAAATATAAATTTGTCAAAAAGAAAAGTACATTATAAGTAAATATTAAATATGCTTCTGAAAGTTTGAGTTTTAAGTTTTCTACTTTTATTTTACTTTTGAGTATCTAAGTATTATTCAAGTTTAACAAGTAAATTTTTTAGTAATTAAGATTAAATTAAGGACTTAATAGAAAAAAAATATTTTAATTGATAGTAATTTTCGGAGCATACGCCTAAAGGCGCTCGCTTTAGCATTCGCCTCAATGCTTAGGCGAATGCCCCAAATAGTGGAGCGTACGCCTTTCGATACTTTTGTCTCCCCCCAGCGTCTCGGTGCATTTTGGATACACCTCACCTTGGGGCTCGCCCCACGACCTCCTTTTAAAACACTGATATACATACGATCGATATATTACATATGCATGCAGTCATTTTTAATTATACAATATTGATACATATATTATATGTCAATATACACGTTTATACACCATTCATATAATATAGATACACCACATATACATTACATACCTAATATACAATATTGATACAGTACATATACATGTGGCTATTTTTTTGAAAATTCTTTCTGTCATTTGTACATTACATAAGAAGCCCATATACATTTTCGATACATAACTATATATCATATACACATATTTATACACCATTTATACAATATTGATACGTCATATATATATTACATAATTATTTATACAATATCGATATATTACATATACAACGTTCATTTTTGTTGAAGATTTTTGTGTCACCTGTATGGAAAAAAGAGGTAGAAATTTGTTCCATCACACTGTTTTTATTTTTTAATGCGAGAAATACGTTGAGAAGCCGTGTATGTAATAGTGACACTCACTATCGAAAATCGACTATTAGCCACGATTTTCTATTAAACCGTGGCTAAACCTCGTATTTTTTGATGTTTGCGCTATTTTTTATGTAAGAAAAATATGACTATATTTATTGCAAGCTAATTACTTTATTGTATATATACGAAATTATCCTCTAATTTTTTATCAGCATTAGTATTGATTTGAGATTTATTTGAATTACTAATATCTATGGGCTATAAAACTTATTGGACCATTTAGGATTCTAAGTTTAAACTTGAAATAATATGTTGAAAGATAAAAACTATAAAAAAGTTAAAGAAATATTTATAAAATAAAAATTGCATACATGTAATATCGGATTGTTTGGTTCTTTTTAACTTTTTTTTAGTTAAAATCAAACTAATTTTTTTTTTTCAATATCAAACTAAGTCAAACTAAATCACTAATCAAAATTTTTTTTGATTTGACTTGATTTATCAGTTTGATGTAATTTGGGTTTTGATTTTGTTCACCCTTACGTTATACGATGTGTTTGTTACTCTCCCCTGTTACTCTTGAAATGAACAGACACCCAATTTCATTTGTTTCATTTTTCCATATACCGTTGCACCCCTACTTTGTTTTTCTCTTTGTCTGCTTCTAGTACGGGTGGGCATGATATAATATATACCGAATTATTATATTATTTTAAAATTTTTAATATCATAGTTTTGATATTATGGTATTTGATATGATATGTGGTATATATTTTAAATTTATTTGATATTTGATATGGTATTCGATATTTAGAAATAACATACCGAAATATCGAATACCATACCGAAGTTTATAGTTACATAAATATAACACATACACACACACATATATATATATATATATTATTAAAATACTGACAAATATGCAACCTAGTATTAGTATAAATTAAATATTAAAAGACTACTTTATTTTGATTGAAATGTCTTTTAAATGTAATTGATTAACAAAAGGAGTTGTTTGTACTTTCTTTTGAATATATATTTCTACATGTGTCATGTGTTTTCCACTTTGTGAAAATCTACTGGGTATGTTGTTGTTGTATGTGTAATGTGTTAGTATGATACAATTGATACCCCTTTTTTGAAAAGTCGAAGTCATAATACTCTATTATACAATGATATATTAGTAGAAATTGAACAAACTATGGTTACCGATTTACCATACCGCAAAATACCGAAACTGAACTTCAAAATATCGAACCATACCGAATCAATTTGATATGGTAATGGTATAATACTTTTAAAAACCGAATACCGAAGTTACCATACCGAAATTTCAAATACCGTATCATACCATACCATGTCCACCCCTAGCTTCTAGTGATGTTTTTCGACATTTAATTATTTTTAAATTCCTCCAACTTCCACTAAATTGATGCAGTGGCAAACAATATTATTCTAGTAATTTTTATAGTTTTTCAACAGAACTCATCGACGATTCTGAAGTTTCAAGAAGTAAAAAGTTTTGAAGTAAAAATTGCATTTTTATTTTTCTTCATTTTATTGGCTTCTGTTTTATGATCTATCTTTGGGTGTTTGTGATTAAATTTCTTCTGATTACTTGAAGAAGTTTTGCATTTTTCTGGTTGAAGAAAATCTCTCTGTGTTTGTCATAGGTGCATATATCTATTCCAAGATATATTTATTAAAATCAATTATACCAACCAATTCTTACATGTTTGAAATATATCAAAATCGATTAATGTTTATCGAAAAAAAATAATCCCAAAAACTTAGATCAAAAGGGGGAAAAGGTATTCTAATTAATTGTTTTACCAATATTATATATGCTTGATAATTATTTTTACTTTATAAATAAATTTTTATTTATTTTATAGGTAAGTCCATAAGATAGATATTCAAAAGAGAAAATTAAAAATTGAAAACAGTTGGCAAAGGTTAATAATTTAGACGGTAAAATAGATATTCATCCATTTGACTGATCGTGTGAGGCCTCATTTGTTTTCATTTAATGGAGGTCTGAATTTGAATAGTTCAGATCTTAGGCCATTAAGTGCATTTATTTTCATTAAGATTTAAGCACTTAATTGATCTGAATGAGTCTTAATCATTAAAATCTAGAACAAAGTCTTAATACTATTAAAAGGTATTCTTGTATGGATATTATTCACCACCACTCTATCCAAAATCACCAGTCACCACCACTTACCACTTTTGTCATAACAATCACCACCACTATTGTCAACCACCACCACCAACCACCACTACTATCGGCCACTACCACACCTACTACCTCCATCATTATAATTATATCTATTGTCACCACCATCACCGCTACCTCCACCACCACTGTGGTGAATCCCTACTACTAACCAACTTCACCATCACAACTAGCACTGCTGCTAACTACCATCAACACACCATCAACTACTACACATCCTTCAGCCATCACCACCACCATCGTTGTCTCCATCAACACCGCCTCCACCACTATCAGCCACTACCACCAGTACGATCAATCCCTACTACCAACCACCTCGACCATCACCAACTAGAACCGCCTCCAACTACCACACATTTTTCAGTCACCACCATCAACACTGCCAACTACTAACCTTAACCAACTTCACCATCACACCATTGCCAACTACCACCAACACACCGTCAACCACCACCACCACCATTGTCACCATCCACACCACCTCCACCACCTCCACCACCTCCACCACTATCAGTCACTATACCACCAGTACGGTCAATCCCTACTACCAACCACCTCGACCATCACAACTAGAACCGTCTCCAACTACCACATATTCTTCAGTCACCACCATCAACACCGTCAATTACTAACCTTAACCACTTCACCATCACAAAACCACCAGCAACACTACCAATCGTCACCATCATGACAGTCACTACAACACCAACCACCTTTACCATCACAACTATCACCGCCAACATTACTAGCCACTAACACCACCATTACAAACCATCACCATTATCACTAGCAAAAATAAATATTTTATTTTTTTAATCAAAACAATAATTTTATTTTATTAAATTAAGTATTTTTTTAGTATATAATTACTTTTTTATTTGAATTATATTTTCATTATATTTACAAATAAATAAATTATGCACATTCAGATGTTGAAAAATAAGCAGTCTTAATTGTTCAATATTCAGATCTAAAGACAACATCTTAATCATTCAGATGTGCATTCAGATTCAGACGTCTTAATCTTAATGAAAACAAATGAGGCCTGAGTGTTATATATATATATTCACAGTTAAATCAATTTTTTGTTATAAATAAAAAACATAACTTTAATAATATTCCGAAGGAAAAAAGAGGTGGCAAAGGTTGATAACTTACAGGATACAATAGGTTTTGATTGTTAAGAGTGACCTTCTGAGTGTTATACATATGCATAATTAAATGATTTTTCTATTGTAAAAAAAATATGACTTTAATGAGTAATTTTGGATGGTGGAGTGACCACTTTAGTAATGAAATCTATAAAAAATAATGGTAGTCCAAGGAAAAAAAAAAGGTGCCAAACGTTGATAATTTAGAAGGTAAAATGAGCATTTTTGACCTTTTGTTATATTTATACATACTTAAATTGTTTTTTTGTTATAAAACAAAATATGACTTTAATGGGTAATTTTGGATAGTGGAGTGACCACTTAAGTAATGGACTTTATATTAAAAATAATTGTCCAAAGAAAAAAAGGGGTGGAAAGAGTTGATATCTTAGAGGGTAAAGTAAGTGTTTGACCGCTTGAATGACCTTGTGAGTATTATATATATGCATAATTAAATGAATTTTTAATTATACATAAAAGATATAACTTTAATAGGTAATTTCATATAGTGGAGTGACAACTTGAATAATGGACTCTATAAAAAAAAAATTCAAATAAAAATAGAGGTGGAAGGAGTTGATAATTTATATCATTTTAGTTATAACTACACAAATAAGAGAGCTATCAAAGTAATAATATCTTTTAAATGTCAATTTCCTGCTTCAAATACTTGTGAAGGAGAAACCATTGACAATGAAAAGAGTTGTGAACTTTTTCCCCTACAAAGGGGTAACCCGCAAAATATAAATCTGAAAGGAAAATTAAATAAAAAGTCAAATATTCCTACCATATTTATTAATTTTTTCACTATTTTATTTTAATTACTTAATATATCATATCTTATCAAAAATCCGCCTAGATACATCGCGTGTATCAAATACATGCGGATACATGTGTAATCCCTCGGATACATGTTGTAACCCCTCTGATACATACGACACATGGTTGTAATCCATCGATCAGATACATGTGAATGCGATGTATCTGAGACTAAACCATATATCTGAACAGTGGATACATGCCTTATGCGAGGTATTCGAGATAAAATTATGTATTTGGTGCCTGTAGCGATGTATCTGAGTGGTGTAGATGCTTGTAGCGATGTATCTGAGTGGAGTGGATGCCTGTTGTGATGAATCTGAGCCTGTAGCAATGTAACTGAACGGCATATTATGTAATTTTAAAAACAGTGGGAGAAGAAATAATTAGCTCCTATAATTGTAGGATTTATGTAAGTTTCCAAATGTGAATTACAAGGCACTAGCCAGTAAAAGACACTGTGAGAACAAACCTAAAACTCCGACTGTAACGACCGGGTCCGTCGTTATGTTAATTTTTCCCGATTTCGTAAATTTGGGGAAAATGGTTAAAAATTTATTCGGGGTAAGTAGGGTGACGACATAGAAAATTTCTGATTTTTTGGAAATAATCCGGGCTGACATCACTCCGCTATAGCGGTATTTTATTCCGCTATAGCGGAACCGCTGTAGTGGAGGAGTAGACCGCTATAGGGGAGCTACGGGAGGCAGTAGCCTGAGACAGGATTTTATTAAAAAGTCTCTTCTCCTCAGTTGGAAAACATAAGAGGGTTCCTCTAAAAACCTTCCCAGGCTACTCCAAGGCTAGGGAATCTTGAGGAGGAGGGGTCATGGCTGAAGGGACGCGGAATAGCGGATTCCAGGACCATCGTTCAGTCGGGAACACACTCATGGAGCCAGAAACGCACCGTTGCAGCTGCTTGACATCCAGGTAGGCTAGGTTTCTTCCACGAGTAGATTGACCGCTTTCATTTTCGTATTATTGTATAGAATGAAAGGGAGAATCCATGGTTAGGCCTTCGGGCACGGAGTCTGGAGGAAGTTGTTGAATTGTTGGATTACTTTGAAAATGGTAGAATAGGAATAGGGTGTTGTGATATTCTAGGCATTGCTTAAATTGTGTAATTTTGCTGATAAAAATACGGAAACTAGAATATCGAAAAGTTTGGGGAACCGAAAAAGGTTTAGTAATAACAAATGTGTAAGGAACGGAAGTCTAGACTAATTGGTATAATTAGGATAATTGTTTGGTTGTGTTTTAAGGCTGGGAAGGATTTTTCCAGGTTGTATTTGGTCCTAGGAAGAGGGTCAGGAATAAATGTAATTAACTGCACGTTTAAAGGGGCGAACGGGGGTAGTCTTGAGACGGGATTTGATGATTCATAGTGTACCCGGAATGGGGTAGGTGATGGCTTACGAAATCCTGTGAATGTTGTATATTTTGTAGTCTTATCTATGTGTTTGTATGAATTGCATGACTTAGAGGAATTGAGTAGAATGTCTAAGGGTCTTGTTTTACAGTCGGTGAATTGAACGGTATGTTGCTTGTTGGTTTACAAGTTGTTTTGTTCATTATTTTGACTGTGGATTATGGACATTTCGTTGGCTCGGGTACCACGCCTGGTACAGGTATACTAACGGTTCACACGGGTACCACGCCTGGTACAGGTATAACAAATGGTTGGCACGGGTGCCTGGTACAGGTATAACAAATGGTTGGCTCGGGTACCAGGCCTGGTCCGTGATACTAATGGTTAGCTCGGGTACCACGCCTGGTACGGGTTTACTTTACTGCATCATTTCATTGATATTGTTGCATTGCGTGATTGGTGTTTGGTTTCATGAGTAGACCGGGCTGTATTTATAAATTGTGATATTACTTGTGGTCTTTGTGTAGGCCGGGTTGCTATATTATATTGTACTTTTTTTCTTGGTGTAGGTCGGGTAATCATATTGTGAGTTTGGTCTTGGTGTAGGCCGAGTAATTATATTGTGAGTTTGGTCTTGGTGTAGGCCGGGTTGTTATATTATATTGTGCTTTTGGTCTTGGTGTAGGCTGGATAATTATATTGTGAGTTTGGTCTTGGTATAGGCCGGGTAATTATATTGTGAGTTTGATCTTAGTGTAGGCCGGGTAATTATATTGTGAGTTTGGTCTTGGTGTAGGCCTGGTTGTTATATGATATTGTGAGTTTGTTCTTGGTGTAGGCCAGGTTGTTATATTATATTGTCGGTTGGTCTTGATGTAGGCCGGGTTATTATGTGGGTTATTAATTGGTCTTGGTGTAGACCGGGTTTTCCATGTTAACACCTAGATGTGTTAGGGGGAACCGGGTGGATCCAAACTATGTAAAAGAGGTTATGAGTTCACAATTGTTGTTATTAAGTGTACTAATGGCGGTCAGAAATTATTTGTGGTTAATAAGTTAAAGGTAGGTCTTGGTGTAGACCAGGTATCCTGTTGAACACTTAGGTGTGGTTAGAGGATCCTTGGAGGGTCCGGATTTTGGGATTAGAAAGGGACTTAGATATAACTCCATTGTTGTCATTGAATGTGTCAATGGTTGCTAGGTGAATTTCATGTGATTGGTAAATTGGGAGTAAGACTGAAAGTCTGGAGTTGTAGTTGTTGGTTGTTATAACCAGGATGGAAAGTTGTCCTTGAGGTCCGTGAAGAGTCTGAATATCACGGGTATAAGTGGTTTGGTTGAGCAGTTAGTCGGGTTAAGTCTGAATATCTAGTCAAGGAGGTGACTTGGAAAGTCTAGGTGACAAGGTGACTTGGGAAGTCTAGATGTCAAAGTGGCTTGGAAAGTCTAGATGTCAAGGTGACTTGGGAAGTCTAGGTGACAATGTGACTTGGGAAGTCTAGATGTCAAGGTGACTTGAGAAGTCTAGGTGTCAGGGTGACTTGGGAAGTCTAGGTGACAGGGTGACTTGGGAAGTCTAGGTGTCAAGGTGACTTGGGAAGTCTAGGTGTCAAGGTGACTTGGGAAGTCTAGGTGAGAAGGCAACTTGGTAAGTCTAAAGCTTAGGATAGCCGGTTCTGAAAGGGGGGATTGATAAAAGTGATGTTGAAAGGGGTGAAGCATTTACCTTGTGCATTTTATCTTAATTTTTATATGATGGTAGGAGTGAATTCGTGTCAGCCGATGATGCCTACCAGTACGTGTGTTTGTACTGATTCTACTCTTGCTATACCTTTTTGGGTATAGTCTAATTGCAGGATTGGTGATGTTTCACAGGTTCAGGATTGCGGTGATCTTCCAGCAGCTCCTACTTTCCTTCTATGGTGGGAGTTGTGTCATCCTATGTCATATACTTATCTTGTAGAAGCTCTTGTACTGGCTTAGACTAGGTTCTGGGGAGGTTGTTTTATATTGTAAATGTTTTTTGCAAATTCTTTAAGTCGTTTATTTTTCTAAACTATTTGTAAAAAGGATTTCTCATATATTTAAGAGACTTATTTAATGGTTTATTTTTTTTTCCACATTACCTGTTGGTTCGGGTGGTAAAGGTTCTCCTATCTAGATGGATTAGAGTAGGTGCCCGCACGGCCCGGTAGTTGGGTCATGACAAATTGTATCAGAGCCTAGGTTGCCGGTCTCCCAGTACAAGAGCAAAATATCGAATAGAGTTTCGCGGATTGGTGTGTTGACGTCCACATCTAATCCTAGGGAAGCTATGAAGCATTCTAGGAAACACTTCTCTTCTTTCATTCTTTTTCCTGTGGTTTCGTTACTTGCTTGTTTAGGTTGAGTCTAATTGGTATCTCTCGATTCTAATTGATATCTCAACAAGGTGAAGGATGTCATTGGACTCCGGGTATACATGGAAAGCCTATACCCGAATGTAATGCAAACAATTCTAATTAAGGCATATCGCAATTTATCATTTAAAACAATCACAACTTTCAAGTTGGGAATAAATTTTCCTTAAGTTATAATCATGAGTTACCATAAAAAATTCCTTATCGCATTTCCTGCCATCAAGCAATGATAGCCCTTTTCCCCCATGGTTCCTAACCAATTTTGACTGTTCTGAAACTGGAGTTTTTCTACAGTCGTAAGCCTTGTCTCCTTACCATTTTTACCAATGGCAAGCCCATTTCCGAAATGTAACACCACTTTACTGACCAATTCAAGTACACGTAAAAAGTAATTACCAACCAAAGCACACCAATTCAAGTTATGACTCCTCCCAGACCAAAATATTCACATAAAATCAAATAATTGCACACCACACAGTTGCAGTCATTCAAACAACATCAATACACATAACCACAATCTCAAGCCTCAAGCTTAAAAAGTCAATCAAATCAGTTTTATTACTTTTTATTCACCTCATGGATGACCATTAGCCGATCTATCCATACCTTTACATAGCCTCCTCGGCCAGCTATCAATTGGAACCTTCTCGGTTCCAATCCTTCTTGCTTGATGGTAAGGGAACAAAAAGAGATTGTGGACTGTAGGGAAGCTCCGATTTCAGGACAGTCGGGACTTGGTTGAGAACCAATGGAACTAGGGGGTTGTTTGTGCTTGGTACCGGAAGTGTGTTGTTAGGAATAATTGCTTGCATAATCCTCTTGTTGATCTGTGATAAGTGATGCTAAGTTTCAGTCTGTGTAGTGTCGGGAATGGTCTTGAAGATTGTTTAAGACCATGGCGGGATTAACGGGATTAAACAATGTTAACAGGGAAGGAGAATGAGAGAATTTTTCCGAGAATGGTAAATTTTCTGGGCTACTACTTTTAGGGATTTTCATAGCAGTGTGCAAGTCGCTATAGCAGGATGGGAAGGGCATGATCCCTGTCCTATTTTCCCTTATTTTGTCTTTCATTCCTGGGTCATTTTAAATTACTATTTGAGCTGCACTTATTGTAGGAATTATTTAACATCCATGCGCAATAAGAGGAAAGGGTAGATACGATAGCCCAGAGTACTGGTGAAATTTTTGATTTATCACTTGTGGGAATAGTCACCTAGGTAGAATTTAGCCAAATGACCCGTTATTAGCTGAGTAGTGTTGGAAATTGCTCATAGTCTTATGTCATGAGGGTGATTTGGATGGTTTATTATTGATGATCCTTAGTGGTAGGGACAGTTGAGGGAGTTCGGGTGAGAAAACTTTCTATTGAGGAGTTAGAAATCTCGGGTTAGGCTAGTCTCGAATGAATTCTGAGCAAGGTAAGGTCTAGGGAAATTTGGGTGTGGATTGGGTGTTATATCTTGGGTCGAGCTAGTTTTTCCATTAGCCAAGATATTAAGGAGTCTGGAGGACTTTTTGGAATCAGATTCGGGTAAGTAGAACTCTCGGTATGTGGAATGACGTGAAGAGGTTGTTTCAGAATGTCAGAAAATTAAGTGTGTTGTAAAATAGGTACTTTTGGAAAACTTTTTGACTTTCTGTCCTGTGTCAACCGCCGTAGCGGTTGAACACATCGCTATTGCGACCTCCGCTATAACGGAGAAATTACCGCTATAGCGGATGTCAGCGACTGTCAGCACTGTAGCATGGGAATTAAGATTTGGTCTGTTATGTTTGGAATTCTTTCGCTCTGGTATTTTAACGAAGCCCCTAATTTCTTGGGCACTTAAGGAGGAGTAATCTAACTGGTCTCGTACAGCTCAAAGTAAGAAATTCCTTGACAAAGCAGAATCGAATTAAACTTTGGTTGAGCTTGGGTACACCCGGGGGATTTGAGAGTTTGATGGTTTGCGTAAGGCTATTCTATGCTGTCATAGTAGAGTGTTAAGTTTCTAAGGGCTGGTTCATCCTTTTTCTTCTGCCTTAAGGATCGTTTAGAGACAAACGAGGGGTAAATTGGTATCTGTTGTAACGACCGGGTTCGTCGTTATGTTAATTTTTTCCAATTTCAAAAATTTGGGGAAAATGGTTAAAAATTCATTCGGGGTAAGTAGGGTGACGTCATAGAATTTTTTTGATTTTTCGGAAACAATTCTGGCTGACGTCACTTTGCTATAGCGGTATTTTATTCCGCTATAGCAGAACCAATGTAGCGGAGGAGTAGACCGCTATAGCGGAGCTATGGGAGGCAATAGCCTGAGATGAAATTTTATTAAAAAGTCTCTTCTCCTCAGTTGAAAAACATACGAAGGTTCCTCCAAAAACTCTTCCAGGCTGCTCCAAGGCTAGAGAATCTTGATGAGGAGAGGTCATGGCTGAAAGGACGTGGAACAGCGGATTCCAGGACCATCGTTCAGCTAGGAACGCACTCACAGAGCCAGAAATGCACCATTACAGCTGCTCGGCATCCAGGTATGCTAGGTTTCTTTCAAGATTAGATTGACCGCTTTTATTTTCGTATTATTGTATAGAATGAAAGGGAGAATCCATGGTTAGGCCTTCGGGTACGGAGTCTGGAGGAAGTTGTTGAATTGTTGGATTACTTTGAAAATGATAGAATGGGAATAAGGTGTTGTGATATTCTAGGCATTGCTTAAATTATGTGATTTTGCTGATAAAAATGCGGAAACTAGAATATCAGAAGGTTCGGAGAACCGGAAAAGGGTTAGTAATTAACAAATGTGTAAGGAATGGAAGTTCTAGACTAATTGGTATAATTAGGATAATTGTTTGGTTGTGTTCTAAGGCTGGGAAGGTTTTTTCAGGTTGTATTTGGTCCTAGGAATAGGGTCAGGAATAAATGTAATTAACTGCATGTTTAAAAGGGCGAACCGGAGTAGCCTTGGGATGGGATTTGACGGTTCATAGTGTACCCGAAATGAGATAGGTGATGACTTATGAATTTCTGTGAATGTTGTATATTTTGTACTCTTATCTAAGTGTTTGTATGAATTACATAACTTAGAAGAATTGTGTAGAATGTTAAGGGTCCTGTTTTACAGTCGGTGAATTAAACGGTGTGTTGCTTGTTGGTTTACAAGTTGTTTTGTTCATTATTTTGACTGTGGATTATGGACATTTAGTTGGCTCGGGTACCACGCCTGGTACATGTATACTAACGGTTGACACGGGTACCACGCCTGGTACAGGTATAACAAATGGTTCGCACGGATACCACGCCTGGTACAGGTATAACAAATGGTTGGCTCGGGTACCACACCTGGTACGTGATACTAATGGTTGGCTCGGGTACCACGCCTGGTACGGGTTTACTTTACTGCATTATTTCATTGATATTATTGCATTGTGTGATTGGTGTTGATTCCATGAGTAGACCGGGCTGTATTTATAAATTGTGATATTACTTGTGGTCTTGGTGTAGGCCGGTTGCTATATTATATTATACTTTTTTTCTTGGTGTAGGTCGGGTAATCATATTGTGAGTTTGGTCTTGGTGTAGGCCGGGTTGTTATATTATATTGTGCTTTTGGTCTTGGTGTAGGCTGGATAATTATATTGTGAGTTTGGTTTTGGTATAGGCCGGGTAATTATATTGTGAGTTTGATCTTGGTGTAGGCCGGGTTGTTATATTATATTGTGCTTTTGGTCTTGGTGTAGGCCGGGTAATTATATTTTGAGTTTGGCCTTGGTGTAGGCCAGGTTGTTATATTTTATTGTAAGTTTGGTCTTGGTGTAGGACGGGTTGTTATATTATGTTATCGATTGGTATTGGTGTAGGCCAGGTTATTATATGGGGTATTAGTTGGTCTTGGTGTAAACCGAGTTTTCCATGTTAACACCTAGATGTGTTAGGGGGATCCGGATGGGTCCGGACTTTGTAAAAGAGGTTATGAGTTCACAATTGTTGTTATTAAGTGTACTAATGGTGGTCAGAAATTATTTGTGGTTAATAAGTTAAGGGTGGGTCTTGGTGTAGACCGGGTAGCCTGTTGAACACTTAGGTGTGGTTAGAGGATCCTTGGAGGGTCTGGATTTCGAGATTAAAAAGGGACTTAGATATAACTTCGTTGTTGTCATTGAATGTGTCAATAATTGCTAGATGAATTTCATGTGATTGGTAAATTGGGAGTAAGACTGAAAGTCTAGGGTTGTAGTTGTTGGTTGTTATAACCCGGATGGAAAGTTGTCCTTGAGGTCCGTGAAGGGTCTGGACACTGGTAAGTAATACCATGGGTATAAGTGGTTTGGTTGAGCAGTTATTCGGGTTAAGTCTGAATATATAGTCAAGGAGGTGACTAGGTGACTTGGGAAGTCTAGATGTCAAGGTGGCTTGGAAAGTCTAGATGTCAAGGTGACTTGAGAAGTCTAGGTGACTTGGGAAGTCTAGATGTCAAGGTGACTTGAGAAGTCTAGGTGACTTGGGAAGTCTAGATGTCAAGGTGACTTGAGAAGTCTAGGTGTCAGGGTGACTTGGGAAGTCTAGGTGACAAGGTGACTTGGGAAGTCTAGATGTCAAGGTGACTTGGGAAGCTAGGTGTCAAGGTGACTTGGGAAGTCTAGGTGACAAGGCAACTTGGTAAGTCTAAAGGTTAGGATAGTCGGTTCCGAAAGAGGGGAATTGATAAAAGTGATGTTGAAAGGGGTGAAGCATTTACCTTGTGCATTTTATCTTGATTTTTATATGATAGTAGAAGTGAATTCAGGTCAGCCGATGATGCCTACCAGTACGTGTGTTTGTACTGATTCTACTCTTGCTATACCTTTTTGGGTATAGTCTGGTTGCAGGATTGATGATGTTTCACAGGTTCAGGATTGCGGTGATCTTCCAGCAGCTCCTACTTTCCTTCTATGGTGGGAGTTGTGTCATCTTATGTCATATACTCATCTTGTAGAAGCTCTTGTACTGGCTTAGACTAGGTTCTGGAGAGGTTGTTTCATATTGTAAATGTTTTTCGCAAATTCTTTAAGTCGTTTATATTTCTAAACTATTTGTAAAAAGGATTTCTCATGTATTTAAGGGACTTATTTAATGGTTTATTTTCTTTTTCGCATTGCCTGTTGGTTCGGGTGGTAAGGGTTCTCCTATCTAGGTGGATTAGAATAGGTGCCCGCACCGTTCGGTAGTTGGGTCGTGACACCGACCTTAAATGTAGGTCAGAAAAAAATGATCTCATCAGGTTGATTTTTCAAAAAAAGATTCTAAAATTATTTTTAATAAAAATCGACCTTCAGAGGTTGACTTCTTTTACATCGAAATTCAGAAAAATTAAAATCGATTTTTGGAGGTTAATTTTTCAAAATAGAATTGCAAATACTGATCTCATGAGCTTGGTTTTTAATTCTTATTTCCCTTCTTTTTTTTTTTTTTTGCAGAATACTGACTTAGTCGGTTTTTGAAGGAAAAAAAAGACCTCATGAGGTCAGCTTTTTTTCAGAAAAAACAAATTTGAAAAGTATAAAAATAAACAAAGTCTTAAATCGATAAGCATCAATAATGTAATGATAAAAATGTATCCTACCACCCTAAAGATGCGGGTACGAACCCCAAATGGTGTATTTTAAAAACCCATCTCATATTTTTATCAAATAAAAATATTATTAAAAAAATAGACCTTGTGAGGTTGGGTTTTTGCGACTTCATGAGGTTGCTTTTGCAAACTAATCCAGCCTTCTGCGACATATTATTGAGATCAATTTTTAAATCACTTTAGGACCTCATGAGTCGATTCTTTCGATTTTGACAATTTTAGTTATTTACTAGCGAAGTTCACAACCAATACTGGACACCACTGGTATTAAACAATAACTTGTTTGGGAAAATATGAAATACAAAGTTCAAGATCCCAACTTGTAACATAGGGTTAGACTGGAAAAAATGAACACATATAGCAGCAGGTAAATATAACGTTGCTTCTACTTCACTTTCCAAGACAATCCACAAATTTTTCCGATTGTGTTAAACCATAGTGTTCTTTAAATAGTGAAATAATTAAAAGATAAGGAATCAAATGTAAAAAGTAGTTCGAAATCCATGCCTTTAAACACACTTAAGACCTCCTCCACATGAAACAACAATGATCAACTTCAGGAATATAGTAACATATGCTTTAAATATAAACTTTAGTAAAGTATAGAAGTTACTATCTAGACAATAACCACTTTAGCTTCACGAGTTTATTGCTTTAATATTTCTTTCGTTTCAATTTATTTGTCTTATTTTCTGTTTTAATTCATTTTAAAAAGAATGTCTCTTTCTTTGTATAAAGATGCTTAAAGGCTAAAGGTGTATCTCTGAAGTATATTAGGGCAATCAAGGACATGAATGATATAGCTAAGATCCGAATAAGGACAGTGGGAGGAGACTCAAAGCACTTTCCATTTTTGATTGAGGGTGTCAATGGGTCGGGTTGAGCTGGGCCGATTCAATGAAAAATGAACCCGATTGGATTGAAAATCGGGTTGGGTTTCGGATTGTGGGAACTGAGTTCAACCAGTTCGGGTTGAAGTAGGTAAGAAGTGACCCGTCCAGGTCAGGCCCATACCAAGCCGGTTCGGGCCGGGTTTAATAAAATAATATTATTTTAAAAAAAAAAAAAATTAAATACAAACTTAAAGTTTTAGATGACTATATATTTTTTAGTAAGCAATACTCAAATCTTAAAAAAAAAACTTCTAGAAGTATATTTTATTAAATCTAATTTTTCTAGTTAATAATTAATGTTTAATATTTATGTCCTAATTATTATTAGTTATTACTTATTAGTTATTAATAAGTGTCCAACGGTAATAATATTTATAGACTATAAGTGTAATCGGGTTGACCGATTCGGGCTGAACTGGATTAACCGGTACTGTTCATGATTTGACAGTACCAGGCTAATCGGTTTCGGGTCCAGAGTCAAAAAAAGTAAACCGACTGGTACTGGTCTCAATAGGTAGAACAGCCCAGTCCAGCCCCCTTTACACCGGTTCGGTCTAGTTCGGGCTAAAATCTTGTTGGTCCAGTTTGATTTCGGATTGACCCGACCTGGTTGACAGTCTTATTTATGATAAGGTTACACAAGGGATCAGGCCTTAGCCCATTTTTAATTAATTGCCTTGGCGATGGATGCGTTGACGCAAAAAATTCAAGGTGAGGTGTCATGGTATATGTTATTTGCTGATGATATAGTTTTGACTAACGAGACTCACGACGGAGTTAACACTAAGCTAGAGATTTAGAGACAGACCCTGGAGTCGAGAGAGTTCAGGTTGAGCAGGACCAAAACAAAATACTTGGAGTGCAAGTTCAGTGTTGCAACGCATGAGACAGATATGAAAGTAAGACTTGATACACAAGTCATCCAAAAGAGAGAAAGTTTCAAGTATTTTGGGTCTATTATTCAAAGAAATGGGGAGATTAACGAGGATGTCACTCACAACATTGATACAAGGTGAATGAAATGGAGGCTCGCATCTGGAGTCTTGTGTGATAATAAGGTGCCATCAAAACTTAAAGTCAAGTCTACAGAGTGATAGTTAAATCAACTATATTATATGGGTAGTATTGGCCAGTTAAGAACTCTCGTGTTCATAAGTTGAAAGTTGCAGAAATGAGAATGTTGCGATGGATCTGTGGGAATGCTAGGAGAGATAGGATTAGAAGTAAAAATATCCGGGATAAAGTGGGAGTGGCTTTGGTGGAGGACAAGATGCAGGAAGCGAGAGTGAGATAGGTCGGGTATCTAAAAAGGATATGTTCGTATGCTTTAGTGCGAAGGTGTGAGAGGCTGGTTATGGATGGATTCAAGAGAGGTAGAGGTAAATCGAAGAAGTATTAGGAAGAGGTGATTAGACTGGACTTGGCGCAACTCCAACTTATTGAGGACATGACCTTATTAGATTGGAGGTTGTGGAAGATACAACTTAGGGTAGAAAGTTAGTAGGTAGTAGTATGTCATCTTGTTATTTGTTATACTAGTAGTTGTAGTGTTACTCCTGTAGTTTCTGGTTCTTTGATTTCTGTTACTATTTGTTGTCTTGTTCTTCAACTATCATACTATTATTTTATTGTAGTTACTGTCCTGTTATCTTGTACTTCTATTGCTTCTTTTTCTCGACTGCTTTGGACTATTTCTTTCTTTGAGTCGAGGATCTATCGAAAACAGTCTCTCTACCTTGGAGGTATGGGTAAGGTTTGCATATACTCTACCCTCTCTAGACCACTTTGTGAATTTTTACGGGGTATGTTATTGTTGTGTCTTTCTTTATATTTTTTTTAGCTTTCGCACGTTTTGTACTTTTCTTTAATTTTTTGAATTTTTTTTTACAAGCTTTTGGATCCCTAATATAATTCTTATCAAGTGGTATTAGAGCGCTAACCTCTGTATTTTCAAGTGATATCAGAGTACTAACTTCGACAAATAATGGGAATATAATTAACTTTTATCAGCATAAATAATGAAAGGAATATTTACGCCTTCCAACGTAATGGCTCAAACATATTAGTGAAACATTGTCACAGACCATAATTGATCTGCTAGAGTGACAAGATACAAAATCTCATGAATAACGTGTACATTTCATGTAGAAAAGAAAAATCAAGTAATAATTCCATCAAATGAAACAAACAAATCAACTTTTACTAGTCCAAACTTACAAAATTTTACATAGCACGCAGTTGAATCTACTATAGAAAAAAAGAAAACATGTTATAAGAAAAACTTTAGTGGAACATTTTTTATTTTTTATTTTACTTTCACAATAAACATTGATAAGGATAGATGAATAAGAAAAAGACCGGACAAACAATGGAAGGAAAAAGGGAAAAGACCTATCTCACACAGAGATAGATCATCTTTTTACAAAGCTCCTCCTGCTCCTCCTTGTCAATCTCTCCTACTACATTATTTCGCTAGAAAATGACAGAGTAGACATACTGATTACTCTAATTGGGCGTGGAAAAATATATCTAAATACACATAGTATATTTATGCACGTGTGCGTGCACGTTCACGTATATATTTTTTCTTACCTTAGGAAGATTTTAGTGTGAACGAATGTGTGTATCATATGAATTTGTCCTTCCCTCAATCCTCACCATGAGACCATTCTTCACCTTAGTAGTAAGGTAAGCTATCAACACTGGCTCCTCACCTTTATCCACCACCGGAACAACCCTAAAGCGCCGTAGAACTCCGGCAACCACCTTCTTCATCTGCAAGAACGACATATCCTTTCCCAAACAAACCCTAGGTCCAGCTTGAAACACTGGATATACAAACGGATCCCTAGGAACAAACTTCCAATTCCCGGTCTTAACATCCTTTTGCAACCATCTTTCCGGCCTAAAATCCTGCCAGTCCTTCCCCCATATATCCTCCACCCTCCCCATTGCATATGGATGATAGCTTATTCTTGTTCCTTTCTTCACAAATGTCCCATCAGGCAATATATCATCTTGCATGGCTTCTTTAGTATCAACGGGGACCGGAGGGTAAAGTCTCATGCTTTCAAATAGTGATGCATGAGTGTATGTCATGTCCTTCACTTCATCATAAGTTGAAAAAGACGTTGTCTTAGCGATTTCCTTCAAGATCTCTTTTTCCACTTCTGGATTCTTGAAAATCAACCAAAAGAACCATGTCAGTGCCGCAGAAGTTGTGTCCCTTCCTGCCAAGATAAAGCTTATCACGATATCCGTGATGAACTCTTCACCATGCATGCTTTGTTGTCCATCAGAGCTTATTAAGAATCTTGAAAGAAGATCGTCACTAGAACTTGTCAAAGATGATTTTTCCTTCTTTTGCTTGATCATTTCCTTGGCCATATCGCGAATTTGTGTGGCACAAACCCTCAATTTCTTCTCAGATCCAACGTTGAGGATTCGCTTGAGCTTCCAAATAAACGGGGCGAGTGAATTGAATCTCTCGCTACTAATTCGAACAACTTCTTCAAATGCATTTGCAAATTTTGCCTCCGGAAAGGATGGTAATAAATATGCTGGATCATAGCCGTAAGCAACCATGCAAATGTTGTCGAAAGCGAACCTTTGAAGCAAATCTTGGATGTCAAGAACGGTTTTTTGAGACGCGGACATAGTCAGAATAGGAATAAGACGATCAGACAATTCAACGTTGACAACATTCTCAACGAATCTACGCAAAGATTTGGAGTTGAATTCATGGCTTGCAAGTTTTCTTTGGTACTTCCAAATCTCACCATCAACATTAAAGATACCATTGCCTAAAAGATCCTTTAAAGTTTCTTTACCAAGATACCCTTTTTGATAATTATGGAAGTATGTTTTGAGAATGTGTTCAACATTGGAGGGGTTTGCTGTGAATATATGACGGTGGCCTAGTGGTCGATGAAGGGTGAAAGTGAGAGATGGTAGGGTACTTAGAACAATTTCAGATGTCCATTGAATTCGACGATTTTTATTGGATTTGATTGAGAAATAAGAGCCAATAATTGGATAGGATCTTGGGATCTTGGTGGACTTGGAATATGGGAAAAGATTGGTTAAAATGGTTCTTGAAATATTCATTATGAAAAACAACAAGACTATTACCAAGGGAAGGAAGAAAAAATAAACATGTGAGAATATAATTGATAGATCAAAGTTGAACAACATTTTTTCTTCTTTTTTTTCCCTTTCTCAATACAATTGATTGATGAAAGCAAGCTTGAGAAGTGGAAGTTGCAAAGCGTTTGTGTTATATAATGTTTGTATGTATATGGAAACTATAGATTTTTTATTCCCCACGTTTTTTTTGGTTGAATAGTCCCCCACGTATGTTATAATATATTGTTATTCTTTCTTTTCATGAGTATGTCGACAGTACTTGTAGAACTTAATTATTAGGTTATTGAATTTACATATTAAGAAGGAATTTAACTTAAATGGAGTATAATACTAGTGTTCTTCTGTGTTAATTTATTTATCTAATTTTGATTTGACACAGAATTTAGGAAAGTAATTTTTTTTTTTGAATTTTGTGGTCTTGGAGTAATATGTAAACTGTATCAAAATGTCATTTAATTGTGTGGTCTTAAATATATCACATGAAAACTTGAAATTAAAGAGTTATCAAAAAGGAAAAGAGGTATTCTTTTTAAAACGAACTAAACTTGATAGTTGGTCAATTACCATTACTTTTTCCGTCTCAATTTATGTAATACTATTCAAATTTCAAAAGTCAAATAAGTTTTACTTTAATCATATCTTTTTATATATTTTTTAAATTATTAATTATTATAATTTATAATATTTTATATAATTTTTAAATATAGAAATTTTATTTTAAAAAGTTTAAAATATATTCTATACATATGACAACTTTAGAGAAGTATAGCACTTTGCACTAGCGGATATTTCTCCGCCCACTTCTGTTTTTCAAGAGAATATCGGCTACATTGCATTTACATACTAAGAAGGAATTCAACTTATATGGAGTATAATATTAGTGCTCCTCTATTTTACTTTATATGTCTGATTTTGATTTCATGCAGAATTTTAAAAAGTAAATAAATTTTTTAAATTGTATGATTTTAGAGTAAAGATATATAAGATGTATTAAAATATTATTTAGAGCCCATCTGGATAGAATTTAAAAAAAAATAGCTTCTAAGCTGTTTTGATAAAAGCTGAAAATAAGTGCTTATAAATATAAAGGATAAAAAAGTAAATGTGTTGGTCAAACTTAAAAAGAACTTTACGCTAGGGCAGGGCAACTTATCACTTTTAGCTTTTTTCAATCAATTTTTAGTTTTTTTTTTTTTTTTTTTTTTTTTTTACCAAACACTTAATAAAGGCTAAAAAAGAGATTAAAAGTTGATTTGACTAAATGTTAATCATATTCAAACAAACTCTTAATTTTGTGGTATTAAATATATCATATGAAAAGTCTAAAGAATTATCAAAAAGGGAAAGAGACATTTTTTTTTTGAAACAAATTAAGAAGAAAAATAAGACAAACAAATTAAGATGGAAGAAGTAGTATATTTTAAGAGTTATGTATAATAATAGTGAGAAAAGTTTCTTCACTGAATCTTTACCTATAATAGTTGGTTAATTACTACTGTTAAGAGTCCCACATCGGAAAAGGGATGGACAATTGGTCTTCATAGATGGACTTGGACAATCCTCCCCTCATGAGCTAGCTTTTAGGGTTGAGTTAGGCCCAAGATTCATTTCTCTCGTGGTATCAGAGCCGAGCCCATCTCAAATCTTTGTTCACCGATGTTGGGTCCCCATATTATATTGTTCACGCTCCAGTTAATGAGGTTTGGACGTGCGAGGGAGTGTTAAGAGTCCACATCGGAAAAGGGATGGGCAATTGGTCTCCATATATGGACTTGGACAATCCTCCCCTCATGGGCTAGCTTTTGGGGTTGAGTTAGGTCCAAGATCCATTTCTCTCAACTACTCCCTTCGTTTATAAAATAATGACCCATTTTCCTTTTTAGTTTATTTTAAAAAGAATGACATTTTCCTTTTTAGAAACTTTTTAATTTCAACTTTCCACATGACATGTTTAAGACCACAAGATTAAAGAACATTTTGGTACATTTGACATAACTTTAATTTAAGACCATAAGATTCATTTTTTTTTATTTTCTTAAACTTTGTGCCAAGTCAAAACAGATCATTCTTTTTAAAACGGAGGAAGTATTACTTCTTCCGTCTCAATTTTTATAGCACTATTCAGATTTCAAAAGTCAAATAAATTTTTCTTTAACCATGATTTTTCATATGTTTTTAATATTTTAGATTATTAATTATTTTGACTTATAATTTTTAAATATATAAAAAAATCATTTTTTTGTAAAAGATTCTATACATATGACAACTCTAGAGAAGAATACTCTCTTCGTCCCATTTTATATGAGTTGCTTTGATTTGACACGAAATTTAAGAAAGAAAGAAAGACTTTTGAAATTTGTGGTTTAAAATGAATTTTAAATATTTGTGTGGTTGTAAATCATTTCATTAAGGGTAAAATAGGTATTTTAAAATTAAATTATTACTAAATATAAAAATATGTCATTCTTTTTTGGATTGATTAAAAAAGAAAGTGAGTCATATAAAGTGGGATAGAGGGAGTACCATTTTGCACTAGCCAGCTTTTCAAGAGAATATCGGCCGCTGCACTTAATTGATCACGTTTTCCATAGTTGTGTAATATAATTGAGCCCACATGTTAGCAAGTTGTCTACATCAATCTGTTGTCGTTATTTGGCCGTTTTACACGCTTTTAAAAAAATCATACATATAAAGTAATTTTTTTTATGAATCTACCTTAGGTTTTTCTTCAATATAATCAATATTATTTGCTTTAAAATAACTAATTTGAAGGATAAAATAAATAAAAATTAATTAAATTTATTTTGATATTCTAAAAATTGACAAGCACTTAATTGATCACGTTTTTCATATTGAGCCCACAAGTTAGCAAATTGTCAGCATTAGAGGTGATAATTTCAGCTCATATTAATAAAATGAGTTTATTTAATTCATATTTAATGGCTTGAATCACTCATATTTTAATTGGGTAAATATGAATTTCAAGCTATTTTAAGAAGGGAAAAGAACACTTATACCCAAAAAAAAACTATTTACCCTCAAATGCCCCATACTTTCATATTCTTGTTTATCTTAAAACTGCATTTATCTAAAAAAAAGAAAAATGCAAACTGACGTCATGCTGACATCAGCGTCCATCCTTTTTTCCTCTTTGATACCATCAGAGTATATATATACTCTAATAGTATCAAAGATTAATTGGGCAGTGTCTTCATTGATGGACTATTTTCTCCTCCTTGATATCACCAAAGTATAATATACTTTGGTGGTATCAAAAAGTAACTGAACAATGTTTCATTGAGGTTTGCTTCACTCCTTCGATTAAATTACTCAATCATCCATGGCACCATTACAGTATATCTATATAATGTCATGATATCGTTGAGGTATATTTCAGTTCTTCAATATTTTAATCTAAAAACAGTTAAAAAAAAGAGTCATAATTTAGATACAATTTTTTTTATATTGCAATAAAAGAAAAAAAACTATAAAAATATATTTTCTACTAATTTAGAGTTCAATAAATAAGCTTGTGACTTTAATAATTTTCTCTTAATTATTTCTTATTTATTTCTTAAAAAAAATGCTCAGTTCTATATGATACCGACATGGTATCAATATACCGATAGAGTATCAAAGAGGATTAACTCAGTCCTATATGATACCGATAGAGTATATACCGATGGATTATCACAGAAGATTAATTCACGATAGTGACGTTGACATCATGCGCGAAATAAGAAAAGGAGAAAGTGGGCAAGTAGTTTGGGTCGCTGGTCCATTAAGCCTAAATAGGTTGGGCTGGGTCTATTTTGGGCAAATAGTTTCATAATTGAGTCCAATTTGTGTAGTTTTTCCTTTTAAGAACCCCTATAAATATGAACAAAATGGGTAAAATATGGGTATTCATATACACCATAAATAGATCACCCACTTCTACTTAAAATTCTTAATTGTGCTAAAAATAAAAAATTTAATATTAATTTTTAATTTTAAAAAATATTATATAATTTATTTTTCAAAAAAATTGGAAGGTGGGTGGGGCTGAGGTGGGGCCGTGGGATGGGGTGGCAGAAAAAAAATTAATTTAAAAAAAAATATGATTTTTTTTTTTTGAAAAAACATCTAAAAATTTTGGGGTGGATGGGTGGAGGCGGAGGTGGAATAGGGGTAGGGGGTGGATTTTTTTTTTGAAATAAATAAATAAAAAATTAGAAAAACAAAAAAAAAATTGGGGGTGGGTGGATGGAAGGTGGGGGGGGGAGGGAGGGGTAGAATTTTATTTTATTTTTGGAAAAACAAAACAAAATGTGAGGTGGGTGGGTGGAAGGTAGGGTTGGGGGTATTTTATTTTTTTTGAAAAACATAAAAAATTATATTTTATTGGAAAACAAAAAAAAATTAGGGGTGGGTGGAAGGGTTGGAGGGGGGGTAGGGGGATGCGGGGCGAGAGGGATAGGGGGTGCGGGGCGAGAGGGTAGGTAGGGGTGTCAATGATTTTTAAAAAACCACCGTAATCGACCGAATCGATCCGTACCGAATCAATTTTTAGATTTCTTTAATAAAATTGATGGTTTTTATATAAGTTTATAACCGTATCAAATAATTGGGTAAGTTTTTTATTTTATAAAAATTAACCAAAAATATATCGAACCGTACCAGATAATACATGTGTAAATATATTTTATATATTAAGTTTAAAAATAATAAAATATTAATATTTTTTCTTTCAAAGTCCTTATATTGAAACTTACTATACTACTCTGATCGAAACTAAATTTGTTCTAGGATTTTGACTCTCGAGTAGTAACTAGTAAGCTACAAGGTATTCCAATGATCTTGGGTAACAAGCTACATGTTATTAGAAATTTTTCCTCTTTTATGATTTAAATTTCTCTTATTCGATAATTAACTTAAGTACAACTCAATTCTTGAGTTTCATCTTCATTGATTTCTCCCCTCTCGTGTAATCTACATTATATTTTTTATCAATGCTTAGTATTATTTTACACTACCATAAAATAATGGGATGAATTTTTATTCTTATTTTCTTATCACCTTTTAAACAATAAAAATGCCCAAAGAGTTTTTGTCAAAGTCATACACAAGTATACAAATATATATGATAGGGTATTCTAACTTTTATATTTTTTTTTTAAGAAAAAGATACCGAAAATTCATCGAACCGTACCGATATCGAAGAAAAACTAAGATGATGGGACGATTTTAAAAAGTCTAATTTTGGTTATATGAAATAAAATAATCAAAAAATTGATATAGTACAAATTTTATAATATAACCGTTCGAACCGTACCCATTGACACCCCTAGGGATAGGGGCCGAAAAACATAAAAATAATAATTTTGGAAAACATAAAAAGAATGGAGAGGGGAGGGGGAGGGGGGAGGGTTGGGGGTAGATTATTTTTTTTTGAAAAACATAAAAAAATTTGGGAGTGGGTGCGTGGAGATGGGAGGGGGGGTGGTAGGGTGGGGTGGAGGGGCATGAGGGCGGGGTGAGGTGGGGTGGGTTAGAAAAAATAAAATAAAGTTAGGGGGTGGGTAGGTTGGAGGTAGGGGTGGGAGTGGGTAGAATAAAAAATTACATTAGAGACTTAAAATATATAAAAAAAAATTTAAGTCTTCAATAAATATAGATGAAATATGGATAAACTCATATTCAATTCGTCCATTAATTATCCAAAATCATATTTATTTATATAGAATATGGGCGGATTGGGTAATTACTATTTTTGCTCAAACCATTATCAGTCCATCCAAATCCAATCAAATCCACTCATTTGCCACCCTTAGTCAACATCGATTTGTTGATGTTATTTGAACATTATTACTTCTTATGTCTCAATTTATGTGGCATGATTCACATTTCGAGAATTAAACTGTTTAAGTTTGATTGTGAATTTGGTATGAAATCTTTATATATATGGAAACTACATAAAAATTACTATAAGTCACAATGATTACAATTCAAAATATTTAAAAGATATATAAAGAAATCACGAACAAAAATAAATTTGTTTGAATCTTGAAATTTGAATGGTGCCACATAAATTGGGACAAATATTATTCATCGCGTGTTTGTATATAATTTGTTTCTTCCGTATTAGTTATTGCATTTTTCTTTCACACACTTGTTATAAAATCATAAATATAAAATATTTTTTACAAACTTACCTTAATTTTTTTTTATATATAATCAATATTATTTACTTTAAAATCAATTAATCTAAGGGCAAAATATAAAAAAAGTTAATTAGTTCTATTTTGATACTGTAAATTGACAAGCACTTAATTAATCACATTTTCATTTTGTGTAATGCATGCCCACAAGTTAGCAAGTTGTCAATATCGATCGATTTGTTACTGTTACTTGGATAATATTATTATTATTTATCACGTGTTTGTATATATAATGTGTTCGCCTCATATTAGTTGTCAGATTTTTTTTACGCATCTTTTATAAAATTATAAATAAAAGATATCTTTTACTAATTTAATCTATGGTCTTTTCAATATTAGAATATTATTTACTTTAAAAAGATAATTAATTTTAAGGGAAAAATAGAAACAAGTTAATTAACTTCATCTTAATTTTATAAATTGATAAGTATTTAAAGACGAATATTTTTAGTAATATTGACAATTAATATAGGATGAAGGGGTATATAATTATTGCATCTCTTTCACATGCTTGTTATAAAATCATAAATAAAGTACCTTTGATGAACTTACCTTGATATTTTTTTAGTATAATCAATACTGGTCTTCGTACCCGTGCGATGCGCGAATATTTAAAAAAGTAATCACGTTATAAATTAAAAGTAGCTAATAATGTTTTTAACTACTAAACATTTTTAAATTTAATTGTAGAAAATCTTTAACTTATTTATTTGAACATATTAAATTAATATTATTAGTATACAACTTTGTTTGCCATAATATTAAAATATTATTTATTTATATTTTATATAGATGTGATTGGTTACTCTTTTAGTTTTCCAATATATAATGTTGAGCTATTATCAAGAAAAATCTTAGTCTATGATTATTTTACATTGGACAAAAATCAAATACTCTATCAGTATAGTTATGTTTGTATTACCTTTATTTTTTGTTTAATTATAAAAGAATGTTTCTTTAAACTTTTAGCAAAAATTTAATTCAAATTATTCACATGTTTTAGACCATAAAATTAAATAATATTTTGGTATATTTGATAAGATGTTGTATCTCTTGAAATCAGCTAATTGTCGGCTAAATCTTTCACATATGTTTAAATCTATATTTTCCACAAACCGTTTACATTAGCTTGGAAAAAGTTTAAAATGTTAGCTTTCAATTTATTTATTTTTTATATAATTTCAACATAAAAGTTTTGTTTTTCAACTCAAGTTCAAATACAAATAAGAAGCTTTTATACTTTAAAATTAATTAAAGTTTAAACCTCTGTTGTATTATAATATATGATAAAATCTAAGGTGTGAGTTGATTTGGTTTAACGGATGAAATATAATATTTTAAAAATAATTGTGGATCAAATAATTGTCATTTCTTGCACGGATAGTTTGGTAATTTTTTTTTATATATTTCGATTCTCCATTATACTTGTTTATTTTTCAAATACTCATTTCATATTTGGGAGATACTTATATACATTATATCTATAGAAACTTCAGATTCCTTAGTTATATTTGTGACAAAAGACAAATGATGTTAGTAATAAACAACAGTAAAATAATAATAATGGTAATAATAACAATAATAAAGTTAATCAAGCATGAAAACATATATACCTTGATGATTTGATAAAACTTTTATATATATATATATCGATTCTCCATCGTACTTGTTCATTTCTCAATTAATTATTTCGCAATTGTGAGATATTTGTATACATCATATCTATAGAAAATTCAGATTCCTTAGTTACATTCATAACAAATGATAAATATAATGTTAATTGTAAACAACAACAACAAAATAACGATCAAGCACAATATATTCATCACGAAAATATAAAAATATAACTCAATTTTTTTGGATGTTTTTAATCTGCTTGGTAGAATTTTGCTAAAGCTTTTCCCTATTTTGAAGTGTTGGATTTTATGAGAATTATTAAAAAAAATTTTAAAAGAAATGTAGAGAAAATGCACTTTATAGTAAGTCTTGTAAAGAACGAAGACAGTGATAATGAGAGTTTAATGCAGAAGACCCGTTTTAAAATTTTATTTATTGAGTGAAGTTGAGAATTGAGGAAGTACGACTGTGAAATTTTGAAGTGTTGGATTTTAGTGATTTCTAAGTTTCTTCTTTTATTGCAATAAGTATTGTTCTGAGCATATTTTTTTTATCTGTACACAAATTTAAAATTTACTTTAGCTTCCATTCAAAATCCACGTCTTTTTTCTTTATTATGCAATCCAGCAAACAATTGTGTTTCAGTTGCTATAATGAAAGAGTCCCAAAAAAATGTATATGTATTTTATTGAATTTAAAAAATATAAAAGTTAAAATTAAAATTAAAACTATACATGAGAGATAATGGTGCACAAATTTAGGAGCACTGAACAACGAAATAACTGTTTTCCAGTTCAAATTCAAAATTAACTACACTATTCTAATCTAACGGCTCGTATCACATAATTTATTTATATTGTCATTATATATGCTTGTTGAACTGCTATTTTTTAAAATAACTAATCAAAATAACTTATATTTACGTTAATATTATTTAAAATTGTATGTACAACTATATATCTCTCTAACTTGATCTGATGGAAGTAAAATTCATTCAAGTTTTTATATTTTTTGAAAATTTCTATATAGATAGATGTTAGGCGTGCATTTTTATGCCAAAATGCATCGTGTGTGAAATGGGGAAGTTACGTGGGTTAAGGCTTTAGATTTTGGTTTAGGCTCTTTTGTAATATTAGAGTAAAAAACTTTACATGTAAGTTGTACGAAAAACGAATAATGCAATGGTTTAATTGTAGCTTTAAGATGTTCATTGGAATGACCTCACCATTGTATAGGGACTTCTAACCTGATCCTAATATTATCATATTAGTTTAGCTTGATCGATTTATAAATTAAAGTGATAATAAAAAAATTTAACTATAAATGCTAGTGAGTAACTTTCATAGAGCAACCTTTGCTGGGATTAAAGCGCAATAACGGAAGAACATAATTCAATAAAGCTAACTTGTGGTTAAAATAACCGATACATCATAATCTAAAAAGAGTTGTACGCTTTCTTTTCATCTTACATAATTAATTCAATCAAGGATGAGGTGTCCGAATGTTGACTACTACAAAATGACATAACTCAGGTAGAGTACGTGATGTGCCTGGATTCTACGGCACATTTGACGCCTTTAACTAAGAATACTCGCAAGTTTTCGAGCAACTTTTGTGTCTTTTGATGTTTTTATGTTGTATTTGCAGGAAATGTAGACAAGGATAAAAAGGAAGTAAAAATACGCAAGCTAAGTAACAAAGGTTGAACTTGACGGAGGACCTGACGGTTCGTCACACAGGTGACTGACCGTCAGGAGAGCCACCAAACCTGGCAGCAGCTAAAGGAGCCACTGGATAGCGGCGACGGTTGGCAAGACGGCCCGTCACACCTTTGACGGACCATCAGCCAAGCCGTCAAGTGAGAGCTCAAGGAGAGCCTACACTGGATAGCAGCGACGATTGGCGTGACGGCCCGTCACACCTTTGACGGACCGTCAGCCAAGCCGTCAAGTGGAAGCTAAAAGATGGCACGCACTGCTTAGTGGCGACGGCTGTGAGTGACGGCCCGTCACAGTGGCGACGGTCCGTCAGGCGACTCGTCAAATAACACGCGGATTCCGAAAATCCTATTTTTGGACTTTATTTCCTGGACTACTATAAATACCCTGTGTTAGGTTTATTTTATTTATTCATTACCAAATAGTTCTAGGATACTTTTGAGCAAGTTTTTGGAGAGAAAAACACGTACAAACACGTTTTTCTTCTTCATCATCTTGTTCTTCCATTGTTTTTGGGATCTTGGTTTTCTTGTTCTTGGATAATTGAAGCTTGTGTTCATTATATTGTAAGAATCTTTTCTCGTTATTATGAATATGATTTTCTTCTCTTCTCCTAATAGCATGAGTAACTAACTTCCCACAACTAGGGTTGTGGGAGCCATGGCAAAAGTAGCAATATAGATTCCGGGTAGCGTCGGGTTCAATATTTATGTTGTCACGTTGTTAATCATTCATTATTAACGTTTTCTAGTGGTTGCAAACATTAGAACATGCCTAGGTTTAATTTGCTTGAGTAAAGAGATTAAAACCGGGAAATTTGATTAACTACGAGGATTCGAGACTACCAACTCTCGTCTTATGATTAATGCTGTAACTAGATTAATCTACTTGATGTTTAGGATTGAAATCTAAAAGCTCACCTTTTCAAGTTCGAGAGAATTGAAAAGGAAATTCGTCTATTTGGTTGAGAAACGTTTAGATGATACCATTAATTCAATCACATCGTGACATGCATATAGAAAGAACCCGGTTAAGCTTTGAGTCGACATTGTTACGACGCCATGGTGAATACTTCCCTAGTTCACTCTCATATTGATTATTAATCGTACATTCTTATTTGCGTTGATCAAATATTGTTCATACAAACCCCCTATTTACCGGAAACTATTGATTACTAGTCATCTAATTCACTAACGACTTAATTTGCACCTTATTCCCTGTGGGATCGACCCCAACCTCTGTTGGGTTCTATATTTGACGACGACCGCTTACGCTTCGTAATTGGAGTTGTAATTTGGGCGTATCAAATTTTGGCGCCGTTGCCGGGGAATTACGGTTGTTTATTAAGTCTGGTGTGTTTATTTGACTCTTAGTCATATTTCCTGATTTTACTTTTATTTGTTGTTTTTGTTTTCTACAGGGTACTAAGTTGTGCATGCCAAGTACCCGACGCTCGGGTGAACCAATATTACCCTACGACCCTGAGCTCGCAAGAACGCTAAGGCAAACCATGGCTGCACAACAAACGGAGGCAGCAAGGCTCGCTGCAGAACAGCAGGCTCAACAGGATCAACATCACTTGAATGCCGAAGATATAGAGGATGATACTGCATTAGACGGAGTTGGGGCTACAGGCGCCATTGTTCTTCCTCCACTAGCGCCCGGGGCTAAGTTCAACATAACTAGCACAATGCTCCAGCTGTTGAACTTAAAGGGATTGTTCCGTGGTATGGCTGGTTATGATCCAAACCAACACCTAATGAACTTTGTGGGTATCTGCAAGTCGTTCGAATTGCCTGGAGTAAGTCAGACCGCGATTAGACTCAGGTTGTTTCCATTGTCTCTATCTGACGAGGCAGCGTTATGGTTGACAGAGCTAACCCCCGACTCTATCGCAACTTGGGGAGAGTTGAAAGGAGCTTTCCTAGAAAGGTTCTTTCCTCCCTCTAGGATGATACAGTTGAGGGATGAAATTAGCAATTTCAGACAACAACCTCATGAGGCGTTACATGAGACGTGGTTGCGCTTTAAGAAGAAGCTGACACAATGCCCTAACCATCAGTTGACCGATAATTTTCTGATGCATACATTTTACAGGGCACTAAAGTTGGCTACCAAGCCGACACTGGATAATGCAGCAGGTGGAGCATTTATGGGTCTCACTTTTATCGATGCCACAACTATTCTGGACCGGCTCACTAAAACCAACAGGGCCTGGCATACACGGGACACAGAGATGGCTGCAAGCACTCATGCAGTCGGTATGTCAGCGGAACAACGCAGGAGAGAGCAAGAGTGGGACCAAGATATGGCCCATCTGAAAACGCAAATGGACCTATTGACAAAACATTTGCTGTCTGGAGACATGGAGAAAGTGAAAGTTGTGGGTTCCCAAAGTAGAGCAGCAGAATTCGAGTCTGATGAGGAGGCGAATTATTTGGGGGGTTTCCAGGCCAACGGCCAGGGAAACCAAGGTCGGAACTATCAGAAGGACAACTACTATGAAAAAGCTGGCTACATAGACCGTGATCAGGGGAACTGGATGAATAAAACAGATAGAGGTGGGTTGTACGTACCACCTGGTAACCGAGAAAAAAGTAGCAATGATACAGGGACGTCCAAGTTAGAGAATATGATGGCAAAGATGTTGTTGAAGGTAGAATCTACTGACTCCGGAGTCAAGGAAATGAAAGCTGAATTATCATCATTGAGTCAGTTGGTTAATTCTCATTCCACCTCAATCAAGCAGTTAGAGCAACAAATGAGTCAAGTCTCGGCGTCTCTAAATCAAAGGAAAGCTGGAACATTGCCGAGTGACACCATTCAAAACCCGAGAAATGACGGAAATTGTATGGAAATCACCACCAGAAGCGGTAAGACATTAGCAGAATCACATCCGGTAATTTAGACCCAGAAAGGTAGCGTTGCTGAGAAAGATGAGTTAGTAGATGCTGAAAATATGGTCGATGAGGGTGTGAAAGTGTCTGTTGAAAAACCCGGTGCGGAAGAAGATGCTACTCAAGTGCTCACGGATAAAAGCAAGAAAGTTGAAAAACTTCCAACTATGATGCCTCGGCCACCACCTCCTTTCCCACAACGGTTGAAGAAGAAAGTGGAAGATAGAAAGTTCCTAAACTTCATGACCATGCTAAAACAGATATCAGTAAACATCTCTCTAGTGGATGCGCTTGAACAAATGTCCGGTTATGCCAAGTTCATGAAGGACTTGATCACAAAGAAGAGGTCGGTAAGTTTTGAACCGGAAGACAACCTCCACCATTGTAGCGCCATTTCATCAAGGTCGCTAGTCCAAAAGAAAGAAGACCCGGGTGCGTTCACTATTCCTTGCACCATAGGGGAGTTTAACTTTGCAAAGGCTCTTTGTGACTTGGGGGCTAGCATAAACTTGATGCCGTTAGCCATCTACCGGTAGTTGGGCTTAGGAGCCCCTAAACCGACGACTATGAGATTATTGATGGCTGACAGATCGGTGAAACGCCCGGTTGGTATTCTGTATGATGTACTTGTGAAGGTGGGGAAGTTCATATTTCTGGCGGACTTCGTGATTTTGGACTGCGAGGTAGACTTTGAAGTCCCTATTATTTTGGGACGACCCTTCTTGGCAATCGGAAGAGTATTAGTAGATATGGAGAGCAACGATTTGACTTTCAGGTTGAACGACGAGGTAGTGAAGTTTAATGTGTGCAGATCAATGAGGCAACCGAGGGACATGAATGTCGTCTCGGTTATTGATGTTGTTGCAGAATCTGATGTGATTGTTTTTGTTGAAGAGAGACTTGCTGTAGAGACATTGGCAGCAGTCATGATGAACTTCGATGATGATGGCGTCGAAGATTATGAGGAAATTGTAAATGCTGTGATTGGAATGGGGTTATATGTTTACGCCCCAAAGAAATTGGATCTCGATTTAAAGAACAGACCGACACCTCCTGCAAAGCCGTCTATTGAGGAAGCGCCGGTATTAGAGTTGAAAGAGTTGCCAGGTCATCTGAAGTATGCAGTTTTGGGTGACAAAGATACCTTACCTGTAATCATCGCGACAGACCTTGTGCAATCTCAGGTTAAAGCGTTATTATCCATTCTGAGGAGACACAAGAGAGTAATCGGCTGGACCATTGCAGATATTATTGGCATCCCACCAGGTATTTGTACTCATAAGATACAGCTAGAAGAAAATTGCACTCCCTCCACCGAGCACCAGCGGAGACTGAATCCGCCAATGCAAGAGGTGGTGAAGAAAGAGATCATCAAATGGCTCGATGCTGGAGTGGTTTACCCAATCTCTGATAGCAAATGGGTAAGCCCAGTGCAATGTGTTCCTAAGAAGGGAGGAATGACTGTGGTAGCAAATGACAAGAATGAGCTGATTCCATTAAGACCTGTCACGGGCTGGCGAGTCTGTATGGATTACCGGAAGCTAAACTCCTATACTCTCCGTGATCATTTACCCATGCCCTTTATGGATCAGATGCTGGATAGATTAGCTGGAAGAGGTTGGTATTGCTTTTTAGATGGATATTCGGGGTACAACCAAATATCTATCGCCTCGAAAGATCAGGAGAAGACCACTTTCACCTGCCCCTATGGTACGTTTGCTTTTAGACGCATGCCCTTTGGTCTTTACAATGCTCCTGCAACATTCCAATGATGCATGATGTCTATCTTTTCTGATATGGTGGAGAACACATTGGAAGTCTTCATGGATGACTTTTTGGTAGTGGGTGATGCATTTGATGATTGCTTGGCTAATCTGGGTCAGGCATTGCAAAGGTGTGAAGAGTCAAACCTCGTGCTGAATTGGGAGAAATGCCATTTCATGGTGAAAGAGGGCATTGTATTAGGGCACAAAATATCTATGAAAGGTCTCGAGGTGGATAGAGCCAAGATAGAAGTCATCGAGAAACTACCCCCACCCATTTCAGTAAAGGGTGTGAGGAGTTTTCTTGGTCATGCCGGTTTCTACTGAAGATTCATTAAAGATTTCTCTAAGGTTGCTACCCCATTGTGCAAGTTACTTGAAAAGGAGATGAAGTTTGTATTTGATGCTGAGTGTTTGAGGGCGTTTGAATGCCTGAAAGAAAAGTTAGTGGATGCTCCTATTATAATTGCCCCGGATTGGTCCAAACCGTTCGAAGTAATATGCGATGCGAGTGGTGTTGCGCTTGGAGCTGTTCTGGGACAGAAGCGAGATAAACTTTTCCACCCCATCTATTATGCTAGTAAAGCATTGAATGGGGCGCAAAAGAACTACACAGTGACTGAACAGGAGCTGTTGGCTGTTGTATACGCTTTTGAGAAATTCAGAGCATACTTACTTGGTACAAAAGTGGTGGTGCACACAGATCATGCAGCCTTGAGGTATCTGATGACGAAAAAGGATGCAAAACCTCGACTAATCCGATGGGTGCTATTATTGCAGGAATTTAACTTTGAAGTCAAAGATCGGAAAGGGTGTGAGAACCAGGTAGCGGATCATCTGTCCAGGCTTGAGAGGGAAGAGAACGTAATAGATGAACCGGAGATTGATGATGCATTCCCGGATGAACAGGTGATGGCTGCGTCACTTGATATGGTGCCTTGGTACGCTGACTTGGCAAATTATGCGGTGAGTGACATGATCCCGGAAGATTTGAACTTCCACCAGAAAAAGAAGTTACTCCATGATGCAAGTAAGTTTTTCTGGGATGAGCCGTATTTATTCCGGTTGTGTGCTGACAACATAGTGAGGAGATGTGTACCGGAAGTGGAAATGACAAGCATCTTGCAAGCTTGCCATTCGTCCCCAGTTGGAGGACATCATGCGGGTAATCGAACTGCCCGAAAAATCTTATAGTGTGGGTACTATTAGCTGACAATCCAGAAAGATTCCTATGAATTTCCCAAGTTCTGTGATCAATGCCAACGAAGAGGAGCAATCTCTCGCCGACAAGAGCTACCCATGTCCACTATTTTGGAGGTTGAGTTGTTCGACGTATGGGGAATAGATTTCATGGGCCCTTTTGAAAGATCTTATGGGAACCGTTATATCTTGGTAGCGGTGGATTATGTTTCAAAGTGGGTAGAGGCGGTTGCTTTGGCCGATAACGAAGGTAAAAGTGTGGTGGCATTTTTGAAAAGGAACATATTTTCTCGGTTTGGCACCCCTCGCACAATCATCAGTGATGGAGGTTCACATTTTTGCAATAAGGTGTTCCGGGCTGCTCTAGCAAAATATGGGGTGAAGCAACACAAGGTAGTCACACCTTATCATCCCCAAACCAGTGGGCAAGTCGAAGTGTCGAACCGTGAAATTAAAGAGATCTTGGCTAAGTCGGTGAATGTGAATCAGTGAGACTGGGCAAGAAAGCTGGATGACGCACTCTGGGCGTACCGAACAGCGTTTAAGACGCCAATAGGTATGTCCCCTTACCAATTTGTTTTTGGTAAAGCTTGTCACTTGCCCGTGGAACTTGAGCAAAAAGCCCTTTGGGCGCTCAAAAAGTTAAATCTCAGTTGGAGAGAGGCATCGGAACTAAGGTTGGAACAATTGAATGAGATGGACGAGTTCTAATTGCGAGCATATGAGAGATACGCTCTCTACAAGGAACGAATGAAGCTATACCATGAAAGAAAAATTGAGAAGAGGGAGTTCAAGGTTGGGGACTTGGTATTGTTGTTCAACTCCAGGTTCAAATTATTTCCCGGGAAACTCAAATCCAAATGGTCCGGACCATTCAAAGTACATCAAGTGTTTCCATCCGGTGCGGTCGAACTCAAAAATAAAGATGGTGAGTTGTTCAAAGCCAATGGGCAGAGGGTAAAGCAATATCTGGGCCTCCCGAAGGAGGTACATGTTCTGTCTCTGGTGTATCTTGATGAAGTCTGAGTAATCAAGACACCCGCGTCGTGCCGCGACGTTAAATCAGGCGCTGTATGGGAGGCAACCCATAGATTGTTGTTGTATTATATTCTTAGAAAAATTTGATTTGTTAGAATTGGTTAATTTGTGCGTTGAGTGTGCAGGTACAAAAAGGGGGACGTAACAACGTGTTCTATCTACGAGTGACGGTTCCTGTTGACGGGCTGTCAACTGTATGACGGACCGTCACACGAACCGTCACATAATTAACAAATATTCATGCCACTGTTTGGTAGCGACGGTAAGTGCGACAGACCGTCACAGGCTTGACGGACCGTCATCCCAGGCCGTCACCAAGGCACTCACAAAGACTCACTGTCTAAGTGAGACGCACCAAGTGACGGACCGCCAAGTTGTTGACGGGCCGTCACCTTAAGCCACCACATCAGGTAAGTTTTAATTTCTATTTGTGTGACCCAACCCGCCTCTCACCTCAACCCAACGTAATATATTAAAAATATTTTCATCATCTTCCCACTCATCTTCTACTCTCAAGCTCCAAACCTCCATTAAAATCAAATTATTTTTTTCCCCAAGCAAATCCCAATCCCCATTGTCCTTTCTCCACCGTGTCCGAAACGCAAGAAACCAATAAATTCCCGCTAGTTGTCCATTGGTTCATATAAATCAAAGGGAATAGCGATTTCTTCTCACTAACAAGATCAAGGTATGATTCTAAACTCTTCCTAGTTGGAATTAGTGAGTAACACGGGGCGAATTATCGGAGGAAATTGTTGGGTTTAATATATTTGTGAAATTATGATAATGTAAATTTTGTTGGGTATGAGTGGTATTGTTGTTTGAAATCGTAAGTGTGACATGGGTGAAGTCTTGAGTAACCCATGAGATCAAATACATGATGGGTGGTGACTTTGGGAAACCAAATCCCACAAAGGAGGAGAAAACCCGTAATCGAGCACAAGGTGTTCGAGGAAATGCCTCAAAGAGAGTGAAACACGCTGTTTCAACTTGACGGTTGGTATGACGGCCCATCACACATGTGACGAACCGTCAGCCAAACCGTCAGGTTGAAACAGTTCACTGTCTTAGAGTGACGGTCGGTGTGACGGTCCGTCACACCTGTGACTGATCGTCACCCAAACCGTCACTCCGAGACAGTGGGTATTACTGAAGTGTTTTCCTGTTCTCACATGTTTGAACTTGTTCACGTGCAGGTACATGGCCCCCAAACAACAACCGCCTCGCGGTCAAGCACAAAAGAAGAAAGAAAGGATCGCTACAACTCGGACCCTAATTGATGAATCGAGTAGCGACGAAGAAGCAGTAGTAGCCCCAACTTACCAAACTAGGCTAGTTAAACGAAGTACCACCCAAGTCTCCCAGTCTGAAGAGGAGAGTGGGTCATCTAGCAGTGAGTCGGGGAGCGGTAGTGGATCGGATGAAAGTGGTAGCTCCAGCCCCAATCCGGAGGATGTAGGTGGTCCTGAAACCACCAAAATTGCAGGGAGTGCACCCATGGACAGAGAATCGATCCGGTGGGCATTTAAGGATGCTCAGAAGCACTATCTTGACGGTCTTACCAAAACGATGTCGAGAAGCCACAAAACACCGATAGCTGAAGAAATGCAAATCATGACCACGGATCTGCCTGAATACCCAGTGCTTCAGACACAGTTTCAGAGGTATCAACTCGAGTGGATGAGCTCGCCCCCGGGATTCTATTATCCAGAACTAGTCCGGGAATTCTATGCCAACTATTTGGCACTATTGGAGAACAAATGTGAGCCAGGAAAGGGGGTTAAATCAGCACCAAGGCAGGACAGGGTGCCAGTTCGGGGTAAACAAGTGGACATCTCACGGGAAATGATCAACAGAGTCCTCTTTGGCCCTGAATACATCCCTCCACCTGATATGCCAGAGTTTCATGACAAGATTTCCAACGCCTACTCGCAGAGACCATGGTTAGCCCGAACATTGACTGATGGCTCACCATCTTGGCTAACTCAGAGGGGACGGATATCGAAGCAATCACTAAGCTTCGTAGCCAAGTTTTTGTGGGCGGTTGTGCGGTTCAGGTTATTTCCAACAGGAGGAGACAATAATTTGGATGAGGGAAGAGCCATCCTTGTGGCAAGCTTGATAGCTGGGTACGTCATCAACTTCGGAATGATAATTGCAGACGAGATGCGGACCAGGGCCATAAAAACTACTTCTTCTTTGCCATTCTCGTGTCTAGTGACTGAGTTATGCAGGCGTGCAGAGGTACCGATATGGGATGGTATCGATAAGCAAGTGACAACGTCATCAAAGCAAAATATCGACAAATCAAAGGATGACACTAAGTTTGAAATGAGGATTCATAAGCCTAAGATCTTCGAAGAGCCAACCACAACCACCTCCGAGGCAACCGACACCTCAGCAGGCATAGAAATGCCACTTGCGGTGTTTGATCCGAAAACTTCACAGACAACGAGAGCTACTGCTGAAAGCTCTGGCACTACGGCAAGGCCTCCTCTACCACCAGAATATCACATGAACCCCCGAATTTTTGCTAAAATAGTGCAAAAGCAGAAACAGTTGGATAAACAAATTTCTGCATGGATGGACTTGTTTAAACCCACCATTGATGAAGCAATACGGGAGGCTCTGAAGCCATTTGAGGGGATGCGCGCAAGGGTCGATGCGATGGAAACCCGGATGGATGCAAGGCTAAACGAAATGAGCATCCTGGACCTGGCGAGATTTGATGCGGAGCTAAAGAAGGTGAAAAATGATATCACAGTCCTCAAGCAAGAAAAAGCACTTTATGAGGAGACTTCGGAGTTCGTGGACTTGGACGAAGAAACCACGATTGTGGATTTGATGGGTCGGCCACTGAAAATTAGTGAACCCCAAGCAGTTGAAAGTGGGGTAAAGAAATCAAAGAAGAGGAAGCACAAAAAGATATCAGCTGAGGAGGACGAGTTAGAGGTTGCGAAGCAGCGGTCGGTAATAGATGAGCAGCTGCGACAGGAAAGAGTGCGTGCCCAAGCAGGTGGGGCATCTTCCAGTGCAGTACCGGAGTCTGAAAAGACCCCAGATGTTGATGAGCCGCGTACGAAAACCTAGGTTTCCCAGGTACCCCTATTCCTTTATTCTGACTATCTGTTTCCTAGAGCATTGAGGATAATGCTAAATTCTTTTGTTAGGGGTAGGAGTACCACCACCGGAGGTTTTTGTTGCCGTGTTTTTTTTCCTCCGGTGTGCTATCTAGTAGAACCGGCATGTTTAGGTTGTCATTTAAATTTTAAAATATGTTGTGATGTCAATTATATTGTGATGTCCGTAGCAAGCATGGCGTTTTGAAAATTGAACTAAAAGGAGCCCCCTCTGAAAATTGTTGATTTTGAACTTAGGTTTGAAACAATTGATTGTTCTGGATCCTTGAATGTCATTGTGTGGTTATGATTGGAATAAGTATGCTTAAGCCAAAACAAGTCCTGTAGTGATCCTGAGGGACTTTCTGAAAAAAACTGAAATAGAATAGCAAGGGCAAGCGTATGGCATCGCATGTGCATTGTTTGAAATCGTTTGTGAGTGTGAGCGCCTTACCTAGTCCCAAATCTTGTGTGTGGGACTTCTTTGTGGTGAGGGCACCAAGATCTCAGTATTATCTATTGACTGTTGGGATAACTGTTGTGTATGTATGTAGAATATTCTATCATATCGGAATGACATGTTTGGATCCTTGCAAGTTAGTGTTTCATACATCTATGTGCTACCGGGGGGCTTGATTTAAATTGAAAACGGTTGAGTGGCCATGATTTTCTAAGGATTTATGTTTGTATTCTTAGTTGAGTCGTCAGTTTATTTTGTGTCATGTTGCTTGAGGACAAGCGAACGTTTTAAGTTGAGGGTGTTGATGTGCCTGGATTCTACGGCACATTTGACGCCTTTAACTAAGAATACTCGCAAGTTTTCGAGTAACTTTTGTGTCTTTTGATGTTTTTATGTTGTATTTGCAGGAAATGTAGACAAGGATAAAAAGGAAGTAAAAATACGCAAGCTAAGTAACAAAGGTTGAACTTGACGGAGGACCTGACGGCTCCTCACACAGGTGACTGACCGTCAAGAGAGCCACCAAACCTGGCAGCATCTAAAGGAGCCACTGGATAGCGGCGGCGGTTGGCAAGACAGCCCGTCACACCTTTGACGGACCGTCAGCCAAGCCGTCAAGTGAGATCTCAAGGAGAGCCTACACTGGATAGCAGCAACGGTTGGCGTGACGGCTCGTCACACCTTTGACGGACCGTCAGCCAAGCCGTCAAGTGGAAGCTAAAAGATGGCACGCACTGCTTAGTGGCGACGACTGTGAGTGACGGCCCGTCACAATGGCGACGGTCCGTCAGGCGACTCGTCAAATAATACGCGGATTCCGAAAATCCTATTTTGTGACTTTATTTCCTGGACTACTATAAATACCCTGTGTTAGGTTATTTTATTTATTCATTACCAAATAGTTCTAGGATACTTTTGAGCAAGTTTTTGGAGAGAAAAACACGTACAAACACGTTTTTCTTCTTCATCATCTTGTTCTTCCATTGTTCTTGGGATCTTGGTTTTCTTGTTCTTGGATAATTGAAGCTTGTGTTCATTATATTGTAAGAATCTTTTCTCGTTATTATGAATATGATTTTCTTCTCTTCTCCTAATAGCATGAGTAACTAACTTCCCACAACTAGGGTTGTGGGAGCCATGGCAAAAAGTAGCAATATAGATTCCGGGTAGCGTCGGGTTCAATATTTATGTTGTCACGTTGTTAATCATTCATTATTAACGTTTTCTAGTGGTTGCAAACATTAGAACATGCCTAGGTTTAATTTGCTTGAGTAAAGAGATTAAAACTGGGAAATTTGATTAACTACGAGGATTCGAGACTACTAACTTCTCGTCTTATGATTAATGCTGTAACTAGATTAATCTACTTGATGTTTAGGATTGAAATCTAAAAGCTCACCTTTTCAAGTTCGAGAGAATTGAAAAGGAAATTCGTCTATTTGGTTGAGAAACGTTTAGATGATACCATTAATTCAATCACATCGTGACATGCATATAGAAAGAACCCGGTTAAGCTTTGAGTCGACATTGTTACGACGCCATGGTGAACACTTCCCTAGTTCAGTCTCATATTGATTATTAATCGTACATTCTTATTTGCGTTGATCAAATATTGTTCATACAAACCCCCCTATTTACCGAAAACTATTGATTACTAGTCATCTAATTTACTAACGACTTAACTTGCACCTTATTCCCTGTGGGATCGACCCCAACCTCTGTTGGGTTCTATATTTGACGACGACCGCTTACGCTTCGTAATTGGAGTTGTAATTTGGGCGTATCAGTACGTACACAAAACAGCATGGGCATATCTAATGAGACATAAAATATAAAAAAATATGTTGTTAAAATAGAGAATACATAATACATAATTATCAATTTTGATAAAATCTTAACATGTTATAACATAACATTTGCCTTATTTTTAAGGTTACTCGTTACTTCTACTAAGACAAAGTTTACACATTAAAATACGCAGCAGCAACAATGTATTTCACTAACTTTAATGAGTTGTCATTTTTGTTTTGCAATGCTACTATACAAATATCATTCATCATCCAACGCTACAGTTTTACAATTCAATGTATCCAGATAACATCGGCATTGGTCGACTTCAGCAGCGCCATGGGACTATCATATACCGAAGCTTTCTCCAAGAGAAATAGACAAATAGGATTCGAATTGAATTCTTGGTGAGAAATATTAAAATAAGATTCAAAATTGAGTATTTTTTTCATCAACCCTATAATGAATTTGGGAATTTTCTGAAGAGAAATTGAAAAAGCAAAGAAGAAGGATGTGTGTGATAAGCAATAGTTCATCACAAACAGAGAGAAAGCAACAAAAGTACATGTCAATACTGAAGTTATTTTATCGGATTTTCAGGCTTGCCGATTGGTAGAATGAGATCACTTGACAGATAATCCTAGGATGCAATGCTATATATCTATCAATTTTGAAAATTAATTTGAAGGAGTAACTGTTTAGAAGTTGTAACCACCTTGAAATCAAAAGTATATTTTTCATTTTTTTTGAAATTATGCATTTTTAGTGGATTGGCAATTTTTTTTCTTTCTTTTAAAAAAAAAAGAAGTTTATGCATTTTAGTGAAATTTTATACTGAATTATATTGGTAGATTTGCATTTTGCAGTATGTGTAGACAAATAGTTTATGCATGATATTGTGATAGTATATATATATATATTGTGCTGGTATCATGCAATAAGTGAGCATTTCTTTTCTTAATTTTTGATTTTGTTGATTTGATTGTGTACTTTTGTGTGTGCAGGTAGGTGAATTTTATATCCAAATGGATATTGATTACAAGCCGAAGATTGACTGCTCCACGAATTGTGATATAGTTAAGAATTTGCATGATATTTTGTCGGATGCATAATTTGAATTGTTTAGATGCATTTTTTGGTAAGTGATGCGCATCTTTATTTTGGGTTGGGTGAGTTTGCCCTTGTCACAGGGTTAAAATGCACGGGTAATACGATTGTCAAGTTGTTACCGGGGGTAATCGATTGCTGAAGAGGTATTTTAAAGGTTCTACCAATGTAACATGAGCTGAAATGAAATATTATTTTAAGAATGCGACATTCAGGAAGGATAATGATGTTGTGAAGATGGCAGTGCTTTATTTTATAAATATGTTCATGTTTTATTCGGTGAAGAGTAAAATGCTTGATATGTCATACTTTGATCTAGTTGGGAGTGGAGATTTCAATAATTTTGCATGGAGAGTTGATGTATTTCAATTGACATATAATAATTTTGTTGATAAATTTAACACAAAGCCTGGATACTATAGGCATGGTGGCTTCCCGTTGGCATTACAAATTTAGTTTTATGAATGTTGTGAGGTGTTCAACAATCGTTTTGCTGTTCGTACTGATTCTGAAGTGCCCCATATGTTAAATTGGACCATTGATAAATAATTAACACATGAGGCTATTTGCTTGAGGATATTCAGCTTGCATGCTGATCAGGTATCTTTTATTTTATTCATTTTTTACATTTTATTGTAATTTTTATTTTTTTCATAGCTTATTTATTGTGTTTGCAGTTTAGGAATATTTTTTCAACTGATAATGAGAAGCTGATATTAGACTTAGATGAATTTGTGTTTGAAAATTATCCTGTGGATATACAATTTCAACACTTTAGTAATGGATTTTTTTGCGCACAAGCGGCAAAGGCAGATGTTGGATAGAGTAGTGATAATATTGATATATTTAGCAATGCTGACTTAAAGAATGAGCTCAGTGATTTTTAAAAACATGTTAATTTGAAACTTGGCGAAATTCTTCAAGCCTTTACTGATTTTAGAACTAAATTTGAAGTAATTTCTTAGTAATCATATTATTTTGTGTTATGTATTAAAGTTTGATTATAATAGTATATGTATACTTTTTGAGTATTATAGAGGACTGACACCTTCATTCTATATGATACCCTCTGAGTATATGTATACCTTGTGAATATCATTGAGGACTGACACCTTTATGCTATGTGATACCCTTTGAGTATATGTATATCTTTTGGGTATCATTAAAGACTGACATCTCCATCCTATATGATACCCTGTGAGTATATGTATACATTGTTGATATCATAAAGACTGATATTTTCATGCTATATCTCATGAAAGTACATAAATTTTTTAAACTATTTCAGGCGAAACAGAAGAATGAGTTTGCACACTTTGAGAAAGTCCATACATATTTTAGCAGAGATGATAATAAAATTGTTCCATATAGTGTGCCTATCGTTTGTGAAGTTGGTGTGGGTGGTGAGAAAAATGCTAAAGGTAAGTCTGTTGGTGATAGTAGTAACAATATTAATGCTAATGATGGTAGCTCTCAAGCTGAGTTTGTGTTTGTTTTTATGCATGAGTCTGCTATTGCTTCTATCACACAAAATTATTATAAGAGGAAAAAAGAAGGTGCAAAAGAATCTGTGACTAATGCGAAGTTGAATTATGACCCTTTATTGGATGATGATTTTTTTTGAATTTAAGTGTGTCAGATATAGCAGTGATAATTGAAGCTGTTGTTCATCTAGGTATTGATGTTAAACAATGTCAAAATGATCGAGTTGTTGGGGATGGTGGTGCTGAACCTCAAGTAACCGACATTGCTATTGAGGCAGACGAAAATGTTAGTCATGATTCACCTGTACAAGAAGTTGATGATCAAGCAAAAAATATTGCTGCCGAGGGAGTTGATAATTTTAGGCATGATTTACTATACAAGATCTTGAACATGATGGAATAGACGTAACCGATTTGGTGGATGACATCGTTGATAGGGATGATGTAGTTGGTGGTAATGAGTCTGCAGGCAATGTGTTTGCTCAAGGTGTTGCTATTAATTTACCTACAACAGATGTTGTTTGTGAACCTCAAACCAGTGTGATGACATCAAAGGCCCCTATTGATTCGACAAATGATGCTGGCAAATTTGTTTTTATGTAATTGCAAAAGATGGTGGGGTTAGTGAGCCTGAATCTGACCTACCTGAGTATTTTATTCCTGAAGAGACATCAGTAGTTGAGATAGAAGATGATTTTAAAACACCTGAAGTTTATCGGAGGCAAAGGAATAGAAAGCCTAGTAAGGTACAACAGTCTCCTTTTGTTGTTGGCTCTGGTCTTAGCGAACTTGGTTAGTATCTGTTAAGCGAGTTAAAGGAAGGTCTTCATTGATGCCAAGTATTATCGTTCCGAGTATAATTTTATGGTGGAGTTCTCGTCCTTTATTAATCTAGATATGATCACCCAAATGTATGTATTTTCTGTTTACTTTTTCTTTATTTCTTAGTTTACATTGATTGATAAAGATATGTTGTATGTTGTATTGTTGTAGGCGAAGTGTGGCTGTTTACACTAATGATGATGATTACTTGGATTTGCCGTATGAATTTAAAGTTTATTCTGTGTCATCAAAGACGTGATTTCACATGTTAAACTATTTTGGCAAAGCAATATCTTGTTCTGTATGTATTTTTCATTGTCTATTTATAGTTTTTGTCTTACTGTTTACTGATTTTTGAAAGTATTTGATTATGATATGAATTATTTATTTCAAAGGAGTGCTTTGTTCCTCACTTGTTATCATGATAGTATAATATACTCTGATGGTATCAAGGAGTAACTGATTAGTGCTTTTCACTGCATCAGTGCTTCTTCTTCCTTGATACCATCAGAGTATATATACTATGATGGTATCACATAGTAATTTAGCACTTTCTCTATTGTAGCCCTATTTTATTCTTGATATCATCATTGTATATATATATTGTGATGATATCACAGATTAATTTAGTAATTTTTGCAATAAAGCACTCCTTCTACCTTCTTGCTATTATGACAGTATCTATATACTTTGATGGTATCACATAAAATTTTAGTAGTGTGCTTTTTCCTGATAACTTATATATTTTTTCTCTGATTGTTTTTTATGTAGCATTTTGATGTGATTTTCTACTACTTAAGGAAGAAGGCAAAGTATGAAAAAATGTCAATTAGGACAATAATAACTGATAACTTCTTTAGTAATTGTATTTCCAAGTTATATGAAAAAATTAAGTCTGGAGGAAATGAGTCTAATTTGATTGCCAAGGCAAGTGATATCATTGAGTATATGTATGGATATCGACTCTTTTGCAATACTGACTGAAGTGAGGTTGACCATATGCTTTTCCCTATTCACCTGGAAAGTAGCAAGTGACACTGAATTTTGAGTGTTTTATCATTCCATGATAGGTGTTTCTATGTGTATGATTCTTTGTGCAGTCTACAAAATAAGGAAGCTGTACAACATTCTGTAGAACCCTTTGTTGTGCTATTGTCATTGTTCTTGATCAAAATTGATTTCTATAAGAAAAGAGATGACATTGAATTGGTGGATGGTTTTCACAAGGGTCATCAGTTAGGTGATCCATTTGATATTTTATTGGTTGAAAATTTGCCAACACAAAAAAATATGTATTTTTTTATTTTTTAATTATGTAGTCTGATCATTATTTTTAGTTTTCCTTATTAATCGAATTATTTTTTATTTTGTACAGTGATTGTGGTATTTTTGTTGCATGCTTTGCTAAGTATTACATTGAGAATTTTCAAATTCCTTTTGATGATTTTGATGTGAATTTCCTGTGATCAAGATATAATATATTATTGTGGCATTATAATTGGCAGAAGCAACTTAATGGTGAATGCAGTGATTCTAAAAATTTTGAATCGTGGGCGAAATAAACTCGTGAAAGAAAATGCAAGAACTAAACTCATTTTTTTCTGTTGTATTTTATTTTGAATATATAGTATTTGTACAAAATAGTTGTGTACAGATGCTGTGAATTATAGGATTTATTTTTGAGTATCAAAATGATGAAGTATTAGTGAATTCTATATATAGGTGTTTATATATTTTGTTTTGAATGATATATATTTTGCTTATGTTCTTTGATATTTTTTAAATTTAAAATATTTGTGTGTTAGTATTAAATGATTTTGAATTAAAACTTGTATTTTTTATTAAATGACTGCTTTGTCCTTCTTGATACCACCAGAGTATATATATACTCTCATAATATCAAGATATCTGAAGTATATTTTTCTCCTTGATACCATCAGAGTATATATATACTCTGAAAGTAAAACAATAATTGAACAGTCTTTTTACTATTTGACTGCTTTTTTCCTCCTTGATAACCTCATAGTATATATATTTTTATCCTTGATACTTTCAGAGTATATATATACTCTGAAAGTATCAAACAGTAATTGAGCAGTCTTTTTACTAATTGACTACTTTTTTTCTCCTTGATAACATCACAATATATATATATGCAGTGACAGTACCAATATCCACTAATCGTTGTTTTCAGATACGGTTGCCGGACTGAGTCATATTTGAATCTCTTAATAAAAAACTCAAACAGACATAAACTGTCATGTAAATAAGATAACAAATATTTAATAACAATATCTTCAGTGAATGAATGTTTTTATCCTACTTGATAGTATCACAATATATATATATATATATACTCTGATGATATCAAAGACTAATTGAGCATAGTTTTTACTGAAACAATGTTTCTTTTCTCGTTGCTACCATCACAGTATATATATACTCTAATGGTATCAAGGACTAATTGAGCATTGTATTTATTGAAGTAATGCTTCTTTACTGGTTAATACCATCACAATATATATATATATATATATTTTAATGGTATCAAGCAGTAATTGAGCAATTTTTTCACTGATTGAGTTCTTTTTTCTTATATACTGTGATGGTATCAGTGAGTCATATTTGAGTCTCTTAGTAAAAAACTCAAAAATACATACACTGTCATTTAAATAAGATAACAAATATTTAATAGCGATGTTTTCAGTGAATGAATGCTTTTATCCTCCTTGATACCATTACAGTATATATATACTCTGATAGTATCAAGGACTAATTGTGCATAGTTTTTACTGAAGCTGTGCTTCTTTCCTCGTTGCTATCATCACAGTATATATATACTCTGATGGTATCAAGAACTAATTGTTAGTTTTTTCACTAATTGACTCAAACATACATATATTTTTATTAAAATAAGATAACAAATAAATATTTAATAGTACCAAAATAAGAACTTATATTATCATGTCAATATGAAAAAACATAAGCAAAAATAAAAGTAAGTGTTAGTAAGTAAATCAATAACAATAGTATTTCAATGTTTCTTTGAAATTCTATCACATGTTCTTCGATTGTGTCTTTGTCTTCCACACTAGCTGCATGTTACTGTTGAGGTGTATTCAGATCCTCCTTTTGCTCTCTTTTTCTTAGGCCTTCCTGGTCTAATTTTGACATTTGGTGAAAGAACCATTAATAAAGATACATCATTGAGAATGCTGCACATACTGATATCTGATAAAGGATGCACTGGTGCCTCATATATTTTAATTAAAAACTCTCTGGTGTAGTAAGGAGAGCAACATGTATATTTTGTGAGGTGATATTTGGTCAAAACTGTTATTGTATGGGCACATAAAAATTCATCTAGATAAAAATTTTCACATGTGCATGTCTTTTTTTGTAGGCAGACAATGTGTTTGATGTTACCATCTTTCACTGCATAGACATATTGAATTGAAGGGACAACTTGTATTTATATTTTTTATGAAATGTAAATTAGTAGATGACTGAAAATCTAGAAATAAACAGATTTGAAAGTAAAGTACTGGTTAAATATCTCACCACCATCATTTATGCTTCTTTGAGAGTATCATTTAATAATGTTTCATATTTGTTGATCAATGTTGTATTTGAATACTTCGCAACAGTAAAATTTTTGTAATTTCATTTTTGCACCATGGTTGTCATAAAATCAAATAGATCTATAATTAGGAGATCTCTTGCATGTTTGTTTGCTGCACTAACTGACTCTACTATGTTTGATGTCATTGTTGTTGTTCGATTGACTGTGCAATGTGAACGGGTTCACTTATGATAATCAATATTTTGCAAGTATGATTTGACTCCGTGATCAATACCATCTAGTTGTCTCATGAGTGTGTTAAATTCTTAGACAGTATATGCTCTTGACAGTGCGAAGTATATATCTTTGATATGTTTTGCACTCTTTTTAAACTTACCCTTCAGATTGTTTCACAAATAAAACATACACACACAGTGAGGAATTGTTGGATAGACTATTGCAGCTTCTTTTTGCAATACTGTCATGCTTATTTGAGACTATGCACATTCCTTCTCTCTCTGAATATACTTCTTTTAATCGTCTGAAGAACCATAGCCAAGATGCATCATTTTCTAAATCAACTATACCATAAGTAATTGATATAATTTGCCCTGTGTGAAAATACATGACAATCTTAAAAAGGATAATCACAGTGTATTAAATCAAGGAAATAATCTGCTATGATACCCTAGTGGTATATTGATACTGTATGGGTATCATAAAGTATTGCAGAAATAAAAATATGTAATATATGATCATGTTACCCTGTGCATCTTGTGTGGAAGCTGTTAGCATTGTACCTATGTATGTTGCCTTCAGAAATATTTCATATACCATCATAGTAGGTTTACAATACCTCCACCTTTGAATTGGTGCATTTAATGCTATAAAAAGATATAAGAAAGATCCATCCTCCTTGGTGTTTAGTCTTGTAACTGTTCCTGAGTTTGCATATTGCAATTTGTATAGGTATGTTGGTAATTGTACATATGCATCTCTTGGGTTGCCTCTTACAATTTAAACTGCTCTTTTCTTTGCCCGCCATGCTGGTATATGTGTCAAGTTGATACCATATGTATTTTTGAAATCTCATTGTATATCTGTCGGTGTGTACACTGTTCTTGAATCAATAATTTTTTATTATACGATATTACTCAAAGAGTGCAGTGGCATGACTGTCTGTGCAAGATCTTTCATGTTTGCGACATGGTGGACATCTTTAAACTCTGTTACTCGAAATAAATCTGATTTTTTTATGCTCCTCGCTCTAAGAGTCCAACAACATGTGTCATTTATACAAATAACAACATACCTGCATAAGATGGATGCTACATGATATCACTTCTACAAAAATACATTATATTGAAACACAGATTTATGAGATCATCCTTGACACCATCATAGTATATATATATATATATATACACACACACACACTGTTTTGGTATCAAGCAGTGACTTAGAAGTGTGTTGCTTGATACTATTCATCTATCTTTGATACCATCAGAGTATAATATACTCTGATCCATTAGAGTGTATATATACTCTAATGGTATAAGCAGTAATTGAGCAGTCTTTTCACTGAAGCACTGCATGTTCCTTCTTGATTTCATCAGAGTATATATATACTCTAATGGTATCAAGGAGCAACTGAGTAGTATTTTCAGTGAAGCACTGTTTCTTCCTCTGTGATACCATCAGAGTATATATATACTTTCATGGTATAAAATAGTAATTTAGCAGTATTTTCACTGAAACACTGTCTCTCCATACTTGATGCCATTAGAGTATATATATACTCTGATGGTATCAAACATTAATTTAGTAGTGTTTTCACTGAACCACTGCCTCTTCTTCCTTGAAGCCATCAGAGTATATATATACTCTAATGGCATTGTCGCGCCCTATTTTTCTTGTGAAAAGTGGAATTTGACGTGATAACTCTCTTTAGGATAAAAGAGGGTGAAGAGTCGCCACCTAACAAATTAAAGAGGTGTTAGGGCACCATACTAACTAACTACAATTAAATATATTTTAAAGTCTATGCAATCAGAGAATCGAGTAAGGGTTCAAGTTACCTCGAAAGGAAGGTGTTAGGCACCCTTCGAGGTCCACAAATGTGAATTCCTGCCGAATTCATTTATTATGTGGGAATTATGTGATAAGCAAAAGGTCCAAATAAATAAATTCAAATAAAGTCTGATTTACGTAAGTTAATTAGTAAATCTAAGTGAGAAAGGGTTACGCATACGAATTACAATTAAATAAATAAGAAAAATCAGATAAGCAAGAAAACAGAATTGACACAATGATATACAGAAAAGGCCTAATTACTAGGTGATTTAATTAACTACCCCAAACATAAGATAATACAATAATTAAATAAATTATAAAGCCTATACATTCGGGAGTAATAGCTCAACCTCGTGCGAAGTATTAAAATACTTCTTAGTCAAAGTGCAATGACTATCGAGCATAAGTGTATCATGTAAATCACTCCCTACGTAGGAGGAAAACAAGTTGGGGAAGGAGAGGTTTTTTAGCATAAAGGATCACCCCGTGCAACATAAATTAATACTTCACAATCCAAGTAAGGATTGCACGTATTAATCAACGAGCACATACTATCATCTCCAACTACCCGCCTAGGTTGGTTATTAAGGTTGTTATTAAACCTAAGAGCGCACTAAATAAATGAAAAGACTAACGCGTCTTATAATGTCTACCCGTCCCAACTTAATATCAAAGAGGCATTGGACTTGTTATTTTGAATATGGGTCTAGACAAATAAAAATTCTAAGGTTATTAATTAGACTCGGGATTAGCGTCATACAAAATATCCAAGGACTTTAAAGACAAGTAACACATAATGGTTTCAAGTAAGCCTTTTATTTAATTAAAGGATAACTAAGTGATTAACATGCTTCAAACATTAACACTTTCGTATGATTAAACCTATAGGCATGATCTCTAATGCAAAAATTAATTAATTAAGTCCTATGAGCATAATGTCTAGCAGTTTATCATGCTGAAATTGGTTTTAACATGCTGAAATTAATGGTCAGATGAATTAATATGCTGGAAACAGTTTTTGACTTATAAGCAGGATTTCCAATTGAAGCAGTGAAACTTCTTTGAAAATTATAGCCATATTATTTAACTATCTAGTTATTTAATACAAAAAACAGGTTTGAATCCTATAGGCAGGTTATCTAAGTTGGATGTGCAGAAAATTGATTTAGTCCTATAAGCATGATAACTAACCAAATTATGCTGAAACGAATTTGAATCCTATAGACATGATTTCTAACAAATTCTACCAGCATGATTTAGACTTAGAAGTAAGATAATTAATCATTTAAAGGTTAAGACAGATTTACCTATGAGCATGATATCTAAATATTATGAAGGGATTACAAGCACTAAAAGCATGATCTTTAAATATTTAATATGTTTTGTACATGCTGAAATTATTATCCGAGATTTCAAACAAAATCAACGAATAGAAAAGAATAAAACATGCTAAATCAGTTTACGATCCTATAGACATGATTTCTAGGCAGATATTATTATACTCAACATGCTAAACGACTTTAGTCCTATAGGCATGGTGACTAATTAATTTGAACGTTAAAGATTGATTTAAATTCTAAGCATGTTTTCTACGTTTCAATTTAAATAAGACAATTAGCATGTAGTTTTCCCCTCCTCCATAGCAATCCCCTAAATTATTTCATTATCGAAGTTTATACAATAATTATTACAGATCCAAATGAATAAATATAAAGAAAAAAGAATAAAAATAACAGAACTAGTAATTTAAATCTTTTGAGATCCCAAATCCGAGGCCACTCTTCACTATTCCCAAAGAGATCTGCTACCAAATAACCTGTCAAAACAAACATACAAAATCCCAAGGAGCCTATAACAAATCCTAATATAAACCCTTGACATGACAAAGTTTCATGAGAACCTCAAGCGTTCTAGGCATTGCCCATGTTCGGGTATAAGATGCGTTAAAGTCCCCGATTCCATACAACACATACCAAGACAACATAAAAAAAGTTCATGGTAGTCACATTCTTGACACATAATCAACAAATAGTGGCAACTTGTATCTTATAATAAATAGGCAACATTGAATATTTTCAAACCCCTATGATCATGATTATCTAACCCTAACACATCTAGATGTTAACATGGAAAACTCGGTCTACACCAAGAACAACTAATAATTAACATAATAACCTGGACTACACCAAGACCAACCGATAACATAATATAACCACACGACCTGCACCAAGACCAAACCCATAATATAATATAACAACCCGGCCTATACCAAGACCAAACTAACAATATAATAACCCCGGCCTACACCAAGACCAAAATGATAACATAATATAATCACCCGGCCTACACCAAAACCAAACCCACAATATAATATAACAATCCAGCCTATACCAAGACCAAACTAACAATATAATAACCCGGCCTACACCAAAAACAAAATAATAACATAATATAAACACCCGGCCGACATCAAGACCAAACCCATAATATAATATAACAATCCGGTCTATACCAAGATCAAACTAACAATATAATAATTCGGCCTACACCAAAATCAAAATGATAACATAATATAATCACCCGGCCTACACCAAGACCAAAATGATAACATAATATAATCACCCGACCTACACCAAGACCAAACCCACAATATAATATAACAACCCAGCCTATACCAAGACCAAACTAACAATACAATAACCCGGCCTACACCAAGAACAAAATGATAACATAATATAACCACCCGGCCTACACCAAGACCAAACCCATAATATAATATAACAATCCGGCCTATACCAAGATCAAACTAACAATATAATAACCCGACCTACACCAAGACCAAATATAACAGAATTCCTGGCCTCTCACGGACCATAAGCAATTATCATATTTCAAGAAAACAGCCCGGTCCACTCACGGAACCAATAATAGTTAATACAACACAACGATAAAATGCAATGATACAACAAAAGTAACCCATACCAGGCGTGGTACCCGAATAAACCGTTAGTATATTCCGTACCAGGCATGGTACCCGAACCAACCGTTAGTATATTTTATACCATGCGTGGTACCCGAGCCAACCATTTGTTATACCTGTACCAGGAGTGGTACTCGTGCCAACCATTAGTATACTTGTACCAGGCGTGGTACCCGGCCAATCGAATGTCAATAGTTCACAGTCAAATAATGAACACACAACTTGTAAACCAACAAGTAACAAACCGTTCAACTCACAGACTGTAAGACATGACCCTTAGACATTCTACACAATTTCATCTAAGCAATGCAATTCACACAAACACTTAGATAGGAGTACAAAACATACAACATTTACCGGAGTTGTGAGCCATCACCTACTCCATTCCGGGTACACTATGAACCGTCAAATCCCGTCCAAAGACTAACCCCGATTCACCCTTTTTAAACATGCAGTTAATTACATTTATTCCTGACCCTCTTCTTAGGATCAAATACAACCTGGGAAAATCCTTCCCAGCCTTAGAACACAATCAAACAATTATTCAAATTATACCAATTAGTCCGGAACTTCCGTTTCTTACACATTTATTAATTACTAAACCTTTTTCGGTTCCCCGAACCTTCCGATATTTTAGTTCCCATATTTTTATTAGCAAAAACACATAATTTAAGCAATGCCTAGAATATCACCCCACCCTATTCCCATTCTATCATTTCCAAAGAAATCCAACAATTCAACAACTTCCTCCAGACTCCATTCTCGAAGGCCTAACCATAGATTCTCCCTTTCAGTCTATACAATAATACGAAAATGAAAGCGGTCAATCTACTCTTGGAAGAAACCTAGCCTACCTGGATGTTGAGCAACTGTTCCATGCCCTTTCTGGCTCCGTAAAGGCGTTCCCTGACGATTTTGCAGGCCTGAATCCGTGGTTTTGCGTCCCTTTTACCGGAATTTCTCCTCCCCATGGCTCCCAAGCCTTGGAGCAGCCTAGGAGGGTTCTTGGAGTAATCCTCGTCTGTTTTTGGGGGCTGAATGGGAGAGAATGAAATTAAAATCTGATTTTCTTGGTTTTCTAATCTCGTCGCTCCGCTATAGCGGTCCCTGCTCCGCTATAGCAGACAACTCTCGCTATAGCGGTCTTAAGCGGTGTTGACCGCCTTGACCACCGCTATAGCGGTATTTTCCACCGCTATAGCGAAGGTCGCTACCGCGGACGGTTGTCCTCATCACACACAGAATGTTCACCGATCTCCCAGTTTTGGCCATTTTACGACACACTTATTTTTCTGATATTTTGAAACAACCCCTTCACGTCAACCTCGATTCTGGGAGTTCTACTTACTCGAATTCAATTTCGAAAAATCCCCCAGACTCCTCTATGTCTTAGCTACAAGTAAAACTAGCTCAAAACAAGACATTTAACCCAATCCTTACCCGTATTGTTCTAGACCATACCTCGCTCCAAAACTGGCCGAGACTAGCCTAGCCCAGAATTTTCAACTCCCAAACTCGAAATATTTCTAACCCAAAACTTGAAACGAATGGTTTAATCGTAACGACGAACGCGGTCATTACAACAGATACCAATTTACCCATCATTCATCCTCGAACAATCTCTAAGGCGGAAGGAAAGGACAAGCTCATCCCTCGATCTTAATGCTCTATCATGATAACGTAAATATATACTTACGCAAACCATCGAAACTTCCCAATCCCTTGGTATACCCAACTGAACCCAAAATTTAACTCACTTCCGCTCTATCAAGGAATTTCTTCCTTCGAGCTGCATAAGATAACTAGATTACCCCTCCCCGAGTGCCCGAGAAATTTGGGGCCTCATCGAAACACCGAAGCAAAAGAAACTCAACTAACGAACAAAACAGTTTTTTCCTTACAAAGGGGACTAGATCCCACCATGGCGATCCCTTTCCCACTATACCCGGAGTTCTGCTAGTCTGAACTTCATTCCGGAAGCTTCCTATGGGGTACTATGCCCTCACCTATCATAATGTCACCTTACTCCTGTCAACACTATGCCCCGAGATACCACGTATCTCTAAATCATGCAACCACAAAAATTCCATTGGAACTCATCCTGGCTTGAGGTTTCGTCAACTCTCGTCTTAGGGAAAATTCTATCCAGGCACTTACACCCCAACCAATGCTATGGAGAGCACACCCTCACCACTAAGGATCATCAATAATAAAACAAGTCAATAATCGCCCTCACAATACAAGCCCATGAGCAGTGTCCCACACTACTCAGTCAACCACGGGTCATTTGTCACATTCTACATGAGTGACTATACCCACTGATGGTCAATCATAATTTTACCAATACCCCGGGCTACCATATCTACCCTTTCCTTTTTATCGCATATGGGTGCTAAATTCCCGACAAATACCTTATATGCATACTATATTAGCTATCTGGACGATTTTCTTGATTCACATAGCAACTCATAATGTAACAATTGCCTTTAGATACCCCGGGAATGAAATGAAAAACAAGGGAAAGCAGGGCAGGCACTCTGCCCCGCGCCCTTCCGCTATGGCAGTCAAAAATCCCGCTATAGCGGGATCGCCGTAGCGATCTAATTCTGCTATGGCAGTCCCGACGGTAACAGCTCAAAAATTCAAATTTTCCAGCAAGTGTATCCTTCCCCTTCCCCAGTTACCATTGTCTAGTCCTGTAAATCCCACCATGGTCTTAAACCACCCTTAAGACCATTCCTGGCATCAAACGCATCACAATTCAACAAAAAAATATTATCAATTACAAAGAATTAACACCAGACAATTGTTCTCAATAATATCCTCTCGCCACACACTAATGACTCCCTTGTTCCCATGGTTCTCAACCAAGTCCCGACTGCCCTGAAACCGAAGCTTTCCTACAGTCACAGTTCCCAAATCCCTTATCATCTTAACCAATGATAAGCCCTTTTTCAAAAATGCGGTACCACTTTTAAATCAAGACTTTTAACAGTTTATCACAACCTAAGGTACACAGAGCTTTCAACTTAATGGCCCTCTGCAGACTCAACATGCACGGCAAACAATAATTTACACACACTTCAAGCAAGTCACACGCAAAACAAGTCACATAATTTACTCTTTATTCGTCCCATGGATGACCATTAGCCGATCATCCATGTCTTACCATAACTCTCGCTATTAAGCAATAATAACCCTTGTCCCTGGTACTTATTCACATACCAACCACTTGAAACCTGAGTTCCCACAAGTATATATATCATTTTTTCTTATCATTTTTACCAATGATAAGACCTTGCCCCGCATTTAGCATACAGTTTTCCATTTGAATTATAAAACAAGAACTCCTTCAATCATTAACAAATAACCAAGTTAATACTCCTTGCTAACCACAAATTTCAAAGTAACTCAAGTAACTACGCACTACACAATCGTGGTCATCCCAATAATGCAATGCATACAATTACGAGTCTCAAGCTCTAACACTCAATCAAACCAGTTTTCATCACCTTTCATTTGCTTCATGGATGACCGTTAGCCGATTCATCCATCCTTTACATAGCCTCCCAGGCCAGATACCAATTGGAACTTTCCTGGTTTCAATTTTCCTTGCTTGTTTGTCGTACCCGAAATCCAATGACAACCTTCACCTTGTTGAGATACCAATTGGAATCGAGAGATACCAATTGGACTCAACCCATACAAGCAAGTAACGAAACCGCACGAAAAGGAATGAAAGAAAAGAAGTGTTTCCTAGAATGCTTCATAGCTTCCCTAGGATTAGATGTGGACGTCAACACACCAATCTGTGGGACTCTATTCAAAATTTTGCTCTTGTACTGGGAGACCGATAACCTGGGCTCTGATACCATCTGTCAAGACCCAACCTACTGGGACGTGCGGGCGCCTACTCTAATCATCTAGATAGACAAACCCTTACCATCCGTCCCAACAGGCAATGTGGAACATAAAATAAACCATTAAATAAGTCCCTTAAATACACGAGAAATCCTTTTTACAAATAGTTTAGAAAAATAAACGACTTAAAGAATTTGCGAAAAACATTTACAATATGAAACAACCTCCCCATAACCTAGTCTAAGCCAGTACAAGAGCTTCTACAAGATGAGTATATGACATAAGATGACACAACTCCCACCATAGAAGGAAAGTAGGAGCTGCTGGAAGATCACCGCAATCCTGAACCTGTGAAACATCACCAATCCTGCAACCAGACTATACCCAAAAAGGTATAACAAGAGTAGAATCAGTACAAACACACGTACTGGTAGGCATCATCGGCTGACCCGAATTCACTCCTACCATCATATAAAAATCAAGATAAAATGCACAAGGTAAATGCTTCACCCCTTTCAACATCACTTTTATCAATTCCCCCCTTTCGGAACCGACTATCCTAACCTTTAGACTTACCAAGTCACCTGGTCACCTAGACTTCCCAAGTCACCTTGACACCTAGCTTCCCAATTCACCTCATTAACTAAATATTCAGACTTAACCCGCTAACTGCCCAGCCAAACCACTTATACCCGTAGTATAGTTACCAGTGTTCGGACCCTTTGCGAACCTCTAGAACAACTTTCCATCCTGGTTACAACAACTAACAACTACGACCCCAGACTTTCAGCCTTACTCCCAATTTACCAATCACATGGAATTCACCTAGCAACCATTGACACATTCAATAACAACAACAGAGTCATATCTAAATCCCTCTCTAATCCCGAAACTCGGACTCTCCAAGGATCCTCTAACCACACCTAAGTGTTCAACGTCTACGCCAAGACCCACCCTTAGCTTGTTAACCACAAATAATTCCTTACCGCCATTAGTACACTTAATGACAACAGTTTGTGAACTTATAACCTCTTTTACATAGCCCGAACCCACCCGGATCCCCCTAACACATCTAGGTGTTAACATGGAAAACCCGGTCTACACCAAGACCAACTAATAATTAACATAATAACCTGACCTACACCAAGACCAACCGATAACATAATATAATCACCCGGCCTACACCAAGACCAAACCCATAATATAATATAATAACCCGGCCTATACCAAGACCAAACTAATAATATAATAACCTGGCCTACACCAAGACCAAAATGATAACATAATATAACCACCCGGCCTACACCAAGACCAAACCCACAATATAATATAACAACCTGGACTATACCAAGACCAAACTAACAATATAATAACCCGGCCTACACCAAGACCAAAATGATAACATAATATAACCACCCGGCCTACACCAAGACCAAACCCACAATATAATATACCAACCCGGCCTATACCAAGACCAAACTAATAATATAATAACCCGGCTTACACCAAGACCAAATATAACAGAATTCCCAGCCTCCCACAGACCATAAGCTATTATCACATTTCAATAAAACAACCCGGTTCACTCACAGAACCAATAACAATGCAACACAACGATAAAATGCAATGATGCAACAAAAGTAACCCATACCAGGCGTGGTACTCGAACCAACCGTTAGTATATCCCGTACAAGGCGTGGTACCCGAGCCAACCGTTAGTATATTTCGTACAAGGCGTGGTACCCGAGTCAACCATTGGTTATACATGTACCAGGCGTGGTACCCGTGCCAACCGTTAGTATACCTGTACCAGGCGTGGTACCCGAGCCAACCGAATGTCAACAGTTCACAGTCAAATAATGAACACACAACTTGTAAACCAACAAGTAACAACCGTTCAACTCACAGACTGTAAGACAGGACCCTTAGACATTTTACACAATTTCATCTAAGCAATGCAATTCACACAAACACTTAAATAGGAGTACAAAACATACAACATTCACAAGAGTCGTGAGCCATCACCTAACCTATTCCGGGTATACTATTGTTGACACCCAATTTTGGCTCCCCGTGCTTAAAATTAACGTCTTCAGATTTCCTGATCGTTAAACAGCACAAAATACATCTTTTACACATTTTTCATGAAATATAATAATTTATTGATAATCATCCTTATTTTAGGAATTTTATCAATTTACTGATATATTTTTATTTCTCACAATTTATTGATAATTATCCTTTATTTTGTAAATATTAGGATTTTATCAATTTATTGTCATTATACAATTTTTGATAATCGCAATATTTTTTACAGTCATCCGCACACGTACACAATACAAATACTACAATTTCAATTATTTAAAACACATTACATTTTATTTTATTTATTAATCACATACCAATGCACACATTTTTGTACATTATTTATATTCTCTAATACATTCCGCAAGCACAAGAGGTCGGAGCATTTAATTCTAATACGCAGAGCAACGAATCAGTCAAGTCAAGGTCTTGTCATCTTTAATAAAGGTGACATTTGACATGACTGAATACGGCTATCGTCCACTAGTTAATAACCTTGTGCATTGGTTAATAAGTTGGGTCAAGTCAAGGTCTTGTCACCTTTAATAAAGGTGACATTTGACATGACTGAATAGGGCTATCGTCCATCGGTTAATAAACTTTATACATTGGTTAATAGAGTAAATAATCTATCGGATAATAACTAAAAAATAAAAGGTTTAGTCTTTTAATTTTTGGACAAAGAGGGGATTTGTTTTATATTATAAAAGGGGGGAGGGGGGCATTTTATTTTGGGAGAGACAAAAATATACACACACACACATTTACGCGCACACACACACATATACCCAACACACACACACACACATCAGATTTCCCTTTTTCTTTCTTTTTTCTCTCTTCTCAAAAGCCTCACGCTCTCTCTCTCTCTCTCTGTGTTAATTTTCCGGTGATGAGCTCGCCGGAGCTTCGACGAGCAGCCACCACCAGCACTCCACCACCACCAACGCTCCTCCTTTTCTCCGTGTTGTCTCTCTCTCCTCTGCCATTTTTGAGCCAAACGGGCCAGATCTGGCCGGATTACTGCGTTTCGGCGTTGCTCCGGCGAAAGCCGTGGAAGCAACGCCGCTCCCTTCTCCTGTTTCATCACTGTTGCTGATAAAAAAAAAAATGCTCCGATGATTTAGGTTTTATTGTTTATGAACTATTGCACGTGTATTGTTGTAGATCTGGTCGGATCTTATTCGTATTTTTTGGCATTGCTCTGGCGAAGCCGTGGAAGCAACACCGCCACTACTCTCCTCGTTTTCCTCTTTTGTGTACTATTGTTGGCCAAAAAATGGTGACTCCGGTGAATTCCTATGGATTCTGGAGAATGCATTCTGTGTCCTATATTTTTGTTTGTTCATAGGTACATGTTGGTTGTTGGCTGTTGGTTGCAGGTTATTCTCCAGAATTTTCTTGTTGCTCCAATTATCACTGTTTGCGGGCTGTTTTTTGAACTATTTTTGATATTTTTGCCCTCACACTATTTTTGGGACATCATTAAAATTATAATGAACAAATACTACATTACATGGCCAATGAAAAAACTCCCGTCGATTTTTTGAGGCCTCCACAATATAAAAGACGGATACATATATACATATGTAGCGAAAATAAATAAATTCTGGGCGATGACGAAATCTTGTTATTACAAGACGAAATAAAAAGTTTTATGATCCGCATCTTGGCGAGGTGATCTCGGGTGGCCAACCGATGCTTCGCAGCCATGGCGTATCTAAAACTTAATACAACTACATATCTGAGCCCATACTACAATAAAATTCTATTTTCTTATATTTACATACATATATGTATTTCTTGACTTATTTTGGTAAATATTTATTTGTTATTAATATTTTTACTAAGTGTTTATACAGGTACGTGAGGATGCTTCCCGAAGACGATAATTAAAAGGAGTTTGAAGATCTCCCCAAAATTCATTGCTTTATTTATATCCTTGTAACTCTTGTAATTGTACAAAAACTAAAATATAGTGAAAACTTTACTTTTGGGGTGTCGGGTGGGAGTGTCCATTTATTTACTTATCTATTTTACGCGCTTAGGCAAAACTTTAAGTCGTAAATACTTTTATAAACAAATTAATTTAACTTAGATACTTAAGTTAATTAATTCATATTTTTACGTTACGCAAACATTAGGACGTCTTTTCTTTTCTTTTCCTTCTAATTAGTTTACTTAAACTTTACAAATAATCCTTTTACACATTCTTTTGTTAAAAACACTTTTAAACTAACATTCCTTTCTCATTCTTAAACTCATTTTTTCTTGCAAAAGTAAACAATATTTACATAATGAAAAAACGCAAGTCAATCGATGTAATTATTGTACAATCTTTTCAATGCTCCTTTTACATTCTTTGCTCAATGTATTTAACATACATTACTTACACATTTTCTTTATATATATTTCGTAATAGTATCTACTTATATTTACATATTTACATACTTTTCATATTAACAATATACATTCTGTTACACTCTTTTGTATACTTTCTTACATATAAATTTTCATACATATAAATTTTCTCATACATATAAAAGTACATTTTTCATACTCTTAGGCACATATTTTAAACTTGTATACATATATTTTCTTTCATATTTATACTTTTTTACAAAAATGATGTTTTACCTCCTCTCTCTTTAAAAATTAAGTTTAGTCAGGTACCACATTTGTGGATTCCGAAGGATGCCTAACACCTTCCCTTCGGAATAACTTGAACCCTTACCTAGAATCTCAAATGGTTTTTTCGCAGATTAAAATACGAGTCATACATGTCAATAATAAAAAAATAGGTTTCCTTATTTTCCTTAAAAATTGGGTGGCGACTCTGTACATAATAAAAATTCTTTTAGAGTCCATAAGTTGTGCTTTATCTAACCTTGGTAAAAATAGGGCATGACAGAATGGCGACTCTGCTGGGGAATGCAACCAGGTTCTAATCATCATAGACTCAATTTTTTAATTGAGGGAGGTATTCCTATTCTCACGTTTTTCATATATTGATTATTTAATTCTTTAATTATTTTTGCACACTGTGAATTGTATATGTTATTATTTGTATTGTACACATAAATTTCTTATTTTTGCTTCTACATAATTCTTTGATTCATTACTTACTTTATAATGTAGATATGTATTCGAAATACTTCTACACATTATTTATTTAATTATCACATCATTTCTGTCGAGTCTTGGCCGTACACTATCACACACTGTGGTTCACGCGAGGAGTGTTTCGCGCTCCTCCAAAACTTCTTTGGATTCCTTAGCTTCAGAGTTAGCGCGTTCAAATAACTACGCATTTTCTCGCAGTTGTCCGAATATTCTTTATCAGCTTAGGTGAATCTACTCTTAGAATTCTTAGGCCGTTGTATATACGATCCTCACTTCAGTCGGATGAGTTTTTTTTATTCTTTATCTGTTATATATTTTTATTTGATACATGCTCTTTGTTTATTATATTTCTGCGTTTTTATATTTTTGTGCATATTTTTTTTAGTTTATACATATATATACACACGTCATTTTCATCCTCGTCCATTTTATCTGACGATTTGGGTTGACTTGGGTTGAGCCTGGGACCTTTCCAATCCCTCACATTCATTCTCGATCTCTAAGATCATCATTCACAATTTATCAATCTTTTTTATATCTATTGTCGATCATTACGATCACTTTTTTGGACTTCATCATTCTTTTTTCAAGAAATTATCAATACAACCTTGTACATTCTTTTCATCTTTATACCGTACATTTTTCTTGTCCAAACTCACTCATAGCTTTACTTTTTATTCAATACAATCGCGCAAAGTAATTATACAAATCACATACAACTAGGTATATGTTCGAACTACGTTTAGACCTGATTCTTGTCCTGGCAAGATACGTAGGCAACCCTACCTAAGGGTTCGGTCTTCCATTGTTTCAAAATAATTTCTTCAGGATTTTAAAAACTGGGGCAAATTTTTGAAACAATTAAAATAGAGTCTCAAAAGTTCTGCAAAGAGCGCAAAGCAACAATTCCCTCAAATTCAAATCTCCCTGACATCAGTGTCAATATTGGCTTTACATTCAAACCTTCACTCGACTTTGATCCCAGAACATGGGACATAAGTTTTTCCCCTCTCCTGATCGTCATAGATCATGAAATATGACATTTTGGCCTTCTCTTTCAAAATCAAGAGTTCAACACTCTCCCAGTCATTCAATCATTTCGACAACGGCGAAGTAATATCAAATCTTTGCCAAGGTTTTCTTTCTTAGTAATCTTTTCGGCGCGCCAGAGTAGTGACAAAATTGTGTCTATATTTTTACATTCATCATCTTAATTGCCTGATCAGAGTAATTTCAAAGCTCATTGTCTTCAATCGGTCTCCTCTCAGCCGCCTGTCACACCATTCTTCAAGAACAAACCACCAGTTCATGACAAGCATACATATCACACCCATGGATTCATTCTGAACTACGTCCTGACCTGATTCTCATCTTAATTCATCTTGGTGAGATATGTAGGCAATCCTACATAAGGGTTCGGTCTTCCTGCTATTCTAAAAATGATTTTCCTAGGACTGCAAACTGGGCAAATATTTTGAAACAGTCCGATGACGCTCTCAACCCTCAAAAAATAATTAAAAGCGTCAATCAATTCTCTGAAGTCCAAAATTCAAGATTATCAATATCACTTTTACCATAATCTCCATTCGACTTTAGTCTCAAAATCTGAAGACCCAAGTCTCTCTTCAAACCTCTCAAATGTCGTAGGCCATGGAACTACGGTAAATCACTTTCACTTTCCAAATCTAAGAGTTCAACACAAGTTGGCTCATTTTCTTTGTAGGCACGCCTATCATAGGATATCAAGCAATAAAAAGAGAGGAGTCGAGTCTGAAGAAGTTAAATAATCTCTGAACTTCACATGAGATAACATCCGACCTCGAACTTTCTGAGGCATCCATATTCAACGGGACAGACAAATCAGGGGAGTTTTTGACCGTGTAATTATATATATTTTTTTTTCTTCATGACTTTCCTACTTTCACTCCTTTCTTATTCCTTTACAGGAAAACCGTCCCCACTTAATCGGGGACGGACACACCAATGAGTGCCCTCGCAAGCAATCGAAAGGCCACAACATGTCATCTCCAACAACAATTGGAGACGATCACAATAATGGATGGTCCCCGTAAACAATTGGGAGATCGCAACAACGATCATCCCCACAAACAATCCGGAAACACTCTCATCGAGGACATCACCAACACCCGACATACGAGGCATCGCTCTGAGTTTGTCTATATCTTTGCATTATTTTTTATACATATTTTTCATATTCGGTAAATATCTTAATTTTTTGCCTTATATTCCTTCTAGAGGTGAATTCTTTTCTGCACATACATTTGCTATCCTCTTCACGAACTACGCGAACCTGATTCTCATCTCGATGAGATACGTAGGCAGCCCTTCTTGGGTTCGGTATTCCTTATTGGAAAAACAAACAAAAAAAATGTGTACATACATTTTAGTTCGTATCTTAATGAACTACGCATACCTGATTCTCATCTCAATGAGATACGTAGGCAGTCCTTCTTGGATTCGGTATTCCTTTTCAAAAAAAAAAGAGTTTTTTTTTACTTTACATCTTATACCCTATCCTCTTGAACTACACAGACCTGATTCTTGTTTATACAAGATACGTAGGCAACCCTCATAAGGGTTCGGTCTCATTTTTCAAAAAAAAAAAATGACAAAAAAAGGGAAAAAACATCAAGTTTTGACTTGGTTGGTACCAACATAGTTAGAAGTGTGCATGAGAAAGAAACAAATGGTATGATGGAGAGGACCAATTTCGTGGTAAACCATAGATTCTTTTGGTACCTCTTAATCGCACCTTAGTGACACTCAAAAAAAAAAAAAATCTCTTGCATGCATCTAAGACAAGAACAAAACCAACCTCATCGTTTCGTGTGCATTGTGTGGCGAGCATTAGATTAATTCATTGCATTGCATTGATGATCTAGAACTTGGCCTAAATGTTTGTTGAGGCGAAATCCTGAGTTACACTTGATTTGGGAAAGGATCGTAGGCCTTCTTTGACCCGATTGAGCCTTTCATAACCTACCAAATGACATTATCCCTAGCATTCCCCCTTTGAGCCTAAAGCCTTTTCTTTGAACAACCACATCTCAGCCTATACCTTTCTGAGTGCTTACATGCACTACCCTCTTTTGGCCCGACCTCCCTGAGCGCATTAAAATGTGCAAATTGCGGACAAAGATTCAAGATCAAAGATGCCAAAGGCAGAAGATGCAAAGTCCCAGAGGAATAAAGATGAAAATACGACTTTAAAGAAAGAGTAAAATTCCCCACAAATCAAAACATGGAGAAATCTATATAATGAAAAACCCAACAAATGTGGAGAAAAAAAAAAAAAAAAGAAGAGGAAAGAACTCCAAAAGGGGAAAAAAGACTCCAACAACGAAAAGAAGTCGATACAAATTCAAAGAAAGGGACTACGAGACAAAGAAGATCAAGCGTCCAAATGCAACAAATGTCAAAGCACAAATATAGTGCATGCTCAAGGGAGGATTAGTCACTTTTATCCCAAATAATATCCTACCCATCCCCAAGCCTACATTACAAGCTGATAAAAGCCCTACATGATCCTATTTCAAGTGTTCTCACATTAGTGGATACTTACATGAAGGCCAAGCCTATGGTATCATAATCGCATGCATTGAACATCCTTCTGAGTGTGAGTGCACTTCTCAAAATGTCCTAAAATCAAAATACTCAAATGTGTGAAGAATAGGACTTTCTTTTGGTGAGGCACGTGAAACATGAGGAAAGATATAGTTCAAAATCTTTGTTTGAATCAAGAGGAACAAATCTTGTTGATACTTAGGTACGTCTGAGGTACCATTTGAAACTATTGGAATTACCCGAAGTTGAACTCGGTTAGCTGGGAAAGATGGTGGAATTCTTATGCATAAGACAAATTGTTGGTACCAACTGAAAGTCAAGGCATGATTTTCTTTTCAACATTCTTACAACCAAAAAAAAAAAAAAAAAAAAGTTTTCTTCCTTCACAGGCGCCCACCTTCTAATGCGGGTATTTACATTTCAGTCCCTTTTACAGGCGCCCACCTTCTAATGCGGGTATTTACATTCAAGTCCATTTTACAGGCGCCCACCTTCTAATGCGGGTATTTACATTCAAGTACATTTTACAGGCGCCCACCTTCTAATGCGGGTATTTACATTCAAGTACATTTTATAGGCGCCCACCTTCTAATGCGGGTATTTACATTCAAGTCCATTTTACAGGCGCCCACCTTCTAATGCGGGTATTTACATTCAGTACATTTTATAGGCGCCCACCTTCTAATGCGGGTATTCATTCAAAGCTCCGGCACACAAACCGGAGTATGCATCAGGATCTTGGTACACAACCCAAGACTCCATTTCATTAACGCTCCGGCACACAAACTGGAGCATGCATTGAGATCTTGGTACACAACCCAAGACTCCATTTCATTAACGCTCCGGCACACAAACCGGAGCATGCATCAGGATCTTGGTACACAACCCAAGATTCCATTTCATTAACGCTCCGACACACAAACCGGAGCATGCATTGAGATCTTGGTACACAACCCAAGACTCCATTTCATTAACGCTCCGGCACACAAACCGGAGCATGCATTGAGATCTTGGTACACAACCCAAGACTCCATTTCATTAACGCTCCGGCACACAAACCGGAGCATGCATTGAGATCTTGGTACACAACCCAAGACTCAATTTCATTAACGCTCCGGCACACAAATCGGAGCATGCATCAGGAACTTGGTACACAACCCAAGACTCCATTTCATTAACGCTCCGGCACACAAACCGGAGCATGCATTGAGATCTTGGTACACAACCCAAGACTCCATTTCATTAACGCTTCGGCACACAAACCGGAGCATGCATCAGGATCTTGGTACACAACCCAAGATTCCATTTCATTAACGCTTCGGCACACAAACCGGAGCATGCATCAGGATCTTGGCACACAACCCAAGATTCCATTTTATTCAAAGCTCCAGCACACAAACCGGAGTATGCATCGGGATCTTGGTACACAACCCAAGATTCCATTTCATTAACGCTTCGGCACACAAACCGGAGCATGCATCAGGATCTTGGTACACAACTCAAGATTCCATTTCATTAACGCTTCGGCACACAAACCGGAGCATGCATCAGGATCTTGGTACACAACCCAAGATTCCATTTCATTAACGCTTCGGCACACAAACCGGAGTATGCATCAGGATCTTGGCATACAACCCAAGCTTCCATTTCATTCAAAGCTCCGGCACACAAACCGGAGCATGCATCAGGATCTTGGCATACAACCCAAGCTTCCATTTCATTCAAAGCTCCGGCACACAAACCGGAGCATGCATCAGGATCTTGGCACACAATCCAAGATTTCATTTCATTAACACTTCGGCACACAAACCGGAGCAGACATCATAATCATTAAAAAATTTTCCAGCAAGTACACAATCTTGCATCCCCAGCGTCTCACAGCTCGACATTGGGGCAATTTTGAAAGAGACATTGGGAATATGTAAATGCTTCTGTTCCCAAATAGTCTTTTCCTTTAATTATTTTTTCCAGGGTCGTCCACCCCGAACAATAGGACAAGAGGTAATTTGCCTCAACTTTTGAACTACACGTGGCCTGATCTTCGTGTAATTCGAGGTATGTAGGCAACTCTAAATCAGAGTTCGATCATATTTTTATCATAATTCTTTATCGAGCAAAATTGGCTTCATGTCAACGTTTTCGCCCAAAGATTCTTACATCATCTTTAGTCAAAAAGGGGTAAACTGTTGACACCCAATTTTGGCTCCCCGTGCTTAAAATTAACGTCTTCAGGTTTCCTGATCGTTAAACAGCACAAAATACATCTTTTACACATTTTTCATGAAATATAATAATTTATTGATAATCATCCTTATTTTAGGAATTTTATCAATTTATTGATATATTTTTTATTTCTCACAATTTATTGATAATTATCCTTTATTTTGTAAATATTAGGATTTTATCAATTTATTGTCATTATACAATTTTTGATAATCGCAATATTTTTTACAGTCATCCGCACACGTACACAATACAAATACTACAATTTCAATTATTTAAAACACATTACATTTTATTTTATTTTATTAATCACATACCAATGCACACATTTTTGTACATTATTTATATTCTCTAATACATTCCGCAAGCACAAGAGGTCGGAGCATTTAATTCTAATACGCAGAGCAACGAATCAGTCAAGTCAAGGTCTTGTCATCTTTAATAAAGGTGACATTTGACATGACTGAATACGGCTATCGTCCTCTAGTTAATAACCTTGTGCATTGGTTAATAAGTTGGGTCAAGTCAAGGTCTTGTCACCTTTAATAAAGGTGACATTTGACATGACTGAATAGGGCTATCGTCCATCGGTTAATAAACTTTATACATTGGTTAATAGAGTAAATAATCTATCGGATAATAACTAAAAAATAAAAGGTTTAGTCTTTTATTTTTTGGACAAAGAGGGGATTTGTTTTATATTATAAAAGGGGGGAGGGGGGCATTTTATTTTGGGAGAGACAAAAATATACACACACACACATATACCCAACACACACACACACACACACACATCAGATTTCCCTTTTTCTTTCTTTTTTCTCTCTTCTCAAAAGCCTCACGCTCTCTCTCTCTCTGTGTGTTAATTTTCCGGTGATGAGCTCGCCGGAGCTCCGACGAGCAGCCACCACCAGCACTCCACCACCACCAACGCCCCTCCTTTTCTCCGTGTTGTCTCTCTCTCCTCTGCCATTTTTGAGCCAAACGGGCCAGATCTGGCCGGATTACTGCGTTTCGGCGTTGCTCCGGCGAAAGCCGTGGAAGCAACGCCGCTCCCTTCTCCTGTTTCATCACTGTTGCTGATAAAAAAAAAAATGCTCCGATGATTTAGGTTTTATTGTTTATGAACTATTGCACGTGTATTGTTGTAGATCTGGTCGGATCTTATTCGTATTTTTTGGCATTGCTCTGGCGAAGCCGTGGAAGCAACACCGCCACTACTCTCCTCGTTTTCCTCTTTTGTGTACTATTGTTGGCCAAAAAATGGTGACTCCGGTGAATTCCTATGGATTCTGGAGAATGCATTCTGTGTCCTATATTTTTGTTTGTTCATAGGTACATGTTGGTTGTTGGCTGTTGGTTGCAGGTTATTCTCCAGAATTTTCTTGTTGCTCCAATTATCACTGTTTGCGGGCTGTTTTTGAACTATTTTTGATATTTTTGCCCTCACACTATTTTTGGGACATCATTAAAATTATAATGAACAAATACTACATTACATGGCCAATGAAAAAACTCCCGTCGATTTTTGAGGCCTCCACAATAAAAAAGACGGATACATATCTACATACGTAGCGAGAAAATAAGTTTGGGCGATGACGAAATCTTGTTATTACAAGACGAAATAAAAAGTTTTATGATCCGCATCTTGGCGAGGTGATCTCGGGTGGCCAACCGATGTTTCGCAGCCATGGCGTATCTAAAACTTAATACAACTACATATCTGAGCCCATACTACAATAAAATTCTATTTTCTTATATTTACATACATATATGTATTTCTTGACTTATTTTGGTAAATATTTATTTGTTATTAATATTTTACTAAGTGTTTATACAGGTACGTGAGGATGCTTCCGAAGACGATAATTAAAAGGAGTTTGAAGATCTCCCCAAAATTCATTGCTTTATTTATATCCTTGTAACTCTTGTAATTGTACAAAAACTAAAATATAGTGAAAACTTTACTTTTGGGGTGTCGGGTGGGAGTGTCCATTTATTTACTTATCTATTTTACGCGCTTAGGCAAAACTTTAAGTCGTAAATACTTTTATAAACAAATTAATTTAACTTAGATACTTAAGTTAATTAATTCATATTTTTACGTTACGCAAACATTAGGACGTCTTTTCTTTTCTTTTCCTTCTAATTAGTTTACTTAAACTTTACAAATAATCCTTTTACACATTCTTTTGTTAAATACACTTTTAAACTAACATTCCTTTCTCATTCTTAAACTCATTTTTTCTTGCAAAAGTGAAACAATATTTACATAATGAAAAAACGCAAGTCAATCGATGTAATTATTGTACAATCTTTTCAATGCTCCTTTTACATTCTTTGCTCAATGTATTTAACATACATTACTTACACATTTTCTATATATATATTTCGTAATAGTATCTACTTATATTTACATATTTACATACTTTTCATATTAACAATATACATTCTGTTACACTCTTTTGTATACTTTCTTACATATAAATTTTCATACATATAAATTTTCTCATACATATAAAAGTACATTTTTCATACTCTTAGGCACATATTTTAAACTTGTATACATATATTTTCTACTGTTCATATTTATACTTTTTTACAAAAATGATGTTTTACCTCCTCTCTCTTTAAAAATTAAGTTTAGTCAGGTACCACATTTGTGGATTCCGAAGGATGCCTAACACCTTCCCTTCGGAATAACTTGAACCCTTACCTAGAATCTCAAATGGTTTTTTCGCAGATTAAAATACGAGTCATACATGTCAATAATAAAAAAATAGGTTTCCTTATTTTCCTTAAAAATTGGGTGGCGACTCTGTACATAATAAAAATTCTTTTAGAGTCCATAAGTTGTGCTTTATCTAACCTTGGTAAAAATAGGGCATGACAACTATGAACCGTCAAATCCCGTCCAAAGACTAACCCCGATTCGCCCTTTTTAAACATGCAGTTAATTACATTTATTCCTGACCCTCTTTCTAGGACCAAATACAACCTGGGAAAATCCTTCCTAGCCTTAGAACACAACCAAACAATTATCCAAATTATACCAATTAGTTCAGAACTTCCATTCCTTACACATTTGTTAATTACTAACCCTTTTTTGGTTCCCCGAACCTTTCGATATTCTAGTTCCCGCATTTTATTAGCAAAAACACATAATTTAAGCAATGCCTAGAATATCACCACCCTATTCCCATTCTATCATTTCCAAAGAAATCCAATAATGCAACAACTTTCTCCAGACTCCGTGCCCGAAGGCCTAACGATGGATTCTCCCTTTCATTCTATACAATAATACGAAAATGAAAGCGGTCAATCTACTCTTGGAAGAAACCTAGCCTACCTGGATGCTGAGCAGTTGTTCCATGCCCTTTCTGGCTCCGTGAAGGCGTTCCCTGGCGATTCTGCAGGCCCGAATCCGTAGTTTTGCGTCCCTTTTATCGGAATTCCTCCTCCCCATGGTTCTTGGAGTAACCCTCATCTGTTTTTAGAGGCTGAATGGGAGAGAATGAAATTAAAAGCATATTTTCTTGGTTTTCTAATCCCGTCACTCCGCTATAGCGATCCCTGCTCCGCTATAACGGTTCCGCTATAGCGAACAACTCCCGCTATAACGGTCTTAAGCGGTGTTGACCACTTTGACCACCGCTATAGCGATATTTTCCACCGCTATAGCGGAGGCCGCTACCGCGGATGGTTGCGCTCGTCATGGGAAAAATGTTTGGAAATCTCCCAGTTTTGATCATTTTACGATACACTTATTTTCTCAACATTCCGGAACAACCCTTTCACGTCTACCTCGATTTTGGGAGTTCTACTTACCCGAATTCGATTCTGAAAAGTCCCCCGGACTCCTCTATGTCTTAGCTACAAGGAAAACGAGCTCAAAATAAGACATTTAACCCAATTCTTACCCGGATTTTTCTAGACCATACCTCGCTCCAAAACCGGTCGAGACTAGCCTAGCCCAGAATTTTCAACTCCCAAATCAAAATTTTTCTAACCCAAAACTTGGCATGAATGATTTACTCATAACGACGAACCCGGTCGTTACAACCTTCAAGTGGTAATGAGGGTCTCCAGATCCATCATACAACAGAAAATTCATATTTCTTTTTCTATCCTTGCTTTCTTCCCTTGTCTTGACCAACTTACTCATTTTTGGTTATTGTGTGGACCCTGCTTGATAGTCAGGAACTTCCCCTCCTCTTTCTTTTCTTATACCCATTTCTATCAATTCATCGAGCGCTTTTTGTAGTGCAAGTGAATGCAAACTCGGGGAGCCTTGCACATCATGTACACATGTAGGTGAAGTTGCCAATATAGGAAGCTCTGGTGGCATATCTGTCGGGACGCAAATGTTGAATATCATATCTATAATTCTATCAATTCTCTTTTCAACACTTTTCATGCTCTCTCATTCCCCAAATGTAGCGACATTACCTAGGCGTGATTTCAAGTTCTTATCTTCAGCTTCATTATTGACAAGGTTGATAGGCATCGCTTGACTAGCCATCTGATATACTCTAACGTTCAACTTTAGTCAACCTTAGGAGAAGAAGACTTATGATTAGTGAAAAAGGAATGCACTGGAGAAAAAATGTCTTATAATGATAGAATTAAGAGTGAAACATGAATTGAGGTTGTAAGGGCGCTATATGACTTAAAAATTGTGAAAGCTAGAGGATGACGTCAACATCGAGCGTTAACGATTGAAAGTCAAACTTACAGTGGAATCTAGACTAAATGAATGAAATCTTGGGTGGAGAAAATAATGTCAACGTAGAAAGCGCTAAGTTGAGAATATCCTAAAAGTAACGAATTACCCTAAAAGATTAGAAGTGAGCCTAGGATATCCTATGGAGGAATGGATCGATTCAAGAGATGATTTGTATGTTGAAAAGGAGATTTTTAGAGAACAGAATCAAGCCATAGCGTCAGAATGGAGGAATGTTTTGACTAGGCCCTAAGATTGTACGATTTGGGCCTAAGGAGTAAAGGTACGGTACCATAAAATTATTTACATTAAATACAAATAAATAATTTTTTTCGATATTTAAAGCTTGAAGTTCTAAGAGTAAGGAGAAGCTAGGACAAGAGTCAAATTCGAATAGGTAAAATATTGACATACATGTGGCAGTTTAACTAACACATAGCACGTAAAATTATGCATCCTTTTGAAGTCGTGAACCCTTTTGGACTTGGGACAAGGTCAAACTATTGGTCTTAACATACCAAGAGTATTACGAGCCCCCTAGACTCAATACGAAGTGTATTCCTTAGTAAAGGGATACATAGTCACGATCTAAGAGCAAGAGTTATCTTGACGCGACCCCCTCAAGCTGACAACTCGAGAGTGAGAGGTTTCATGACCGTCGATGCACCACTGATCGACCAAATCATAAAACATTTCTCGAGAGTGATTAGGAGGGAACGGCCGTGAAACCACACAACCGTTTAGTGTGTGCAAAAGTGTGAGGCTCTCAGTGGAGGAAATATGAACGGTAATGCCAGTTTATAAATGAAGCAGTAACACATAGCACATAAGGGAAAGCGATAATAAAATACGCAGTTTATATCAAAGCAGTAAGAAAATACAAAGCAGTAACAAAATACGAAGCAATAAATGGAACAAGGAGAAACAAATAACAGACAGGTAGTCTCAAAAATAAATAGACAAATAACAATAAAATATAAACAATTAAACAAGTTAAAGAGGACATGAAAGGGGTTAAATTACTTAAACAAATAGACATGCTGGGTGATTAACTAATTTTATGAAAAAACAAAACTCTAAACATAAAAGACAAATCAACTAGAATATGTAAGGTTAAAAGACATTTAATCAATAAAAATGAAACAAAGGCAACAAAAAAATAATATTTAGCAGTAAACAAGGTAAAAACCTTTCATAAAGATGTTATAAATTAAAAAAATAAATAAAATCAAAGAAACATAATCAGCAAGTAAATTTAAAATATAAATATGAGAGATCGTTTATAATTTTACAAACAAATAAAAGGAACAAAAAAAGAAAAAGAAAATCACAACAAAAAATATTAAAACATACATGATATCCCACATAATTAAAATCCATAATGGTTAGAACCTAAGTATCCCTAGCAGAATTGTCATTCTATCGCGCCCTATTTTTCTCGCGAAAAGCAAAATTCGACGTGACAACTCTTTTTTAGGATAAAAAATGGTGAAAAGTCGTCACCTAATGAATTAAAGGTGCGTTAGGGCACCATACTAACTAACTACGATTAAACATATTTTAAAGTCTACGCAATCAGAGAATCGGGTAAGAGTTCAAGTTACCTTGAAAGGAAGGTGTTAGGCACCCTTCGAGGTCCACAAATGTGAGTCCCTGCCGAATTCGTTTATTATGTGGAAATTACGTGATAAGCAAAAGGTCCAAATAAATAAATTCAAATAAAATCTGATTTACGTAAGTTAATTAGTAAATCTAAGTGAGAAAGGGTTACGCATACAAATTACAATTAAATAAATAAGAAAAATCAGATAAGCGAGAAAATAGAATTGACACAATGATATAAAGAAAATGTCTAATTACTAGGTGATTTAATTAACTACCCCAAACATAAGATAATACAATAATTAAATAAAACTATAAAGCCTATACATTCGGGAGTAATCGCTCAACCTCGTGCGAAGTCTTAAAACACTTCTTAGTCAAAGTGCAATGACTATCGAGCATAAGTGTATCATGTAAATCACTCTCTACGTAGGAGGAAAACAAGTTGGGAAAGGAGAGGTTTTTTTGCCTAAAGAATCACCCCGTGCAACATAAATTAATACTTCACAATCCAAGTAAGGATTGCTCGTATTAATCAGCGAGCACAGACTATCATCTCCGACTACTCACCTAGGTTGATTATTAAAGTTGTTATTAAACCTAAGAGCGCACTAAAGAAATGAAAAGACTAACGCGTTTTATAATGCCTACCCATCCCCACTTAATGTCCAAGAGGAATTGGACTTGTTATTTTGGATATGGGTCTAGACAAATAAAAATTCTAAGATTATTAATTAGACTCGAGATTAGCATCATACAAAACATCCAAGGACTTTAAAGACAAGTAGCACATAATGGTTTCAAGTAAGTCTCTTATTTAATTAAAGGATAACTAAGTGATTAACATGCTTCAAACAGTAACACTTTCGTATGATTAAACCTATAGGCATGATCTCTAATATAGAAATTTATTAATTAAGTCCGATGAGCATAATGTCTAGCAATTTATCATGCTGGAAATTGATTTTAACATGCTAAAATTAACGATCAGATGAATTAATATGCTAGAAACAGTTTTTGACTTATAAGCAGGGTTTCCAATTAAAAGTGAAACTGCTTTGAATACTATAGCCATATTATTTAACTATCTAGTTATTTAATACAAAAAAACAGGTTTGAATCCTATAGGCAGGTTATCTAAGTTGGATGTGCAGAAAATTAATTTAATCCTATAAGCATGATAACTAACCAAATTATGCTAAACGGATTTAAATCCTATATACATGGTTTCTAACAAATTCTATCAGCATGATTTAGACTTAGAAGAAAAATAACTAATCATTTAAAGGTTAAAACAGATTTATCTATGAGCATGATATCTAAATATTATGAATGGATTACAAGTACTAAAAGCATAATCTTTAAATATTTAATCTATTTTACACATGCTGAAATTATTATCCGAGATTTACAAACAGAATCGATGAATAAAAAAGAATAAAATATGCTAAACCAATTTACGATCCTATAGACATGATTTCTAGGCAAATATTATTATACTCAACATGCTAAACGACTTTAGTCCTATAGGCATGGTGACTAATTAATTTGAACGTTAAAGATTGATTTAAATCCTATAAGCATGTTTTTCTACGTTTCAATTTAAATAAGACAATTAGCACGTAGTTTGCCCCTTTCCCATAGCAGTCCCCTAAATTATTTCATTTATCGAAGTTCATACAATAATTATTACAGACCCAAATGAATGAATATAAAGGAAAAAGAATAAAAATAATAGAACTAGTAATTTAAATTTTTTGAGACTCCCAAATCTCAGGCCACTCTTCACTATTCCCAAACAGATCCTCTACCAAATAACCTGTCAAAACAAACATACATAATCCCAAGGTATTGCCCATACAAATTCTAATATCAACTCTTGACATGACAAAGTTTCCTGAGAACCTCAAAGGTTCTAGGCATTGCCCATGTCCGGGTATAGGATGCGTTAAGGTCCCCGATTCCATACAACACATACCAAGATAACATAAAAAAAGTTTATGGTAGTCACGTTCTTGACACATAATCAACAAATAGTGACAGTTTGTATCATATAATCAATAGACAACATTTAATATTTTCAAACCCTAGGATCATGCTTTTCTATCATGCTCATAAATTGCATACATGAATTAAAAGTCATACCAGTTTGCAGTAAATAATAGAAGAAATTCGAGACCCGACTTTAGCAATCAACAATCTTGTTCACAGTAGAGAGCTTTTGACAATATTAAAGTGGTAAATATGTGTAAAGTCCCAGAAACTAACCAAGAGGAGGCTGTTTATATAGTAAAATATAAGGCTGCTATTAAAGGAAGAAAATGTTCAAAGAATCAATTTAGAGAAATTTTTTTCCTTAATAGATCAGTAAAATCAATCAGCAGCAAAAATCGTGTCAAGTTACCAAAATTATTTAAATACTAAAATCACGACCACTAAATAAAAGGAAGAAAATAAGTATTCAGGAAAACAATCAGACAGGAGATCCTTTCCTCCATTATGGTATCCAAATCAATTAGAAACAGATCATGTCACAATTATAGTAATTTAGACAAGTACTGAGGTTGTGGTAATCCAACATGCTTAGACATCATCTTCACCAACAGGGCAAATATATATTTGAATTTTTCAGAATTAGGCTAGAAATAAAATTCATAACAAATTGGGTTTTTCACATATGACAGTCCACATGGGGGTAATTATCATAACATCGTAGGATTCAAGTCTAAATTCGCAGTCAAATTTTACCTCTTTCACATCTAGTAATCCGGTAACAGAGAATGACAAAAGTTGAGCAATGAAGGAAATCAAACCAGACATGAGCTCGTAGTATCCCATTGGAATGCTACCAAGCTTTAACAAAACCTAAAATGAAGTATCTGATCTCGAAGAAATTCGAGTGACCGATATTGAACCGTGAGAATCAATAGTGAGTCATACGTGATGCTTCCTTCGTCTGAGCTTTGTCGGAGTCCGCCAGCGATGAGGTTAAGGAATTTGAGGCGGCTGTTTATTTTGGTGGAGTTCGTCGATGAAGAGGCAGCAGCAGCGGCGGCACCGGTGGTTGTTTCAGTGACTGGCTGGTCGGAGAAAAGAGGAGAGAGGTGGGGCGGTGGCTTGTGGGAGTGAGAATGAGAAATGAGGCTTAGGGTTTGGGAGCGGTTTCATTGAAATTTCTCATTTCCTGAAAAACTAATCAGAGGTTCTTCTCTCCATCGGAACAATAGAGTCATTATGTTCATTACTAAACTTGTTGAAGATGAAATTAATTAAAAAGGATGAACAGATTTTGACCGTTGATCATTTTAGATCAATGGCTGAGATTCAATCTCAATACGGATTAGTTTTGAAGCGGGTCAAATATATCCGGATTTGAACCCATTGAAATTGAATTTGAGATTTAAAATTGAGCCCAAATTGACTCAATTTAGACTAGATTTGAAAGAAATTTGATAGAAAAGGGCTAAGATTTTAAATATATTGAGAGATAAATGATAAATTGGATTGCTATTTGATTAATAACATACTATGTATATATAATTTGGTAGATAAAATAATAATTAATGATAATTAATAAATAAAATATTACATATATATAATTTAGTAGATGAAATAATTAATGATAATTATCAAAACATATATATTATTTAAAATTATAAATAAATTACGTATATGTATTGTTCGTAAAATTAATGACATGTAATATTATACAAAATTTACGATAAAATAGTAATAATTAAAAAATAAATTATATATTTATAAATTATATACGAATTTAAAAAGTGTCAAGATGACGATAAAACACGTGATTTTTTTATTAAATAAAAGCAATATGCGAGGAAAGTTAAGTTTTAAAAATAATAAAGACTAGTAAAATAACAGCCCGAAAGAGGTATAGGGAGGTCAAAACTGAGTGTCAACAAGCATCAAACAGTAATTTAACATTGTTTTCATCGAAGGACTGCTCTGATGAATATTCTATGCAGTTAACATACCTTCTTTTACAAATTTTTTGAGTTCGATATTGAAAATTTTCTTGCACTGAATATTGTCGCACTGCTTTGATTAGTGTTTCTTTGTCAATGTAGATCTGCTAAACTTCAATAGATTTCTTGCCTGTGTCCGTAATGATCTTTTGACCGTCTATATGTTCATGATTAATTGCAGCACCTTCAATAGGATCGGACTCAATTGTGTCTGCAAACTGGATTAGTTGTGTATTTTTTGATGAACTTTCAGGACAGTCAAGGTTGGACATGCTTGTGAGGCAGTCAATGTTGGGCATGCTCGTGGAGATGGATACTGCAGTGAATTCTACAACCAATGGATATACAGTGATCGCATGATTGTGTTTCTTCAATTCAAAATAGACTTTCACGCTCATGTTATTCGTAATTTTTGGCGGTGAAAATTCGTGTGAAAGTGTATATTTGATTTCAACATTGGTTGCAGCAGCATCCTTCTGTAGTTGTGTTGCTATTGTTTCGATCAGATCTGTGAAATTGAAAGTAGAATTGACTAAAATTGCATCAACGTGATAATTATTGTAGTGGTTATTTGAATCTCAAGTTCCATTGTGCTGCACTAAAATTGTAACGTTATCTATCAATGGAATTGAAACTTCAAGCCCTGTGAAATTTGAATTTTGACAGCACAAGGTAGCTTGGGAAAGAAAAAGGCAGCTCTGGGAAAGAAGGAGGCAAATTGCACGTGACTCGTTTGGCGCAGTAAGCACGCGTTTTACTTAAAAATAAGGAGGTATGAAAGTAAGAGGGTAGTGACTTGTAAATAGTTTCCCTTTTTAAGGTACAAGTGTTCTTTTCCCAATATATCATAGTGGATAGTCGATAGCCTATGTCCTTATCCCTTTTAAAAACTAATGTGATGTTTGAGAGAGTAATAAACTTCTATATTCATGAATTTTCTGTTGTTTACTCTAAATTGAATTCTATTATATGTTCTAGTATGAGCCGTTATCTGATTAGCACCACGGGAAGAATTGCAGCAAACATCTGCGACAAAGACAATTCGTTCCCCCAACTTTATTTGTTTCATATTATAAGATGAGATATTTAAATTTGTGTTTTTGGTCATGAGATATTTAAATTTGATGTTGAGTTCAACATTTATTTAATTTAAATAAAAATAATGAATAATAATTGGAATGTATATTGGATATAAAGTAAGAATTTTAAAAGTTAAATCAAATAAAATACATGAAAGTTGTACCATTTACAAATTATTAATGAAATGATGTTGAATATTTTAAGACATTCTAAAATAGAAAAAACATTAATAAAAAATGGAACTGATTGACTATTTTCTCCGTTTTAATTTTTTGTTTGTCTGATTTAAACTTGACACTAAGTTTGAGAAAGTAAATATTTCTTTTTAAAATTTTATGGTCTTAAATTAAAGATATGTAAAATATACCAAAATATTCTTTAGTCTTATGGTCTTAAACATGCAGTGTGAAAAATTTAAATTAAAAAATTGTCAAAAGAAGGAAGAAAACATCCTTTTAAAAAAAAAAAAAAATTTAAAAAAAGTAAGACAAACAGGGAATACTATAATATCTTGGTGCTATTACTTTTCTTTAATTTCTCTTATTTGTTACTACTCCTTTCGTTTCAACTTGTTTATCTTATTTTAATTTGATACAAAGTTTAAAAAATTAAAGACACTTTAAGTCTTGTGGTATAACTATATCATGTGAAAAATTAGAATTAAAGAGTTGACAACAAAGAAAAGACATTTTTTTTAAATAGACTAAAAAAAAAATAAGACAAAAATTAGCGAAGATAATATTATGTTTTATTTTTATTTCTTAAGTTAGCATCTGTAAATTCTGAGTTAGTCATGAATTAATATTTACAAATATTAAAGTATTTCATATTTGAACTTTATTGAATTATTAAATTACTAGTTAAGGAGTATTTCCAAGTGAAATATTAGTTTTCATTCACAAATTTTCTATCTTTCATAAAATAATTTCCTAATCATGTCCCAACACAAAACTTTCCCAAACCTTTTTTTTTCCATTTATTCAATTTCAATTTCTTTCTAACTTCAATTCAAATATTGACCAAACACCTACTCTATTTTGATAACTGTGAAACTTACAATTTGATAATTGGAGTACATTAAAAGAATCCGAGGGCTGGAACGACACCTACCCCAATTTAATCATGATAGGTAAGTCTAACTTAACAAACATAAATAACTTAAAGATAAGGTGAACAACGAAAGTAATACGATGAATATTCCATAACAACTCAAATCAACAATAATCAAAGGAAAAACAGAATAAAAGACTCAAATATCTCAAAACTCAATTGTCACGAATACAAGAGCGACCTCTAATTCGATAGTCAAAAATGTAATACACTGTCCAAAAGCAGAAAGACAGAAGTAAAGATAGATAAAGCTGGGACAGACTCCAAACTCAGGAATTCACCACAACTTTGATAAATAGTAACTCCACACGATCTCAAGCCACGGGGTCTGCTCGTAACAAGATCTGCACCAGAAGGATGCAAAAAAGTAGGAGTGAGTACGATTCACTTATACTCAGTAGGCATCATCGGTCGATTGAGCTTAAGCAATAACTATAGCGAATAAAGAATACTAAAATAATTCTGTACGTAGAAGAGTCCCAACAGTTCAATATCAGATAACAATACAAAATTATTTCAGTCAAATAATAATTCAAATGATAATGCAATACAATGATATGCAATGGCTAATGCCTACCGATAATCAACATCGTCCAGAATCTTACCTCGGACTAAAGCAACATTGTTCAAAATCTTACCTCGAACGAAATCAACACAGTCCAAAATTTTACCTCGGAGAAAATCAACACAGTCCGAAATCTTACCTCAAACAAATCAACACAGTCTGAAATCTTACCTCGGACAAAAATCAAAAGAAGGTGGGTCATCTTTATTCAAAAATTAGTATTTCCATCAGTACAACCGAGTGATCCATGAGATGTATGAATATGCATGCACATGAAGCAAAAAAGTCAATTGCATAGATATGATCGAATTTCCGAATTACAATAGGAGCATCAAAGTATATATATACTGTGATGGTATAAAAGAGAAAAAAAAGGATGGGCGCTGACGTTAGTATGACGTCAGCCCGCGTTTTTTTTTAAAAATAAATACAGTTTTAGGATAAAATGGTATGAAAGTAATGGGGCATTTGAGGGTAAATAATTTTTTTTTTTTGGGTATAAGTGTTCTTTTTCTTTTTCTTTTTTATGCTATTTCTTCTTCTCAATTTGTCTTCATTCAAATTTTTTAGGCACGTTCTTTTCAATTTTGCTAACTCTCTTTTCATGTACTAATTCGAAGAAATTCTTTAAAAATGAATTGTTATTAAACTTGAAATTTAGGGAGAAAAAATATTATTTTAAAAATAAGGTCAATAAAAATTAATCTAATGAAGAAATTTAAAAGCCGTGAATATCTTTTTAACAATATCTATTTAATTAAATTTTCTTTCTTTAATTTCATGATATTTATTTTCTATTTTATTCATTTTTATTCTAAGGAGATGAAAATTGAATTAAACTAAACTTATTTGATATATTCATCATTTGTTTTTGTTTTTTCAAATGATTGACCTAGTAAATTGAACTAAATAAACTAAAAAATTGATGATGTCATTTATATACCTTCTGAATATGCATTATAATATTAGTAACTCAATTCTTACACTTTTTAAAAGAATTTTGACGATTTTCAAAGTAACATATGATTGAATGTGTACTAATTTGAAATTAAAAAAAGTTCAAAATAAAGTAGAATACTACAAAATAAGAGAAAAAAAGCACAAAAAATTTAAAAAGACTCGATGGAGAAAGGTAAAAGTATGAAAAAAAATGTTAAACAGGACACGATAGGCCAAACTAAATTTAGCGGGTTAACCTTAGTCTTTCCCTCTCCTGCCTCACAACGTTTTTCATCCTATACTCGCGTGTTTGCTTCTTCATATTTCGAACCCCTTGGTAAAAATCTTGACTCTACCACTGAACTGAAGGAAGGTCTCTGAAATTATCCCTTGCTCTTATTAATGGAAAAAGGTTAAAAATGCCCTTAACATATTAGAAATAATTCAAAAACGCCCTTAACTTAATAGAAATGGTTTTAAAATGCCCTCCTTCCATCTATTGGGTCAGATTTACTTCCAAATTAGAGATTTTTTTATATAGTGTCTCTATTATTTAATATTTTTTACATAATTAACATTATTTTCCATTTTTTTAAGAGTAACAATTTATTTACATATTTAGCCGAATTTTTGTTTTAATGAAAACAAGTTCAAATAATAAATTAACCCATAATTAAAGACCAAGATTATGAAACAAAATTCATTAAAGCCGAAGCCCAACAATTGGGATTAAATTAACGAAAACTCAAACATAATTTTTGATTTTTTTTATAAAATAAAAAATCTATCCTAATTATTCGACAGTGATATAATTTTATATTGAAATCTTCAATTTTTGTTTTCAAAAAACCAAAAAATTGACTAGATATGATGAATTTGGTCGGTTCAATCGATCTTTTAAAAATTATTGGCACCCCCAGTGACAATGCTGATCATCACCAATGACTTCAGCTCACTCATTAAATTAACGAAAATTCAAACATACTATCACGGTGGTAATTAGTTGCGAAATTGTAATCCCAGTTGTGGGGTTCTTAACTTTTGTCGATTGTTTCATAAAATTTATTCCTTAATTGGGAGTTAATAATTTTCCAACACGTTTCTATTAAACAAATAATCTTCTAAAAATGTTTTTTTTAAAAATCTGCTAGGTTTAAAGTAAATGGAAAGTAATATTAATTATGTGAATAATCTACTGGAAAACTTACATAGACATGTTATATTAAGAAAATATTTATCATATATAGCAATAATTTTTTTTCCCACTGAACACTTATAATACAGTTTTAATACATATTGCAGAGAATAATTTATAAAACACATAAAATACAAGTTTTTTTAATGGATAATACATTTATCATACACTTTAATACACTTATAATACATTATGTCAATTTCTTACCGAACAAGCATAATAGATTTTAAAACACTTATAATACATTTATATTGCATGCATAATTCACTTTTAATACATAGTGCAGATTTATCATTATATTTTTATGTATTGCTATATATGATAATAAATAAAAAGTATCGCTAAGAACAATAATTATTTATTAGAAAGTACTCACTCAAGTAATTTTTCCTAATCTGCTCTTACTCAAGTAATGCATTTTGGGTATCCAGGTGACGCTGAAGGTGAATCCTGAAACGATAAGAAATAAATATTCCCTCCGTTTTAAAAAGGCTGATCTATTTTGACTTGGCACGGAATTCAAAAAAAAAAAAGCTTTTGAATTTTGTGGTCTTAAATTAAAATTATGTCAAATGTATCAAAATGTCCTTTAATCTTGTGATCTTAAACATGCCATGTGAAAAGTTGAAATTAAAATATTGCCAAAAAAGAAAAAAATCATTCTTTTTGAAACGGGCCAAACAAAAAAGTATGTGATTTTTTTTTAAACAGAAAGAGTAACTCAGTAAGAGTCTCAGGTGGAGAGGGATTGACAGTTCACTGTTGCTTCGAAAGGAAGATAACTTACTTGTGGTTTTCTTTAGGTGCAGCATTATTAGTTTCTTCAACTTCAGATTTTGCCTAGAAAAACCCATCAAAGTGAAATTTTCTTATGAGCTACTAGACTAAAAGAAACTCACTAGCCGAAATCTACCTGAGGCAAGTAAAAATACCTTGAACGAATCATTTGATTTTCTAGTGTTTGCAACAAATTTTAAAGGGATGAAAAATAAATCATTATTCGAGAAACAACAATTTTTATCGATGAATATTTGTGAGTATAATCTGTTCCTCCTTTGATTCTTCTCTCCCGAATATTCTCCATTATTCGAGAGCTATTAGTAGGATGATTTGGACATCCTCGGGATTTATTTGATCACCATGAAAGGAGGATTTTGTAGATCTCTTATGAATATTCAAGAGTTTATGAATATTCGAGATGTCTCTTCAAGGAAATATGTTACCCTTTATTTAGGTATGAATTGGAGTTTAGGATAAAGTAGCCTCCAAGTTAGGGTTTAGGGTAAAGTAGCCTCCAAAAATCCATGACAAAAATTGAACTCATCTTGTAAAGCAAATGTACATTAGCCCCAATTTGAATATGGTATGAACTCATGAACTGATAAAAAGTACAATTACAAATGTTATTTATCATACAAAGAAGAAATCAAGAATTGACTTGAAAAATCTTGAAATGACAACTAATGGACAATGCTTATCTGATTTGATGTTCTACAGAAGGAGAACTTATTCAGTATGTGTTGAACATACCTTCCTCTGAATTGCCGTTGGAGCATTCATTGGATTGAATTCATTCTTTAGTATTCAGTTACCTAATAGTTTGCAATTAGAGTAACTAGCAAGGCTGAGAACACATGGTTTAAAGACAGTTAGTTCAGATCAAGTTAAGTAGATGATAAGAAAACTATAGCAAATTGTTGTCTAATTCATTCCAGTGAGCAATTATATCTAGATAAGTGAAATTATTAGCAAAAAGTTCATAAAGATTTGGTCTACTTTTTTAACCCATAATCACAATCTAGTGATGCTTTATGACCAATTTGCCAATAAGGGGACCTAAAGTAAGTTTCATTATCTTTCTCCTTTTTAGCTGGACCTCTGCATTAATTATAACCTATAGTCTACACCACAACCAATCAACCATAAGCCAGAAAGATCATCTGCAAGAAACTTTCAGCAATTCCAAATGATTCAAGTAAAACGTTGGTACTTGATTCAAGTAATACACAAAACCTGACTGAATCCACCTATACACACCCCTATAGATAATAGAGCATAATAAATATATCCCAAATTTTCATCGGAACAACATACACAATAACTACAATCCTTTGCAATAGAGGCATAAAACCATTTGATCTCTTGACAACAAATAGGAAACATCATAATACTGTAGTTATCGCTTAGCATATCCGTTAAGGGAAACCAGTAATGTGCCGGGTGTCACACCCCTTTTATTCGTACGGGAAGGGTTTTTCCAATTAAAGTGACAATATTGAATAGGGATTATTTTATTTTTATTTACAAAATCTCCACTTGGAATTGAGTTATGGTGGTGCTCCAAGTCACTTTTTTGAATCCCTAATCAAAAGGAAATGACTCTTTTTATTGGTCAACGAAAATAGAAGACCGGGTAAGGAATTCTGTTGATTCAGGGGAAGGTATGAGGCACCCCCAAATCCCGTGGTTCTAGCACGGTCGCTTTTATCAACATATACTTGACTTAAATTAATCTCAGAAATTACTAATTATGCCTATGATATGCTTTGATAATGTTGAACTTTTATTGGTCTTGGCTAAGATGCAAGGTTGAGAACTCAGCTTTGACATACGCCGATCAACACGCACAAATGCGACCTCGACTTGCGTATCGCACCTAAAGATTGAGTCTAATCACTTAGTTGAACCCAAGATTTATTATTTTTTAAGAGAGTTTGGGTCAAGACGCAAAGTTGCGACCTTACCATTTTTTTATGTGTCCTTATCCAAGACGCAAAGTTGCGACCTTAGTCAAGACGATATATTATTTGTGCTCTTGTTAGAGCTTATCATTTGAAGCATTTATTCTACTAAATGGGGAACAATTATTTTGTCCCTTTTCACTGTTTTCTTTCAATTTTTGCGACGAGTTTTGAAACAATCCCTCTCGCTCTCTCACTACTAAAAAAAGGCCAAAAAGAGACGGCCAAAAGGGACGCTGGCCGTCGCTTTTTTGGCCAAAAGCGACAGCCTCACTACCGTGGGAAAATGACCTGTCATTTTTTCAAAAGCGACACCCAACGTCACTTTAGAAGCGACAGACTGCATCGCCAAGTAAAAAGCGATGATTTTTTTTTCTTCAGAAATGCGACGGACGCTGTCGCTTTGTTCTTGAACTTGAAGAAGAAAGCGACGGACAACGTCGCTTTTCCTGGTAAATTTTTTACCTAAAAGGTTAAACTAACAAACTTAACTTAAAAAAAACTAAGATTCAATTACCTAATTCAAAAGGTGAAAGTTAAATACTAATTCAAGATTCTAAAACAAAACTCAAAACTAATTCAACAACCTATTTCAAATTCAAAGTTCTCAAATTCAAGTCAATAATCTAATTCAAGAACATGATTTCAAATTCAAGAACAAACCTAATTCTAGTTCAAAAAAACATTCCCGAAGTTGAAAACTAATTCTTAACTCAAAACTAACAAACTTAACTTAAAAAAGCTTAACTTAAAAAAACTTAGATTCAAGAACCTAATTCAAAAGGTTAAAGTTAAATACTAATTCAAGATTCTAAAACAAAACTCAAAACTAATTCAACAACCTATTTCAAATTCAAAGTTCCCAAATTCAAGTCAATTAATTCAAGAACATAATTCCAAATTCAAGAACCAACCTAATTTTAGTTCAAAAAATCATTCCTAAAGTTGAAAACTATTTTTTAACTCGAAACTAACAATTTAAACTAACAAACTTAACTTAACAAAGACTAAGATTCAATTATCTAATTCAAAAGGTTAAAGTTAAATACTAATTCAAGATTCTAAAACAAAACTCAAAACTAATTCAACAACCTATTTCAAATTCAAAGTTCCCAAATTCAAGTCAATAATTTAATTCAAGAACATAATTTCAAATTCAAGAACCAACCTAATTCTAGTTCAAAAAATCATTCCTAAAGTTGAAAACTAATTTTTAACTCAAAACTAACAATTTAAACTAACAAACTTAACTTAAAAAAACTTAACCTAAAAAAACTTAGATTCAAGAACCTAATTCAAAAGGTTAAAGTTAAATACTAATTCAAGATTCTAAAACAAAACTCAAAACTAATTCAACAACTTATTTCAAATTCAAAGTTTCCAAATTCAAGTCTATAATCTAATTCAATGACATAATTTCAAATTCAAAAACCAACCTAATTCTAGTTCAAAAAATCATTCCTAAAGTTGAAAACTAATTTTTAACCCAAAACTAACAATTTAAACTAACAAACTTAACTTAAAAAAACTTAACCTAAAAAAACTTAGATTCAAGAACCTAATTCAAAAGGTTAAAATTAAATACTAATTCAAGATTCTAAAATAAAACTCAAAACTAATTCAACAACCTATTTCAAATTCAACGTTCCCAAATTCAAGTCAATAATCTAATTCAAGAATATAATTCCAAATTTAAGAACCAACCTAATTCTAGTTCAAAAAATCATTCCTAAAGTTGAAAACTAATTTTTAACTCAAAACTAACAATTTAAACTAACAAACTTAACTTAAAAAAATTTAACTTAAAAAAACTTAGATTCAAGAACCTAATTCAAAAGGTTAAAGTTAAATACTAATTCAAGATTCTAAAACAAAACTCAAAACTAATTCAAAAACCTATTTCAAATTCAAAGTTCTCCAAATTCAAGAACATAACTTCAAATTCAAGAACCAACCTAATTCTAGTTCAAAAAATCATTTCTAAAGTTGAAAACTAATTCTTAACTCAAAACTAACAATTTAAATTAAAAAACTTAACTTAAAAAAACTTATATTCAAGAACCTAATTCAAAAGGTTAAAGTTAAATACTAATTCAAGATTCTAAAACAAAACTCAAAACTAATTCAACAACCTATTTCAAATTCAAAGTTCCCAAATTCAAGTCAATAATCTAATTCAAGAACATAATTTCAAATTCAAGAACCAACCTAATTCTAGTTCAAAAAATCATTCCTAAAGTTGAAAACTAATTTTTAACTCAAAACTAACAATTTAAACTAACAAACTTAACTTAAAAAAACTTAACCTAAAAAAACTTAGATTCAAGAACCTAATTCAAAAGGTTAAAGTTAAATACTAATTCAAGATTCTAAGACAAAACTCAAAACTAATTCAACAACCTATTTCAAATTCAAAGTTCCCAAATTCAATTCAATAATCTAATTCAAGAACATAATTCCAAATTCAAGAACCAACCTAATTCTAGTTCAAAAAAACATTCTTAAAGTTGAAAACTAATTTTAACTCAAAACTAACAATTTAAACTAATAAACTTAACTTAAAAAAGCTTAACCTAAAAAAACTTAGATTCAAGAACCTAATTCAAAAGGTTAAAGATAAATACTAATTCAAGATTCTAAAACAAAACCCAAAACTAATTCAACAATCTATTTCAAATTCAAAGTTCTCAAATTCAAGTTAATAATCTAATTCAAGAACATAATTTCAAATTCAAGAACCAACCTAATTCAAGAACATATATAATTTATGTTCAAAAAAGAACTTAAACTAATTAAGGTTCACAAGCTAATATCAAACATTACCTAAACTAAGATTCACAAACTAATAGCAAGCCTAAACTAAGGTTCACAAACTAATTAGCAAGCTTAAACTAAGGTTCACAAACTAATAGCAAGCCTAAACTAAGGTTCACAAACTAATTAGCAAGCCTAAACTAAGGTTCACAAACTAATAACAAGCCTAAACTAAGGTTCACAAACTAATAGCAAGCCTAAACTAATTAAAGTTCATAAATTAAGAATATAATCTAAAAATGGAATTTTTCACTATCAATTTCTCAAAATCCAACAACAACAACAACAACATATACACCCTAGTCTAGAATTCAACAACAACAACATATCCTAGTCAAGAATACACTATCAATTTTTGGAAAAAAATTTACCCAAATTAAACCCTAACCTTCAAATAAACAACACAACTAACCTCAAAATTGGAGGAGGTTGGAGGAAGGAGGCTGAGCAAGTGGTGGAGGGACTGGCAGTTGAGGAGCGGCAGTGAAGGGACCGGCGGGTCAGTGGCGGAGGAAAGGAGAGGAGGAGAGGAGAGGAGGAGAGGAGGAGAGGCGGAGAGAAAAGAGAAAGAGAGAAATGAGGGAAAGAGACCCCGTCGGGTCTCTGTATAATTAAAGAAGCGACGGAGAGCTTCGCTTTTGTCCGTCACTTTTTTAAATGAGTTGACCTCATCTTGACCAAAAAGTGACGGACAAAAGCGACGCTGTCCTTCGCTTTCTTATTTTTTTTAAATATAAATTTAATTTTAAAGAAAGCGACGGACAGCGTCGCTTTCTTTAAAATTATTTTTTATTTTTTTTAATATTTGCGATACTGTCCGTCGCTTATATTAAAAAATAAAAATTAATTATTTGTAAATATTTTTGGCGCAAAAATCCGCCAAAAAAGCGACGGAATTAGAGACGCTGTCCGTCGCTTATGTAAAAAAATAATTATAAATTAAAAAAAAAAGCGACGGACAACGTCGCTTTTCATTAGCAACGCTGTCCGTCGCTTTTCTATCCGTCCCTTTTTGAGTTATTTTTAGAAGTGTCTTACGATTGATCTTTTCTCTCTTTGCTTATTGTGACGGGGTTGTTTACAACAAATTTTTAGTGACAGAAAAGAAATTGAAATCACAAATAAAATATGAAGAAATAGATTTTTATTGATAACAATGTGAGTACAATTCTGTTCCTCTCCTGATTCTTCTTTTCTAAATAATCTCCATGATTCGAGGTCCGTTAATAGTGTATTTATCGAACATAGAATGATTTTGACATCCTTGAAATTTATTTGATCTCCATGAAAGAGTCACATCTTGATCTCTTTATGAATAATCCATGAATTTATGGGATTTTGAGATGCCGCTTAAACGGAATATGTTATCCTTTATATAGGCGTGAGCTGATTCAGGGTAGAGTAGCCTCCAAGCTAGGGTTTAGGATAGAGTAGGCTCCAAGAAACCCTGACAGAAATTGGACTCATCTTGTAGAGTCCCACAAAATTTTGATGTCTACAAATGCCCCCTACTTCAAGACTTGTCGTTGTGTAGACTTGATGAAACTCAAAGACGAGACTTGAAGTAGTTTCCATCTTTACGATTTTGTGGCTTCAGATTTGCAGATTTAATTTGTGAGAGAAGAGATGAAGGGCAGATTTGGTCCCACCGGGCGTGCCAGTTTGTTTACAATAAATTTTTATGTGACAAAAAAGAAATTGAAATCACAAATAAAATATAAAAAAATAGATTTTTATTGATAAACAATGTGAGTACAATTCTGTTCCTCCCCTGATTCTTCTTTCCTAAATAATCTCCATGATTCGAGGGTCGTTAGTAGCGTATTTCTCGAACATAAGATGATTTTGACCTACTTGAAATTATTTGATCTCCATGAAAGAGTCACATCTTGATCTCTTTATGAATAACCCATGAGTTTATGGGATTTTGAGATGCCTCTTCAAGGGAATATGCTACCCTTTATATAAGCGTGAGCTGATTCAGGATAGGGTAGCCTCCAAGCTAGGGTTTAAGCTAGAGTAGGCTCCAAAAAACCCTGATAGAAATTGAACTCATCTTGGAGAATCCCACAAAATTTCAATGTCTGGTTTAGAAATAAATCCGCACCCCCGTCTCGCTCATGCTCACAAAGTAATTACTGGGGCCTTAAATGTCAATTTAGGCCTAAAAAATATTTAAAACAAAAAGATTAATCCGGCGTTTGCAATGATAACTTCAAAGTACACACCAGCATTTCAAGTATTCCAAATTAGATGTAGAATTTCCCAAAAAGAAAACGTACAGGAAAAACTTAATTACACATGCACATTCTTTATTATTAAAAATATGGTAGAACATTTAATTAATTAATTGATAAAGATCAACTAAGCTTGCTATTTAATTTTAAAAGTACATGAGTTTAAGCAACTGAAATAAAATTAACCAAAAGGATCTTATGCACTAAAGTAAGTTCATTGAATATTTATTCAAGTAATAAAAGAATGGATTAGGCACTAAATCACAAGAAAACATCTTAGGATAGACGAGAAACAAATAGCACTTAAATTATTTAATCTTTCAAACTTAACTCTTTACATCTCCATTCAAGCTCAAAAATGTGACCTTGACAAAATTTAATAAGTAACCCTGATAAATTAAAGCAAGAAACAGAAGCGGACAAAGAGAAATTAACGAAAACAATAGTGAGAAAAGAGTAGACCTTTAATATATATAGAAATTGAAGATTATAAAGCAAAAAACCAATGGTTGTTCAGCTACGCTACCGGAGTCTTACGAAAACTCAAACGAGGACCAGAATTCGAAGTCCAACCCACGAACTTTCAAAAGATACTCTCTTTTTTCTCTCTATTTTTGCTCTCTGATTTCTTGTATTTTTTCATTGTTTCAAGTGAAATTTGCTCATTACTTTACTTTTTTTTCTACATACCTTAAAATAAAGTCATCATTTTCATGTCGCCGCTCTTTATTTTTTAGCAAGTAGGTAATTTTTTTATAAAATAATTATAAAATTTACTTATGTTTATCTTTAAAATAATTTATCTACTTAATTTCTCAAGTTTTGCCTTAAATTTTAAAAATTGGTTAACAATCATGACTAATTTCCCTGTTTATATATAACAAAAAGAAATTATTGCTTACCAAAAAACAAAAATCACATAAAAGAGTTGTGAATAAGCTAACTAAAACAAATAATCAAATTAAGAGAGCTTATATTAAAAGGGGAAAATGGTTCAAAACGTTGAGACGAGATCATATCTAAAATTTGAGATGATTCGGACATGTTTTTAGGTGATTTTTTATCATTTTACAGTAGCACATGTATGAAGATGATGAAAATAGAACACCTGTACGCGCTCAGTGCGTGTGTATTCACTTAGTGGTCCAACTAAGTAAATAAAGGTCACAAAAATACACTACTAAATAGTTCAGGGGTGTCATAGGACCCCCGCAAAGTTTGGGTGTGTTACAATAAATTTTGCCAAAGTTTGGATATGTTTTGAACCATTTTCCCTATTAAAAAGAAGGAAATATAATATACAACTAATAAGTAATTTCAATAATATAGAGAAAATTAAATTAAGCTAATCCACAACTAGGATCGTGGGAACTATGACAGATTAACAAAGTAGGTGAAAAAACTTAGTAATCCTAGAACGGTGTTCATGCATGTACTGTTCTTCCCTTCGCTTTGATTGCTTTTTAATGGTTGTGAACATTAAAACTCGCCTTATTCTTACTTACTTGACCAAAGGGATAACGAATGGGAAAGAGGATTATACAACGGAGATTTGAGACTACCAACCCTCATCTAATTAGCTTGAACTTGCCCAGGAATAGCTAATCTGGGATCACTCATAAGGATTAGCAAAACAAACACCCGTAGACTGACCAAGTTGCGTAATAACATTCTTCTATTTTGGTAACCATCCATTTAGTAGAACCTAACTTACCGATCTTGCATGTAGAGTATTAGACTAGATTACTGGTACAACGCCTTACTGCATTATGAGCTCATGGGGAACACTACCTTAGTCACTTCTCTCATTGATTACAACAATTGAAAATGTTACTCTGTTACTTATTAAACTCTCCTTTACAAATATTATTTGTTACATTAATACCTCCATTGGGGAAATAAGACGGCTAAGAGTGCAAATACGCACAGTTGACCCTAAGTTTCACCATATTCCCCGTGGGATCGACCCTAACCTTGGTTAGATTCTACATTGAACAACAACTGCTTTATATTTCTTTTGAAAGTGTAATTTGAGTGTATCAAATTTTAGCGCCATTGCTGGGGAATACGATTTAGGATTAAGAGCAATTGTGTTTATTTGACTATTAGTCCTTATTTCCTGATTTACATTTTTTGTTGTTTTTGTTTTATTTCATTAGGTTGCACACTTGTGTAGGCCAAGCACACCGAGTCAAGGCAATCCCCTAATTCCCCTTGATTTTGAATTGCAGCGAACTCTAAGAAACATGGTTAAGGATGGGATTGTTGAGACACTAGAGCAGGCCGCAACTAGGGTGTTGGCTAAGGAACAACAAAGGATACGATAAGCTCAAGTTGCTCAAGCCGTAGAAGAGCTAGACCACCAAAATGCTAAGGCTGAGCAAGTAGTCAAGAGGCTGCTCATCAAGCCGCACTGGATGCCCAAGATGCAAGGAAAGAGGCAGCCCGATGCAATGTGAACTAGGATCTGGCTAGACAGAGAGGGAATAGGGGTCAACAACAGTTCCAACCCCAAAATATCCCTCATTACAAGCTTGATGATAAGGATGCTGATCTTGATGATGCAAGAACAATTGGTGCTATAGTGTTGCCACCACTGCCTGTTGGTGTAAAATTTGATATTACAAGTACCATAATCCAGTTACTGAACTTGAAGGGTTTATTTGCTGGCAAATCCACTAATGATGCAAATTTGCACTTGTTGAACATCGTGGGGATTTACAAGACTTATAAGATACCAGGGGTATGCCAGGATGTTATCAGATTGCAGTTATTTCCATTCTTTTTGACTAGAGAAGCAACGCTTTGACTGGCCAAGCTTCCTGATAATTCGATTGCCACATGGAGAGAACTGAAAAGTCAATTCTTGGAAAGGTTTTTCCCTCCATCAAAAATGTTGCAGCTCAAGTAGGAGATTTATAATTTCAAACAGTTGAACACCAAAGCACTCTATGAGATATGGCTTAGGTTCAACAAGAAGCTGAAACAGGTGCCGAATCATAGGATTCCGAGAGAGACTTTAATGGAGATCTTTTACAGGGCACTAAATGCAAACACTAAGGCAGTAGGTGACATAGTCACATGGGGTGCATTCATGGAGAATACTTATGCAACCACTTCTGAAATACTGGATAGACTCACAAAGACAAATAGGGCATGACACACGAGAGATTTTGAAGTTCCAGCAGGAACTTATATTGTTGGAAAGTCCATAGACCAGCAATAATTACAGGAGCTTAGCCAAGAGGTTGCAGGATTAAAGATGAGCGTTAATTTAATTGTGAAACCTGTCATTAATAAAGGAGCTGAGAAGGTGAATGCAGTGGGTTCACAAGGTAAAGCACCAAGGTAGAATGAGTCCGAATCGGATGAAAAGGCTAACTTTCTAAATAATCAGGTGAGGTTTTTAGGCCAACAACCAAGGATCTAACCAAGACACTTAGTGGGGTCAAGGAAATCAAGGTCGAAACAGAGACTAAAATAAAGACAACAACTATAACCGGTATGGGTATAGAGACATGAGCATGGGTAGAGATAGAGATGGTGACTGGAACAAGAAAGAGGGCTACAAAAATGATATAAGCGGTCTATATATTCCTCCAGGAAATTGTGAAGGGCCCCCCAACTTATTAAAGATGGAAGACATATTGGTTAGGGTGCTAAAGAAGGTAGAGGCAACTGATGACAGTCTAAAGGAAATCGTGCTGACATCTCAGGCATGAATCAAAAGGTAGAGTCGCATGCCACCACCATCAAGCAGATTGAGCAATAGTTTGGTCAAATATCTACGGCCTTAAACCAGCGTCAGAAGGTTACACTTCCTAGCAATATAGTCCAGAATCCAAAAAATAATGGGCATTGCATGAGAGTGACTACTCAAAGTGGAAAGAAGACTATTGATCCCCCTGCCCCTATAGTTGTTGATGAACCAGTCGAGCTTGAGAAAGACAAAGCCAAAAATATGGTTGAGTCTAAAGAAAAGGGTGGTAATGAGAGTCAAAGTGAAAAGAAATAAGTTGCTACCAAAGGAAAGAAAGAGGAGGTCCCTCAAGCTCTAAATCCGATGCCACGACCTCCTCCCCCTTTCCCATAGAGACTAGTCAAAAAGGCTGAAGAAGGAAGTATAGAAAATTCATCTCCATATTAAAGTAGTTATCGGTAAATATTCCCTTAGTAGAAACATCAGAACAAATGCCTGGATATGTGAAGTTCATGAAGGATTTGGTGACGAAAAAGAAAACTGTGAGTTTTGAGCCTGCTAATAATTTGCACCATTATAGTGCTATTGCTTCTCGTTCTCTTGTGCAGAAGAGAGAGGATACTGGAGCATTCACTATCCCATGCACTATAGGTGCAGGCATCAATCTAATGCCATTAGCTGTGTTCAAATAATTGGGCTTGGGAGCCCCCAAACTAATGATAATGCGCTTTCTCATGGCAGATCGCATTGTGAAAAAGCCAGTTAGTATCCTATATTATGTGCTTGTTAAGGTGGAGTCTTTCATCTTTTTAGTAGTCTTTGTGATTCTAGACCATGAGGTAAGGTTTCTATCATATTGGGATGACCATTCCTTGCCATTGGCCATGCTTTAGTTGACTTGGAAATATGGAAGATGAAGTTTAGAATGAATGATGAGGAAGTAACTTTTAACCTGTGCCAATCAATGAAGCACCATGATGACATACATGTAATCGCAGTCATTGATGTTGGTGATGAAGAGCAGCTATTAGTGCCGATTGAGGAGTGACTTGCTGTTGAAGCATTTGTAGCTGTGATCATGATATTTGATAGGGAAGATATTGATAAATATGAAGACATGGTGGAAGCACTTGTTGGTATGGGGTCTTACTCATATGCCTCTAAAAACTTGATCTGGACCTGAAGAATCAAGTAACCCCACCGGCTAGACCATCTATTGAAGAACCTCCAGTTTTTGAGGTCAAAGCGCTTACCTCATACTTGTGATATATCTTCTTGGGGGATAACAATACTTTGTCTGTTATTATTGCTGCTGATCTAGGTGAGAGGCAAGTTGAGGCTCTTGTATCTGTGTTGAAAAAGTTCAAAAGGGCCATTAGTTGGCCCATTGCTGACAACATTTGAATTCCACCAGGTATATACACACACAAAATTCATCTTGAGCCAAATTTTATCCCAAGTATTGAGTATCAGCATAGATTGAATCAGCCTATGCAAAAAGTGGTCAAGAAAGAGATTATTAAGTAGTTGGATGCAGACATAGTTTATCTGATTGCAGACAACAAATGGGTGAGCCTGGTTCAATACGTGCCTAAAAAGGGTGGAATCATTGTGGTTTCAAATGCTAAGAATGAGTTGATTCCTATGAGGCCAGTCACAGCCTGACGTGTATGTATGGACTACAAGAAGCTGAATGCATGGATTGAGAAAGACCACTTTTTGATGCCATTTATAGATCAGATGTTAGACTATTTTGCTGGTAGATGATGGTATTTTTTTCTTGATGGTTATTCAGGATACAATCAGATTTTGATTTCTCCTAAAGACCAAGAGAAGACCACTTTCATCTGTCCATATGGGACATTCGCATTCAAGAGGATGCCATTTGGGTTGTGTAATGCACCAATAACTTTTCAGTGATGTATGATATCGATCTTCTTTGATATGGTGGAAGACACTATTGAGATATTCATGGATGACTTCCTGTTGTGGGTGATTCATTTGATGATTGTTTCGCTCACTTGAGTTGTGTGCTGCAAAGATGCAAAGATGCAAAGAGTACAACTTAGTGTTGAATTGGGAGAAGTGTCATTTTATGATAAAGGAAGGCATAGTGCTAGGCCACCGGATTACGAAGAAGGGTATTGAGTTTGACAAGGCAAAGATTGAGGTGATTGAAAAACTGCCTCCTCTAGTCTCAGTGCAAACATTTGGAGAAAGATGTGAAATTTGTGTTTGATGATGCATGTTTGAAGGTATTTAAATGCTTAAAACTACAGTTGATCTCTTCCCCCATTATTATTGCACCTGATTGGTCCCAGCCATTCGAGGTAATATGTGATTCTAGTGGAGTAGCACTAGGAGAAGTCCTAGGCCAGAGACGTGAGAAGATCCTTCATCCTATATACTATGCTAGCAAAGCACTTAATGTCGCTCAAAAGAATTACACCATGACAGAACAAGAGCTGCTAGCTGTGGCCTTCGCATTTGAAAATTTTAAATCTTATTTGCTTGGCACCAAGGTGATTATGCACACTGACCATGCAGCTCTTAGGCACCTCATAGCTAAGAAGGATGCTAAACCTAGGTTTATTCGGTGGGTCCTTCTGTTACAAGAGTTTGACTTTGAAGTCAAGGACCAAAAGGGTACTAAGAATCAGGTAGCTGATCACTTGTCTAGGCTTGAGGAGGAGGCGATGTTAAAGCTGAAAGATGAGCTCAAAATTGATGGTGCTTTTCCAGATGAGAAAGTGATGGCTGCTTCCCAAGATTTAGTTCCATGGTATTCAGACTTTGCCAACTACTTAGCAAGTGATATGGTGCCTCCTGATCTGTTCATCCATCAGCAAAGGAAGTTCATGCTTGATGTAAAGAAGTTCTTCTGGGAGGAGCCTTATTTGTTCCGTATATGTGGTGATACCATGATTCATAGGTTCATAGCTGAAGTGAAGATGATAGACATACTAGAGGCATGTCATTCATCCCCTGTAGGGGGACATCATATTGGCATCTGGCCAACCCACAAAATCCTGCAATACTGTTACTATTGGCCTATCCTCCATAAGGATGCCACAATTATGTGAAATCCTGCAATCGATGTCAAAGGGAAGGGGGTATATCAAGGAAGCATGAGCTTCTTCTCACTCTCATCCTTGTGATTGAACTATTTGATGTGTGGGGCATTAACTTCATGGGTCTTTTTGTGAGTTCGAATGGAATGAAATACATTTTGGTTGTTATTGACTATGTGTCTAAATGGGTGGAGGCAGTTGCGCTTCCCAATAACGAAGGCAAGAATGTCATAACATTCTTGAAGTGGAATATCTTCTCCAAATTTGATACACCACGGGTGATTATCAATGATGGAGGCTCTCATTTTTGCAATAGGCTATTCCAGGCTCTACTTGAGAAATATAGGGTCAGGCACAATATGGAAACTCTTTATCATCCGCAGACGAGTGGGCAAATGGAGGTCTCAAATCATGAGATAAAGACAATCCTTATAAAGACGGTGAATGCACACATAACTGATTGGTCTAGGAAGCTGTATGATGCTCTATGGGTGTACAAGACAACATACAAGACTCCAATAGGTATATCACCATATCAACTTGTGTTTGGAAAGATCTGTCATCTTCCAGTAAAGCTTGAACACAAGGCCATATGGGCGCTTAAGTAGCTGAACTTGGACTAGTGTGCCGCATCCTACTAGCGTCTTAGTAAGTTGAATAAATTGGATGAGTTTCATCTAAATGCTTATGAAAGTTCAACACTATACGAGGAGAAAATAAAGATGTACCATGAGTGGAAAATCAAAAAGAGAGACTTTCAACCAGGCGATTTGGTTCTATTTTTCAACTGAAAACTTTGCTTGTTACCTGGCAAGCTGAAGTCTAAGTGGATGGGGCCATTTTGAGTGGTGCAAGTGTCCCCATATGGTGCAATAAAGCTTGAGAACTATGACGACAAACGGTTAAAGGCAAATGGTCAACATGTTAAAGCCTACTTGCGAAATGCTGAAGATTAAGGTGGTTGAAGTTTGGGACCTTGGTGAAGTCTGAGTAACCAAATAACCTGCATCATGCCACGATATTAAATCAAGAGATGCATGGGAGGCCACTCATGACAGACGCTTGATGATGTCTGAGTAGTCAAGTGACCTGCATCATGTTGCGATATTAAATCAGGCGCTGCATTGGGGGTAACCCATAGATAACGTGTGTTTAAGTGTGAATGAGATGATAATACTAAAGTAGAAAAAAATTACAGAAAAAAGAGGTCCCATAAGCATTTATGATGGACCATCATAGGTCTTACATCTCGTGGAAATTGGTCATGTAAGAGAAAACAAGGGAAATAAGCTTTATAACAAACCCACAATGAGGTACCATAGTCCGTCACAAACAACATGGGGCATCATGCCCATCATCGGTCCTAGATGGTTCAAAATACTCACTGGTTCATTCCCACGTGTTGATATGATGGGCCATCGCAGCTCTGATTGCTGTGAGAATGAACTTGCAATACCCAGGTAAGTGGCTCGCGGGATGAGCTATCACATGCCCCATGGGCCATCCAAAATGACCATGGTCTGGGTCGGTCAAAAGTCAATTTTTTTTAAAATAAATAAATCGACCCGACCCGACCCAACTCGATTCCCTTTCCCTTTTACCCGTGATTTGAAAGGAATTGACCTCATTCAATTGAGGTCTAATTCTTCATACTCCCTCTATACTCCTCACGCCTATCCCTACTTATCCTCACCATAATCCCCACTAAAATCTCTCCCCTTAAATCTTCCCACACAAAGATCAACTTCACAAAGCATTCACACTAGGCACATTCATCAAGTTACTCAACTTCTCAAACTTCAAGAATTCTTGCAAACATAAGAGTAAGTTTAATCGCACTCTAATATTTTCAATTGATTCGTAGAGTAACTGGGTCTATGGGTTCTCGTGTTGGGAATAACACCTTTTGTCTAATACAAAGAACCCTAGATTATAATTGCGCATCTATATGTATGTATATTATTGTGTGGATGCTAGGAACTAGGGTTTGTTGGTTTTACCTAAGGAGAGTGTCCAACGTGTTCCTAATTGATGCTAATGAGTTGTTAAGGAGAGATTAACTATGTGAACACCAATGGAAGTGCACTGTTTTGATCTCACAGTCATGTTTGATGGGCCGTGGGAGGCACGATGGGCATTGAAGTTGGACGTGGTAAAGGAAGAAATTCTTGAAAGACAGTTGCTTCATTTTAATTCCCGACCTTGATGGGACGTCAAACCTTTCACGCCCATCGGAATCTATTGTGGGAGGACAAATAGTCCTTAAAAATACCTCTGCCTCATTTTGAAGGGCCATCGGACCTCCCAAGCTTGTGGCATTCCATCATGTGAGGACAAAACTATTGAACAACATGTCTGTCTTATTCTGACGCCCGCCTTGATGGGTCATCGGACCTCTCATGGCCGTGGGGGGCTAAAATTTGAAAAACAATCTATCTTTTTGGTTCAAATATACTAACATCGTTCACTTGCAGGTACTAAATAGCTCCAGTTACACCACTATGATGAGGGGGTCCCCGAAAAGCTGAGGAAAAATCCATCAAATCTTGCCTCAAAGATCAACCATCCACATATGAGGGCAAGAGAGATGAGCCTGAAGAAACCCCCCTCTTCCGGAAAACAAAGAGGAAGCTGGTTCTTCCCCTATCACCAGTCTGAAGAGGCGGAAGGTACTTCACCATAAAAGTAGCATGAGTTCGAGCACACTTCCCCTCAGTCTAAAAAACAGAAGAGGGGGAAAAATCCTCCTTCAGGTCTGCAAGCTTAGAAGATGAAAATGACAAAGCTGCAGCACCAGCTAAGGGTGGTCATGACTCAGCCATACCAGTTTCTAGTGGTAAGGAAACTGAGTCCAATTCTGGTGAGGGCACTAAATTTGGATTCGGTAACGATGCAGAGGCCAGCTCAGGGTCAGACATATAAAGTACAACACCTGAAAAGGAGAAAACTCCACCTACTCCCAAAGCTCCCGGGACAACTCTTGTTATTACATCCAAAGATTAGAACCTCCGAGAGTGGACTAGGTGAAGCGGGAAGGGAGCTAAGGAGATATTTGACTATGGCCTGGAATTGATGGCTAAGGGACACATGAAATACCCCATTGCGGAAGAATGATCGACTCATCCGAGCTAAAAGAATTCCCCAATCTTGAGGAATTTTTCAGACATTACAATCTAGCTTAGGCCAGTAAGCCACTTTCTGAATATCAGCCTATGATTGTGTGAGAATTTTATGCCAAATACCAGGCCATGCTAGAGAGCCGCTGACAAAAAGGTCAGAAAGACAAAGATATGCCTGCTTTTGAGAGCGTTCCTGTCCGAGGAGTTGCTGTTAATATTTCAGCCTGAACGATCAACCAGTTCAGTTATGAGCCCTAGTATGTAGAGCCTTCTGACATGATAGAGTATGAATTTAGGTATAGTATCAAGGAGGATCACTTGAAGTGGATATTGAAGGTACTTACAGAGAATGGAACCCAAAAATGGCTCTATGAGGTTAAGCCTAAAACTGTCAAATCATCCCTAAGCTTCAAAGCAAAATTTTGGTATGCGGTTGTATATTTATGGCTTATGCCGACTGGAGGTGATAATCAATTGACAACTGATAGAGCAGTTCTGGTAGCCAGCTTGATGTCCAAGTACAAGCTCAATTTTGGGCAAATCATTGCTGAAGAGTTAAGGGATAGGGTCACCAAAATTGGCTCTTCATACCCTTTTCCCTGCCTTATCTCTGAGCTGTGTCATGATGATGGTGTTCCAAGGTATTCGGGTATTAACCATGGTGTTTTGGCAATATAGACTCATCATCCTGAGAGGTCCAAAGATGAGAGCAAGACACTTCTCCTAGGCCCTAGTTCAGGCTCGGCTAAGCCTACCACTCTCCATGATGCATTCACATTACCTCCGGATGTTGCTCCATATATTGAGGGGATAACATCACCCTAAGGTAGCTTGAATGAGGAAACTCTATAATCCAAGGGTGACAAAGCAGTTACTTTTGGCCGAACTCATAGGGGTGCAACATTGACTCCTCGTGGGCTTGATGTCTCCATAACTACCACTTCTGCAGCCCCGACCACATTTGCCAATCCTTTATTTCTATTCCCAGAGCCGACCTCTATATTTGCCTTTCATTCGGTAAGCTTTGCCAACACTATTCAGACTATGATTTGCTAGAGCAGCAGCTGAAACAGTTCACTGAGCAGTTCCAATCCATTGTTGATGCCTCTATACAGTGAGCCATTGCACTATTTGCCAACGTGCATGGCCAGATTGATGCTATGAAAGAGAGGATCAACCAAGGATTGGATGAGATGGGTTTAACTGATCTTACCTAGATGAAAGAAGAGTTAGTAGGGTTGCATATAGAGGTAGATGAGCTTAAGGTGCAATCAACCACAATATACTCTAACATTCTTGTGGTGTTGCCACAAGTGACAAGTGCACCTATGATGAACTTGTGGGATTATACCAATCTGGAGCTGCATAAGGAGGTTGATGATGAGGAAGAGGAGCCGCTAGTCCTCGAAGAGAAAAAAGAAAAATGAGAAGGAAAGATAACAAAGCTCGGGAAGAGGGCTACAATGCCCAATTAAGCCCTAAATCACTAGCTCATAAAGTAGCAAGAGCTAAAAAGAAGAGAAACAAAGAGTGTCTATAAGTGCAAAAACTATCCCTAGATGAGCATCAAATTCGCGTAGATATGATTGGCAGGGGAGCTTCTAGGAGTGGTATTGTGGGTGCCACTGATGTACCTTCTTTAGACCCCATTGTGGGAATGAGTGAAAGTGGTGATGGACCTGCCCGGACAGCGATTGATACTGCAAAAGCTGCTGAGGTAAATACTGTTACTGAAAAAGCTGCTGAGGTAGCTACTATTTCTGAAAAAGATGCGGGTACTGATCCAGCGGTTCTGGCTACTACACAGGATTACCATGCTAGGCACCGCAAGTATGCCTTGCCTCTCTTGTTTTTACATTTTTAGTACATTGGGAATAATGCATGTCTCTATTAATGGGGTGGGGGCAAGCTTGGTAATTTGTGTATGTTCTGTTAAGAGTGTCTTGGCGAAGTCTAAGTAGCTAAGACACTCGTGTCATGCCACTATGTTAAATCAGGCGCTGCATGGGAGGCAACCCATAAGGTTATCTTAAAGGTACCTGCATCCTTAGGGTTTTCTTCTTGTGTTCTTTTCCCGAGGACTTTTAATTTCTGTTGAACCAACATGTTTAGATAGGATGTGTATTTGTAAAAGAAGAATAGGAACTTAGTGCAGTCAGGGGCCTGATTTTGAAAACTACTTGTGAAAATGGAGACCCCTCTAAATTTTTGTGTAACCATCTTGTTAAGACTGAACTTTATGGATCTATAAATGACATTATGTATATAAATGTGATAAATAGCTTAAGCTAGCGCATGAACTGATAGTTAGCAAATCAATAGTTTTAACTCTATGCCATGTATGGTGTGAGTTGCTTTTGTATCATTCTTGATGTGTGTGCCAATCTAGAACTTGCCCGATTAGTCTTGCCTTGGCTGTAGAGTAGTTGGTTAGGATATGATCATAAGTCATTTTTGAATGTATTATGCATGCACAACTTAAACTTCTTTGCAAGAGTGAGTGTGATCCCAGTCCCCATTGATTAAATAAAATTCTGTGTGAGCGTGACTTCTTTGTTGTGAGGGCACTAGAGTAGACTATGATTGTTGATTATTAGGGTAAGTTTCATTTGTGTATGCTAGATTGTCCGTTGATATCATGATGTCAACCATGAATACGTTTTGTGTTGTCTTGACAAATGGTATATATGCACTAGTTTTGTATTGAAAAGGAGACCATTGTGAACTGAACTGGTTGAACCATATGACTGTTGTAGGTCCTAGATTTCTTTTGCTTAAGCGTCAATTTATTTTACTTTTGTTTTGTTGCTTGAGGATAAACAAACACTCTAAGCTGACGGTGTTAATGTGCAGGGATTTTACGGCACTTTTGACACTTAAAACTAAGAATTTTGGGAGTTCTTAAGTATATTTTGTTAGATATGATGCCCGTTTCATACTTGTACAAGAAAAAAGTGTTGAAAAATAAAAAGACTTGAAAAGTTACTGTTTCTGGGCTAAAAGTGATGCCCCACGGGCGTGAGATCCACCACGACCCATGAAAAGGTGGCGTGAGAACAAGACAGTGAAACTGACAAAGGCTAAATTCATCCCACGACTAAATGGGACGGGTGTCGAAAGCACCACGGGCCGTCATATTTGCCCGTGGGATTATTCCAGAGAGACAAAGGCAAGGATCAAGCGGCCAGACGCCCAGCCACGAAGCCTGTGGAAAGTGCGATAGGACATCGCAATTGGCCATTGAAATAAACCAGAGCAGATAGAAGGAAAGAGGTCTTGACCGATGATGGACTTCAACAGGATGTAGGAACCACGATGGTCTGTCACCTCTGCCCGTGGAAACTTGACAGAGAGCTTGAGGCACAAGAGGAGATCTAGACGGCTGTCCACGATGGGCCGTGGTAGCCACGACGGACTGTGGAATCAGCCCATCAGAATTGTTGCGACCAGCTCTCTCAGTACTTGTAGTATTTGGTCTGTTTTATCTATAAATACCTTTCCTAGGGTTTTATTTTGTTGTTACTCATTTTTTGGGATATAATAAAATATTGTTGACATTTTTCTTACATGCTTTTGAGAATTCAATCATTAGTTCTTGATTATTGAAGTGTTCTTGAGAATTCAAGATTCTGAATTTTTTTACTTCTTATTGTAAGTCATAATTATGATTTCTTCATCTGAATGCGATTGTCTTCTTACAACCATGAGTAGCTAAATCCACAATTAGGGTTGTGAGAACTATGACGAATTAACAAAGTAGGTAAAAGTACTTAGTAATCCTAGAACGATGTTCATGCATGTATTATTCTTCCCTTCGCTTTGATTGCTTTTTAACAGTTGTAAATGTTAAAACTCGCCTTATTCTTACTTGCTTGACCAAAGAGGTAACGAATGGGAAAGGGGATTATACAACGGAGATTTGAGGCTACTAACTCTCATCTAATTAGCTTGAACTTGCCCAGGGATAGCTAATCTGGGATCACTCGTAAGGGTTAGCAAAACAAACACCCATAGACTGACCACATTGCGTAGTGACATTCTTCTATTTTCGTAACCATCCGTTTAGTAGAACCTAACTTACCGATCTTGCATGTAGAGCACTAGACTAGATTACTGGTACAACACCTTACTACATTATGAGCTCATGGCCGGGAGCACTACCCTAGTCACTTCTCTCATTGATTACAACAATTGAAAGTGTTACTCTATTACTTATTAAACTCTCCTTTATAAACATTATTTGTTACATTGAAACCCCCCATTGGGGAAATAAGACAACTAAGAGTGTAAATACGCACAATTGACCCTAAGTCCTACCATATTTCCTGTGGGATTGACCCTAACCTTGGTTAGATTCTAATTTAAACAACGACCGCTTTATACTTCTTTTGGAGGTGTAATTTGGGCGCGTCAACCAGTCAAATAGGAAAGAAATAACAAAATCATCTCATTCTGATTATGATTTCTCATACTATACAACCATGCAATGGAATCATGTTCCCTGTGAGTATGGACCCAAAAAAAATATTGTAGGTGTGGCTTATTCGAAACATATAGATACTATTGAAGATTGTCTTGGGCTATTGGGTAGTATCAAGGGTAGAAAATGGTAAAAAGAAAATGTCTCATTCACAATCCAACCCATCGTTCCAAGTATTTGCATCTGATAGTTGGTATTCTTCAACATTGTTATTCATCCTTGCTAAATTTTCCAGTTCATGATTTTTCAGGAGCTTTGTGAGTACCCATTCGATTATCGTGCTTGGAATTTAGTGCTACTTATAATAACAAAGTCTTGTTACATAACCACAACTAAAGTTACAGGAAACAATTAAATAACAATTTTATATATATATATCACATCTATATCTATCTATCTATCTATATCTCTATTACATTAAAAGTGTGAAGGACCTTATAATGTGATTTGAACTTTTTGCCCTTCATTAATAGACTCTACAATAGACAAGATTGTCATTTGCTATTTTCTAAAAATTATTATTCAATTACTTAGTAAAAATAAATTTTTACATGACAAAAAAGGCAAAAGAAGAACAAGTTGGTTAATAAATTGTGTAGGTATATTTAATGAAAAAAAATTTGGTGAATTTTGTAGAAGGAAAAAAATATGAAGGTGTGTTTACTGGAAAATTTTATTTTCGTGAAAATTTTTATCTGAAATTTTTTTGGTGAGTTTTATAGAAGGAAAAAAATTATGAAAAATAAATAAATATCTTTCATATTTACGTAATTCTTTTTTGGAGGAAAATGTTTTGAACTTCTATAAATTGAGAATCATTCATTTCTACAATAACACAATAAATTGTCAAATGAAGTCTTGTTTAGGGGAAGATTATTCTCCCAATAGTTTTTATTTTCTTATATTTTTTATATCAGTTATATGTAGGTCAGTTGACCAAATCAATTTAATACATTATGAGTCTTTTAATAATTTCTCTTTGTTATCGTCATTCAAGATTTCTTTATTAGATTTGGCATGATGCTTTGTTGTCTCGATCCCAATAACATGCTCATAATTTAAGTTTAATCGTATTCTAAGGTTACATCAAGAGCTTGAACTCACTGGATGACGCAGTTCGTGTGAATATCATTATGATTCTTTTTGGAATTCAATTAAGATGAACAAGAGTATTGTACTGAAAAAGAAGAGGATGCGAACAATAGACCATTGTGTAGCTCTAACCAAATTCTTTTGCATTATTAATTTATTGCTCAATTTATAGAGATAGGTTATGCAATATGTAAAAAATAATAATATTTTTTTCATCTATGATATGTTCCTCTTTTTTCGTTATTGAGTGTGTAATTCTATAGATTAATATTATTTATAATCATATATTAGTTGTTGTGTAATTCTTTTATATATCTTTCAAACTGCGTAATTTCATTAATTACTTATAGTCAGTGTTAGTAATGTTGGGTTCGAAATCGAGAGGGCGTTATGCGGAAGTTAATAATTGCAAACTTTAACAATGATAAATCAGATGACAAAAAAAACTATGATAAAAAGCATATTATTCGATGTGATTTGGTCAATTGGCCTACATATGAAAAACTAATATTAAAAAACATAAAAACTACTGGGAGGAAATCTCCCCCTAAACAAGACTCTTTTGATGACTACATTATGGATGCTATTGTGTTGTGGTATGAAAAGAAGGATCTTCAATTTATAGAAGTCCAAACTTCTCCTCCAAGAAACGGTTAACCAATTATGGAAGAGTTATTTTCCTACTAGGAAACCTTTTCCACCAAGAAAATCTTTTCAAGGTAAAACACGGTCATGGTATAATTCAGTAAAGTAGGAAATTCAGGGCAAACCCTAACAAATCTCCCCTTGGCCTGAATTTTCTGGCAAATATAATCTTTATCTTCTTCTTCACATCATCTTCATTACCGCTACTTGCCATGGTTAAAAATAAGATTTAAAATATTGTGGTTGAAAATGGTTTTAAAAAATATTTTGTTTTTATTTTTAAAGATGCAGCAGCATGTATATTGAAAATATGGTTGAAACTTAAAACTTCTTATCCACATGTAGTATCTGAACATAAATCTTCATTATCTTCAAATTGGTTGCAACTTGATCTGAACCCGTCTTCAACTTCGATGAACCATGGACTCATTAGATCGTTGGATCATTGAACTCATTGGATCGTCCGGCTCTTGATACCACTTGTTGGGATCGAAATTGAGAGAGCGTCATACAGAAGCAAACAAATAAACTTTTGTTGATGATAAATTCAAGAACAAAGAAATACTATAAAAAAGACTTTATGATATATGATATGGGTTTGGTCAATTGACCTACATATGATAGTGCTAATAAAAAATAATATATTATTCTAAAACTATTGGGAGAATAAATCTCCCCTTAAGAAAAACTCTCTAAACAACTACATTGTGGATGTTATTGTATTCTTTTTGAGAATAACATGTCTTCTATTTATAGAATTACAAGACTTCTCTTCCAAGAAAACGATAGATACTGTAGAGTTCTTTTTCACCAAGAAAACTTTTTTCCGTCAAGAAAACTTTTTTTAATTAGAACACTTTTGTGTAGAATCCAAATAAGTTGAGAAATTCAGGGCAAACCTTAACAAGTAACATATCTTTATGTACATTTTTTTATTTTAACAATTTTACGTTACTTTTTAAAATTTTTGTACTTAATAATATAACGCACACACAATAATTTATTCTTTTTATATACATTTGTTATTAATTAACGTGATACACACGTGCAAAGCACGAACACTATAATTATAACTAGTAACTAGTATTATTAAAAGTGAAAAGCTCCAAAGTGAAAAGTCAGATTACCATTTTACCCTACACTAAATCAAAGTGTTAAAAAATATCTAATTAATTAAATATAAAATAAATATAGTTATAATAATTATTATAGTAGATATATATACAATATAATATTTATTGTATTAATCATATCATCATATCTCATACTTACTATTCCTATAAGTGAGAAGCCCCCAAGTTAAAAGTTGAATTACGAAAATAATCTTAAAAAGTTAGATCGACTATTTTGCCCTTTCACTCAAACACTATTACAATAACATTTTCTATATAAAAATGTAAATATTTGTGCATTCTAATAAATTAAAAAAACAAATATGAAACTCATTTCAGATGGTCAACTATTAAGAAGATCTTTGGTTTCCTTAGCAAAACGTAAAGAATACAAACGGTCAAATAAAACTTTGAAAAGTAGATATAGAATGAACTTAAAGATTACAGAAATGTAACCTACATATACTAATTCAATTACTCATTATCATATTCAGCTTTTAAGTAACATAGTTTTCACAATAAATTCAATTATTTAATAATTCATGAAAGCAAATGAAAAGACAAGTAGTCATTAATAATTCTATAAAAGAAACTGTTCTTGCATTCTCCAACGATTCATAGTTCTTTGATTGAAACCCAAGAGGACTAGATTAGGCACCACATCGGTGATCCGAACCAGTATAAAAATAGTGTGTTACTGTTTACTTTCAGTTTTGCCACTTCATTATAAGTCAAACTAACTTGAAGATGAGTCGACTAGTGCGTAGCCATAGTCGACTTGGTGGTAAGAAATTTTCAACCCCCCTCTTTACTTTCAAACATGATTCCATCAGTCACACGGTTGTTTAGTATGAAAAATCATAATCAGCATGGACTGAATGAAAATTTTGTCCCACTACTTGGGCATTATAAAGAGGGTGTGAACAAAAAGACCTCTCTTCTTAGTTGCTCCTCTTTCTAGGGATCTAATGGTCGTAGGAGGAAATACAGACCCGTCTCGTCTTCTTCAAACAGATTTGTTGATCAAGTACCTTATACCTGCAATCAGGATAGGTATTAGCATAATGTAAGTTGTCATCGACTAACATGTTAATGGCTTACTGTGCATCTAGAGATATGTCAAGGAGAGTGAAGCGGTGGCTGTGTCCGAGCCTTAATCCTTGCAACAAGGCCGCTAGTTCAGCATTATTGTTGTTTGTAATTAGTAAGTGTCCGGAGAATTCAAGTATTTGATCTATTATACATGTTTCTCGGAGTATGTACATCTCATAAGGGGATGTAAGCTCGACTTATTATGTAGTACAAAATCACTATAAATATGTGAATATGTGCTAGCCTCTCCAAGATCCTGCAAATTTTTTTCCTCCTTTCAAACTGTTTTCCTTATCTTAGAATTAGATTGTCTTGATCAACTACAGCCTTCGATACTGGTACCATCCAAACTTATTTTTCTCAATCTTCACTTGGTCTTAACTATTTAAGCTTTTAAAGATTTCATTACTTGTTACATTAAGTTCCAGAAAGTCTTCAACGAGTATGGCTGAGAAATTGTTACCCCCTCTTCTGAGAAATCACAAAGCAAGTTCAGACAAATCTCAAAATCCTATTATCTAATGAGATTGATGATGAATTTTGTATCACAAAGGCGATCCATACATCCGATCATCACATTCACCTCTAAATGCAAAGTTTGCAGCAAGTTCTGCAAGTTTCTGTTTATGCTTTCCTGGCCAACAACCTTACTATTATTTTTTCCCTAAAGTATAAACAATAGCTGTCTACATGGAGCAAATCCAGGAAGCAAATGTTATGTACTTTGAAGATCAAAGTATGATCTCTTCTGCTTCCACTAGAGCACACTAAACCTGTCTTATTGTTCATATCTTTGTTACACGGACTCTCCTAAAACTTAATGGTAGTAGGGATGAATAACAATGTTGACGAATACCAACTATGAAAATGCAAATATTTGTTGTGAATGAGACATTTTCTTTAGATCATGTGTTGCCCTTGATACTACCCAATAGCCCAAGAAAATCTTCAATAGTGGGTGGAGTGCCAATAATCTACATGTTTTGAATAAGGCACACCTACGATTTTTTTTTTTGGGTCCGAAAGAAAATAATTACATTAACTATGAAACATCGTCACAGAGAACATAATCGTGCCAGCCACACAGTTGTATAGTGATGGATCTTTAGCATTTTAATATTAATATCATATAATATTATTATGCATTATGGATTTGAAATGTTGCATTTCTCATTTACACCATTTGGCATTTAGTGGCCATGATGAGACCAAGATGTTGCTGCATTTTTCCATTGTCTTGAATGGCATTTTTATGCCTTTTTACTCACTTGTGTTTAATGGTAGAATTTGACCTTTGGTTTTTTGATAACTCCCATAACCACTAAGTTATTGTTCATCCATTATTCTACCTATTTATTCCTTGTAACTTATATAACCTATATGTCATTTACCTACCCATTACTACCTCAATTTATTCTTCCTATTCAATACTAGGATGAATACCTCACCTATAAATAGAGGTAGTCTTGCATTTTTTCAAGGACAAGAAAATATAGAGTGCAAAAGAGTTAGTTAAAAAAGAGAGTTTTATTAGTTGAAGGAAGGTGTTCTTGTGTTGGAGCTTTGGACTCAACTCTTGTCCAGAGTTTGTTGAGTTATACTTTGTGTGTGGGCTGTTGTATCCTGGAGGGGACAAGTCAAGAAGACTACTGCTGGATCGGTGAAAATATTTGCTGCAGTGGGCTTGAATCTCCTTAAAGAGAGCGAGATATCCGCGCCTCAACCAAGAAGATAATTTATTTTCTTTGTAATTTTTTCAATTGTAATTGCTATTGTTATTGTAATTTTCACCATCAATTTTAAGGAGATTCATCATGGCTACAATTGAAAAATCCGCGGATGTCAAGATGGGAGATCTTAACAAGCCATTCCGGTTCAACGGTACCCATTTTAAGAGGTGGAAGGGTAAAGTACTTTTCTACTTAAGTCTTCTCAATGTTTCTTATGTGTTAACTGAGAAGAATCCAAATAAAGTAGATAACTCTTCCATGAATGATGAGGAACTTATTTCTCTTCAAGAGAAAGTTGAAAAGTACGATGGTGATTCCTACAAGTGTCGGTATTTTTTACTAAATTGTCTATCTGATAATTTTTATGATTATTATGATAGAACTTACTCTAGTGCAAAGAAAATTTAGAAAGCATTGCAGAGTAAGTATGATACCGAGGAAGCTGGAGTGAAAAAATATGCTGCTAGTAGATTTTTTCGTTTTCAAATGGTGGACAACAAATCAGTGGTAGACCAAGTTCAGGACTTTATAATGATTGTTGGAGAGCTCAGGTCCGAGGAGATCAAAATTGGAGATAACCTTATTGTTTGTGGCATAGTTGATAAACTTCCACCTTCTTGGAAGGAATTTCAAAAAACTATGCGCCACAAACAAAAGGAAACCTCTCTTGAGACGTTGATAATGTGAATCCGCATGGAAGAAGAAGCAAGGGGTCAAGATGCACTTTTGCAAATAGAAGAGAACAACATCACAACGAAGGTAAATTTAATTACTTCAAATAATGCTACTCCGGATACTAACAAAAATACTACTTTGAAGCCTAAGAAGAATAAATTCAAGAAAAATATTGGTAGACCTCCCAAGAATAATAATGGTGGAAATAACCAAGTAAAAAATCAACATGTTCAAGATAAGGGACCATGCTTTGTCTGTGGCAAGAGTGGGCATATTGCTCGATTTTGCAAATTTTGAAAACGTGGGCCTACACCTCAGGCAAACGTTACCGAAGAACCATTTGTGGCGGTGATAACAGACATAAACACGGTGGAGAATGTTGATGGATGGTGGGTTGATTCTGGTGCAAACCGTCATGTCTGCTATGACAAAGATTGGTTTAAAACTTATACTCCTTTTGAAGAGCCCAAAACCATCATGCTTGGTGATTCTCATACCACTCAAATTCTTGGAAAGGGAGATGTCGAATTGTGTTTTACCTCTGGAAGGGTACTTACTTTAAAAGATGTACTTTATACCCCTTCCATGAGAAAAAATTTGATGTCTAGTTTTCTTCTTAATAAAGCAGGCTTCAAACAGATTATTGAGTCTGATCAATATGTAATTGTGAAAAAGGGTATTTTTGTGGGAAAGGGGTATGCATGTGATGGGATGTTCAAGTTGAATGTTGAAATGAATAAAACTTCTACTTCTGTTTACATGCTTTCTTCTACTAATTTTTGGCATGCTCGTTTGTGTCATATAAATGATCGTTATGTGAGAATCATGAGTAGTTTAGGATTAATCCCAGTGATTAAAAAGAATTTTGAAAAATGTGAGGCTTGTAGTAAAGCCAAAATCACTAAAAGGCCTCATTTTCAAGTTGAAAGAAAAACTGATTTATTAGAGTTAGTTCATACTGATATTTGTGAACTTGGAGGAATTTTAACTCGTGGAGGAAATAGATATTTTATAACTTTCATTGATGATTTTTCTAAGTATACATATGTTTACTTGATGAAAAATAAAAGTGATGCTTTTGAAAATTTTAAAGTTTTTCTCCATGAAGTTGAAAATCAGTTTGGTAGAAAAATAAAAAGAATTAGAAGTGATAGAGGCCGTGAATATGAGTCAAATGAGTTTAATTCTTTTGTTAGATCATTGGAAATAATTCATGAAACTACTTCTCCTTATTCTCCTTCATCTAACGGTGTAGCAGAAAGGAAAAATAGAACTTTGGTTGAATTGACTAATGCCATGCTTATTGAGTCAAATGCACCTTTAAATTTTTGGGGTGAAGCTATTTTGACTGCTTGTTATGTGTTGAATCGTGTGCCTCATAAAAAGACTAAATTAACACCTGTTGAATTGTGGAAAGGTCATAAGCCAAATTTGAGATATCTTAGAGTTTGGGGTTGTTTAGCTTTTGTAAGGCTAATGGATCCCAAAATTACTAAGTTGGGTAAAAAAGTTACTACTTGTGCTTTTCTTGGTTATGCTTCAAATAGTACAGCCTATAGATTTTTTAATCTTGAAGATAATATTATAATAGAATCAGGTGATGCTATTTTTCATGAAAATAAATTTCCCTTTGATTCTAAAAATAGTGGGGGTCAAAGGATTGAAGAAAATATTTTGTCACTACCTAGTTCTTCTACTTCTGTTGTGAAAAACAAAGAAAGTGATGATTTTGAATTAAGAAGAAGTAAAAGAGCTAGAATAGAAAAAGATTTTGGTCCTGATTTTCATATTTTTAATATTGAAAATGACCCTCTCACTTTAAAAGAAGCTTTATCTTCACATGATTCTATATTTTGGAAAGAGGCTATAAATGATGAAATGGAATCACTAATATCCAATAAAACTTGGAAGTTAGTTGATTTACCACCGGGTTGTAAAACTATTGGGTGTAAATGGATCTTAAGAAAAAAGTTAAAACCGGATGGATCTGTTGATAAATATAAGGCTAGACTAGTTGCAAAAGGTTTTAAGCAACTAGAAGGCCTAGAATTTTTTGATACTTTTTCTCCGGTAACTAGAATTACATCCATTAGACTTTTGATTGCTGTTGCTGCAATTTTTGATTTACAAATTCATCAAATGGATGTAAAAACTGCTTTTTTAAATGGAGACCTTAATGAGGAAATTTACATGGAACAACCCGAGTGTTTTATTGAAGCAGGCCAAGAAAGCAAAGTTTGTAAACTTACTAAATCCCTATATGGCTTGAAACAGGCACCAAAGCAATGGCATGAAAAATTTGATTCCTGCATGATTGAAAATGGCTTTAAAACAAATGAGTGTGATAAGTGCATATATCATAAGTCTTGGAATAATTCACATGTTATTATTTGCCTATATGTTGATGATTTATTGATCTTTGGCTCTAACATGAATGTTATTGGAGAGACTAAAAATATTCTTAGAAGCCATTTTGATATGAAAGATCTTGGTGAGGCAAATATTATTCTAGGAATAAAAATTACTAGAACAAGTGATGGAATTTTCCTTGACCAGTCACATTATGTAGAAAAAGTTTTGAAAAAATATAATTTCCTTGATTGCAAGCATGTTGTAACTCCTTTTGATTCTAGTGTTCACTTGTTTCCTGTTCAAAGTGAAAATGATGTAATAAATCAAAAGGAATATGCTAGCATAATTGGAAGTTTGAGATATGTGACTGATTGCACTAGGCCTGATATTGCATATGCAGTAGGAGTACTTAGCAGGTTTACTAGCAAGCCTAGTAATGAACATTGGCATGCTATAACAAGAGTTATGAGATATTTAATTGGAACAAAAACTTGTGGTTTGTTCTATAAAAAATATCCTGCTGTACTTGAAGGCTTTTGTGATGCGGATTGGAATACCTTATCAGGTGATTCTTTATCTACTACTGGTTTTATATTTACTTTGGGAGGTGGTGCTATTTGTTGGAAATCAAAAAAGCAAACTATTATTGCTAACTCTACCATGGAGGCTGAACTAATTGCTTTAGCTTCAGCTAGTGAGGAAGCGAATTGGTTGAGAGATTTATTATTTCAAATTCCTTATCTTGAAAAACCAATTCCTCCTATTTTAATTCATTGTGATAGCACCGCTGCAATTGGTAGAGCTCAAAACCGTTATTATAATGGTAAATCCAGACCTATAAGGAGAAAACACAGTAATGTAAGATCATATTTGACAAATGGTACCATTAATATTGATCATGTCAAATCTGGTGATAATCTTGCAGATCCACTAACTAAGGCCTTAGCAAGAGAAAAGGTCTGGAGTACATCGAGGGGGATGGGATTGAAGCCAATAAATTCATAGTCATATATGAGGAAACCCAACCTGGGGACTAGAGATCCTATAACCAGGTTCAATGGGAAAAACGAATCATATCATGATTTTTTGTGAAATGCACTTTTTTTTCCCTCCCTATGATGTGAGTGCATATTTACCTGTAATAGTTTGTGAAGGTTGAGTTCAAAAAACTCTTAATGAAATTCTGTAGCTCGTATGAGTGGGGTGTTAACTTACAGGAGCACCCTCGACAGATTTCACCTATGTGAGTGTGGAAGTAGGCCGCTTCCTATGAGAATTGGCTTATTCTCAAAAGCACTCATGAAAACCGGGGTAGCACAAGGCCGTAATGTGCTGGCTATAAAGCTCATGTCAACACCTTGATTATTATGTGTAAGCAGTGATATTTTATTTCCCTCAAGCAGTCATAGTTCAAGTCTGAGACCACTACGACTCTGGAATAAAAATTACTGTTTTACTAAGTAAAGGTTCAATGCAGAGCATACCTTTATTATGCATAATAGTCTACCTTCAGCTGATATACTCTCTTATGTTAATATTAAAATGAGTGGGGGATTGATGGGTCTTTAGCATTTTAATATTAATATCATATAATATTATTATGCATTATGGATTTGAAATGTTGCATTTCTCATTTACACCATTTGGCATTTAGTGGCCATGATGAGACCAAGATGTTGCTGCATTTTTCCATTGTCTTGAATGGCATTTTTATGCCTTTTTACTCACTTGTGTTTAATGGTAGAATTTGACCTTTGGTTTTTTGATAACTCCCATAACCACTAAGTTATTGTTCATCCATTATTCTACCTATTTATTCCTTGTAACTTATATAACCTATATGTCATTTACCTACCCATTACTACCTCAATTTATTCTTCCTATTCAATACTAGGATGAATACCTCACCTATAAATAGAGGTAGTCTTGCATTTTTTCAAGTACAAGAAAATATAGAGTGCAAAAGAGTTAGTTAAAAAAGAGAGTTTTATTAGTTGAAGGAAGGTGTTCTTGTGTTGGAGCTTTGGACTCAACTCTTGTCCAGAGTTGGTTGAGTTATACTTTGTGTGTGGGCTGTTGTATCCTGGAGGGGACAAGTCAAGAAGACTACTGCTGGATCGGTGAAAACATTTGCTGCAGTGGGCTTGAATCTCCTTAAAGAGAGCGAGATATCCGCGCCTCAGCCAAGAAGATAATTTATTTTCTTTGTAATTTTTTCAATTGTAATTGCTATTGTTATTGTAATTTTCACCATCATATAGTATAAGAAATCATAATCAGCATGAACTGAACAAAAACATTGGCCCACTACTTGGGCATTATAAAAAGGGCGCAAACAAAAAGACGGTTTCTATTTTGTCTGCTTCAAACAGATACTGCAAAAACAAGGGGGAACTGTCAAAAATCATAATTTTATTTCCATCCCTGTTGCTGAAACTGTACTTGGCCAAACGATCTGCCAACCTGTTTTGTTCCCTGTAAGCATGTCCGATGATGAGGTCAACCAACTGGTTGATCATGTAAGCTATTAGCATAACGTAAACTAACATGTTAATAACTTCATGTGCATTTAGAGGTATGTCAACGAAAGTTAAGTCACGGCTTTGTTCGAGCCATAATTCTTGCAACAAGGCCTCTAGTTCAGCATTTACGTCGTTCATAATTAGTGTGTGTGTGGAGATTCCGAGTATCCAATCAACTTTGAAGTTATGGAAAACACCACCAATGCCTCCATTTAATGTATCACCAATGCTACGTGGTGCTTATGAAAAAAGGTAAATAACAATAACAACATACCCAGTGTATTCCCACAAAGTGGGGTCTGGGGAGGGTAGAATGTACGCAGACCGTACCTTTACCTCAGATGAAGCAAAGAGGTTGTTTCCGATAGACCCCCGGCTCAAAGACCAAAAAGGACCATAAGAGGTCGAAATAAACGTACAAGAGAGACACACAGTAAAAGGACAACAGGTAATCACATAAGTATACTATAACAAAATAGTACTATACCCGGACCACATAAAACCCTAGAAAGCAGCAAAACTGCAGAACAAGAAACTGCAAGAGTAGACCTACAACTACTAACTAGTGCAACAAGACACTGCAACCCTACCTACTAGTATGAAACAGATCTACCTACTAACTGTCTACCCTAATTCGAGCCCTTCACACCTTCCTATTTAAGGTCATGTCCTCGGTAAGCCGCAACTGATCCAAATTTTGTCTAATCACCTCTCTCCAATATTTCTTCAGTCTACATCTACCTCTCTTGAAATCATCCATAGCCAATCTCTCACACCTCCTCACCGGGGCCTCCATGCATCTCCTGTTCACATGCCCGAACCACCTCAACCTCAATTCTCGCATCTTGTCTTCTACTGAAGACACTCTCACCTTGTCTCGAATATCCTCATTGCTAATCCTATCCCTCCTAGTAAACCCACACATCCATCGCAACATCCTCATCTCCACTACCATCATCTTCTGAACATGAGAGTTCTTGACTGGCCAACACTCTGCCCGGTACAACATAGACGGTCTAACTACCGCTCTGTAGAACTTGCCTTTCAGTCTAGGAGGCACCTTTTTATCACACAAGACTCCGGATGCAAGCTTCCATTTCATCCACCCTGCACCAATACGATGGGTAACATCTTCGTCAATCTCCCCATCTCCTTGGATAATAGACCCGAGGTACTTGAAGCTACCTCTCCTCTGGATAGCATGCGTATCGAGCCTCACTTCCACGCCGTATTCCTGAGACATGCCACTAAAATTGCACTCCAAATTTTCTGTCTTCGTCCTGCTCAATCTGAACCCTTTAGACTCCAGAGTTTGTCTCCAAACATCCAACTTGGCATTAACTCCCTCACGAGTCTCGTCAATACAAACAACATCGTCCGCAAACAACATACACCATGGCACTTCACCTTGGATTTGTCGTGTCAAAACATCCATTACCAAGGCAAATAAAAATGGGCTAAAGGACGAGCCTTGGTGCAATCCCATCATCATGGGGAAATGCTCTGAATCTCCGCCCATAGTTCTGACTCGAGTCTTCGCACCATCATACATGTCCTTAATCGACCGAGTGTACGCCACCGGTGCCCCTCTAACCTCCAAGCACCTTCAAAGAACCTCTCTAGAAACCTTGTCGTAGGCCTTTTCTAGGTCGATAAATACCATGTGCAAGTCCTTCCTCCTCTCTCTATACTACTCCACCATCCTCTTCACTAGTTGAATAGCCTCGGTAGTCAAGCGTCCAGGCATGAAGCCAAACTGATTCTCAGAAATAGTCACAATCTTCCTCAGCCTTAACTCCACCACCCTCTCCCAAACCTTCATGGTGTGGCTCAACAACTTGATACCCCTGTAGTTGTTGTAATTCTGAATGTCACCCTTATTCTTGTACAAAGGGATCATTGTACTCCATCTCCAAGCTTCAGGCATCTTTGCCGTCCTGAAAATGACATTGAACAGCCCCGTCAACCACTTCAAACCTGCCCCACCTATGCACTTCCAAAAATCTACTGGAATCTCGTCTGGCCCCGTCGCTCTACCCCTATGCATCCTACCAATAGCCCTTTTAACCTCCTCAACCTTTATACGCCGACAATAGCCATAATCACACTGCCTCTCTGAATGCTCCAAATCCCCCATTACAATGCTTTTATGGAAGTATGACTGCCATCTCTTCATAATGAGAACCTCCTCCACCAATACTTTACCATCTTTGTCCTTGATACACTTCACTTGGTCAAGGTTCCGAGACCTCCTCTCCCTTACTTTGGCTGGCCTATACAACTTCTTATCCCCTCCCTTTCCTTCTAAAGCTACATATAGGCTCTCAAAAGCTGCTGTCTTAGCCGCTGTAACCGCCAACTTAGACTCCCTATGAGCTGCCTTATACACTTCCCTATTCGCCCGCTTCTCCTCATCATCCTTACTTTCGACCAACCTCACGTAAGCCCCCTTCTTTGCCTCCACCTTCTCTTTTACTTCTTTATTCCACCACCAATCCCCGCGATGCCTGCCAGAGCGGTATTTCGCGACACCCAACACCTCTCTAGCCGACTCCCTGATGCAACTAGAAGTCTTTTCCCACATACTATCAGCATCCCCCTACTTTCCCAAGCCCTCGAAGTCATCAACTTCTCCCCTAACTCCAAGGCCCTGACAGAAGTCAAGCTTTCCCATTTAATCCTTGGCCGGTCAACCACCCTCCTCTTCCGTCTCACCTTCTCAATCTCCAAGTCCATCACCAAGAGCTTATGCTGGGTCGAAAGGTTCTCACTGGGTAACACCTTACAATCTCTACAAAGACCTCTATCACCTTTCCTAAGGAGCAAAAAGTCTATCTGCGTCTTGGCCACCGACTACGGAAGGTAACCAAGTGTTCCGCCTTCTCCAGGAAGCTCGAGTTCGCTATCATCAACCCAAAAGCTCTAGCAAAATCCAATAGTGAGGCTCATCCATTGTTCCTCTCGCCGAAACCAAAGCCCCCATGCACATCATCATATCCCCTCGAGGAAGAACCGATGTTCCCATTGAAATCACCTCCTACGAAAAGTTTCTCAGTGCTTGGTACCCCTCCCACCACCTCGTCCAAAGCCTCCCAAAAGCCCACTTTTTCTCCCTCGTCCAAACCCTCTTGTGGAGCGTACGCACTAATGATGTTCCAAGTGGACCCTTCCATGGCTAACTTAAGCAACAACATCCCATTGTTAACCCTCCTAACCTCTACCACATGCTCCCGTAGCTCCTCATCTACTAAGATGCCTACTCCATTTCTATTCCTCACGTACCCAGAGTACCACAACTTAAACCTGTCCACTTCCCGAGCCTTAGTCCCAATCCATTTGGTCTCCTGGATACAAGCGAACTTAATCCTCCTCTTTCTAAGAATGTTAACAAGCTCTATGGACTTTCCCGATAAAGTCCCTATATTCAAAGACCCTACTCTCAAACTAGAGGCTCCCTTGACCCTTCCTATCTCTCGTCCCCATCCTCAACCCCGCCCCTGACCCCACCCCAAATCGATGACATGACCCTAGTCTTCCATCAACCAACGAAGCCACTAAATAAAAGGAAAACTAAAACAGGGAAAGACACCAAACAAAAATAAACCAAATGAATGGACACCCAAGAAAAGGCTACTAAGCTAGTAATATGTGAATAATGCCAAAAGAACTACTACAACAAGAAAGGTCAAAGGCCCAAAAGGACCCAACAAATAGCAACAATAGCAATGACAAAGAAATAAAGATTATAATGTAGAAGTCACCGGGATGGAGCTTGAGGGGAAAAACAGCCGCTTTCTTGCTTGCTTCGTCAGGTTTCGGCAAACTGAGGTGACGAAATTGGTCGCCAGAATCTTGTTGGTCGCCAGAAGCGAGGTGGATGCCAGAATTTGAGCTGGATCTGAGAATGAAAAGGACCTGCAAGAATAAGATACACAAGAAACACAAAGAAAAGAGGGCAAGAGCAAGCCTCAGATCTGGCCATAATGGATCTAGCCGGTGCAGATCTGTATCACCGGCAGTGCGAGGGCGACGTTCACCAGAGCTACGACGGAGACTGTGTTCGTCGTGGATGAGATCACCGATGATGTTCGTCTGAGCAGATCGGGTCGTGGGTAATGTTCGTCGGAGCTTTTGTGGACTTGGGGCTAGTGGAGAAAGTGGTGGCGGCAAGGAAGCAGCGACGCACAGGTGAAATGCAGTGGCAGCTACTGATCGTGATTAAGCATGGGCAATTTTGGTTGACGTTCTATATTATACATGTTTCTCAGAGTATGTACATCTCATAATCTTGTAAGCTCGACTTATTATGTAGTAAAAAATCACTATAAATACGTGAATATGTGCTAGCCTCTCCAAGATTCTGCAAATTCTTTTCCTCCTTTCAAACTACTCTCTTTATCTTAGTATTAGAGTGTCTTGATCAACCACAGACTTCGATACTTAACAGTTTGCTGCAATATGTAAGACAACTTGATTGTCACAAAATATCGAGCAGCCTTGCATATTGCAGTGCACCAAGTTTTTCATGAGCGAACAAAATATATTGAAATAGACTGTCACATAGTTCGAGAGAAGTTGCAAGAAAAGATGATCTTCTTATTCAAGTAGTTAACATTTCCCTTCGGTAAGCATTCCTTGGGCGAAGAGGGGATTTGTGCATCCAACGTTAAGATAAAATGCCCTTAAAGTCTATAAGCGATAGATAGAATCCTGGAATCATGACATATTTGCTTACTTGAACATAATTTCTTTCCACGAAAAGAAAGGAAATGGTTCATTCCACAAAATAAAAACCTTTTTTAATGAGGTACAAATAGAAATTCCTCTTTACTTGATTTGTTAGTCATCTTTTCATGTTCCAATTGAACACTGTCCATTTTTAAATAGCAATCCTACATGTTTTTTGAAGGTGGTGAAGAGAAAGAGGATGAACTTCCAGGAAAACACTTCGAATTGGGAGGGAGATCCACCTGTGAACTGACCGTACCTGAAATTGTATCATATGTTGATTAGAGAGGTTGGATAATTACTATGATTTATAAATGTCTCATCTATATCCTATCACAAAAAAGAATAGACACGCCAAACACCCACACTTACATAAATGATGAATGAAAAATTTAATGTAACTAAGAAAAGAGAAGAAAAGGCAAACCTGCTTGTTTTTTGGTGGTAAAGAGGATGAAATAGATTCCTTGAGTACAAATTTATAGAGGATTTATAATCACCAGTTTTCAGATAACACTTTAAATTTAAGTTACAAATAATTGTAAGGATTATAAACTATAATTTGTATCATTAACTTTGAAATGGAGAAATCGACAAAATTCTGTCGTGTCCTATAAAGTACTGCACGACGCATGATAGTTGCACATCACAACACTACAAATCAAGTATCATTATCAAGTTCCTTCCGCGCTTAATTAAAGATTTTGGGTTCAAGTCCTAGAATGGAAAAACACTTAATAGCTAGAGAATGGGCCATATGCAATACAAATTTGGATTAATCGGGCCGGTGAGTACCGAATACCACGTTGGTTATACAAAAAGTTCAGCGGACACAAGATATAATACACATACCAAACACCCACATTTATAGAAATGAGGAAAAAAGAATTTAATGTAACTAAGGAAAGAGATGAAATGGCAAACATGCATATTTTATGAAGGTGGTGAAGAGGAAGAGGATGAACTTCTAGAAAAAAAACTTTGAATTGGGAGGGTGATCCTCCCTGTGAACTGACTGTATCTGAAATTCTATCATATGTTAATTAGACAGGTTGACGAACTACTACGATCTATAGATTTTCCATCCATATCCAATCCAAACTAGAATAGACACGCCAAACGCCCCACAATTAAAGAAACTATGAATGAAAAATTTAATGCAACTGAGAAAAGAGAAGAAAAAGCAAACCTGCTTGTTTTATGAATGTGGTGAAGAGGATGAAATGGATTCTTTGAGCACAAATTTACCAAGAATTTCTGATCACTAGTTTTCAGATAACACTTTATGTTTAAGTTACAAAAACAATTAGGATTTTTAACTATAATTGGTGTCATTAATTTTGAAATGGATATATCAACAAAATTATGTCATGTCCTATAAAGTACTACACGACAGACTCACGATAATTGCACCACACAACACAACAAATGAAGTATTAAATTCTCTGTCAGAGACTTATTGTAGCAACCCTCTGCAACTTATTCTCTGGTAGTCACAAGGTACAAGCCTCTAAAATAATGGTGGACTCAGAAACTTATTCTATGTCAAAACATTTAGGATTATGTGTAAGATGATTAACTCGCGATCATAGCAGAGATTAACACACAAGCATAAACATAATCTTGAGATAGAACAAAGAAAGCGTACCGTTCATCTCCATTATTCAACAACGGTAGCAATCGGTGATTAAACCTGAGACCAACTTCCATAATTCTCTAGCTATATCAACCGATGGGGCGTCAACCATAATACACGTATTCAAGAACAGAATATTCTAGGTTTTCTAATAGCTAGATAAAAGGGGTTGACCTCTATTTGTAGAGTGCCTACCCATCATAGGCCAATAATTATTGGGCCTAGCTTACCCACACACATAATAGTTTAATATTAGGCCTTTCATTATCCACCACTTGGACTACGTCACTATCCTTTCAGGCTATAACCAATTAACACAAGTCCAAATTCTAAAATTATGAACTATAATTGGTGTCATTAATTTTAAAATGGGGATGTCAACAAAATTGTGTCATGTCCTATAAAGTACGACATGACAAACTCATGATAATTGCACGACAAAAACCAACAAATAAAGTATTGAATTCTCTGTTAGAAACTTATGGTAGCATGTGTTTGAGGAAACAAATTAGCTAATATAGAAAATGAATATTGACATTAATTATTGTAAAATCTACCAAGAATTGATACGCCCAAATTACACCTCCTTTTAGAAGCGTAAGCGGTCGCTGATAAAATACAGAACCCAACGAAGGTTGAGATCGATCCCACAGGGAATATGATAAGACTATGGTCAATTAATATTTACTAGCATTTTAGTCATTTATTTCCCTCGAGAGGGGGGAGGGGTTTTAAAGTAACAAGTAATAGTAGTAACTAGAATGTAAATAGGTAACATATGTCAATTTCAACGGTTGTTATCAATAAAAGAAGTGACTAGGGTAGTGTTCCCCATAAGATCATAACTTAGTAAGGCTTTTGTACTTGGTAAACTAGTTTGATACTTAGCATGCAGAATTGGTAAGTTGGGGTCACCTAATTCCTTGGTCCGGCAACTAGGTGAATTTTACCACACGCCTTGGTCCGACCGCGGGTGTATGCTTTACTAACCCTTACCCTGGATCCCAGATTAGCTATTCCCAGACAAGGTCAAGCTATTAGATGAGGATTGGTAGCCTTAAATCTCCGTTGTTGAATGACCCTTTTCCCATCCGTTACCTCCTTGGTCCGGCAAGTAAGGATAAGGCAAGTTCTAACGTTGTACACCGCTAGAAAGCAATCAATACGAAGGGAAGAACAATACATGCATAAATATCGCCCTGGAATTGCTAAGTACTTTGCCTACTTCATTAATCCTTCATGGTTCCCACAACCCTAGTTGTGGATTTAGCTACTCATGTTCATAAGTACACAATTAACGTTTGTTTGAGCAATCATCAATAGATACTTACAAGTGGGAGTAAAGAAATCTGGAATCTTGAAGAAAAATATCAAGAACACTTCAATTAATCAAGAACTTATGTTTAAAGTCAACACAAAAATAACAATGTAGTAACTATCCGAGAATATTGTGTAACAAAGTAACGTGCGTGATAAACAAAACATAAAATAAAACCTAGGAAAAGTATTTATAGACAATGGAAATACTGTCCTAACAAAACTAAGAAACTGGGCTCGACAGGGACCACAGATTGGATGACGATCCGTCATTTAGAATGATGGTTCATAGTCTGCTGGTGTCAACCGTGGTCCTGGCTGGTCAACGTCTTCTGACTTGAGAAACTACGGTTGGAACCACGAGTAGTGCTTCTGAATGATGGCTCGTCTCTTGTCTCGTGGTTTCTTGGTCCATTTTTGTCCCTTCTCTGATTCAGTGACTACGACTCATAGAGACAGACCGTACTTTGGAATTACGGTCCGTTCATCAATCCGTGCTTCCTGCCACTCTTTTTCCCTTCTGCAGTATCTTCACTCTACGTGTCACAGGGACGGGTCCGTCGTATTGAAACATGGCTCGTAGACTGGTTCATCCTTTTCTCCAGACTTTGCATAGTTTCTAAACATTGGTCTACGTGTCACAGTGACGGATCCGTGGTTCTGAATCACGGACTGTCAAGTGAGTCGTGCTTCTCGTCTGGACTTGCACACTTTCTGAACCTTGGACTACGATCCACAGTGATGGATCCGTGGTTTTAAATCATGGCCCGTCAAGTAAACCGTCATCTCTGTAGCTTTCCAGTTTCTGCTCAATTTCCAACACTTTGCTCTAGGATCCATTTTTTCCTGTACACTTAACCAAAAACATCAAATCTACCAATAATATGCCAAAGAACTTGCGAAAATCCTAAGTTTTAAGCATCGAAAGTGACATACTTCTACGTCACATCAACACCCTCAACTTAAGACTGTTGCTTGTCCTCAACCGACAACAGAAAACCATTCTAAAATAATTCTTTAGCAAAAGAAAACCAGGAACTACGGCTGTCATATGATCTAGCAATTAGGCTCTCAGCAATCACCCCCCATCTTTTTCAATACAAAACAAGTGCATAAATTCCGTTTATCAAGACAACGCAAGAGGATCCATAGACGACATTACGCTATCAACAGACGCCCTAGCATACACATATGAGACTCCTACTAACAGTCAGCAGTCAAAGTTGCTCTAGTGCCCTCACCACAAAGAAGTCCCAATCACACACTAATACAGTTAAAATTTCAGGGACTGAACTAAAACACTCACACTCACAAAGATATTCAAGCAATGGGTTCACAATACCATAGGCTTACCCTTATTTTCTATGCCTTGGCTTTCGAACAATTGGGTTAGGATCACTACATGACTTTACTCGGCTTGTAACGTAGGCTCGAGGACGATATGGTAGATATGGGACATAGTGACTAAGCCCTCCTTGACACTACGGTATGTTGCTTCCACTTATCAGATCAATTCTATTTTTTTCCTCCCTTTTCCTCCCCTTTTTTATTTCTTCTTTTTCAAGTGACGGGTGCGGCTTTTGTTTCAAACTCAACTTATTATCTCACACTTTCTTTTTCTTTTTCTTTGTTTTTCACTTTTTTTTTGTTTTTCTCTTTACATACCTGCCGCACCCATTATTTCTCCTTTTTATTAATAACCTCTTGTTTTCATACCCACATTTCTCACTTGCCTATACAGTAGCCACCCTAAACTTAGGCGATTTGCCTGAGTTGAGGTACACAATGTCCAAGGAGGGACCAGGGCCAAACTAAAGGTTCATAGAAAACAAGAAAGGTGATTAGGCTAACCAACAAAAAGGGTCAATTTGGGCTCAAAATCATATATCAAAGGGTATTCACATCATTTGGTAGGTCATTTGGGATAAAGTGGACTATTTCAAAAATGGCCTATGATCCTTTCCTAACCCACTATCCTACAACCTAGGCAAGACTAAATAGGCAAGTTCTGGATTGTCACACAAAGCAAGAATAAAGCAAATTTAGCTCCCACACACATGGCACAGAGTCAAACAATCACATGCTAACTATTAGGTTCATCCTTTAGCTTAAGCCATTCATCAGATCAATTAACACAATGTCATGCACAGATACATAACGGTTAGTCTATCAAAGAGCAGATACTATTATGTCACACAAAAATTTGAAGGGGTTTCCATTTTTCAATCAATTTTCACTCAAAATCCAGTTTAAAAACACAACATAGACTGCACTAAGTTCCTTTTCTTCTTTTACTAAACACAACCTACACTAAACGTGCCGGTTCAACAGAAATAAAAATCCTTAGGAAAAGAACACATGCAAGAAAACCCCAAGGACTCGGGTACCTTGTGAGTACCCTCATCGGTTGCCTCCTATGCAGCGCCTGATTTAACGTCGCGGTACGACGCGAGTCTCTCGGCTACTCAGACTTTACCAAGAGACCCATCAAAACAACGAACCCAATGCTGCCCCCACCCCACCAAAGAGAAATGAGAATTTCCCTCAATGCACGAAAAAGACTACAAAACATAGGGGGCAGGAACATTCCTGTGGTGCCTAAGCGCCGTCATCGGGTGTCACAAACGTCGGGCCCTCTTTCTTGGTGCCCGAAATGGTCTCTCCAACAGAGGCTGCCTCTGCAGTCCTCTCACCAACAGTATCAGCTACCCGGGCAGCATCCTCACTCTGAACTACCACAATGGGGCCTGAAACTGGTACCTCTATAGTGCTGGCTGCACCACTGGCTGAGTCACCCGTACCTCTCGCATACAACTCAATCTAATGCATCGCCATTGACTCCTTCTTTGCCCGCTTTAAGTCTCTCTTCTCCTTCTTTCTTAGTGACTTCGGGCTCAAAGGACATGCTCCCTCTTGGACATTCTTTTCCTTTCTCTTCCTTTTCTTTTCAGGTTTGGGGTCGGGTTTAGGAACACCGGCCAGTTCACGCGGAGGGGAGTGTACCAATAGGTCAATGAAGTCATCTTACGCAGTCTCAACCTGCGGTAACTGAATGTCTGGCACCTGCCCTTTTTGGATCACATCAACATCCACTCGAACCTTATCAAGCTCTGTAAGAATAGTGGTGACGTCTGGAGTGAACAAATCCCGAAGACTATCATTTACCCTGATCTCTATGGTATCCAGTCTTACATTCAGACTGTCAATTGATTTCTAGACCGGAACTATAGCATCAACTATCTCTCTTCAGATCAGTGGCTTCACAGAATTTGAGAACCTCTTAATTTCTCATCCGCATGGAAGGCCGCTTTTACAACCTTGCTGAAGACCTCACTGGTGAAGAAGTAAGACTGACCCTGCTCACTAGATGGACCGGACTAAGCTGATGTAGATGGGCCTGGTGCGAAAGTTGATGGACCAGAAGCCAGTGCAACATGCTCATCAAATACAACCAAGGCGTCCGGTGGTAAGTCTCCATCAAGCAAGGAAAAGGAATGGTGGTGGACGATCGCAGTACCCGTTCTCTGATCTCTTCTGCAATAATGCGGGCAATAATAATGGCATATCTGGCCATGATCGCGGCAACCAAGATAGCTCGGTCTGGAGTGAGAGTGTTATCCACTATAGTTGGTACCAACCGATGTCTGACCACCGACCACCAAAACTTTCCGGCCACGCTCAATTATGCCTTGCTGATTCACTACATTAGCTGTCAACTAATGTGGGTTGCCATCGGTGATAAGTGAGGCAATACACCTGTAAGGTATTTTCTTCTGTCTGATTTGCTCCATACATGCATCCAAATCTGGCTGGGAGGCTGGTTCCACAAAGTTCAGGCCATAAATGAAGCGCTGAATGGTGCGCTCTGAAATATCAACTTGGACCCCCCGTACTTGCACTCTCTCTAGGGCCGGCTGTGACTTTGGACTCTTGCCCTTTTCAAACCTGTTTGTTAATGTGGCTGCATAGGCTGCATAGAACTCACGGATGAGCACTAGGTTGTATGGGCCACCTCGCCGACTCATCCACTGAAAGCCATAATGATCATATAGTGCTTTGACGTCAGCCATATCTTCCAAACCAGTTGACCGGATCTCTACCTCCTCATGAATGCTACGCCTGGGGTGCCCTCTTTCATTCAATGCCAAACCCTTGTGGTATAACCAGGATGTACCCTCGATGGACCATCGAACCATGTCTTGCACTCCAGTATTTTTACATCTGAAGGTAGGTGGAGCTACGAGGACAGCCTCATCAACTTGTGGTTCTACCATGGCAGGACCCTCTTTGATGGATTTGCTAGAAGCTCCACTATTGCTCGGGCTAGCACTCTCAAAGGCTGAGTCTGAACCCTCATCCTTCTTTATACCCGAGGCTGTAGCCTCTCCAGATTTTGACTCATCAGACCCACTTTCTTGCGGTGTTGAACTAGACTCACCCTCTCCCTCTTCAGACTGGGGATGAGTGGCCTTTGATTTGACCTTTGCCTGCTATCTAGTGGTCCAAGTATGGCATCCGGGTCAGAATCTATAGGATAAACCTCTTCCGAACCACTCTCTTCCGACTCAGAGGCCTCATCTCAGATTTATCTTCGTTATCGGATTATTGCCTCTGAGTCCTTGGCAGTGCTCTTCCTTGGAGTGTTCTTAGGAGGCATGGTACCTGTAAGGTAGACTTCATTAGTACAGAGCACAATCAACACAAAAAAAAATAGAAGTATAATGTTGCAGACACTGTTTCAGTTCAGGGATTATGGCTCAACAGACGGACCGTGGTTTGAAACCACGGATCCGTCCTATGAGTCGTAGTTCAGTTTCAGAGCAGTGCCAATTTTTTACTTTATGTTACAGTGGCCACGAGTCAGTTGACGGGCCGTAGTTTGAAACTACGGTCCGTCCTGTGATTCGTGGTTTAGATTCAGAGCTTACTGGTACAAAGTGAATATTACGAGTGCATCTACGGTCCATAAAAATGAATTACGGTCCGTGGATGACTAGTATTTTCTGGGCAACCAATTTTATGATCAAAAACTCCCTCCTTGTTCACTTTTACATAGACCTATTCAAGTTTCACAAAAAAAAACTCCCAAAGTTATTTCAAATTCAAACCACCACTACTTACAGAATCTCCACACAGTTATTTAGGGTTTTAAAATGGAATTTTTGATCTAAACCAATGCCCCATTGATGGTTTGGTTTGAATAAACAGGAGAACACAAAGAGAACTTACCCTTGATGATCCTAGTGTTTTTCGTGTGTAGATGAGCAGCCGTGTGATCGGATTTATGTGTGCAATATTGTGAAGAATTGCTTTGTTGATTTAGTTTTTGGGAGTTTGAGTTGGATTAAGAGTGAAAGAGGGAGTATTTTGAGTTCTTTCCTTTCAAAAATGGCGGTTACCCAAGTAAAAAGGGAGAATTAGGTAGCAGCCGGGATGGGTTTTATAAATTAATGTTTCGGCCGACCCAACTGCTTTACTGTACCTGGGACCTACGAGTCAAAACGATGGTCCATCATCTTGAAGGCAGTCCATTGTTAGACTCGTGGTCCTTGATTTTGACCCCACCAGCTGCCAGGCATGACGAGTCGAAAGACGCGCCGTAGTTCAGAACCACTGACCGTCCTGCAAATCATCATTTCTGTTTTAGAGACCTGTTTTAGTTCCAGCGACCATGACTTGATCTACGGTCTATCATTTGAAAACACGGACCATTTCTGTGAGTCATGGTTTGTTTCTTCAGAGCCCCATCTATGCTACCCCAGGAACCACGATTTGATCGACGACCCATCCTATGTAAGGACGGTTCGTAAACCAATTCGTGATTTCTGGAAACTCGTGCAGTGGTATTCTTCTTCTCCTCTCCTGCACAGAAAACAAACATTAGTATTGGGTTGCCTCCTAAGAAGCGACTGATTTAACGTCACGGCACGACACAAGTTGCTTGACTACTCAGACTTCATCAAGCTTCCTCATGGGTTACCTCCCATGCAGCGCCTGATTTAACATCGTGGCACGACGCAGGTTGCTTGATTACTCCGACTTCATCAAGCTCCTCTAGTGGGACAAATTTATCAAGGCTCCAGGCTTCAATTGCTTTGAGCTCCTCTGCTGTGCCAAAGTAAGCTTTAATCCTCTGTCCATTAGCCTTGATCCTTTTTCCTTCATGATTCTCGAGTTCAATTGCCCCATAAGGAAATACTTGTACCACCTTGAACGGTCCAATCCACTTGGACTTCAACTTTCCAGGAAACAAGCGAAGTCTGGAATTGAAGAGTAACACCAAATCACCTGGCTGGAAATCTCTCTTTTCTATCTTCCGGTCATGGTACAATTTCATCCTCTCTTTATACAGTGCTGAGCTCTCATATGCATTTAGATGGAACTCATCCAACTCATTCAACTATCCAAACCGCTGCAACGATGCCTTAGACCAGTCTAAGTTTAGCTTCTTCAATGCCCACATGGCCTTATGCTCTAACTCAACCGAAAGATGGCACGCCTTACCAAACACGAGCTGATATGGTGACATACCTATTGGGGTCTTGAATGTAGTCTGGTACACCTATAAAGCATCATCTAGCTTCCGCGACCAATCCTTTCTATTGGCATTGACAGTCTTGGACAAGATTGACTTTATCTCTCTGTTGGAAACCTCCACTTGCCCACTCGTCTGAGGATGATAAGTGGTTGCAACTCTGTGTTTAACTCCATATTTCTCAAGTAACGCTCGAAACAGCTTGTTACAAAAGTGAGAGCCTCCATCACTAATAATAGCCCTTGGCGTACCAAACCTGGAGAAGATGTTCTTTTTTAAGAACGTTGTGACACACTTGCCTTTATTAGTGGGAAGCGCAACTGCCTCCACCCACTTTGACACATAATCCACAACCAACAATATGTATTGGTTTCCATTGGAAAGCACGAACGGACCCATGAAGTCTATACCCCAAACATCAAACAACTCAATCACAAGGATAGGATTTAGAGAAAGCTCATGCCTCCTTGATATGCCTCCTTCCCTTTGACATCTGCTGCAAGCTTTAGCAAATTCATGGACGTCTTTGTGAATAGTCGGCCAATAGTAGACGCATTGCAAGATCTTATGTGCCATCCTAATACCACTATGATGACCTTCAACAGGGGATGAATGTCAAGCTTTAGTATCTCCATCATCTCAGTTTCAGGAACACATCTCCAGATCACTGTATCAGCACACACGGAACAAGAATGGCTCTTCCCAGAAGTACTTCTTCACATCGGACATGAACTTTCTTATTTGGTGGACCGACATATCATCAGGCACTAAATCACTTGCCAAATAGTTGGCAATGTCGGCAAACCATGGGATCAAATCTTGAGAAGCGGCTAACACTTGTTCATCAGGAAACCAGTCATCAATCTCTTGCTCATCATTCAGCTTCAACATTGCCTCTTCTTCCAGCCTAGACAAATGGTTTCCTACTTGATTCTCTGTACCCTTTCGGTCCTTGACCTCAAAATCAAACTCTTGCAGCAGCAACACCCATCTAATCAGCCTTGGTTTCGCATCCTTCTTCACCATGAGATAACAAAGAGTTGCATGGTCAGTATGCACCACCACCTTTGTGCCAAGCAAATAAGATCTAAATTTCTCAAATGCAAAGACCACATCAAGCAGCTCTTATTCAGTCATAATATAATTCTTCTGAGCAGGGTTAAGTTCTTTGCTAGAGTAGTATATCGGATGAAGAATCTTTTTGCTCCTTTGGCCTAGGACTGTTCCTAGCGCCACTCCACTAGCATCGCACATAACCTCAAAAGGTTGAGACCAATCAGGTGAAATAATAATAGGAGGTGAGACCAAATTCTCTTTAAGGCACTCGAATGCCTTCAGACATGCATCATCAAACACAAACTTTACCTCTTTCTCCAACATCTTGCACAATGGATTAGCAATTTTGGAGAAGTCCTTAATAAACCTCCTATAAAAGCTAGCATGCCCCAAAAAGCTTCGAATACCCTTCACAGAAACTGGTGGAGGCAATTTTTCAATCACCTCAATCTTCACCTTATCAACCTTTATACCCTTCTTGGAGATCCTATGGCCAAGCACTATGCCCTCTTTCACCATGAAGTGACACTTTTCCCAGTTCAACACTAGGTTACACTCTTCACATTATTTTAGCACACAACTCAGATGATCCAAACACTCTTCAAAAGAGTCACCCACTACAGAAAATTCATCCATAAATACCTCAATAGTGTCCTCCACCATGTATGAGAAAATGGACATCATACAATGCTGAAATGTTGTTGGCATATTGCACAACCCGAACGATATCCTTTTGAAAGCAAACGTCCAATATGGATAGGTTAAATTGGTTTTCTTTTGGTCTTCAGGAGCAATCAAGATCTGGTTGTATCCAAAATAATCATCAAGAAAACAATACCATCCTCTACCAGTAATACGGTCTAACATATGATCCATGAACGGCATCAGAAAATGATCCTTCTCAGTCCAAGCATTCAGCTTCCTATAATCCATGCATATGCGCCAGCCTGTGACTGGCCTCATCGGAATCAACTCGTTCTTTGCATTTGGGACTACAATAATCCCTCCCTTCTTGGGAACACATTGAACCGGGCTTACCCACTTGCTATCAGAAATAGGATAAACCACACCTGCATCCAGCCACTTAATGATCTCCTTCTTGATAACCTCTTGCATAGGTTGATTCAACCTACGCTGGTGCTCAATATTTGGAATACAATCTGGCTCGAGCTGAATTTTATGTGTACAGATCCCAGGCAGAATCCCAATGATGTCAGCGATGGTCCAACCAATGGGTCTTTTAAATTTTCTCAAGACAACAACCAGAACTTCAACTTTCCCTTTACCTAAATCTGTAGCAATGATCACTGGCAAAGTCTCATTAGCTCCCAAGAATACGTATCAAAGATGAGCTGGAAGCGCTTTGAGCTCCAAGACTAGAGGCTCCTCAATAGACGGTCGGGCAGGCGGTGTTTGTCTATTTTTCACGTCCAAGTCAAGCTTCTTTGGAGCATAGCTGTAGGACCCCAAACCTGTGAGTGCTGCTACCATTTCATCATACTCCTCGATATCTTCCCCATCAAATTTCATAATCACAGCTGCAAGGGCATCAATACTAAGTCTCTCCTTAACAGGTACGACAAGCTGATCCTTATCGACAATATCAATAATTGACACCACTCGCATGTCGTCGTGGTGCTTCATAGATTTGCAGATGTCAAATGTCACCTCCTCATCATTTAGCCTAAATTTTATCTGCCCAGTTTCCAAATCAACTAAAGAGCATTCGGTAGCCAGGAATGGGTGCCCCAAGATAATGGGCACCTCAAAGTCAACCTCACAATCCAGAATAACAAAGTCTGCAGGAAAGATAAACGTGTCAACCTTTACTAATACATCATAAAGGATCCTCATAGGTCTCTTCACCATACGATCTTCCATGAGTAGCCACATTGTAGTCGGAGTGGGGGCTCCCAAGCCCAGCTAGTTATACACTGCTAGCGGCATAAGATTTATACTAGCACCCAGATCACACAACACTTTGGCAAAGTAGAAAGCTCCAATAGTGCAAGGAATTGTGAATGCTCCAGGATCTTTTTTTTTCTGCACCATGGAACGGGATGTTATCGCACTACAGTGGTGCAAATTATTGGCTGGCTCAAAGCTAACCGTCCTCTTCTTAGTTACCAGATCCTTCATGAATTTTGCATATCCAGGCATCTGCTCCAGTGCTTCTACCAAAGGGATATTTACTGACAGTTGCTTCAACATAAAGATGAACTTGTAAAATTTTCCATCCTCAACCTTTTTCTTCAATCTCTGGGGATAAGGAGAAGGAGGCAATCGTATGGGTTTTAGGACTGGTGCAACCTCCTTGCTCTTTGCTTTCAACTCAGAAAACTGTCTCTTAATTCGCTCCTCCTTACCATCTATTCCTTCAGACTCGATCGGGATTTTAGCATCACCCTTTTCATCATCTGCTGGCTCATCAATAATTTTAGGCATGGGAGGATCAATGGACTATTTTTTGCTTCGAGTAGTCACTACCATAACCTGTCGATCGTTCTTTGAGTTCTGAATAGTATCACTAGGGAGAGTACCCTTTTGACGTGGATTCATGCTAGTGGAAATCTGGTGCATCTGCATCTCAAGCTGCTTTATACAGACAACATGAGAATCCACTCTCTGACTGATATTTGAAAGGTATGATTTTATCTCCTTCATGCTTGCATCCGTGGAGTCAACCTTTTTAAACACCTTGTTGAGCATTTCTCTCATGGTAGTTTGTCCAGCCCGCTCTTCACGATTCGCAGGCAGGATGTAAAGATCACTTCTATCATTCTTATACCCATCCTTTTTCTGCCAGTCTCTATCTCTATAACCAGAATGATTGTAGTAATCATCTCTATCTCTATTCTGACCTTGATTTCCTTTGCCAGAGGCCTGAAAACCTGCCCCTTGATCATTCAGATAACTAACCTCTTCTTCGGATGAGTAACCGTCTGGCCTAGGTGATTTACCTTGCAAACTGATAGCTTTTACCTTCTCTACTCCCTCAGCCAGGAATTTCTTTCCTAGCAACCCAAGTGTCGTGTTTAGCCTAGCAACTTCCTGTTTGATGTCTTGCAATTCATTCACATCCAAGGACTTACCAACTGCGTGTGCACCTGCTGAGGTCTCTGATTCTCTGGTGTGCCATGCTCTATTGGTCTTTGTAACTCGATCAAGCATCTCTGAAGCTTCATCATACGAGTTGTCCATGAATGCCCCACCAGTTACAGTGTCAGCTACTGCTTTGGTGTTGGTGTTCAGTGCTTTGTAGAAAATTTCCATCAGATGACTTGAAGGAATTTCGTGTCTCGGAACTTGCTTCAACTTCTTCTTGAACCTTAGCCAAGCCTCATATAACGCCTCTGCAGGTAGCTGCCTGAAATTATAGATTTCCTATTTCAATTGCAACATACTTGACAGAGGAAAGAATCGCTCCAAAAACCGAGTCTTCAACTCATGCCATGTGTATATGGAATTGTCGGGTAGTTCTGAGAGCCAAACAGGTTCCTCGTCGGTTAATGAGAATGGAAGCAACCTCAGTCTAATAGCATCTTGCCCCACTCCTGGCATACTATACGCCTTGCAAATCTGAGTAAAATTCTTCACACGATGATTTGCATCTTCTGTAGGTTTTCCAGCATACAGTCCCTTATTATTCATCAACTGGATCATGGTGCTGGTGATGTCAAATTTTGCTTCCTCAGTCAGTGGTGGCAACACTATGGGTCCAGCAATTCCCAATTCCTCCACCTCGTCATAATCATCATAATCATCATAATCATAGTAGTGAGGGGCTTGGCTGGGTTGCTGAATCTGTTGACCCCTATTTTGTCATGGCGCAACTGGTCCTCTAGGCAAATTCCGGTGAGCTTCCCCATCTGCTGCTATTTGTGACTTTAGTGCATCTTGAAGAGCAGTTTGTTATCGACCCTGCCTTTCTTGCTCGGCTACTACATTTCGAGCTGCGAGGTCTGCTGCAATCGCAACATCTTCAGCGGCAAGAACATCTTCTCCGATTTTTTTTCGTTGCTCATCCTCAGCAAATAACCGAGCTGTGATCTGATCCTGTGTCTCGTGCTCTCCATCTTTATCCATGTTTCTTAAGGTTTTGGAAAGCTCAGGATCGTATGGGATCAAGGGGTTGCCTTGACTCCTTGTACTGGGCATGCACAAGTGTGCAACCTGTAGATCAAAACAAAAACAACAGAAAATGTAAAATCAGGAAATAAGGACTAATAGCGAGATAAACACAATCTCTCTTAATCCTAAATCGTATTCCCCGGCAATGGCGCCGAAATTTGATACACCCAAATTACACCTCCTTTTAGAAGCGTAAGCGGTCGCTGATCAAATATAGATTCCAACGAAGATTGGGGTCGATCCCGCAGGGAATATGGTAAGACTATGGTCGATTAATGTTCACTCGCGTTTTAGTCATTTATTTCCCTCGAGAGTTTTTTTTAAAGTAACAAGTAATAGTAGTAACTAGAATGTAAACATGTAACAAATGTCAATTTCAACGGTTGTTATCAATAATAGAAGTGACTAGGGTAGTGCTCCCCATGAGATCATAACTTAGTAAGGCTTTTGTACTTGGTAAACTAGTTTGATACTTAGCATGCAAAATTGGTAAGTTGGGGTCACCTAATTCCTTAGTCCGGAAACCAGGTGAATTTCATTACATGCCTTGGTCCGGCCGCGGGTGTATGCTTTACTAACTCTTACCCTGGATCCCAGATTTGCTATTCCCGGACAAGGTCTGATGAGGGTTGGTAGCCTCAAATCTCCATTGTTGAATGACCCTTTTCCCATCCGTTACCTCCTTGGTCCGGCAAGTAAGGATAAGGTGTGTTCTAACGTTGTACACCGCTAGAAAGCAATCAATACGAAGGGAAGAACAATACATGCATAAATATCGCCCTAGAATTACTAAGTACTTTGCCTACTTCATTAATCCTTCATGGTTCCCACAACCCTAGTTGTGGATTTATCTACTCATATTCATAAGTACACAATTAACGTTTGTTTGAGCAATCATCAATAGATATTTACAAGTGGGAGTAAAGAAATCTGGAATCTTGAAGAAAAATATCAAGACCACTTCAATTAATCAAGAACTTGTGTTTAAAGTCAACACCAAAATAACAATGTAGTAACTATCCGAGAATATTGTGTAACAGAGTAACGTGCGTGATAAAGAAAATGTAAAATAAAACCTAGGAAAAGTATTTATAGACAATGGAAATCCTGTCCTAACAAAACTAGGAAACTGGGCTCGACAGGGACCACGAGTTGGATGACGATCCGTCATTTAGAATGATGGTTCATAGTTTGCTGGGGTCAACCGTGGTCCTGGCTGGTCAACATCTTCTGACTTGAGAAACTACGGTTGGAACCACGAGTCGTGCTTCTGAATGACGGCTCGTCTCTTGACTCATGATTTCTTGGTCCATTTTTGTCCCTTCACTGATTTAGTGACTATGACTCATAGAGACGGACCGTACTTTGGAATTACGGTCCGTACATCAATCCATGCTTCCTGCTACTCTTTTTCCCTTCTGCAGTATCTTCACTCTACGTGTCACAGGGATGGGTCCATCATATTAAAACACGGCCCGTAGACTGGTTCGTCCTTTTCTCCAGACTTTGCATAGTTTCTGAATATTGGTCTACGTGTCACAGTGGTGGATCCGTGTTTCTGAATCACGGACTGTTAAGTGATTCGTGCTTCTCGTCTGGACTTGCACACTTTCTGAACCTTGGACTATGATCCACAGTGACAGATCCGTGGTTTTGAAGCATGGCCCGTCAAGTGAACCGTCATCTCTGTAGCTTTCCAGTTTCTGCTCAATTTCCAACACTTTGCTCTAGGATCCATTTTTTCCTGCACACTTAACCAAAAATATCAAATCTACGAATAAAATGCCAAAGAACTTGCGAAAATCCTAAGTATTAAGCATCGAAAGTGACGTACTTCAACGTCACATCAAGAATCAAAGAGTGTGGTGAGGTAGATGTATTCATATCCTCACTAGTTAGCTTGTAGATAGAATATAGATTGACAATAATTTTTGTAACTCATTCGGAATTGAGGGGTGTGGTGAGGTAGATGTATTCATATCTTCGCTAGTTAGCACATATATAAGAAACAAATTGACATTAATTTTTGTAAAACCATCCAAAGATCAAGGGGTACAGTGAGGTAGATGTATTCATATCTATTCTAGTTAGCACATATATAAATAGCAGATTTATGTTAATATTTGTAAATCATCAAAGGTTCATTGGTGATGGTGAGGTAGATGTATTCATATCTTCACTAGTAATTGATGAAATTACATTAGTAGATTGATCTAGTAATTAGGAGACGATCGTTGAGTCTCATATGATACTAAGACCAATTGGTTTAAAATGGATTTGTGCCACAAGTGCTGAACGATCTACTCTACATGAAAGATGAGGGATTGTTTAGGAATGCAGCAAGGTTCGAAGGGTGGAAAACGAAAGGCATTTTCTGGTCTCCCTGAGACGGGGATGTTTGTAGAGGTTTAACATGGTCAAAATTTATTTCCACATTCACTGAGATATCGATATCAAATTCCTTCCACGCTTAATTAAAGATTTTGGGTTCAAGTGCTAGAATGGAAAAACACTTGATAGCTTGAGAATGGGTCAAATGCAACACAAATCTTGATTAACCGGGCCTGTGAGTATTGGATACCACGTTAGTTATACAGAAAGGTAAGAGGACATAAAATATAATACAAATACATAACACCCACATTTATAGAAATGAGGAATAAAGAATTTAATGTAACTAAGAAAAGAGATGAAATGTCAAACCTGCATGTTTTATGAAGGTGGTGAAGAGGAAGAGGATGAACTTCTCGAAAAAAAACTTTGAATTGGGAGGGCAATGCTCCCTGTAAAGTGATCGTACCTGAAATTGTATCATATGTTAGTTAGACAAGTTGGCAAACTACTACAATCTATAGATTTCCCATCCATATCCAATCCAATCCCAACTAGAATAGACACGCAACTCCCACACTTATAATGTAATTGAGAAAAGAGAAGAAAAGGTAAACCTGCTTGTTTTGTGAATGTGGTGAAGAGGATGAAATGGATTCTTTGAGCACAAATTTATTGGGGATTTATTATTACTGATTTTCATATAACACTTTATATTTAAGTGCCAAATAATTATAGGATTGTGAACTATAATTGGTGTCATTAATTTTTAAATGGAGATATCCATAAAATTGTGTAATGTCTTATAAAGTACTGCACGACATATGCACGATAGTTGCACGACACAACACAATAAATGAAGCATCGAATTCTCTATCAGAAACTTATTGTACTTTCATATAGTTTACAAATATATAAATATTAATTTTATCTTATTTATCTTTGAAAGTTAGATAAATCAATTCTCGAGAAGTGAGACATGCCAAATATTTTATGTCAAAAGGAGTATATCTTACTTCTTTGGGTTACAATATAACCACAGAAGGAGTGTACTCATTTCCAAGTATAGTTACTGCTTTTTACCCACCGGCCTTCTCTAGAAAAAAGCAAAAAATAAGCAATATCATAAATATGTAAAAGGAAACATGAAAATATTTATCTCACTTATAAAACAGGAAACTAGAAACTAGAAACGCAATTCCACCCAATCCCAACTAGTGCAAATAATTTATCGTACTATTAAAAATTATAATTTTTACATTTTAAGGAGGTGTACAAATTAAATTTTTTTGAGTTATGAAATCACTTTATGTTGACCATATTTATAACTTAAACTCTTTTATATAGAGACTTATAGAGAGAAAATTCACCTTCACAAGCTAAACTTATAATTTTATAACTTTATTGATACTACCCAAAGGCCGTCCTCTACCTCTCTTTGGGTTGCATTCTACAAAATTATTTCCAATAATTTCCTCAATTTTTTTTTGTGTTCATTCAATGTCCAGAGTTTTATACTGATTCCTTGTCTTGTCCTCCATTAATAATTATTGAGTTTTAGGTTGTCTATGAATTATGTATATGCATGTGAAACACAAAAAAAAAGATTAGTAAAATTATATATGTATGCATGTGTTTGAGGAAACAATTTAGCACATACAAAAAAAAGAAAATTTACATTAATTTTTATAGAATCACCCGGGGATCAAGGGGTGTGGTGAGGTACATGTATTCATATCTTCGCTACGTAATACATATATAAAAAGCAGATTACCATTATCTTTTGTAAAATCATCCTAGATTGAGAAGTGTGGTGAGGTAAATGTATTCATATCTTCGCTAATGAGCATATATATATATATATATAAAATAGTTTGACATTAATATTTTTATAGTCATCCAATGTTTGTGGGGTATGGTGAGGTGGATGTATTCATATCTTGTTATAAATGAAAATAAAATGGTAGATTGATCTAGTAATTAAGGAGAGGTCGTTTGGTCTCATATGATACTAGGACCAATTGGTTCAAAATGGATTTATGCCACAAGTGTTGAATGATCTACACTACACAAAAAAGCAGAGATTGTTGAGGAATCCACCAAGGGACAACGAAGGGTGAAAAACGAAAGGCATTTTCTGATCCCATGAGCCAGGGGTGCTTGTAAAGGTTTAAAGTGGCCAAAATTTATTCTAAATTCACTGAAATATCGACTTCAAGGTCCTTCCATGCTTAATTAAAGATTTTGGGTTCAAGTCCTAGAATGGAAAAACACCCGTTAGCTAGAGAATTTCCATATGCAACACATATATGGATAAATCGGGCCGATAAATACCGGATACCAAAATAGTTATACAAAAAATAAAGCGCACATAGGATATAATATGCACACCAAACACCTAGACTTATAGAAATGAGGAATAAAGAATTAAATGTAACTTAGAAAAGAGATGAAATGGCAAACCTGCATGTTTTATGAAGGTGGTGAAGAGGAAGAGGATGAACTTCTAGGAAAACACTTCGAATTAGGAGGTAGATCCTCCTCGTGAGCTGACTGTACCAGAAATATTATCATATGTTAGATAGATAGGTTGGTGAACTACTACGATCTATAAATTTCATATCCATATCCAATCCCAACTAGAATAGACATGCCAAACGCCCACGCTTAAAGAAATTCGGAATAAAAAATCTAATGTAACTGAGAAAAGAGAAGAAAAAGCAAACCTGGTTCTTTTATGAATGTGGTGAAGAGGATGAAATGGATTCTTTTACCAAAAATTTACTGAGGATTTATAATCACTGATTTTCAGATAACACTATATATTTAAGTTACAAAAAAAATTAGCATTAGGAACTATAATTGGTGTCATTAATTTTTAAATGGAGATATCGACAAAATTGTTTCATTTCCTATAAAGTACTGCACGACAGACGCACGATAGTTGCATGACACACCACAACAAATGAGGTATTGAATTCTCTGTCAGAAACTTATTATACTTTTCGTAAAGTTTTCAAATATATAAATTTTGATTTTTAAATATTGACTTAATCTAATTTATCTGTGAAAGTTAGTCAAATCAATTCTTGAGAAGTGACATATGCCAAATATTTTATGTCAGAAGGAGTATATCTTACTTCTCTAGGTTTCATTATAACCACAAAAGGAGTGTACTCATTCCCAAGTGTAGTTATTATTTTTTCCTCCACAATGTCCAAAAAAAAAAAAAAAGCAATACAATAAATATATAAAAGAAAACATGAAATATTCATCTCCCTTGTAAAATAGAAAACCAGAAATGCAGTTTCACCCAACCCCAACTAGTGCCGATATTTATCGTATTGTTAAAAAATATAAATTTTACATTTTAAGCAGGTGTACCAATAATTTTTTTTGAGTGATATATTAGCGTATAAAATTACTTATGCTGACAATATTTATAACTTAAACAGTCACGACCTAAACTGCCGCGAGTGACACCCATACTAAACTCCCGGTGGGAGAACTAAATATCCAAGTCAACACTTAATAAAACTAAGCAACTAAAACCAATTTGCATTGAATAAACTAAGATTCACATCTAAAAAGTAAATAACAAGACTCCCTGCGGAAATAACCCCTAGAATTTGAAAGTTGAGTACTAAAACATCTAACAAGTCTAGAATACGGGGATGCAACCCCAAAATAAAAGTAGTTTGAGTCTGAATAATGGACTAGAAAGGATAGATGAATCCATGGCATCCTGAAAGAAGTAGCTTACCCTTGGATTCAGATAACGCTCGTGTCACAGCTGAGGTCGCGCAGGAACCGCCAAAATATGCTCTGTACTCAACAAAAGAAGAGCAAGTGCAGTATCAGTACACAAAAACAACAGTTTACTGGTACGATCATCGGCCAACTTCAATATATGAAATATGAACACTTAACTAAAACTTAGTAAAGCAGGACAACACATGTACAAACAAGTCAGCAAATATAACCCATACTCTCAGTCATCAAACTAACTTACGAACTATATGAAACAAGTCCAAAACCACAACAACTACAATATATGCGATGCCATATGCCATTCAAGTAACCCGAACCATCCAAGGATCCCTAAGACTACATCTACAGTGTTCAACATGCAATCCGATCTACACAAGAACCAACTCAACATTTAAACTCAACCACCCGGCCACTTAAGGACCAATAAGCAATAATTACATCACAAGGACAAATCTGGTACACTCATGGAACTATCGAACAGAAACACAATCACACATGTACACGCACCACTCTTGTAAATCCAACAAGTATTAAAGGCAAATTCATTTCACAAGATTGAAACATGAAAATGTACACCCAGGGTTTTTCCACTAATAATTCACCTAGAACTGCCATTTTTTATGGTTACACTAGCAAATTATGGTATTAAAATATGAATTAAATAGTTTATACATAAGACCCAAGGTTTTCTACACCCACATTCCTTGTTACACCAGATTTTCCACCTTAGGTCAAGTCAAACTCTCTCTACTGTCTGTAACTAACGTTTCTAAGGTATAGAAATCAAAGTACTAAGTTAGGGGAGTAATTTACTTACCTTTAGGAAGAAACTTGATGAAAATCTGAAAGAGAATCACCCAAATCGCCTCTTCCCTTTCCAAAAATATTTTTGAGAATTTCTGAACTGCGACTTATTCCACTGTAGCGGTCCTATTCCGCTATAGTGACACCGCTGTAGAGGAAGCTGCTCGCTATAGCGTGGTTGGCCGCCTTGACTTCCGCTGTAGTAGATTTTTTTTTTGCTATAGCGGTCATCATCGTAGCAGCGTGTCACCTGCTATAGCGGTTGACATGGAACAGAAACTCAAGATTTCTCCTAGTTTTGCCTAATTCACAACACACCTTCACCCCTTGATGTTCCAGACCAACCCCTTCACGTGAAGTTTGATACCGGGAGTTCTACTCACCTAAATTCACTTTCAAAAAGTCCTACGGACTCCTTAATATCTTAGCTAAAAGGAAATCTAGCTCAACCTTAGACATTTTACCCAATCCTTTTTCAGATTGCACTAGACCTTACCTTCCTAAAAATTCATCCGAGACTGGCCTAGCCCAAAGTTTCTAACTCCCCAACCCGGAAGTTTTTTAACCCATTTCTTCGCACAAATAGTTCACCCATAACAATAGGATGGGTCATTACATAAAATCTTTTAAATCAAGACTTATAGCGAGAGAAAATTCACCATCAGAAGTTAAAACTTATAGTTTTATAACATTACCGATACTACCCAAAGGTCTTCCTCTACCTCTCTTTGGGTTGCATTCTACAAAATTATTTTCAATAATTTCCTCCATTGTTCTTGTTCTGTCCATTCAATGGTCTAGAGTTTTCACCGATTCCTTTGTCTTGTCCTCCATTAATAATTGTTTAGTTTTAGGTTTTTTATGAATTATGTATATGCTTGTGAAGCACAAAAAAGAAAAAGGATTAGTTCAAATTATATATGTATACATGTGTTTGAGGAAACAATTTAGGACATACAGAAAAAAAATTGACATTAATTTTTGTAAAATTATCCGGGAATCAAGGGGTGTGGTGGGGTAGATGTATCCATATCTTCACTACTTAGCACATATATAAAAAGCAGATTGACATTCATTTTTGTAAAATAATCCTAGATTGTGAAGTGTGGTGAGGTAGATGTATTCATATCTTCCCTAGTTAGCACATATATAAAAAACAGATTGATATTAATATTTTTATAGTAATCCAATGTTTGTGGGGTATGGTGAGGTAGATGTATTCATATCTTGTTATTAATGGATATAATAGTAGATTGATCTAGTTAATTAGGGGACAGCCGTTCGGTCTCATATGATACTAGGACCAATTGGTTCAAAATAGATTTGTGCCACAAGTGTTGAATGATCTACTCTACAGAGGAGGGATTTTTTAGGAATCTGGCAAGAGCCGACAAAGGATGGAAAATGAAAGACGTTTTTTGGTCCCATGAGCCGGGGGTGGTTTTATAGATTTAATGTGGCCAAAATTTATTTCTAAATTTACTGAATAAGGTCCTTTCACGCTTAATTAAAGATTTTGGGTTTAAGTTCTAGAATAAAACAAATACTTGATAGTTAGAGAATGGGCCATATGCAACACAAATCTGAATAAATCGGGTCGGTGAGTATCAGATACCACAATAATTATATAAAAAGTAAAGCGCACACAAGATATAATACCCACACCAAACACCAAGAATTATAAAAATGAGGAATAAAGAATTTAATGTAACTAAGAAAAGAGATGAAATGGCAAACCTGCATATTTTATGAAGGTGGTGAAGAGGAAGAGCATGAACTTCTAAGAAAATGCTTTGAATTGGGAGGGAGATCCTCCTCGTAAACTAACTGTACCTGAAATTATATCATATGTTAGTTAGACAGGCTAACGAGCTACAATGATTTATAGATTTCACAACCATATCCAATTCCAACTAGAATAGACATGCCAAATGCCCATACATAAAGAAATTAGGAATGAAAAAATTAATGTAACTGAGAAAAGAGAAAAAAGGAAAACCTACTTATTTTATGAATGTGGTGGAGTATGAAATGGATTCTTTGAGCAAAGATTTGCAGAGAATATATAATCACTAGTTTTCAGATAACAATTTATATTTAAATTACAAAAAAAAAATAGGATTATGAACTATAATTGGTGTCATTAATTTTGAAATGGAGATATCAAAAAAATTGTGTCATGTCCTATAAAGTATATACTACACGACATACTCACGATAATTGCATGACACAATACAACAAATGAAGTATTGAATTCCCTGTCTGAAACTTATTGTACTTTTCATAAAGTTTTCAAATATATAAATTTTGATTTATAAAGATTGACTTAATCTATTTTATCTTTGAAAGTTTGTCAAATCAATTCTCGAGAAGTGAGACATGTCAAATATTTTATGTCGAAAGGAGTATATCTTACTTCTCTAGGATCCGTTATAACCACTGTAGGAGTGTGCTCATTCGAAAGTGTAGTTATTATTTTTTCCCCTATCTTCTCTAAAAAAGAGCAAAAAATAAGCAATATCATAAATATATAAAAGGAAACATGAAATATTCATCTCCCTTGCAAAACAGAAGACTAGAAACGCATTCACCAAATCCAAATCCAACTAGAATTGACATGCCAAATTAAACTCCCACACTTAAAGAAATTAGGAATGAAAAATTTAATGTAATCGAGAAAAGATAAGAAAAGGAAAACCTGCTTGTTTTATGAATGTGATGAAGAAGATAAAATGGATTCTTTGAGCAAAAATTTACAGAGGATTTATAATTGCTGGTTTCAGATAACACTTTATATTTATGTTACAAAAAAAATTAGGATTATGAACTATAATTGGTGTCATTACTTTTAAAATGGAGATCAATATTGTGTCATGTCCGATAAAGTACTGCACGACAGATGCACGATAGTTACACGACACAATACAACAAATGAAGTATTGAATTCTCTATTGTCAAAATCTTATTGTACTTTTCATAACATTTTAAAATATATAAATTTTAGTTTATAAATATTGACTTAATATAATTTATCTTTGAAAGTTAGTCAAATCGATTCTCGAAAAGTGAGATATGCCAAATATTTTATGTTGAAAGGAGTATATCTTACTTCTCTAGGTTTCATTATAACCACACTAGGAGTGTGCTCATTCCCAAGTGTAATTATTGTTTTTCCCTCACCTTCTCAAAAAAAAGCAAAAAGTAAGCAATATCATAAATATATAAAAAGAAACATGTAATATTCATCTCCCTTGTAAAACAGGAAACTAGAAACGCAGTTCCACCCAATTCCAACTAGTGTAGATAATTTATCTTACTGTTAAAGATTGCAAATTATATATTTTAAGGAGGTGTACCAATTAAAAAAATGAGTGATATAATAGCTTATAAAATCACTTATGCTGACAATATTTATAACTTAAACTCTTTAAATAAAGACTTATAGAGAGAAAATTCACCATCAGAAGCTAAAACTTATGGTTTTATAACTTTACTGATACTACCCAAAGGCCTTCCTCTACCTCGCTTTGGGTTGCATTTTACAAAATAATTTCCATTAATTTCCTCCTATATTTTTTTGTGTCCATTCAATTGTCTAGAGTTTTCCACTGATTTCTTTATCTTGTCCTCCATTCATAATTGTTGAGTTTTAGGCTGTTAAGGAATTAAGTATATCCCTCTGAAACACAAAAAAGAGAAAAAAATAGTTCAAATTATCTATGGTAGCATGAGTTTGAGAAAACAAATTAGCAGATATAGAAAATCAAAATTGACATTAATTTTTTTAAATTCTTCCAAGGATCAAGGGGTGTGGTGAGGTAGATGTATTCATATTTTCATTTTTTAGCACATATATGAAAAGCAGTTATCACATATATAAGAAACAGATTGACATTAATATTTTTATAGTTATCCAACGTTTGTGGGGTATGGTGAGGTAGATGTATTCATATCTTGCTATTAATGAAAATATAATAGTAGATTGATCTAATAATTAGGAGACAGCCGTTCGATCTCATAAGATACTAGGACCAATTGATTTAAAATAGATTTGTGTCACAAGTGTTGAATGATCTGCTCTACACGGAAGAGGAGGGATTGTTTAGGAATTTGACAAGGGCTGATAAAGGGTGAAAAATCAAAGACATTTTCTGGTCCCATGAGCTGGGAGTGCTTGTAGAGATTTAATGTGGCCAAAGTTTATTTCTAAATTCACTGAAATATCAATATAATGTCCTTCTAAGCTTAATTAAAAATTTTGGGTTCAATTCCTAGAATGAAAAAACACTTGATAGCTAAGAAAATCACACGACAAACGCACGATAGTTGCACGACACAACACAACAAATAAAGTATTGAATTCTCTATTAGAAACTTATTATACTTTTCGGTAAAGTTTTCAAATATATAAATTTTGATATTTGAATATTGACTTAATCTAAAGTATCTCTGAAAGTTAGTCAAATCATTTCTAGAAAAGTGAGACATACCAAATATTTTATGTCGGAAGGAGTATATCTTATTTCTCTTAGTTCCGTTATAATCACAGAAAGAGTGTGAAGAAAGTTGGTGCCCACTACCTATCTCAGGGACCAGGTCCTTAGCGTAGTTCTACTTGAAGTAGTAAGTAAATTTACGCACAATTTTTACGTGGAAAACTCCCTAACTCCAAGAGAAAAAACCACGAACTCACTTTCACTAACTCTTCAAGTTTTATGATTACAATTCAATAATCAAAGGAACTAATTCTAGTACCTAACTCAAATAATAAACTCTTATTGTTTCAACTTACTCAAACTCACTCTCTCTCCAAGAAGCCAAACCCACTTATTGTCACACGCCTCACAAACTCTCTCAAGAAGACAAACCCACTTCTTGTTACATGCCTCACAACACACACTCTTTGTCCTAACAATCACACATGATTGAACTAAAAACAACTCTCTCTTTGTGTCTTCGTTTGAAAAGCTTGCTTGATATCTCTATTGCTTGAGAATACTCCTACTCAGCTTTGTGTAATAGGTCTGACGAATTCTTCTTTGCAGTCCTTTCCTTGTAGGATTTGGAAATGCTTCAAAATCGAATTCTTTTCCTTGTAGGACTTTGACACGCCTTTTGGACTCTCCTCTTCTTGATAGGAAAGCTATCAACCTTTCCTTGTTTTACATGGACTGCCTTTTATAGTTAATTTTCATAATTATACTTTTACCAAAAATAGGTTTTGTCTCATTATCAAAACTTGTTTGATAAGGTTTCTTCAATTTCCTCCTTTTTGATGATGGCAAACTCTATCCTATTTTTTCAAAAAGACTATAGCATTTAATCCATGTAAACCTTTTCTTTGCTTGTCTTCATTGTCAGCATCAACTTTTTTTCATAACTAGTCATAAAGTTCTTCCTCCTTTTGACATCATTAAAAATGTAAGGAAGCTACTAGGCCCTACTTTAGTTAACTAGATATGTTCCCCCTGAATAGGTGACCCCTTGAGGATCAGATCCTTGAGTGCTGTCTATGCAGTGCCCTTATCTACTTATGAATGCGGTCCTGTATCAATCTTAGCTCCCACCTTGATTCACTGTGCTCCCACCTTGCCTCCTCATCCTTCTTTGAGGGAGGTTCTCCTTCCTTGTCAAGAATTATAGCTAGTTGATCAGCCCAAGGGTCAACCTATTCTTCTCAAATACTTCTCTTCCCAGAGTTTTAGTAAAGATATCTGCAATTTGTTTATCTGTTCCACAAGGCACCATTTTGATCAGCTCCTTTTTAACAAAGTCTCTAAGAAAGTGATGCCTCACATCAATGTGCTTAGTTCTCTTATGCTGAACGAGATTCTTTGCCATGTTGACAGCACTAGTGTTGTCACAGAAGATAGGGATGCACCCTAGATTGATGCCATAATCACTAAGTTGTTGCTTGATCCAGAGCAATTGGGAACAACAGGAAGCAACAACTACATATTCAGCTTCAACAGTTGATAGAGCAACAGAGTTCTGCTTTTTTGTAGCCCAAGCTACAAGACATAGTCCTAAAAAGTGTGCCATTCCGGAGGTGCTCTTTCTATCCACCAAGTATCCAGCATAGTCAATAAGATCAAAAGAGTTACTTACAGGGTACCAAAGAACCAGTCCTTGAGTTTTTTTGAGATATCTTAGGATCCTCTTCACAGCCTTCAGGTGAGACTCCATAGGAGATGATTTGAACCTAGCACATGAGCCACACTAAACATAATGTCAGGCATGCTTGCAGTGAGATACAACAAAGATCCCATCATTCCTCTATATTTTATCTCAGCAACAACAACTCCAACATCATCTTTGTCCAGCTTTATAGTGGTAGCAATAGGAGTATCATTAGTCTTAGCCTCTTTCATCTCAAACTTCTTCAGGAGTTCTTTAACATACTTCTGTTGAGGTTCCAGCCTTGGTTTGGTATATTTGCAGTCCCAAGAGAAAGGTCAGCTCACCCATCATACTCATCTTAAATTCACTGCTCATCAAGGATGCAAACTCTTTATTCAAATACCCATTCAAGAATGCACTTTTCACATCCATCTGAATTAGCTTGAAATCCATATGAGAGGCAAAGGCAATTAGCATTCTTATTGCTTCCATTCTGGCCACAGGTACAAATGTTTCATTATAGTCAATACCTTCTTATTGATTGTAGCCTTGTATGACCAGTCTGAATTTGTTTCTAGTTACCACTCCTTGATCATCCAGTTTGTTTCTAAAAACCCATCTGGTTCCAATAATGATTTTGTTTGCAGGTTTGGGAACCAAGTGCCATACCTTGCTCTTTTCAAACTAATTCAGCTCTTCTTGCATTGCAACAATCCAGTCAGCATCTTGTAAGCATTTCTTGATGTTCTTAGGCTCTATTAGTGACAAGTAAGCTGAATAGATACACATGTTCTTCACCCTGTTCCTAGTCTGCACGCTTGAGTCCATAGGAGAAATAATGTTTTCAATGGGATATGAACTCTTGTGTTTCCAGTTTCTTCCAGTCACAAGTTGTGAGGGTCCAATTGCATATAAGTGGTAAGCTGGTTCTTCTTCATAAGTGGTTCCCCCTGAAGCCTGCACCTCTTCATGCCATACACACTCTTCATATACCAACAATATCTTTAGATTTTCTAGTACCAAGGCTGAACTTCCACCTTGAAGTTTTGCAGGAGAGAGGAAATCATCTTTGTTTCCAGTCATGTGTCTAGAGAAAGCACTATCAAGGTGCCAATGCTTGCTCATTCCTCTTTTCCTTTCATGCACAACAGTCAGTGACTCATCTTGGATACCCAGATAAGCTTGGGTCCCCTTTTATGAGTAAAAGGATGAATCAAGTCTCTCTTGGCCCAGTAGGGAAGCTCCCTTTTGATGGAGAGTATCCTTCTCAATTTCTTAGACTTGGGGTTGTTCACATTCAGGTTCCTTTGCTTGAATTTCAGGTGAGTTGGATGTTGCCTTTTGAGTTTGTTGGCAGCTTTAAAATTTCTTTGATCAGCTTTTAGATGAGTTGAAGGTTGACTCTTGATTTTGTTGACAAAGTTCAGGTTTCTTTGATCAGCTTTCAGATGAATTGGACATTGACTCTTGAGATGTCCTTTCCTCTAATATGCAGTGCACACCATATTTATAGAGTAGTTTGCCTTATAGTCAGGTTTAAATCCTAGCCCATGCTCGGAGGTTGTCTTACTGTTCTGAATGTGAGAGAGAAGAGTTGAGGAGTTTGCCAATTTTTGATTGTATTCCAACTCAAGCTTGGCTTTATTCAAGTCTCTTGTCAGAGTGTTATTTCTTTTAGACAGTTCAGAGAGGCTTGTTATGAGATTTTTGATATTTTCTTCCAAGGATTGTTGAAGAGAATTGGCCTAATTTTTTCCCTTTTCAGAGAAGTTTTTGAGGGAGTTCTTTAAAGAGACATTATCTTCCTCAAGACTTTCACTTTCCATTCTTAGGGAAGCATAATCATTCAAAAGGTTTTCTTTCTCAGCACATACTGAATAATATGCACCTATGAGAACTATTGAGAGAGTTTCAAGCTTCCTCTTGGAATAGGTATGTAGGTTGAGCCTGAAGTCAGAGAAGCATGCCTTAGTCTCATCTTGATTAGTGCCAATATCAGGCTCAGAGCATGCCACAAGGGCAAGTGTTATTTTAGCTGACTCTTCTCCTTCTGAATCACTTTCAGTGTCACTCATAGCTAAGAGATCCAGAGTGTCTGTAATAACTGGGTTCGTCTTTATGGGTAGTCCAATCGGGCCAAGTTTTAGAGTTAGAAAACTCCAGGTTTGAGAGTTTGAAATTCTGGGCTAGCCTAGCCTCGGCCGATTTTGGAGTGAGGTAGAGTCTAGGGAAATCTGGGTAAGGATTGATCTATGTATCTTATTTTAAGCTAGTTTTCCACGTAGCCAAGACATAAAAAAGTTTGAGGGATTTTTTGGAATCGAATTTGGGTAAGTAAAACTCTCAAAATCTCGTTTGACGTGAATGGGTTGTTTTGGGTCATCGGGGAAAGAAGGTGTGTTGTAAAATGGCAAAAACTGGGAAATTTCCAGACATTCTGTCCGTGCGAGCGCAACGGTCCGCTGTAGCGACCTCCGCTATAGCAGTGGAAAATACCGGTATAGCGGTGGTCAAGGCGGTCAACACCCACTTAAAACCACTATAACAGAAGTCGTCCTCTATAGCGGGACCGTTATAGCGGAGCAGGAATCGCTATAGCGGACCGACAGGTTTTTAATGCAGAAACTTTCCCAAAATAGTTCAGTTTTCTATAATTTATTTGGGATAAGAACTAGGGCGATTTCAGGCAATTTTCCTCTTTTTTCCTTCGAATTTCTTCCCTAAGATAAGGTTTCTACTCCCCAATCTTTGTACTACGTTTCCTATGTGGTAGGGAATAACCTAGGAATGGTAGAATCCAGGGAATGAAGGGGATTCCAAGCATGAATATTCTTGAGGATCGTTAAAAGTATGTTATTATGATCATAGGTTGTTAAATTCTCTATTTTTATCCGTAAAAATATAGAAGTAGGTGAATTAACGATGGAAAAGCTCGAGAAAAGAGTGGGATTATCATGGATGGCCTGGGGTTTGGGATTTGGTGTAATCCGAGTACTGTGCAGGCCTTGTGTGCTAATTGTATGTACTTGTGTGTTATTTTAGACCAAGAACAAGAAAGGAATCTGGAACACGAGAAAGCTCGGGTTGAATAGAGCTTGAATCATTTCGAGGTAGGTGATGGCTTATGATTTCTGTGAATGTTGTATATTCTTATACTCATATCTAAGTGATTGTATGAATTACATTGCTTAGGGAAGTTGTGTAGAATGTCTAAGGTTCCTGCTTTACAGTCTGTGATTTGAACGGTATTTGCTTGTTGGTTTACAAGTTGTTTGTTCATGTATTTCACTATGGATTATTGATATTCGGTTGGCTCGGGTACCACGTCTTGTACGGGTATAATAAATGGTTGGCATGGGTACCACGCCTGGTACAGAATATACTAACGGTTGGCTAAGGTACCACGCCTGGTACGGGTTTACTTTTGTTGCATCATTGTATTTTTATTATTGTGTTGCATTGGCTGATATTGGTTTCGTGAGTGGACTGGGATGTTTATTGAAATGTGTTATTGGTTTGGTGGTGCTTGAGAGGCCGGGGAAATTCTGTATAACTATTGTGTTGGTCTTTGTTTAGGCCGGGTTGATTCAAGGTACATTGTGTTGTCTAGAGGGGATACCAGGGTGGGTCCGGGCTAGACGGAAAGGTATAGTTAATGGTATATGGTTGTGGCTTAGAGTTAGGTGGTGGATTTCATGCGGAACAGGCTAAGTAGAGACTTGTAGTCTAGGTGTGTCTGTGGCTATTGATGTATGTTTTCCATAACTTTTACTTGATTATTGTACTGCTTATACACTGTTTATTTGGAAACTGGATGATGATCCTACCAGTACACAGTGGTGGTGTACTGATACTGCACTTGCTTTTCTTTTGGTGAGTACAGGAAATCTTCCAGCGGCTGATATGCGACCTCATCTTTAGCACCGACGATTTTTGACTTCAAGGGTGAGCTGTTTGATCAAGCTACCTTGAGCTTATCTTTAGAGTTGCAATCCACTTGTTTAGGACTTGAAACTATTTCCATATTTTATTTTAGAGTTGCATCCCCGTATTCTAGATATTGGTAGTGATATTTGGTACAACGACTTTCAGTTCCTAGGAGGGATTTTCCGCAGGATATATTAAAGCTTTAGTTTTTGCATTGCTTAATTTCTAGTTTATTTTCTGTTTACTTGTTTTAGGTTGTTAGTCTAGGCAAAGGGTTAAACTCTATTGGTTTGCTCATCCGGGGGTTGGGTGAGTGCCACTCACGACGGTCTGGGTTGTGACAAAGATGGTATCAGAGCCTAGGTTCGTTGATCTCATCGTACCAAATAGGTCTAGTAGAGTCTTGAGGAACGGTGCGGAGACGTCCGTACTTTTCTTCGAGAGGCTATGGGGCTTTAGGAAAAACTGTCTCTTCTTCTTTCCTTCGTGCTATAACTTGATTCCAATTGGTATCTGGTGATACAAATTGGTATCTAACCTCACTCACTCTTCTATCCGCAGATGGTTACTACAAGGAACAATGGACAAGGCCAGCGGTCCCAGCAGTGGGCTTGACAGTTCATGGTAGAGGTAGGGGAAGGGGCAGGGGACGAGCTAGAGCCGCACCCGCTAGGGGTGGAGCTCGAGCTGTTGCTGCACGCTAGGTAACCCCTCCCCGACCTCAGGATCATATGGCGGAAGAGGTGGAAGTGATTATGGAGGATGAAGGGGCACAAGCGGAGGCGGCACCAGTTGGGGGTGCATGATTTCCTGCTATGACACCTGAAGATTTTAAGCAGGCGTGGGATATTCTGAGTGGGTTGGTTGGTGCTGGAGCCATACCCGCAGCTTATGCAAATCAGGCCTTGGATAATCAGCCAGCAGTTACTACAACACTTAGGATAGACGCAGCTTCGGACATGAATGATCTCTTCTAGCCAATGCTAGGCCTGGTTATGACTGGAAATGAGCATGAGATGCTGACTAAGTTCCTTAAGCTAAAACCTCCGATGTTTCAGGGTACAGACAAAGAGGATGCCTATGAGTTCATCCTGGATTTCCATGAGAGGTTGCATAAGTTTGGTATTATACGTCAGCATGGGGTTGAGTTTGTCACTTTTCAGCTGCAGGGTGATGCCAAGCAGTGGTGGAGGTCTCATGTTGAGTGTCGGTCTTCTGTTCTATCTCCACTGAATTTGGAGCAGTTCCATGTATTGTTTCTAGAGAAGTACGTTCCCCGTACTTTGAGGGAACAGAAGAAAGATGAGTTTCTGAACTTGGAGCAGGGTAGCATATCGGTCTCGGCTTATGAGGCTAAGTTCCATGCGTTGTCTCATTTTGCTACACAAATGTTGGGGTCCGAGGAGGAACGAGTCCGGTTGTTTATCAAGGGTCTAAATAGTGAACTGCAGGTACTGTCAGTGCATATGACTTCTTTAAGAAAGGACTTTAATGATGTGGTGGATTATGTGAAGAAGATAGAGGGAGTTAGGCAAGCGGGGCAGGCTAAGGCTTTAGCCAAGAAGCCCCAGAATGAGGGAAATTTTGGTGGTTCATACTCCAGGGGATAGCATCAACAGGCTTACCTGGCCCGTCCTATTCAGTCAGCTCTGCCAGCTACTACAGGTGGTCGTCAGGGAGCTCAGTCTTCAGCTCCTAGAGGCCAGGGAGCGTCTTATACATCAGCTAGTAGACCTACTCTTGACCGTGGTTGCTTCCATTATGGTGAGTTGGGCCACTTTAAGAGGGAGTGTCCACATAGGTAGACAGGTAATCAAGGTCAGCAGCAGACTAGAGCAGTGGTTCAGGCAGGCAGAGGCGGTAATGCTAGGGGTCGTCCACAGGGTGAGCGAAGTAATTTTTAGGGAGGCCGGGGAGACAAGGGGAATGGCGGCGCAGGCAGGGGTGTGGCGCAGCTAGCCTGAGAAGTTTCCCAGATTGATGATCGGGCTCATTGCTATCCGTTTCCAGGGAGGACCGAGGTGGAAACCTCAGATGCGGTGATCACAGGTACTATTCTTATCTACGATAAAATGACTTCGGTATTATTTGACCCAGGTTCTACATATTCTTATGTGTTTGTGAGTTTTGCTTTGGGGATGGATTTGATTTGTGAAAATATCCTTGATTCCCCTATCCATGTTTCTACCCCAGTTGGAGAGTCTGTGATTGTGACTCATGTATATCGTGACTGTTCTGTTGTGTTTGTGGGGTTGCATACTTAGGTAAACTTGGTAATTCTGGATATGACTGATTTTGATATTATCTTGGGTATGACCTGGCTATCTCCTTATCATACGGTGTTGAATTGTAACACCAAGACTGTGGCTTTAGAGATTCCGGGTAAGGATAGACTAGAGTGGGAGGGTGTGTACAGGCCTAAGCCAGTTAAGATAATATCGTTTGTTCAGGATAGGAAGCTAGTGGAGAGGGGGTGTATAGCCTTCTTGGCTCATCTCCGGGATGATAGTGTGGAGTCCCCGCCTATTGAGTCAGTTCCAGTGGTTTCCAAATTTTTAGAGGTGTTTCCAGCGGACTTGCCTGGTATGCCTCCGGACAGGGATATATATTTTTTTTATTGATTTGGAGCCAGGAACTCATCCCATTTCCATTCCTCCATATCGTATGGCTTCGACAGAGTTAAGAGAACTTAAGACTCAGCTGCAGGAACTCCTAGATAAGGGATTTATACGTCCCAGTGCTTCGCCTTGGGGTACTCCAGTTTTATTTGTAAATAAGAAGTATGGTAGTATGCGGATGTGCATATATTATAGGCAGTTGAACAAGGTGACCATCCGGAATAAGTACCCTCTACCCCATATAGATGATTTGTTTGACCAACTTCAGAGTGCATCAGTGTTCTCAAAAATCGACTTGAGGTTGGTGTACCATCAGTTAAAGATTAGGCCTGAGGACATTTCGAAAATTGCTTTTCGGACTCGGTATGGACATTACGAGTTTCTAGTAATGTCATTTTGTTTGACCAATGCACCGGCAATATTCTTGAGTTTGATGAATGGGGTGGTTAAGTCCTACTTGGATTCCTTCGTTATCGTGTTCATCGATGATATTTTGATCTACTCTGAGAGTAGGGAGGAGCATGCTAATCACCTTCGTATTGTGTTGGATATCTTGAGACACCAAAAGATTTATGCAAAATTCACTAAGTGTGAGTTTTGGTTGAATTCTGTGGCATTCTTGGGGCATGTAATGTCAGAAAGGGGGGTGATGGTGGATCCCCAAAAAATTGAGGCAGTCAAGAGTTGTGTTTGGCCTAGCTCTATGACCGAGGTGAGGAGTTTTGTTGGGCTCGCAGGGTACTACCAGAGGTTTATTAAGGATTTTGCTTCTATTACTACTCACCTGACCAGGCTGACACAAAAAGATTCACCATTCGTGTAGTCCGACAAGTGCGAGGAGAGCTTTCAAAGGCTCAAGACACTTCTGACCACGACTCCTATATTGTCATTGCCTGTTGAAGATAAAGACTTTGTTGTTTACTGTGATGCTTCTCATTCTGGTTTGGGTGATGTGTTGATGCAAGATTGGAATATGATAGCCTATGCATCCAGGCAGTTGAAGATGCATGAGAGGAATTACCCGACTCATGACTTAGAGTTGGCAACGGTGGTTTTCGCATTAAAAATTTGGAGACACTACCTTTATGGTGTCAAGTATGAGATGTTCACAGATCATCGCAGTCTGTAACACGTATTCACTCAGATGGATTTGAATTTGAGGCAGAAGAGGTGGATAGAGCTATTGAAGGATTATGATGTTACCATTCAGTACCATCCGGGAAAGGCTAATGTGGTGGCAGACGCATTAAGTCGGAAAACTGTTAGCATGGGTAGCTTGGCTTGTTTGGGGGTGTCCAAATGACTACTAGCTAAGAACATTTGGACTTTGGAGGCCAAGTTTATGCATTTGGGTGTTTCAGATCAAGGTGGGTTGTTGGCCAGCATTGAGGTCAAGGCCACCTTCATAGAGGAAATAAAGGCGAAACAGATTCAGGATCTGAAACTGAGTAAGTTGTGAGGTAAGGTAATGTCCGGGGAGTCCAGAGACGTCATCTAAGACTCTGGTGGAGTGTTGCATTTCAGGTAGAGATTTTTTGTTCCTCGGGTGGATGATATGATTCAGAAAATCTTGGCAGAAGCTCATGGTTCGCGGTCTTAATTCATCCGGGTGTGACTAAAATGTACAACAACTTGAGGCAGCGTTACTGGTGGCCCGGGATGGAAGGGGACATAGTTGATTTTGTGTCCAAATGTCAGAACTGCCAGCAAGTAAAGTACGAACATCAGAGACCTGCAGGACTACTTCAGAGAATGCCAATTCCAGAGTGAAAGTGGGAAATGATAGCCATGGATTTCGTGGTGGGTCTTCTCAAGACATTGGGGAAGTATGACTCAATTTGGGTCATTGTTGACAGGCTGACCAAGTCCGCTCATTTCATTCCGGTCAGGGTAGATTACAATTCACAGCAATTGACTAAGATTTACGTGAAGGAGATTATGAGACTGCATGGGGTATCACTGTCCATCATTTCAGACAGGGGTACGCAGTTTACTTCTAAGTTCTGGGGCAAGTTACATGAAGAGTTGGGTGCACAACTCACTTTTAGCACAACCTTCCATCCTCAGACTGATGGTCAGTCGAAAAGGACGATCCAGGTATTGAAGGACATGTTGAGAGCATGTGTGATGGACTTCGGGGGTCATTAGGACCAGTTTCAACCATTGTGCGAATTCTCATACAACAATAGCTACCACTCAAGTATTAACATGGCACCATTCGAGGCATTGTATGGGAGGAACTGCAGATCATCGGTTGGATGGTTTGAGAAAGGCGATGTAAAGCCTTTGGGCATAGACTTAGTAAAGGAAGCACATGAAAAGGTAAGGGGCATTCAGAACAAGTTGCTGGCTTCTCAAAGCAGGCAGAAGGAGTATGCAGACCGCAAGGTCCGGGACATGGACTTTTAGGCTGGTGAACATGTATTATTGAAGGTGTCACCAATGAAAGGGGTTATGCGGTTTGGTAAGAAGGGCAAGCTTAGCCCTCGGTTCATCGGTTCGTTTGAAGTTCTTGAAATTGTGGGGCCAGTGGCTTACAAGTTAGAACTGCCACCTAGTTTGTCAGGCGTCCATTCGGTATTCCATGTATCTATGCTTAAGCGATACTATGGGGATGGGGATTACATCATCAAGTGGGATGAGGTACTTTTTTATAAGGATCTTCGTTATGAGGAGGAACAAGTTTTGATTCTTGCTCGGGATATCTGGAGGTTGAGGAAAAAGGTGATTGATATGGTGAAGGTTCAGTGGAAGCATCATCCGGTTAAGGAAGCCACTTGGGAAACCAAGAAGGACATGCAGGACAAGTACCCTCAACTGTTTGAGGATTCAGGTACTATATTTTCCTCTTTTTATTTCCGTAATTTTGGGTTTGATCATTCAGGGATAAACGATGGGTAAATTGATATCTGTTGTAACGACCGGGTCTGTCGTAATGGGTAGTCCAAGCGTGCCAAATTTTAGTGTTAGAAAACTCCGGGTTTGGGAATTTGAAATTCTGGGCTAGGCTAGCCTCAGCCGGTTTTGGAGCGAGGTAGAGTCTAGCGAAATCCGGGTAAGGATTGGTCTATGTATCTTGTTTTGAGCTAGTTTTCCACGTATCCAAGACATGAAGGAGTTCGAGGGACTTTTCGGAATCAAATTTGGGTAAGTAGACTCCCAGAATTGCCTTTGACATGAAGGAGTTGTTTTGGTCATCGGGGAAAGCAGGTGTGTTGTAAAATGGCCAAAACTGGGAAATTTTTGTACATTATGTCCGTGACGAGAACAATGGTCCACCGTAGCGACCTCCGCTATAGCGATGGAAAATACTCCTATAGCGGTGGTCAAAGCGGTCAACACCCACTTAAGACCGCTATAGCGGAAGTCATCCACTATAGTGGGCCGATGGGTTTTTAATGCAGAAACTTCCCCAAAACAGTTTTGTTTTCTACAATTCATTTGGGAGAAGAACTAGGGCGATTTCAGGTAGTTTTCTTCCTTTTTCCTTCGAATTTCTTCCTTATGGTGATGTTTCTACTCCCCAATCTTTGTACTACGTTTCCTATGCGATAGAATTGCTAGGAAGGAACTTGGGGAAATGTTGGAATAACCTAGGAATGGTAGAATCCAGGGAAGGAAGGGGATTCCAAGCATGAATGTTCTTGGGCATCATTAAAATTATGTTATTATGATCATAGGTTGTTAAATTCTCTATTTTTATCTGTAAAAATGATAGAAGTAGGTGAATTAATGATGGAAAAGCCCAGGAAAAGGGTGGGATGATCATGGGTGGCCTGGGGTTTGGGGATTTGGTGTAATCCGGTTATTGTGCAGGCCTTGTGTGTTAATTATATGTACTTGTGTGTTATTTTAGACCAAGAACGAGAAAGGAATCCGGAACACATGAAATCTTAGGTTGAATAGAGCTTGGATTATTTCGAGGTAGGTGATGGCTTATGATTTCTGTGAATGTTGTATATTCTTGTACTCATATCTAAGTGATTGTATGAATTACATTGCTTAGGGAAGTTGGGTAGAATGTCTAAGGTTCTCGCTTTATAGTCTGTGATTTGAATGATATTTGCTTGTTGGTTTACAAGTTGTTTGTTCATGCATTTGACTGTGGATTATTGACATTCGGTTGGCTCGGGTACCATGCCTGGTAAGGGTATAACTAATGGTTGGCCCGGGTACCACGCCTTGTACAGAATATACTAACGGTTGGCTCGGGTACCACGCCTGGTACGAGTTTACTTTTGTTGCATCATTGCATTTTTATTGTTATGTTGCATTGACTGATATTGGTTCTCTGAGTGGATCGGGCTATTTATTGAAATATGTTATTGGTTTTGTGGCCCTTGAGAGGCCGGGGAAATTCTTTATAACTGTTGTGTTGGTCTTGGTTTAGGCCGGGTTGATTCAAGGTACATTATGTTGTCTAGAGGGGATCCCAGGGTGGGTTCGGGCTAGACGGAAAGGTATAGTTAATGGTATATGGTTGTGGCTTAGAGTTAGGTGGTGGATTTCATGCGGAACAGGCTAAGTAGAGACTTGTAGTCTAGGTGTGTCTGTGGCTATTGATGCATGTTTTCCATAACTTTTACTTTATATTGTTGTACTGTTTATACACTGTTTATTTGGAAACTGGCTGATGATCCTACCAGTACACAGTGGTGGTGTACTGATACTGCACTTGCTTTTTTTTTTGTGAGTACAGGAGATCTTCCAGCGGCTGAGATGCGACCTCATCTTTAGCACCGATGATTTCTGACTTCAAGGGTGAGCTGTTTGATCAAGCTACCTTGGGCTTATCTTTAGAGTTGCAGTCCACTTGTTTCGGACTTGAAACTATTTCCATATTTTCTTTTGGGGTTACATCATCGTATTCTAGATATTGGTAGTGATGTTTGGTACAACGACTTTCAGTTCCTAGAAGCGATTTTCCGCAGGATATATTAAAGCTTTAGTTTTTGCATTGCTTAATTTCTAGTTTATTTTCTGTTTGTTGGTTTTAGGCTGTTAGTCTAGGCAAAGTGTTGAAGTCTATTGGTTCGCTCATCCGAGGGTTGGGTAGGTGCCATTCACGACGGTCTGGGTCGTGACAGTATCTTCTTTCTTTGCTTCGACCATGGCAAGTAGTGATTGATTGTGGAGATCCTCCTCACCAGCTCATCACTATGTTTTCCCATAGCAGCTAGAGCCTTCTGAACTGCTAAGTCAGCCTCTTGGGAGGTCATCTTCCTATGAGATGGGAGGGTGATCTCCTTACTTTGATAGCTGGGCTTTTCTGTGGTAGCCTTCTTGTGTTTCATTGCCCACAAGGGACAAAAATTGATGAAGTGATCTGGACTGCCACACTTGTGACACAACTGAGCATCCCTTTCTTGAACTTGGGTGGAATTTCTCTAAAGGTTTTGACCCCTTTTTAACATACTTTGAAACTTCCTGGTGACCAATGCCAGATTGTTTTCCTCATATCAGAAACCTCAGTGGATTTGAGAGATATAACTTTATCCTTTTTTTTAGTTCCAATGTCCTTCTCTTGATTCTTTTTTAGTTCATAGGTTGTCAGATTTCCAATGAGTTCATCCATAGCCAAAGTGTCTAGATCTCTAGCTTCAGTGATTGCTTCTACTTTGCTTTCCCATGATTCAGGCAATACACTTAGAAGCTTTCTAACAGCCTTTCCAGTAGGGATGTGCTCTCCTAGGGAATAACTTTCATTGAGTATAGCAGTAAACCTGGTGTGCATGTCTTGAATAGTTTCTCCTTCCTTCATTCTAAAAAGTTCATACTGCCTGTTTAGATTGTCTATCTTGGCCTTCTTTACAGCAGTAGTGCCTTCATGAGAAGTTTAAAGAGTGTCCCATATCTGCTTAGCATCTTGACAAGAGGAGATTCTATGATATTCATCAGGTCTAATGCCACATTTCATAATTTTCCTAGCCTTGGCATTGGTTTGAATAACTATCTTGTCAATAGCATTCCATTCTCTCCTATCCTTTGGAACTTGTTCCTTCCTATCAACACATGTCTTCATGGGGATGGTGGGACCATCTAGAATGACATTCCATAGATCATCACTTTCTCCCATGAGATAATCCATCATCCTATTCTTCCACTAGCCGTAGTACTTGCCATTGAACAAGGGTGGCCTTGTTTGAGAGGAGCCTTCCTGAGCGGTTGGAGGGGTAGCCATTAGATCTTTTTCAGGTGTTAACCTTTAATGAAAAGACCTGCTCTAATACCAATTAAAGAAAGTTAGTGCCCACTACTTATCTCAGGGACCAGGTCCTCAGCGTAGTTCCACTTGTAACAGTAAGTAAATTAATGCACAATTTTTACGTGGAAAACTCCCAATCTCCAGGAGAAAAAACCACGAACTCACTTTCACTAACTCTTCAAGTTTTATGATTACAACTCAATAATCAAAGGAACTAACTCTAGTACCTAACTCAAACAATAAACTCTTATTATTTCAACTCACTCAAACTCACTCTCTCTCCAAGAAACCAAACCCACTTCTTGTTACATGATGTGCCGCCATTCTACGGCACATTTAGCCTCCTTTAACTAAGAATAATCGCGAGTTTTCAAGCAACCGTCGTCGTTTTTGATGTTTTATGTTATGTTTTCAGGAAAGAGAGACAAACATAGAAACGGAAGGAAATACGAGCAAAACGACGTTCTGGATAAGAGTGACGGCCTGAGTGACGGCCCGTCAGCAAGGTGACGGTCCATCAGCCTGACCGTCAACTTGAGGTAGCACCACTGCCTAGTGGTGACGGCCACCGTGATGGTCCGTCAAGCTTGTGACGGTCCGTCAGGGTGAACCGTCAAGTTGAGGCAGTGCGCAACGCGGATTCCGAACGCTTTTGGGTTTATTTCCTGGACTCCTATAAATACCCTATGTTAGGTTTATTTTAGTTATTGTTCAACATATTGACTACTCAATTCATTACCCAATAGTTTTAGGAGAGTTTTGAGCGAAAATTTGAGAGCAAGAAACACGTTTTCTTCTTCTTGAAATCGTGTTCTTGAATTGTTCTTGGGATCTTGGTCTCTTGTTCTTGGATAATTGAAGATTGTTTTCATTATATTGTAAGAATCTCTTTTCTCTTTATTATGAATACGATTGTCTTCTCTTTTCTTAATAGCATGATTAACTAACTTCCCACAACTAGGGTTATGGGAGCCATGGCTAAAGTAGCGATATAGAGTTCGGGTAGCGTCGAGTTCAATATTTATGATTGTCATGTTGTTAATCATTCATTCTTCACGTTTTATAGTGGTTGCAAACATTAGAACATGCCTAGGTTTAATTTTCTCGAGTAAACAAATTAAAACCGGGAAATTTGATTAACTACGAGGATTCGAGACTACCAACTCTCGTCTTATGATTAATGCTGTAACTAGATTAATCTACTTGATGTTTAGGATTGAAATATAAAAGCTCACCTTTCCAAGTTCGAGAGAATTGAAAAGGAAATTCATCTATTTGGTTGAGAAACGTTTAGATGATACCATTAATTCAATCACATCGTGATATGCAAAGAAGAAAGAACCCGGTTAAGCTTGAATCAACATTGTTACAACGCCATGGTGAACACTTCCCTAGTTCTCTCTCATATTGATTTCACTCGTACATTATTATTTGTTTTTGTTCACGTTTTGATCACGCAAAACCCCCCCTATTTACCAGAAATTATCGACCACTAGTCAAATAAGTCACGGACGACCTAATTTGCACCTTATTCCCTGTGGGATCAACCCCAACCTCTGTTGGGTTCTATATTTGACGACGACCGCTTACGCTTCGTACTTTGAGGTGTAGTTTGGGCGTTATCATTACACGCCTCAAAACTCTCTCAAGAAGCCAAACCCACTTCTTGTTACAAGCCTCACAACACACACTCTTTGTCCTAACAATCACACAGGATTGAACTAGAAACAACTCTCTTTGTGTATTCATTTGAAAAGCTTGCTTGAGATATCTATTGCTTGAGAATACTCATTCTCAGCTTTGTGCAATAGGTCTGACGAATTCTTCTTTGCTCCATTGCTTTTATAGAAGTCTCAAGATCTCCTTTCCTTGATAGGAAAGATGCAGTCCTTTCCTTGTAGGATTTTGACATGCTTCTAAATTGAATTCTTTTCCTTGTATGACTTTGACACGCCTTTTGGACTCTCCTCTTCTTGATAGGAAAGCTATCAACCTTTCCTTATTTGACATGGACTGCCTTTTATAGTTAATTTCCATAATTATACTTTTACCAAAAATAGGTTTTGCCTCATTATAAAAACTTGTTTGACAAGGTTTCTTCAGAGTGTACTCATTCCCGAGCATAGTTATTACTTTTTCCCCACCTTCTCCAAAAAAGAGCAAAAAATAAGCAATATCATAAATATATAAAGGAAAATATGAAATATTCATCTCCCTTGTAAAACAGAATACTGGAAATGCAGTTCCACCCAACCCCAACTAGTGCAGATAATTTATCGTACTATTAAAAATTATAAATTATACATTTTAAGGAGGTGTACTAATAAAAAAAATTGAGTGGTATAATAGCTTATAAAATCACTTATGCTGACAATATTTATAACTTAAACGCTTTAAAAAAAGACTTATAGAGAGAAAATTCACCATCAGAAGTTAAAATTTATGATTTTATAACTTTACCATACTACCCAAAGGCCTTGCTCTACCTCTCTTTGGGTTGCATTCTATAAAATTATTTCCATTAACTTCCTCCTATATTTCTTTTTTGGTGTCCATTCAATTGTCTAGAGTTTTTCACTGATTCTTTTGTCTTGTACGCCATTAATAATTGTTGAGCTTTAGGCAGTCAAGAAAATAAGTATAAGACAGTGAAACACACAAAAAAAAGATTAGTTCAAATTATATATGGGTAGCATGTATTTGAGGAAACAAATTAGCAGATACAAAAAATAGAAAATTGACATTATTTTTTGTAAAATCATCCGGGGATCAAGGGGTGTGATGAGGTAGACCTATTCATATCTTCGTTACTTAGCACATATATAAAAACTAGATTGACATTAATTTTTATAAAATAATCCTAGATTGAGAAGTGTGGTCAGGTAGATGTATTCATAGAGAGGTAGATGTATTCATGTAATGACCCTCCAGTTCATTTTCCATTTTCTGTGCTTTTTCTGTGTTTCGAACTTTTCCTCAGCGGCTCTAGGTCATTTATGACTCACCGGAACTGACGATTCGGTGCCCAGGCCTTTCTTTAGGTCGTTGTGACCATTTCCCTGTTTTAGCTTTTAAAGTTGGCAAATCTTTGACTTCGGTCAACTTTCTTAGTTAACGCACTCAAAATCAAATTCTGACAGTTCTATTGGCTTTGAAATGGGGATTTTGGTCTAGTGGGACAATTGGTTTGGGCCTGAGTGCTTTCGGTTTGGTTTTGTGTGGCTTTGTGTGTTTTGGAGTCAGTTTGGCTGGTACGGTTGACTTTGGTCAACATTCGGAGAAGATGGCCTCAGAATGGAATTTCGTCAGCGGCATTAGCTCTGGAATGTCAACTTTGGGCTGGGGGACCTTTGGTTCAGGTCCCGAGGCTTCCGGGCTCATTTTTGGGTTTTGAGTTTCGAGTTGTTTCGAGTTGGTTTTGGGAGCGGGGACCACTTTTCATTAAAGAAATTTCCGTTGGGAGATTCATCGATTCCATTGAGTCTAGAATACAATTTTTGGTAGGGTAGGATGGTTGGTTAGTGTCCACGAGGTTTTGGACGAATCCCGAGGGTCCATCGGAAGATTTTTGGACTTGGTGTTTGTGCTGGTTGCTGCAATAAGTTGCAGACAACTTTGCTTCGTGATCGCGGGGACCCCATCACATTCGCAAAGGGTTCCTTCACATTCACGATGTAGCCGGCTGGGACCTAGCTTGGCTTCTTCTTCGCGAACGTGGCCTGGAATATCACGAACGCGATGGTTGGGCTGCTTGTTCTCTGCGAACGCGGAAGTCCTTTCATGATCGCGTTGAAGGACCCCTGAAAATTAAATAAATTCCCAACTTCGTTTTCTTCTCAAAAAATCTGAGAAACACCATTGTTAGGATGCTAAGCTCTAAATTCTAGCTCCCCTGCATTAGTTTCTTCATCCGCTAAGTCCCCTCGTCACCCCTCTCCTCCTTCCGTATTTATTCTCGCATTTCTCCCATTAAAACTCTGTTGTTGTGAATTGCTAGAGTTGGGATGACCCTTGTTGAAGGCTGAATTTTGGGGACTGCATGGTCTTGGAATCGCGCAATTCATCTTTGTGAAGTATTCCTCCTATCAAGGTTGGTTTCCGCCTTTGAACTTTTGAGCTTTTCGTTTCAAAATCCCATGAATTAGTAGCACTTCGGGGCTCTTTTGGGCCCCGAATCGAGCTCCGCTCGTGCCCAAACTTTGGGCATGGGTTCCTTAACCCACCGTGAGCATAGTTGTGATTTTTGTTTTCATTTTCATTATGCAGGCCCCGAGGGTTATTTTCTGACCCTATTTTTGGCCCGATTTTCCGTATAGTAATATGGGTGTCATTATTCTCATCTTGACACCTAGTTTATGTTCTTGATAGCGTGGCACCTTTCTGAGGATGTTCGGAAGGAAAAGGCACACGAGTGACAGTTTATGCTTGCAGTTCAGCCCTGAGGTAGGTTAGAGTTTACCTTCTAGACTGAGTTAGTTAGGTCTTATATATTTATATGTTACTGGAATGCTAGGTTGGATTTTAGATATACCTTAGGCTTAAATCCTATTTATCATGTTAATTGGCCATTTCGGGTTTTTAGCTCTAGAACTATATGTTTTCCTTAGCCTAGGAGCTTGTTTCTTCTGTGTGACTAGTCTAAGACCCTTAGCATGCTTTTAGGAGGCTTTAGAGGTAGAATAGAGCTTGCCCATGTTTTCTGCTTTTTATTTTTTGCTTTACCGCTTTATTCTATCATTGTATGTAATTGTGGGCCCGAGGCCATAGCTAGGATTTGGATGGATTTAAGGTCAGTTCTCTTATTTTGGAGGGTACTTTTGCCCTGTTTGATCTGATGGTGTGATTATTCCTCTGCTTGTGAATATTCATACTCATATCGCATGACATATCATTGGTACAGTATGAAAAGGATTTTTCAAAGGTTTTTGGGTTTGAAAAGAGGTTTTCCTACTGTTGTGATGAATTTTGGACTAAATCGAGCTATTTTGAGTATCACCTTGGTTTTTGAGAGGGAAAGAGGAACTATTATTTTCTGTATATAAATTTATAGTTCGATGCTGTATTTCGGACCCCCGATGCATTATTCTGGATATTTTACTTTCTCTTTGTATACATATTAGTCCGATGAGGTATTCCGAACCACCGATGCATTATTCCGGGTATTTTATTATTCTATATATATATATTCATAGTCCGATGCGGTATTCCGGGTGCCCGATGTAGTATTCTGAGTTTATATTATATTGTATTCATATATGCATCATCGTGCATCACATTACATTTGCTTTGGCATGTGGATGGACTCTGGTTTGGCTTGTTGGGGTTTCACTTTTCTCTTTTCTTTTACTGGCATGTCTCCGGCTTTATAACTAGATTTAGAAGGATCCCTGTATAGTTAACTGCTTTCCTGTAATCTATATTTATATATTATCTTTCTGCGCTTGGTCGGCCTATGATGCCTACTGAGTACCCGTTGTCTTGGTACTCATGCTACACTCTACATCTTTTTTTTTGATGTAACACCTAGTACGAGCCTCCTTCATTGATCTCTTGTCGTTCGAGGCCTATTGCTGTTCGGATCGCGGTGAGCTCCCAGCACTTTGTTGACTTTACCTATTTTCCATCTTGTATTTCATGTCTATATTTTGTATTTTGGATAGATAGAGGTTATTGTATAGCTACTCCTTGCTTTGGTGGCTCTTGTACTAGTGACACCAGGTCCGGGTTGGTGTTCGAGTTGTTTTGTCTTTTTCGGTCACTTTAAGGCCATCTTTTATATATTGTGTACGTTGGTATGTATATATATATATATATATATATATGCTTTTGGCCCTATCTTTAGTTATATCTTTTGCTTCTCTTTAGTTAAATTATTATTTACTACTTTCCGCATGTTTTGGGATAGGCTTGTCTACTGGGGAGTTATGTAGATGCTATCATGTCTCGGTTTCAGGTTGTCACAGAGTAGTATAAGAGCTTTAGGTTCACCGATACAAGAGCAAGTGTCTAGTAGAGCCTTGTGGATAAGGTACGATGACATCCGTATCCTATCTGCGAGGGGCTATACGACATTCCTTAGAAAAGGCTTCATTTTATTTGATTCTTTATCGTGCTTACTTGACTCGATCAACTCCTAAGTATATTTGTTTCACTCCTTCTCAGATGGTTCAGATGAGATCTTCAGCGGGTGAGGACGAGGCCCCTGCCCCTGCAGTTAGAGCCCCAGCTAGGGGACGGGGTAGAGGTCAACCCAGAGGTAGAGGTAGGGCACGGGCTGTGGCACCAGCTCGGGCCAGGGCCAGATCACTGTCACCAGAGCCTGAGGTTAGAGTGGATGAGGTTAAGTATGAGCCGGAGCATGTGGGGCCAGCCCAGCATCCAGTAGGTTTTGTAGCTACTCCAGTATTGTAGGACACCTTGGTTCGATCGTTGGGGTTTCTTGAGGGTATGACTCCACCAGCCGCTTCGCTGAGCACTCCGATTGGTTCTTAGGTTCGTGGTGAGGATCAAACTTTAGCTAAGGCGGTAGAACAGGGTTCATAAGTGCAGTGTGTTGCTGTGGCTCCCAGATTTGATGTTCTATCGGTCCCTGCAGTTTCTCTCCCTATTCCAGCCGTGCCAGTTATGTATTCTGAGGAGAAAAAAATGCTGGGTAGGTTCTTGAGATTGGGTCCTCCGAGGTTTTCTAGTGCTTCTAGGGCGGATGCACATGAGTTTCTGACTAGCTGCCAGGAGAGGTTACATAATTTGGGGTTAGTTGAATTTCACGGAGCCGATTACACCGCGTTTTAGCTGGATGGTCCAGCAAAACAGTGGTGGAGGTCATATGTTTCTTGTAGACCAGTCGGGTCGCCTTCGCTTACTTGGGATCAGTTCTCCACAGCTTTTATGGAGAAGTATGTACCGTGTAGCATGAGGGAGCATCTGATAGATCAGTCTGCTGGGTTGGAGCAGGGCTCCATGACTATGTCTGAGTATGAGGTTCGCTTTCACCAGCTGTCCAGACATGCCACTATGATTCTACCCACTGAGCACGAGAGAGTATGTTGGTTTGTTTAGGGTTTAACCTTGCACCTCCGCTTGGCCATAGAGGGGATGGTAGCATCGGGTCAGTCTTTTCTGGAGATAGTTGATCACGCCCGTACTATTAAGGGTATAGTTTTCGAGGCCCAAGGGGGCAGCGATAAGAGGCCCCGCCATCAGGGTAGTTTCAGTGGTTCACAGGGCCGTGGTAGGGGCTACTATGGTAGAGGTCAGCACCAGCAGTATTTCCAGCCGAGCCGTCCTGTTTAGGCGACATTACAAACTACTGAGGGTTAGAGTAGCCACAGTCTCATTCCTGCTCCCCGAGGCGGTCATTTAGGGTCCACAGGTCATGGTGGTCATTCTGATTCGGCTGGGTCTTCACAGCGGAGTACACAAGGTCAGGGTTGTTATGAGTGTGGCGAGATAGGCCACTTTGCTAGAGAGTGCCCGTCGGTAGAGCATCCTAGGCGACAAGATTCGTTAGTTCAGGCCCTCAGGGCTCCAGCACCTCTTGCTAGAGGAGGTTCACAGGGTAGAAAGGGTGGTCCCCAGGGCACTAGAGGTGTCCCTCAGTCCGGTAGGTCAGGTGGTCATAGCGGTCAGGGCCACATGTATGCAGTTCCAAGCCAGACAGAGGCCGAGGCTTCAGATGCTGTGATCATAGGTACGATCTCCATTTGTCATTAGTCTTCTTCTGCTTTGTTTGATCTGAGGTCTACATTATCGTATGTATCTACTTATTATGCTACTCATCTAGGGTCTGTTTGTGAGTCCTTGCCTGTGCCTTTGTGTGTATCTACTCCCGCAAATGATTCTTTAGTAGTGGATTAGGTGTATCGAGCTTGTGTGGTGACTATCTTAGGGTATGACACCTGGGTTGACTTGGTTGTCCTTGATATGGTTGATTTTGATGTGATATTGGGCATGTATTGGTTGTCTCCTTATCATGCGGTCTTGGTTTGCTTCGCCAAGACTGTTACCCTTGGAATGCCTGGTATCCCTCCTATCATATGGAAGGAGCCGATAGCCACATGCCGAGGGGAGTTATATCTTTCCTAAGTGCCCAGCGGTTGGTTGAGAAGGGGTGTTAGCTTATTTTGCCTACGTCCATGATACTAGTGCCACCACACCTCCTCTTAAGTCTGTTCCTGTGGTTTGTGAGTATTCAGATATGTTTCCTTCCAATCTTCCGGGTAATCCTCCTGATCATGACATTCATTTTGGTATCGATGTCGAGCCAGGCACCAAGCCAATTTCTATTCCACCATATCGGATGACACCTGCTGAGTTGAGAGAGATTAAGGATCAACTCTAGGATCTATTGAGAAGAGAGTTTATCCGGACTAGTGTCTCTCTGTGGGGTGCTCCGGTTCTATTTGTGAAGAAGAAGGACGGGTCTATGTGTATGTGTATCGACTACAACCAATTGAATAAGGTGATAGTTAAGAACATATATCTGATACCGCATATTGATGACTTATTTGATCAGCTACAGGGTGCAGCCGTGTTTTCTAAGATAGATCTGAGGCCCGGTTATCATCAGTTGAGTATTAGGGATGAGTACATCCCAAAGACTGCATTTAGGACTCGATACGACCATTATGAGTTCCTAGTCATATCTTTTGGGTTGACTAATGCCCTAGAAGCATTTATGGAGTTGATGAACCGTGTATTCAGTGCTTACCTGGATTTATTTATGATTGTATTCATCGACGACATTCTGATTTATTCGAGGAGTAGGGAGAAGCATGAGCAGCATCTTAGAGTTGTACTTCAGGCTTCGCGAGACCACCACTTGTATGCCAAATTTACTAAGTGTGAGTTTTGGTTTGAGTCTGTGGCATTCTTGGGACACTTGGTGTCCAAAGATGGGATTATGGTAGATCTGGTGAAGATTGCAGTAGTTTGTGATTGGCTTAGGCCTACTTCTCCTACCGAGGTCCGCAGCTTCATCAGGTTAGCAGGTTATTACAGATGGTTTGTAGAGGGATTTACTTCGATAGCAGCACCGTTGACTAGATTGACTCAGAAGAATGTTCCCTTCCAGTGGTCAGATAAGAGTGAGGCGAGCTTTCTGAAGCTCAAGGCTTTGTTGACTTCAGCTCCGATTCTTACACTTTCGATCAAGGGTCAGGGTTTCACAGTATATTGTGATGCATCAGGTATTGGTTTGGGTTGTGTGTTGATGCAGCAGGGCCGAATTATTGCATATGCTTCCAGATAGTTGAAGGTTCATGAGAAGAACTACCCCATTCATGACTTAGAGTTAGCAGCGGTAGTCTTCGCGTTGAAGATGTGGAGGCATTATCTTTATGGCGTGCATTATTAGATCTTTACTGACCATCGTAGTCTTCAGTACATTTTCAGCCAGAAGGATCTAAATTTGAGGCAGCGGAGGTGGTTGGAGTTACTGAAGGACTATGACATTTCTATCCTCTATCATCTGGGCAAGGCAAATGTGGTAGCCGATGCCTTGAGCCGGAAGGCGGTGAGTATGGGTAGTTTGGCTTTCTTAGCTAAGGAGGAGTGACCTTTAGCTTGGGACATTCTGTCCTTGGCTAATAGGTTGGTTCAACTTGACATTTCTAAGCTGGGCCGTATTCTTGCTTGTGTTGAGGCTAGGTCTTCCTTGTTGGAGCAGATTCGAGCACAACAGTTTGATGATGTGAGATTAAGGATCATTCGTGACAAGGTGTTGAGTGGTGAGGCTAGCAAGGCGACTTTAGATTCAGAGGGTGTTCTGAGGATCGAGGGTCATATTTGCGTTCCTAGAGTTGGTGACTTGGTCAGATTGATACTGGAGGAGGCTCATTGCTCTAGATATTCCATTCATCCTAGGGCAGCTAAGATGTATCGTGACTTAAGACATCACTACTGGTGGTGTGGGATGAAGAGGGATATTTTGGCTTTAGTATCCAGGTGCTTGAACTGTCAGCAGATGAAGTTCAAGCACCAGAGGCCAGGTGGTTTGTCACAGAGGCTACCCATTCCAGAGTGGAAGTGGGAGTGTATATCCATGGACTTTGTAATCGGATTGCCACGTACCATGTGGAGGTTTGATGCTATTTGGGTTATCGTGGATAGGTTCACAAAGTCTGCTCACTTTCTGCCAGTTCAAACTTCCTATAGTTCTGAGAAGTTGGCCCAGATCTATATTCGAGAGATTGTCCATTTGCATGGGGTGCCAATTTCTTTCATTTTCGATCGAGGTACTCAGTTCACTTCGCACTTTTAGCAGTCTATTCAGAGAGAGTTGGGTACTAGAGTTGATCTTAGCATTGCCTTACATCTGCAGACAGACGTCTAGTTAGAGCATACCATTCAGGTACTGGGGGATATGTTGCGAGCCTGTGTTATTGATTTTGGGGGTCAGTGGGACCAGTGTTTGGCCTTGGAAGAGTTTGCATATAATAATAGTTACCATTCCAGCATCCGGATGGCTCTGTTTGAGGCTTTGTATGGTAGGCGGTGCAGATCTCCAGTGGGTTGGTTTGATGCTTTCGAGGTTAGGCCGTGGGGTACTGATTTACTTCGTGATTCTATGGATAGAGTTCAGGTATTCAGGAGAGGCTTCGTACTGCCCAGAGTAGGCAGAAGAGTTATGCTGACCGGAGATTTTGGGATCTTGAGTTTATGATTAGTGACAGTGTTCCTTCGGGTATCGCCTATGAAGGGCGTGATGCAGTTCGGGAGGAAGGGTAAGCTCAGTCCGAGGTTCATTGGTCTATTTGAGATCCTTTGCCGTATTGGAGAGGTTTCTTATGAGTTGTTATTGCCTCCTGCTCTTTCTAGTGTTCATCCGGTGTTTCATATTTCTATGCTGCGGCGGTGCATTTCGGATGAGTCTCACGTGCTTCAGTTGGAGTCGGTTTTAATTGGATGAGTCCTTAGCCTTTGAGGAGGAGCCTGTTGCTATTTTGGACAGGCAGGTTAGGAAGTTGAGGTCCAAGGAGATTCCGTCATTTAAGGTTCAGTGGCGGCATCGTCCTATCGAGGAGGCTACTTGGGAGATCGAGACCGACATGCAGACCCGCTATCCTCATCTTTTCGAGTCTTCAGGTACTATCCTTATTCTAACTTACGCGGATGAAAGTTCTTTTAGTAGTAGATATTGTAATGACCCTCCAGGTCATTTTCCATTTTCCGTGCTTTTTCTGTTTTTCAAGCTTTCCCTCAACAGTTCCAGGTCATTTATGACTCACCAGGACTGATAATTTGGTGCCCGAGCCGTTCGTTAGGTCATTGTGACCATTTCCCTTTTTAGCTTTTAAAGTTGGCAAATCTCTGACTTCAGTCAACTTTCTTGGTTAACGGGCTCAAAATCAAATTTTGACAGTTCCGTTGGCTTCGAAATGGAGATTTTGATCTAGTGGAACCATTGGTTTGCGCCTGAGTGCTTTCAGTTTGGCTTTGTGTGGCTTTGTGTGTTTTGGAGTCAGTTTGGCTGGTAGAGTTGACTTTGGTCAACCTTTGTTCAAGACGGCCTCGGATGGGAATTCCGTCAGCGCCATTAGCTCCGGAATATCAACTTTCGGCTAGGCGGACCTTTGATTCGGGTCCCGAGGCTTCCGGGATCATTTTTGGATTTTGAGTTTCGAGTTGGTTTTGGGCGTGAGGCCCATTTTGCATTAAAATGATCTCCGTCGGGAGTTTCGTCGATTCCATTGAGTCCAAAATGCCATTTCTGGTAGGGTAGAATGGTTGGTTTGTGTTCACGGGGTTCCAGATGAATCCCGAGGGTCCGTCGGAAGATTTTTGGACTTGGTGTTTGTGCTGGTTGCTGCATTAAGTTGCAGACACTTTGCTCTTCGTGATCGTGGGGACCCCATCGCATTTGTGATGGTCTAGTTTCTTGACCATCGCGTTCGCGAAGGGTTCCTTCGCATTCGCGATATAGCCGGCTGGGACCCGGCTCGGCCTCTTCTTCACGAACGCGGCCTGGACCATTAGAATGTGATGGTTGGGCCGACTGTTCTCTGCGAACGCAGGGGTCCTATCGCGATCGCGATGAAGGACCCCTGGCAGTTAAATAAAGTCCCAACTTCATTTTCTTCTCCAAAAATCTGAGAAACACCATTGTTAGGATCCTAAGCTCTAAATTCCAGCTCCCTTGCATCAGTTTCTTCATCCGGTAAGTCCCCTCGTCACCCCTCCCCTTCTTCCGTATTTATTCTCACATTTCTCCCATTAAAACTCCATTGTTGTGAATTCCTAGAGTTGGGGTGATCCTTGTTGAAGGCTGACTTTTGGGGACTGCATGGTCTTGGAATCGCGCAATTCATCTTCATGACGTATTCCTCCTATCAAGGTTGGTTTCCGCCTTTGAATTTCCGAGCTTTCCGTTTTAAATCCCGTGAATTAGTAGCACTTCGGGGTTGTTTTGGGCCCCGAATCGAGCTCTGTTCGCGCCCAAACTTTGGGCATGGGTTCCTTAACCCACCGCGAGCATAGTCGTAATTTTTGTTTTCTGTTTCGTTACACGGGTCCCCAAGGGTCATTTTCTGACCCAATTTTCCATAAAGCAATATCGGTTTTATTATTCTCGTCTTGACACCTAGTTTATCTTCTTGATAGCGTGGTAGCTTTCAGAGGTAGTTCAGAAGGGGAAGGCACACGAGTGACAGTTCGTGCTTGCAGTTCGGCCCCGAGGTAGGTTACGATTTACCTTCTAGACTGAGTTAGTTAGGTCTTATATATTTATATGTTACTGAAACGCTAGGTTAGATTTTAGATAGACCTTAGGCTTAAATCCTGTTTATCATGTTAATTGGCCATTTTGGGTTTTTAGCTCTAGGACTGTATGTTATCCTTAGCCTAGGAGCTTATTTCTTCTGTTTGACTAGTCTAAGACCCTTAGAATGCTTTTAGGAGGCTTTAGAGGTAGAATAGAGCTTGCCCGTGTTTTCCACTTTTTATTTTCTGCTTTACCGCTTTATTCTATCGTTGTATGTAACTGTGGGCCCGAGGCCATGGCTATGATTTGGATGGATTCCAGGTTCGTTCTCTTATTTTGGAAGTTACTTTTGCCTTGTTTGATCTGATGGTGTGATTATTCCTCTACTTGTGAACATTCATACTCATATCACATGGCATATCATTGGTACATTATGGAAAGGATTTTTCAAAGGCTTTTGGATTTGAAAAGAGGTTTTCCTACTATTGTGATGAATTTTTGACTAAATCGAGCTATTTTGAGTATCACCTTGGTTTTTGAGAGGGAAAGAGGAACTACTATTTTCTGTATATAAATTTATAGTCTGATGCGGTATTTCTGACCCTCAATGCGTTATTCTGGGTATTTTACTTTCTCTTTATATACATATTAGTCTGATGCGGTATTCTGAGCCCCCGATGCATTATTCCGGGTGTTTTATTATTTCATATATATATATGCATAGTCCGATGCGGTATTCCGGGCGCCCGATGCGGTATTCTGGGTTTATATTATATTACATTCATATATGCATCATCGTGCATCGTATTACATTTGCTTTGGCATGTGGATGGACTCTGGTTTGGCTTGTTGTGATTTCCCTTTTCTCTTTTCTTTTACTGGCATGTCTCCGGCTTTATAACTAGATTTAGGAGGATCCCTGTATAGTTAGCTGCTTTCCTGTAATCTTATATTTATATATTATGTTTTTGCGCCCGGTCGGCCTATGATGCCTACTGAGTACCCATTGTCTTGGTACTCATACTACACTCTGCATCTCTTTTTCTGATGCAACACCTAGTATGATCCACCCTCGTTGATCTCCTGTCATTCGAGGCCTGTTGCTGTTCGGATCGCGGTGAGCTCCCGGTGCTTTGGAGACTTTACCTGCTTTCCATCTTGTACTTCCTGTCTATATTTTGTATTTTGGATAGACAGAGGTTATTGTATAGCTACTCCTCTTTAATCGCTCTTGTACTAGTGACACCAGGTCCGGGTTGGTGTTCGGGTTATTTTGTCTTTTTTGGTCACTTTAGGGCCATCTTTTGTATATTGTGTACGTTGTTATGTATATATATGCTTTTGGCCCTATCTTATATTATATCTTCCGCTTCTCTTTAGTTAAATTATTATTTACTTCTTTCCGTGTATTTTGGGATAGGCTTGTCTACTAGGGGATTATGTAGACGCCATCATGGCCCGGTTTCGGGTCGTGACAATTCATATCTTGTTATTAATGGAAATACAATAGTAGATTGATATAATAATTAGGGGGCGAACGTATCTCATATGATACAAGGACAAATTGGTTCAAAATAGATTTGTGTCACAAGTGTTGAATGATCTACTCTACACGGAAGAGGAGGGATTGTTTAGAAATCTAACAAGGACCGATGAAGAGTGAAAAACGAAAGGCGTTTTCTGATTCCATGAGTCAGGGGTGCTTGTAGAGATTTAATGTGGTCATAATGTATTTCTAAATTCATTGGAATATCGATACAAGGTCCTTCTACGCTTAATTAAAGATTTTGGGCTTAATTAAAGATTTTGGGTTCAAGTCCTATAATGGAAATATACTTTATAGCTAAAAAATGGTTCATATGCAACACAAATCTGGATAAATCGGACCGATCAATATCGGGTACCACAATAATTATACAAAAAGTGAAGTGCACAAGAGATACAAGACACACACCAAACACCCAGACTTATATAAATGAGGAATAATAATGTAACTAAGAAAAGAGATGAAATGGTAAACCTGCATGTTTTATGAAGGTAGTGAAGAGGAAGAGGATGAACTTCTAGGAAAAGACTTCGACTTAAGAGGGAGATCCTCCTCGTGAACTGACCGTACCTAAAATTGTATCATATGTTAAATAGACAGATTGGTGAACTACTATGATTTATAGATTTCATATCCAGATCCAATCCCAACTAGAATAGACATGTCAAACGCCCACACTTAAAGAAATTAGGAATGAAAAATTTAATGTAACTGAGAAAGAGAAGAAAAGGCAAACCTACTTGTTTTATGAATGTGGTGAAGAGGATGAAATGAATTCTTTAAGCAAAAATTTACAGAGGATTTATAATTACTGATTTTCATCACTTTATATTTGAGTTACAAATTTTTTTTTAGGATAATAAACTTCAATTGGTGTCATTAATTTTAAAATGGAGATATCGAAGAAATTGTGTCATGTCTTATAAAATACTGCACGACGGACGCACGATAGCTGCACGACACAACACAACAAATAAAGTATTGAATTCTCTGTCAGAAACTTATTGTACTTATTGTAAAGTTTTCAAATATATAAATTTTAATTTTTAAATATTGACTTAATTTAATTTATCTTTGAAAGTTAGCCTAATCATTTCTCGAGAAGTGAAACATGCCAAATATTTTATGTCGAAAGGTGTATATCTTACTTCTCTAGGTTCTATTATAACCACAAAAGGAGTGTAATCATTGCCAAGTGTAGTTATTGATTTTTTCCCACCTTTCCCAAAAAAGAGCAAAAAATAAGCAATACCATAAATATATAAAAGGAAACATGAAATATTCTATCTCCCTTGTAAAACAGAAAACTAAAAATGCAGTTTCACCCAACCCCAACTAGTGAAGATAATTTATCATACTGTTAAAAATTATAAATTATACATTTTAAGGAGGTGTATCAATTAAAAAAAATTGAGTGATATAATAGCTTATAAAATCACTTATGCTGACAATATTTATAACTTAAACTCTTTAAAAGAAAGACTTATAGAGAGAAAATTCACCATCAGAAGTTAAAATTTATGGCTTTGTAACTTTACCGATACTATCCAAAGACCTTGCTCTACCTCTCTTATGTTTGCATTCTATAAAATTGTTTCCATTAATTTCCTCCTCTTTATCTGTTTTTGTGTCCATTCAATTGTTTACATTTTTTCACTGCTTTCTTTGTCTTGTCCTCCATTAATAATTGTTGAGTTGTAGGCTTTCTAGGTATTAAGTATAACCCTGCGAAACACAAAAAAGAAAGAAGATTAGTTCAAATTATATATGGTAGCATGTGTTTGAGGAAACAAATTAGCGGATACAAAAAATAGAAATTGACATTACATTTTTGTAAAATCATCTCGAGATCAAGGGGTATGGTGAGGTAGACGTATTCATATATTTCCTACAAAGCACATACATAAAAAGCAGATTAATATTAATTTTTATAAAATAATCCTAGATTTAGAAGTGTGGTGAGGTAGATGTATTCATATCTTTGCTAATTAGAATATATATAAGAAACAGATTGACATTAATATTTTTATAGTCATCCAATGTTTGTGAGGTATGATGAGGTAGATGTGTTATTAATGAAAATACAATAGTAGATTGATCTAGTAATTAGGGGGCGGATGTTCGATCTCATATGATACTAGGACCAATTGATTCAAAATAGATTTGTGTCACAAGTGTTGAATGATCAACTATACACGAAAGAGGAGGGATTGTTTAGGAATCTAAAAAGGGCCAACGAAGGGTGGAAAACGAAAAGCATTTTTTGCTCCCATGAGCCGGGGTGCTTGTAGAGATTTAATGTATGTGAACAAAATTTATTTCTAAATTCACCAAAATATCGATATAAGGTTCTTCCATGCTTAATTAAAGATTTTGGGTTCAAGTCCTAAAATAAAAAAATACTTGATAGCTAGAAAATGGATCATATGCAACACAAATCTGGATAAATCGGGCCGGTGAGTATCGAATACCACAATAATTATATAAAAAGTAAAGCGCACAAGAGATATAATACACACACCAAACACCCAGACTTATGGAAATGAGGAATAAAAAATTTAGTGCAACTAAGAAAAGAGATGAAATGGCAAACCTGCTTGTTTTATGAAGGTGGTGAAGAGGAAGAGGATGAACTTATAGGAAAAGACTTCGAATTAGGAGGGAGATCCTCCTCGTGAACTGACCAAACATGAAATTGTATTATATGTTAAATAGACAGGTGGGTGAACTACTATAATCTATAGATTTCATATTCACATCTAATCCCAACTAAAATAGACATGCCAAACACCCACACTTAGAGAAATAAGGAATGAAAATTTAATGTAACTGAGAAAAGAGAAGAAAAGGCAAACTTGCTTATTTTTTGAATGTGGTGAAGAGAATGAAATGGATTCTTTAATTTTTTTTTATAGAGGACTAATAATCACTAGTTTTCAAATAACACATTATATTTAAGTTACAAAAAATTTTTAAGGATTATGAACTTTAATTTGTGTTATTAATTTTGAAATGGAGATATCGAAGAAATTGTGTTATGTCCTATAAATTACTGCACGACAGACGCACGATAGTTGCACGACACATCACAACAAATGAAGTATTGAATTTTCTGTCAGAAACTTATTGCACTTTTCGTAAAGTTTTCAAATATATATGACTTATCTAATTTATTTTTGAAAGTTAGTCAAATCATTTCTCGAGAAGTGAGACACACTAAGTATTTTATGTTGGAAGGAGTATATCTTACTTCTCTAGGTTCCATTATAACCATAGAAGGAGTGTACTCATTTTCAAGTGTAGTTATTTTTTTTTTCACCTTCACCAAAAAAGAGCAAAAAATAAGCAATATCATAAATATATAAAACGAAACATGAAATATTCATCTCCCTTGTAAATAAAAAACCAGAAATGCAACTTCACCCAACCCGAACTAGTGCAGATAATTTATCATACTGTTAAAAATTATAAATTATACATTTTAAGGAGGTGTACCAATAAAAAAATTGATTGATATAATAGCTTATAAAATCACTTATGCTGACAATATTTATAACTTAAACTCTTTCCAAAAAAGGCTTATAGAGAGAAAATTCACCATCCGAAACTAATACTTATGATTTTATAACTTTACCAGTACTACCCAAAGGCATTGCTCTACCTCTCTTTGGGTTGAATTCTACAAAATTATTTTCATTTACTTCCTCCTTTTTTTTTTTTGTGTCCATTCAATTGTCTAGAGTTTTTCACCGATTTCTTTGTCTTGTCCTGGGTTAATAATTGTTGAGTTTTTGGTAGTCTAGGAATTAAGTATATCCCTGTGAATCATAAACAAAAAAATATCATGATCTGATTTTTCAGGTCATGATGGAACCTACAACCTCCCTGTAGGCGAATCAATCCCCGTAGCCCAGAGCAGTTAGTAATGGGCTACTACCTAAACAAGCACGCACAAGAAGTAAAAATAAGCGGAAGCAGGTAGAGAAAGCAACGCGAAAGGAAAGCAACCTAAATATGCATATATAGAAACTACACCATCTCATGACCTGGTATCGAAAGTACAAGAGCCACTACTAAAATACACAAAGTACTAGAAGGTGCAAACGAAGAATATACAATTGTCTCTGAATAAACAAAATAGTAAACAGTGCCAAAAGAGGAGATATGGTCAAGCCCCGATCGTCAGGAGATCACCCTAGTCTCAGATGTCCCAAAAGATGCATGAGTATCTATCATGATCCAATTTATCGGTCATGATGGCACCTACAACCCTCCCTTCTCAGTAGGCAAACCAATTCCCATAGCCCAGAATGGTTAGTAATGGGATACTAGCTAACAGTTAAGAGGAAGAAACGATATAACCAAGCGGAAGCAAAGGAACAAGATGAAAAGATAGATAAAAGGGATATATATATACAAATGCGGAAGCTAAACTGAACCTCAAAACCCGGTATCATAGTATAGAGCCAGAACTACATCAGCAGAGTACAACGATCCAAAATAATATATACAAATGTCTCTGAATGGTAACAAAGTACATAAACAAAAGATAAACCAAGAGCTAAGCTCCGATAGACTAGAGCTCACCCTCAGTCTGAAGATATCCCCAAAGACAGCTCCTCGCACGAGTCCCTAACGAGCTAATGACGATGGCCCACACTAGGATCTGCACCAGAAGATGCAGAGTGTAGTATAAGCACCAAATGCGAAGCATAAGATACCTAGTAGGTATCATAGGTCGACTGGGCACATATAAGATAAAAGAGCAGTAATAGACAGAATAGAAATAAATAGTCACAAAAAGCAAAAAATAAGCACACAAAAAATAGCACGGGAGGGATACAAGCAAAAACAACACACATGGCTAGCTACTAGAATATGCATCACAGGTGAAAGAAAGAAGCACATACCCAGGATCCTCACAATAACAAGTAAATAAAGAGAGATTCAAAAAGTAAGCGGTATACCGGTAACCTCAAATGGATAGAGAAGGAGAGAAAAGATAATGATAATCATGCTGAATACGAGTTACAATAACCCAAATAAGCCTACTAATCTCAAGTCAAGAGCTAATGATGGAAACCCAAGAACAACTTAATCCATATCCAGAGTCCTAAGAACCACAATAGGATACAATAGTGCGAAACAGTAATCATAAGTCTACCTACAGTCCCACGGGTGACCATACATCCAAGGAACACAAACAAGTGAAGACAAACCCTCCGGCATCCCATACTACCGAAGCGTACAATCAACAAATAGCAAACAAGGGTGGTACCTCACACAAATGAATGATATGACATGACATGCTAAGCCAAGACTGATAGTAGTATTGTATGTTACCTGCTTCCGGCGTCCTATGAGGCCCAGAAGATAGGATCCATGGAAGGTCGCACCCATATACCTTTACTACGTCGTATACTCCCCCTCCGGCACTCGCAACACGTAACCCCTGGTCCAGAAAGGCAAGGTCCATGGAGGCCCCCAACCAATATACTAGATGCTCCGCAATATCGAAAATCCCAAAGTAAAGCTGCCCAAAGAGTATCCAGGTCTAAATCAGTAAGTCAAATAGTCCTAGCACACGATCGTGTTGAGTCTAGCATTACCCCAAAAGTTGTAGTAAAATAAGTCTAGCGCTCGACCTCGCCGAGTCTAGTATAAGTGGAAATAGTGATAAAACATCCTTTAATTCCCCCTTACTCCAAGAAGATCCATTAAGACGGTACCAAAACCCTTTTTAATCATTTTCATCGAAAACGGGCCCCACGGGCCACACAAGGTTTAGTAATCCAACAATAGTAGACCCAAAGCCAAAATCATAATAAAATAATAAAGAAATTCCCTCTATATGCATGATGAATAGTATACAAAATCACAGCAGTGGCCCCCGGGCCACAAACAACCTATCGGCCCTACATAGGTTCCAATCGCTCTACAACACAAATAGCCAGCATAATATCACGATAATGATATTTGGGACTCACGGACACCCACGAATAGCCCACCATCTATGGTCCAGAGTCAAAACAAGGCCACGCAGGACCATAAGGGTGATAATATCAACTACGAAGAATACTACATACAACAGAGGAAAGAGACGAGGCGAATCATGGAAAAATGGTCAAGGTCTATGGTGCCAAGATAATACCCCAACCCAAGGGTGGAAATTAGTATGATTTTATCCAATATATGCTAAGTCTAGGGAGTTTAGACTATAACCAACCTGTTGTTCGATGACCAGCTGCTGGGATGTAATGACCCTTTTGGTCATTTACACGTTTTTGCCTTTCTTGTACCATTAGAGCTTACTTGTAGCGGCCCAAGTCATTTATGGCTTGTCGGGACCGGTAGTTCGGTGCCCGGGCCATTTGTTTGGTCTTTATGGCCGTTCCTCATTTTAGAGCTTCAACTTTGGAAATCTTTGACTTCCGTCAACATTCTTGGTAATATCAAAGAATTAAATCAAGGTTCTAGGTCAAAGGAATTCCTTACTCGAAAGTTCGAGTTAAAGAAATGCCTCGTGTAACACCTCGCCCGTTTGGAAGGTTTAAAGTAACCTGTGCCTTTGGGGTAAGACTAATAGTGTCTAATATACTAAGAAGGATGTGTTATGGGGTATTATAATCGCAAAATGGTCGTATGATGAGTTTTGAAGTCAAGCAAGTTGCGAAACAAAAGTCGGAAAAAGTTATTGTAAATTTCTTTAAGGAATTCTCTTCAAATTTGGGTTAAATGTATTGGGGTGTTTCTCCCTATCTATAAAGAGTTAGTGGGCCCCCAATATACCAAATCAAAGGTCTATGAGTTTAGTTTCCAATTCACTAAACTGTTTGTCCATACGACTTTAGAATAGAGAGATATTCACATTTTCATAAGACTGCGCAAGCAGACACGTCAAAGTGGGGCCCACATCCTAAATCTGTTCAGCTTATAAAAGCTGATTTCTCCTTCGTTTTAACTCATTTTTTTCGCCCAAAATTCTTAGAAAATCAGAGGGAGAGTCCATAAATAATCCATGGACTTTGATCCTTTCAATTCGGAAGTTTAACGGAAGTTGCTCTACGTCGCGAGCTCGTCATTTTGGTGTAGTTTGTCCCGTCGATTTCATGGCGTATCTTCGTGGGTGTTGATGCAGCGAGCCAGCAGGTTTTTTCTGAGTATTTGGCAGTAGCTATGGAGTTATATTGGCGAGGTATGGATCCCGTACACTTATCTATTTGTTGAATCAAGATTCTAAGCTTCTAGTTACGAAAAATTATATTTTTCGATAACTTGTAGTAGTTTCTTGTTGTTTTTGGATCTGTTTGTTGTTCCTGCAAGGAGGTAAGTTGTTAATCTTGGGATATTGAATATTTTTGTCAAGTAAATCTCTCCCCTACGACCCTCCTTCGTTATTATATGTTCTAGTATTGTTTTATGGATTTCTGAGCCACGAAGTGGTATTTTGGATTTGTGGCTTTGGACAGCCCCTTTATCTTGTTATGTTTGGTTATTGTTGTGGTGTTCTGGTTGTGGTAAGGTGCTGGAGGGATTGGGAAATTGTGCCATTATTTTTGGGATCGCATACGATAGTGATTGTATTGGACAAACGTGAAGTATGCCTTGAAATAGTGCCTCGGGAGCTCGTCGCTCCTTGGAGATGTGGTTAACGTATTGTTGTTGGATTTAGCTGCCATTTGTTATTGTTATTGGCCTCATTTTTATGCTTTGGAGTTGGCTGGTCGCGAGTGTGACATTAACACCTTATCCAATGGCTATGGCTCGTTCTTGCAGCCTTGTCGATTCTAGCAATTGTTCCATTACCTTGGTTGGTCAAGCTTCATAGAGACGCCTTTGGGGCTTCAGTTGAAAGTATTTGTTTTGTGTGATTTGGAGCTTCCCGGAGCAGTTTGAGCCTGGACGATGCCGTTCCCGCAGCTAGTCATCGGATGACAGGTAGGTTAGGCTTTCCTACCTAGACTCTGCGTATATAGGCTATAACTGCATTAATTAACATCCTTGGGTGGGTTATTATAGGTTGGTACCCCATACCTTGTCCACCTTGTTCGTCCGTTATTTCATGTGTTATTTGTAGTATTCGCGTAGTATTGTATATTACCCTTGTGGTCCTGTATGGCCTTGTATTGACTCTGGAATATAGATGGTGGGTTATTGGGGAATGATCGCGAGTCTCGAACATAGAGATTATCCTTTTAGGCTGGTTAGGATTTTTGATTATTGAGAGGGCTTTAGAGTTCTATCTTATTGAGGAACTTTTGTGTGGCCTTCTGAGCAGAGTGTGAGACTCTGGTTCTATTCTTGTGGGAAGCTGAGTGGTATTTCTCGATTATTGTGGCCTAGTTATTCCATCCTAGGGTTGTACTTGTGAGGTGATTCCCTGGTTAGGCTATCATGTGATTGGATTGGTGTTATGATTTCTTTATACTGGTTGATTCCATTTTGAGTATGTTAGACTGCTCTCTGTCTTTTCCTTCTACTTGAGGTTACCGGTATACCGCTATTTTCTTAACTCTCTCTCTACGTGCTTATATTGTTGTCCAAGGACTCCAGGTGCGTTCTCCTTTCCTTCACCGGTGATTCTGTGTGATTGTATCTCTGTGCTAGTATGTGTTACTTGAAGCTCTTAGTTATGGATGATCTGTACTAGCTCCTTGTGCCTTGCTTATTGCTTCAGTGACTGCTTTCTTGCTATCTGTTACTTACTGCTTTTATATCTTATATGCGCTCAGTCGGCCGATGATACCTACTGAGTACCCATTGTTTTGGTGCTCATACCATACTTCTGCACTTTTTGGTGCAGATATTAGCTGAGCTTTCACTGTTGAACGCATTGGAGACTCGTGCAACTTTTGGATCTTCGAGACTAGGGTGAGCGCCTGATGGTCGGGGCTTGTCTACATCTCATCTTTTGTACTGTTACTCTTTGTATATTCGGAGATAGTTGTACTTATCATTTTGTTACTTCTAGCACTTGTATTCTATTAGAAGCTTCTGTACTGTCGATACCAAGTCTTGGGGTTGGTGTAGTTTCATGATGTATATATTCGGGTAAATTGCTTCCGCGTTGTCTTATATTTACATTCTGCTTCTGCTTATCCCAGCTTGTTGAGCGTATTGGTTAGGAAGTAGCCCATTACTAGCTGTTCCGGGCTATGGGAATTGGTTTACCTATTGGGGGGTTATAGGTGCCATCATAACTTGAGAAATCGGGTCGTGACAGCTTGGTATCAGAGCTCTAGGTTCACCGGTGTCATGGTACAGAAGCAAGTGTCTAAGTAGAGTCTCGTGGATCGGTACGATGACGTCCGTATCCTATCTGCAGGATGCTACAGGGCATTGTTAGGAAAAAATTCATCTTCTTGGCTCCTCATTGTGCGTTCCTGGCTCTATTAACTTCTAAACTTTGGTTGTTCATTCATTCTGAGATGCCTCATACGAGTGCGATAGCAGTTGGTGCCGAGGCTTCTGTGCCTGTTACTTTAATGCTTTCATCAGTGCCATGACTCCAGAGTGAGGGTTTACCACACCAGATAGGGGGTGTGGGGTCTGCCCAACTTCCGATTGGATTTATAGCAACCTCAACGCCTCAGAACACCGTGGCTAGGACTCTGAGTCCTCCGGTGAGTGTTTCAGTACCTGGTTCTGTGAGTGGTGCTTCAGTTATAGTTGAGCTTCTAGTTCTTCAGCAAGGTTGTCTGTCGGTATTGGAGTACGAGGCGAGATTTTCCCATCAAACTTCATCTGGTATAGGCTATTTTCAGTATAGTGAGCATGAGCACTTTGCTAGGAATTACCCCATGATTGTGTATCCCGTACAGCCTGGTTGTTATCATTGTGGAGAGATTGGTCACCTTTATAGATCTTGTCCCCGCCAAGGGCCGGTTGGGCCTTTAGTTTCGACTACTCAGTCCAGAGTTATATCCCATCAGCTTGATCCTCCTCTTGGTGGGCCAGAGGTAGAGGTTCCTGATATCGTTGCTCCAGGTTAGGCTTTTGCTACCTTCGAATTATGTTAGTCCCGCTCGTGTTGCGATTCTATCCCTTCTGTCGTGTAATTGCTTATATGTCTACCTGCTACTTGTTTAAGTTGTTTGGCTACCCGAATTGTAGTATCGATATGTTATTTTATTGGTAGTTTATTCTTTAGTAGTGGATAGGGGTAAGTTAGCCTTGAGAGGTGTTTTCCCGGAGTGGTAGCTCGTGGGTAGTTCTTGTTAGTCTGTTTCTAGTTGGGTTATCCCTGTTTCATTGTGATTTTGGACTTGTGGTTGAGTTGCCCTTGTTGAACGGTCCTAGATGGTTGTTGCCTAGGTCGTTATCTAGCGTGGCTAGAGATCCGTGTGATGGTTCGGTGTATTACCGGTAGTTGGGCCGGAGTTGAGATTTTGCCTCAGTTAGGAGATATTGGTTATGCTAGTGTGCATAGATTGGTTTGGTCTCCCGAGTGTCTAGAGTCGACCCTCTTTGTTGATTAGTTTAGGAGGTTGGTAGGTATGTGGGTTGTTCCCATATTCTCCTCCACTTCCTGGTCCGTTGGGTGTTTTGTTGTATCCCTAGCTCCAGTTGGAACGAATCTTGATCGTAGTTCTTTCGATGAGCTCTTGATGTTGGCATCGTGATTGGGTCTTGACTTTAGCACTTCCGACTAAGTGTTGATCGTAACCTCATGGTTGGGTTGTATTTGTAGGCATTTCGAGTGAGTTGGGCATCTGGCCCATTCTTCTCCGGCCTTATTGAATTTGACGTGTAGCTATGAGTAGTAAGGTAATGGATTCAGGTTCTTATTCGATAAAAGGATTTGTAAGGTTTAATATGTGCTAAGGAAGGATTTTTGTTTAGTTGAAAAAGAAGGGAGATGACGCTTTGTTTGTGTTTATGTGTCCTTGTAGTTGCCTGAGGTGGCGATGAAGGTTTGCTTTGGGATTGTGTGTCGGTGATTCGATTCAGCCATCTACACATTGCCATGGGTTTTCCATCGATTGGTTTTGTTTCAGTAGCAACTGCGGTGTTGGCAACTTGCATATTCAGGCCTAGTTGGCTTGGGTTCCTAAGGGTTCATTGGCAGCATACGGGCTCGACCAAGGCTTTAGTTGGTAGGTTTTAAAGTTGGGGTTCAGAATCATGGCTTGGCAGGTTACATCGGATGGTTCGTGGCAGTTTCTATTTTGTTGCAGCATCCTAGTGCCGGGAGGCAGTGGGTGCGGGCAACTTAGCTTCTTTACTTCAGTTGTGGATGCGACTATTGGCCTTGGACACCTAGTCCTTGGCTAACCTCTGCAAAAGGCAGGATATTCTAGATTTCAGCAGTCTTCTAGTTAGTACGAGGTCCTTCTACCATGGTTGGAAAGACTCGGTGGCGTAAGTTTGAGCTTCAGCAGTGGTGTATGCTTTATGTGGTCATCTTGTGTGGGTTGAGACTAGCGAGGCTATTTTGAGCTCTGATGATACGTAGATACTGATAATAGCCATTCGTTTGCCCAGGATTTGAAAGCTTGTTTAATTGATTCCTCCGGAGTTATTGTTTATGTGGGGTTCTAGTGTTGGTTAGACTCGGCCAGTATGGACGAGAAGTTTATTATGATATATGCTTCGAAGTGGTTGGTTGTTTGCAGAACCAGTAGAGCGGTTGATTCGAGCCAAAGGAATGAGTTGAAAGTATATGCAAAAAATTCTATGGCTAGATGGTAACTTTGAACCCCAGGCACCTTTTTCCTTTGCCTTCGGGGTGTTTGGACTTGATATTCGTGGCATGGTGAACTTCTTCCTGAGGTGAGATTCGTAAGGCAATTTCACATTCAAATGGTGTTCGAGTGTTTGGAGTAGCAGTAGTGTTTTCTAGAGTTGGGAGCTTGGATCATGGTTACAGACTTCGTGGTAGGCTTACCACACTTCTTGCAGGGTCGTGGTTTTGGTTTGGGTTTTTTGGGCAGATTGCCCTGGTTCATTCACTTTCAGCTGATTCAGACCTGGCACGGTTCAGTTAGCGAATTTGATGTTAGAAAAAAATGTTCGTTCGTTGGTTGGTGGTCAGTCAAGGCAGGTAACTTTAGTTTCAATGATATGCTACGGGTTGTTATCTTGGATGGAAAAGGCTAGTAGCCTATATCTTGGCTTAAAACGCATTTGAATAAAATAGGTGATTTCATTCGTGGTAAAGTATAAGCAGGAACTATGGATCTCCGGTGTGTCAGTTAATGCTTCGAGGGTGGTTTGAGTGTTCAGCTTGTATGCAGCTTCCTTTTTGTGGTGCTAAAGGATTCAGTTCAGAATTAAAAAAAGGGGGCTTTTGCGGAACAGCGGGTTCATGAGTTAGAGTTTCGGGTTGATGAATATTCCGGTAAACTTGGCATGGTTTTGAGGATTCGAGTTTTGTGTGTTGATAGCCTTGGTGCACTGGTTTCGGTGTTGTGTAGGTGCTTTTTGGTTAAGATTCTCGAGGTTAAGTTTGGGTTGGCAGATCTTTGGAGGTTGAAATCTAGCTTGGCTAGTAAGAAATTAAGGCTTGGTTGCTTTCTTTGGTTCGGTTCTATTGGGTGCCATCCGGTCGCGGAGGTTACCCGGGTTGTCTGAGAGAGTAGTGTAGGCGTTGTATCCGCTATTCTTAAATCTCTGGTATTTTCTTTCTTCCTGACTTTCGGGGACGAAAGTCTTTTTAGTAGTGGATGATGTAATGACCCTTCCGGTCATTTACACGTTTTTGCCTTTCTTGTACCATTAGAGCTTACTTGTAGCGGCCCAAGTCATTTATGGCTTGTCGGGACCGGTAGTTCGGTGCCCGGGCCGTTTGTTTGGTCTTTATGGACGTTCCTCATTTTAGAGCTTCAACTTTGGAAATCGTTGACTTCCGTCAACATTCTTGGTAATATCAAAGAATTAAACCAAGGTTCTAGGTCAAAGGAATTCCTTACTCGAAAGTTCGAGTTAAAGAAATGCCTCGTGTAACACCTCGCCCGTTTGGAAGGTTTAAAGTAACCTGTGCCTTTGGGGTAAGACTAATAGTGTCTAATATACTAAGAAGGATGTGTTATGAGGTATTATAATCGCAAAATGGTCGTATGATGACTTTTGAAGTCAAGCGAGTTGCGAAACAAAAGTCGGAAAAAGTTATTGTAAATTTCTTTAAGGAATTCTCTTCAAATTTGGGTTAAATGTATTGGGGTGTTTCTCCCTATCTATACAGAGTTAGTGGGCCCCCAATATACCAAATCAAAGGTCTATGAGTTTAGTTTCCAATTCACTAAACTGTTTGTCCATACGACTTCAGAATAGAGAGATATTTACATTTTCGTAAGACTGCACAAGCAGACACGTCAAAGTTGGGCCCACATCCTAAGTCGGTTCAGCTTATAAAAGCTGATTTCTCCTTCGTTTTAACTCATTTTTTTCACCCAAAATTCTTATAAAATCAGAGGGAGAGTCCATAAATAATCCATGGACTTTGATCCTTTCAATTTGGAAGTTTAACGGAAGTTGTTCTACGTCGCGAGCTCGTCATTTTGGTGTAGTTTGTCCCATTGATTTCATGGCGTATCTTCGTGGGTGTTGATGCAGCGAGCCAGCAGGTGTTTTCTGAGTATTTGGCAGTAGCTACAGAGTTATATTGGCGAGGTATGGATCTCGTACACTTATCTATTTGTTGAATCAAGATTCTAAGCTTCTAGTTACGAAAAGTTGTATTTTTCGATAACTTGTAGTAGTTTCTTGTTGATTTTGGATCTGTTTGTTGTTCCTGCAAGGAGTCAGGTTGTTAATCTTGGGATATTGAATATTTTTGTCAAGTAAATCTCTCCCCTATGACCCTCCTTCGTTATTATATGTTCTAGTATTGTTTTATGGATTTCTGAGCCACGAAGTGGTATTTTGGATTTGTGGCTTTGGACAGCCCCTTTATCTTGTTATGTTTGGTTATTGTTGTGGTGTTATGGTTGTGGTAAGGTGCTGGAGGGATGGGAAATTGTGCGATTCTTTTTGGGATCGCATACGATAGTGATTGGATTGGACAACGTGAAGTATGCCTTGAAATAGTGCCTCGGGAGCTCGTCGCTCCTTGGAGATGTGGTTAACGTATTGTTGTTGGATTTAGCTGCCATTTGTTATTGTTATTAGCCTCATTTTTATGCTTTGGAGTTGGCTGGTCGCGAGTGTGACATTAACACCTTATCCAATGGCTATGGCTCGTTCTTGCAGCCTTGTCGATTCTAGCAATTGTTCCATTACCTTGGTTGGTCAAGCTTCATAGAGACGCCTTTGGGGCTTCAGTTGAAAGTATTTGTTTTGTGTGATTTGGAGCTTCCCGGAGTAGTTTAAGCCTGGACGACGCCATTCCCGCAGCTAGTCATCGGATGATAGGTAGGTTATGGCTTTCCTACCTAGACTCTGCGTATATAGGCTATAACTGCATTATTTAACATCCTTGGGTGGGTTATTATAGGTTGGTACCCCAGACGTTGTCCACCTTGTTCGTCCGTTATTTCATGCTTTGTTTGTAGTATTCACGTAGTATTGTATATTACCCTTGTGGTCTTGTGTGGCCTTGTATTGACTCTGGAACATAGATGGTGGGTTATTGGGGAATGTCCGCGAGTCCCGGACATAGAGATTATCCTTTTAGGCTGGTTATGTCTGCTGAGTAGATGTTGGGCCTGTACAGGGCTGATAGGAGTTGTTGTGAGCCATTTGGCTACTTTTATATTTGTGTGCGAGCATATCATCCATGAAAAAGGTTTTCCCCTGCATGTTTTACTACAATTTTGGCTGCGAGCCACTACCGACAGTTTTCCTAAATTTGCATAGCCCTGGGGGCCCATTTTTGGTACTGTTGATGATCGAAAAGGGGATTTTTGGATGTTTTCGCACTGATTTTATTACTGGTATTAGTCTCTGCGGGGAAGAGCACCAGACTTGATTTTATTACTGATACTAGTCTCTGCGGGGTAGAGAAACAGACTTGATTTTATTACTGATACTAGTCTCTGCGGGGCAGAGCATCAGACTTGATTTTATTACTGATATTAGTCTCTGCGGGGCAGAGCACTAGACTTGATTTACTACAGTTTTAGACCCGGTTACGCCCGGGCACCCTTGGAGGGGTTTTTGAGGCATTTTCTACTACTTTAGTCCTGGACAGGGTCTGGGCATGCATATTCAAGACTGGGTCTCTATCTTGATCCCGGACTTGCTTCCGGATGACATGTCTTGATACTGAGTTTTAGTATGGGGTCGGGGACCTCCATGGACCTTACCGCTCTGGGCCTGGGGCTTCGGGCTGCGTGCGCTAGAGGGATGGGTATATGGTGGAGTAGAGGTATACAGGCTGGGTCCTTCCATGGAACCTGCCTGCTGGGCCTGATTGGCACCGGAGGAGGTACATACAGAGGTTCTATTTCACATCATATCATATCATGCATTGGATTCCACCATTGTTTGTTGTGTGTTCAGTGTACGCTCCGGTAGTATGGGATGCCGGAGGGTTTGTTTTCACTTGATTGTGTTCCTCGGTTGTATGGGTGGCCGTTGGGACTATAGGTAGACTATACTTACTCTTGTTTTTACTTAAAGCTTGTCTTGGCACCCGGTTCTTAAAAGATTAGTGATGGCTAGCCTGTTGAGGATTTGGTTGTGGGATTTTTGATTATTGAGAGGGCTTTAGAGTCCTATCTTATTGAGGAACTTTTTGTGTGGCCTTCTGAGCAGAGTGTGAGACTCTGGTTCTATTCTTGTGGGAAGCTGAGTGGTATCTCTCGGTTATTGTGGCCTAGTTATTCCATCCTAGGGTTGTACTTGTGAGGTGATTCCCTGGTTATGCTATCATGTGATTGGATTGGTGTTATGATTTCTTTATACTGGTTGATTCCATTTTGAGTATGTTAGACTGCTCTCCGTCTTTTCCTTCTACTTGAGGTTACCGGTATACCGCTATTTTCTCAACTCTCTCTACGTGCTTATATTGTTCTCCAAGGACTCCAGGTGCGTTCTCCTTTCCTTCACCTGTGATTCTGTGTAATTGTATCTCTGTGCTAGCATGTGTTACTTGAAGCTCTTGGTTATGGATGATCTGTGCTAGCTCCTTGTGCCTTGCTTATTGCTTCAGTGACTGCTTTCTTGCTATCTGTTACTTACTGCTTTTATATCTTATATGCGCTCAGTCGGCCGATGATACCTACTGAGTACCCGTGGTTTTGGTGCTCATACCATACTTCTGCACTTTTTGGTGCAGATATTAGCTGAGCTTTCGCTGTTGAACGCATTGGAGACTCGTGCAGCTTTTGGATTTTCGAGACTAGGGTGAGCGCCTGATGGTCGGGCTTGTCTACATCTCATCTTTTGTACTGTTACTCTTTGTATATTCGGAGACAGTTGTACTTATCATTTTGTTACTTCTAGCACTTGTATTCTATTAGAAGCTTCTGTACTGTCGATACCAAGTCTTGGGGTTGGTGTAGTTTCATGATGTATATATTCGGGTAAATTGCTTCCGCGTTGTCTTATATTTACATTCTGCTTCTACTTATCCCAGCTTGTTGAGCATATTGGTTAGGAAGTAGCCCATTATTAGCTGTTCCAGGCTATGGGAATTGGTTCACCTACTGGGGGGTTGTAGGTGCCATCATGACTTGAGAAATCGGGTCGTGACATGGGACAATAATATCCAAGCCTAAATCGCTCCGAGAAGCTCCGAATGATAATCACCTATCATAAACATAAATAACACATCAAGACGAGTCTAACGATACCCATATCGCTATAGAAATAGCCAAGCCAAAATTTGGGTCACCGACGGGTCCATGTGCCCCACAACCCAATGGCATAATGAAAGAGTACGAAATGATCACGATAATCATAAGAGTGCATGCCCAGAAATTTAGGATAATTGAGCAAGGAATTCGAGCTCAAACAGTCCACCAAGACAAGACATCAAAGAGGGAACTTAGAACCCCAAAAATCGGGAATTTGAGCAAGGGAAGCTTACCACAACGAGAGAACCACGCCAAGGAAATGAAATCAAGGAATCCACGGAGCATGGAACCCCCAAGGGAACAGATTCTTCAAGAAAACCAAGTTTTAGAATCCCAACAATGGAGGAAAACAATCAACTTGGGGAAGGAACGGAACTTACCAATTTGAAACCGGAAAAAATTCGTAAAGCATTTACAATCTTCCTCCAATAACTTGTCAAGCCAAAGAGTGACTAGAATAAAGCTGGGGACTGGTTTTAATGGAGGAAACGAGTGAAAGAAGAGATAAAAAGGTTTTGAATTTAGAGTGAGGGTCTTAAATAGGCTGCCAGCGGTTGCCGCATATGCGGACAAACCATCGAAAATGCAGAAGCCGCAAATGTGGTGGATAACCGCAAATGCAAAAACCCACAGTATGAAGGAACTCCGCAAATTCGGAGAGATGTCTGAAAATGTGGTGACCGTAAATGCGGCCAAAAGTCCGCAATTGTGGACCCAACAGGTTCAGCAACTCATCTCAAAACCAGTTAAGTTTAAAAGCTCGAATGGATCCTCGGGAAGCATTCGGGGTCCCACGAACACAAATGAGCTATGCTACTCAACTAAAAAAGGCATTCCAGACTCAATAAAATTGATGAAAATCCCAACAAAGATCGATAGCACAAAAAATAGGCCCTATTCCCAAGAACCAACTTTGGCCAAACTTTCCAAAACAGAACACCAATGCCAAAAATGAGTCTGGAAGTCTCGAGATCCGAACCAAAGGTGCTTCTAGCCCAAAGTCGATAGTCTGGAGCAAACAGTGCTGTCAGAATTTCCATCCGAGACCGTCTTCTCCGAATGTTGACCAAAGTCAAACTTTCAAGCTCAACTTGGCTAAAACACAAAAATCAAGACAAAACAAAACCAAAAGCTCCCAGAACCCAACCAAGGGTCCATCTAGACCAATAAACAACGCTCCGGAGCTAACAAAACTGTCGGAATTCGATTTCGAGCATGTTTACCAAAAATGTTGACTAAAGTCAACGATATTCTAAGTTCAGGCTCTAAAATAGGTAAACAACCAAAATGACCAAACGAACGATTAGGGTACCAAACTACCGGTCCCAGCAAGTCATAAATGACTTGGGGCAACTACAGGAAAGCCCTAATAGTATAAAGAAAGCGTAAACACAAAGATGACCGGAAGGGTCATCACAACATCCACTACTAAAAAGACTTTTGTCCTCGAAAGTCAAGAAGAAGGGAGTATCTGAAGGCTCAAAAAGCTGTGGATACTGAGCACACAACTCACTCTCACTCTCCCAAGTAGCCTCCTCGACCAGATGATGCCTCCACTGAACTTTCACAACCAGAATCTCCCTAGATCTCAATCTCCTAATATCTCTGGCGAGAATAGCTACCGGCTCCTCAACAAAGGATAAACTCATATCTAGCTAAACTGAATCCCAATGCAACACGTGAGACTCATCTGGAACATACCAACGAAACATCAAGACATAAAAAACTAGGTGCACAGCTAAAAACATCGGTGGCAAAGCTAACATGTAGGCAACACTACAAACCCTCTACAGAATCTTAAATGGCCCAATAAACCTGGGGCTAAGCTTACCCCGCTGACCAAGTCTCATCACTCCCTTCACGGGCGATACTCGAAGGAATACTAGATCACCAACACTAAACTCCAAGGCACGAAATCTATGATCGACGTAGCTCTTTTGCCTACTGTTGACACCCAATTTTTACCCTCCACAATAAAAATTAATCTTGAGCTTTTTTTTTTAATTTTTAAAATAATTATTTCATAAAGAGGGATAAAATATTTTCCAAATCAGATTTATAACAGTTTTTGAGTAAAGAACTTATATTTTTCATATTTTATTATGTGAAATTTATAAAGTTTACTTAAAAGATCTATTTTAAAGTTTGATTTCACAAGAAAATCCTTTTAAAAGATTAATGCTTGATTTTCTCCAAGTTAATTCAAAATGAGAGATTAATTGAATAATTAATTTTTCATAAATGTAAGTGAGGTAATTATGTGTTAAAAATAATCTTTATTTCAAATTGTTTAAATCATTAAAGCTTAAGGTTAATTGTAATTAGTTCGTCTTTATTCCTATTCTAGTCTAAATCCCTAAAATCTTTTAAATTCTAGTCGAATCCTATCAATTTGCTCTCAATTTGGTTGTCTACTTAATTTAAAATGGCCACATTCTGTAAAACACCTTATAATCACCCTTCATCAGCTTTTGTTTTAACAATTTGGGCCAAACTTTCTCCAACCCGTTTGGCCCATCCCCATTTCCCCTTTGCTATTCCCCTCTAGCCCACTCCCTTTTTGCTCAACCCGACCGACCCAACCCAAAGCCTCTTATACCAACACACCCTCATTCTCTTCTCTCCACACAGATAACCAAACAAACCCCTTTGCTCATTTTCTCTCTCAACAACTTTGAAAACCCTAGGCACCGCCTCTCTTATCCACTCATCTCCATCATCTCTCCGTAATAAATCACGTGCCCAACACGTAGATCGTACCATGAAGGTACTGGAAATGAGCAACGTGGAGCAAATTTGTGCCTCTATCTTCCTTGTCAAGCAAATCCTGCTCACAAATTTGTACCAAATGGTACGATTTCAACAGCTCAAATAACACCTTTATCCCATCAAAATTCCCAAACGCTGTCTAAATTCCCAAACGACATCCAATCTCTATCGAAATCGAGCTATCAAGAACCAAGAATGTTCTAGAAAGAGCCCTATGTGGCAATTCCTCCGCAAAGTCAGTGAGAATTCATACAAACTCGTACCAGTTTCTTGCTGGGTAACGTTATCCAGTTGAGGATTTCAAATTTCCCCAAGTGTTAAACCTATTTTGCCCCTCTTTCCCCCCTCAGATTTCCCCTATATAAACCCCTCTAAGATAGAGGAATAGAGTCTGGTCTTTGGAAAATTTCTTGAACTTTTTGGAGAGTCGTTCTCTAGTTCATAGAAACCAGAGATTGCAGAGGTCTAATACACAAAAATACTTCGTTGATTCTAGGAAAACTTGTCTAGATTCCGGTGGTGGGTCGAGTTTCTGACGTAGCTCGTTTGTTCCAGCTTGCTGCACCAAAGAAGGTAAAACACCTTCATCCTTTCTGTTTCTTTTCCTCTTCGTCTATGATAGCATAATGTAGAGTTGTTTTTTCTTTCATTTCTTTTAAAAATTCTCATGTTGGTTTTAGGCTAAATTCATTTGATATTGTGTGATTGTTATGTTAAAAGTTCGAAAAAAAATAGAATAGTAGGATTTGTTTCTGTCTATTTAGAGGTTGTTCTAGATTTTAGAAATTATTAAATCATGTTGTTTACTGATTCTGTTTATGAGTACTGTTGATGAAAGGATTTTTTTCATGAAGGTTTTCCTTTAATGTGCTTTATTCTGGGGTGTAGAACTAGAGACGGGGTATACCTCTTTATGGTATAGCCCCATTTCTGAAAGTTCTTGAACTTTCAGATTTTCGAATAAACACTACCCACCCTCCCCTTTCTTTTGTTTTCTCTTTCTGGTTCTGTGTGTGATATTTAAGTTGTTGAAAGCATGTAAAGCCGTTTAATTGAAACGATCGCCTCCTTTTTCTTTTCAATATTTTATAAAGAATATTAACCTCAAAGTTTGGACACAAGCACCTCTTCTCTGCCTATGTATTCTTCTGATAAGAATCTCTTGTCTATTGTTTTAAACATTTGTCCCTGAGGATTAGCTTGGTTTGATTAAAGAAATTCCTAACATAGATCGTATCGAGTTGGTTGCATTTGCTTGCATTGTAGAAAAGATTTAGACATGATAGAACTTAGGGGGTGTTCGGTCCTGTTTCTTTGGGTGTATTGTTTATTAAGTGTCATAGTATTGTTCGTATTTAAAGCATGAATCTGTCAAAAATAATTTGTTTTGTGATTTGCATTCATGCGAGCCTATTTAGAATTTGAGTCCATTCCTCCCAATGATTACTGTTTGGCTTCATCCGATATGATCATGTGCGTAGAATATAAAATATTAGAGTCCTCGTTCAGCAAATTGAATTTCAAATACCTGATTAATGCGCTGATTTGCTTAATAGTTGTCGCCTTCAGTTATAATCTATTCATAAGTCGTTTATGCTCCATGTTGCTTTGCTTCTGTTATTGTCTCATTTACAACCACTTGAACATGGACCTGTGAATCTGACTGATCTTAAGAGCTGGGAATTTGACTTTGTATTCACTAGACATTATTTCCTTTATTTTCTTGGCAAGAACAGATCATCTAAGCTTCAGTTTTTCTTCCACTCGTTAGGATTTTGGTTTGGTTTATTATCAGTATAGCTCGAACTCTCGTGTTTGCTTCTGTTTATTTTGTCTTTAATTAAGTTCCAATTGGTTTTATGTGTGCATACATTAATCTCTGCTCCCCTTTTCTGTTTGCATCCTAGGATGAGTCTGTAAACATATCAAAGCCAGTTTATTTGTCCTGGGATAAATCAATTTTCTAGGTTTCTATTTTAAATCCCAACTTTAGTTATCAACTATCTGCTAACTTTCACTAGTTTTTTTTTATAATGCCTTGAATAAATGCTAATTTCCATTTTTTCTTTCTTTTCATGTGACATCTGCCCGAGTCTGCAAGGACTCATCCTCTTCATTGCATATCCGTGTTGGGTTACGACCCAACAAATTCCCTCGAGTCAAACCTCGCGCAAGGAAGGAACATTACATGATGAAGAAAAAAATGGGTTAAACCCATTAAAACAGCAGCAGTAGTAGCAGTCCAAGAGGACTGAAATAAGAAATGGGTCAAAGGGCCCAATTCATAAAGATGCAGCATCAGAACGATCCAAGTGAGCTGAAATTTAGGGATTTATGGACTAAAAATCTGAAGTATGGTGGCAGATGAGCTCCGAAAGCTCAAATAATAGTTCTAGGACAGGGTTTTAAATTGGATGAAGTCCAATTTATGATTAAGCCCAAAGGCTTGATTAATTCTTCTTCCTTCAACTCTTTATTGTGTAGTTTAGATTATTATATGTATTAATTTGAATTAACATTTTCTAACTCAGTTGAATCTCCCCAAAAGAGGAATCACGTTTTGTTGAAATTCTTTTACTAGTTTAATTTTTCCTTGGATAAAAGAAAGGATGTTTTCCCACCTTTAGAATACAAGAGTTCTATTTATCATTTCTCTTCAAAATATATTTGGCGTGTTATCAAATTTTATACTTAGTTCATTTGATCAAACCTCTCACTTGTCAAATAATCATCATCTTTCAAAAAAAGATGAACAAGGTTTTCCTTAAAATAATCAACATGCCATTTCTTTCTTCATGTATTTCCTCAAAGCATTTCTAAAAATGTATCTTCCTTTTGTCAAAGTTATATCATCATCTTTCCTAGATATAACCTTTCCTAAATGAAAACAAGATAATTTTCTTAAATTAAAAACAAAAATGTTTTAAATTGAGCTCTTTTCAAAAGTTAGTCAAAAATAACTTGTTTTCAAACATGTTCGGATAACTGCAAGTTAGCGGATATCCCAAGTGCCTTTCAAACCTTCTCAGGATATTAATAGGAACCTCTTACCCAAAATCTCAAAAAAATTCTAAGTCTTTATCTGTTTTAGACTTTGAAATTTTTATAAGTTTTCTTGATTTTCCTTTTATAAAACTAAGTGGTGACTCTCTTCTTTAAAATTGAAAACGTTTTGAAACTTTAACTAGATTTTCGAAATGATTTTCAAACCCAAGTCATTTTTTTCCGTAAAATAGAAATGGCGACTTTGCTGGGGATAATTCAACTAGGTTCTAACCTTATTGTTTGCAACTAACTTATTTGACTAACTATTCGGGTTTTAATAATTAGTAACTCTATTGCTTTCCTTACTTGTTTACTTTTCCGCAAAATATAAATTGTTCATAGCATCTTCCACCTCTTTTGGCAAAGCATTAGAATGCATTAGGGGTCAAAAGGTGATTATGCAAGTATTTGCAATCGTTCCTAACAAAACACTCAATTTTCAAAAATAGACGAGTGAAGTAGTTGACCCGCGGTCGATTAACGGTCACTTGTTGTTTTAGCCCTGGTTGTTTGCCCGGGTTCCCGGTCAATTTCGAAACCTGTTCTAGAAACCCAGGATAGAGCGAAACCAAATCTCGAAATAGGCATTGACCTATGATGTCTTAATATACAAGGGATATTAAGTCCATTAGCAAGACCACCTTGTGTTTGAAAGGGCCCACGGCTTGAAAGAACAATCATCCCCTACGTGCTCAATTGAAGGATGTGATGTCGAGTTGTACGAACCATTGTCCCTCGGGTTTGGGATATATTTAGATAATCTTTTATTTTGAAGATTGTCATCCGAAAGGCGTTCACAATTCCAAGGAGTACAAGGAGTTCGAGAACAAAGAAACAGCCACGACGGCCTAGTTTAGGATTGTACCCCTGTGTGGGACGGATTTTGATGTACATTCCTTTTTCCCAAAATTCTGTACCCCCATTTCATTTAATCAATATGTAAAAATATATTTTGGGGCAATGAAACGTTTACAAACGACATACATATCCTTCAATTCGTTAGGCCTACCTTTGGCATAAAAGGTCACATATCCGTATAGAACGCGCTATGAACTGTTATGTGATATAACTATCTTACGTGCTTACGTGTGTTGCTTAAATCGAAGGTGAATTGATCTACTCCTACTCGAATATTTTTTAGAACCCATAGGCAGGATAAAAACTCACTGTGCAAAGTCCGACCAAAATTGCTTTTGGAGTTCTTCAAATTACCCAGAAAAATTCAAAGACTTCTTAAAATCCCTTTTAAGTCTTGTTTCTACCATTTCAGAAAATGAACTTGCCATATCTGAACAATATTCTTTCAGGGTCTGCCCTTAAGAAATTTTCACTTTCCAATTTCGAAGGAGATGCCAAAAAATTCAGAAAAATACATCAAATGCTACAGGACAAGCATCAGAAGATGAAAACTCGACTCTCCTAATAAAATCTACTTACCTGAAATCGATGGGCAAATTTTTGTCTGTCGAATCCTCGAGTCAATAAATACCCGTGGATCAATTTTCCTGGATAAAAGCAACTTTTATGTGTTTATTTCCAGTTGAATACCTTGTATTGCTTGTCACTAACAGAATCTAATATATTGTCCTTTGAGTTGTTCTTATTTCAACAGGTAATAAAAACTGATCTGTGTTGACAAAACTGGCCGAACATCCCTACTTCACCCGCTCAAAAGCACAAATAGATTCCTCCTCTAACCCTCGCTTCGCTAAGGATAAAATGACTGACATTGAGGAAGAAAATATTTTGACTGTGAGAGACAATGTTATCGCTGAACAAAGCAAAATGATTGCGGAACTTGCAAGAAAATTGGAAAAGATGCAAGAAGAAGTACAGAAAGCCAAAGATATGGCTAGCTTGGCTATTGCTACCAACACTCCAACTCTAGGAAACTCCCAGCCTCCTCTTCAAATCCCTCTCTCAATTCTCCAATAATCAAAAACCATCCGAGGGGCATCCCTCCTGCCTCCGCACCTAGACCTTCCAACGAACATCTCTCCAACAATCCTCCTCATATCAAGTCCTCGTACCAAATCCATACTCCTCCTGTCCAGCACACTAACCAAAACAATAACCCAGGTGCCTACAATCCGCAAAATCTCCCTCCAAATTTCCAAAAATACACCACTGAACGCCTATAACTCCCAGAATAACTATCTCAACATCACCAACCCACAGAACTATAACCCCATGTACCCAAATGCCATTCCACATGTCCAGCCTCCACTTGTCAAGAACCCACTACCTCCTATTTTTTATGCTATGATAGAACCATATACTGCTCTCCCGGAAAGCCCCGAGCTTGACCACTACGAGGAGAAAGAGAAAGAGTTAAGGGCCACGGAGAAGAAGCGTGATCATGACATGGCTCAAATGAAAGAAAAGATAGCCAGGATCAGAGAGTTTCATGGATCGTCTTATGAGAAAGGCTATTACTACGATGATCTTTGTATCTATCCAGAGATGGACTTGCCAGATGGATTCAAGATTCCCAAGTTCAAGACCTTTAACGGTGTTGGGAATCCCGAGGTCCATTTGAGAAGCTACTGCGATCAAATGGTCGATGCTCAGAAGAACGACGCTCTGCTAATGAGATTGGTTAGCCGAAGTTTGAGTGGAGAGGCTTTGGAATGGTTCACCTCTCAAGAACTGAAGAAGTGGTGTAGGTGGAGCAACCTAGCCTGGGACTTTGCTCAAAGGCTTGCATATAATGTGGAAGTTGTCCCATATCGATACTCTCTGGGTCGCATCAGGCAAAAATCAAACGAAGACTTCAGAGACTATGCCTACCGATGGAGGAAGGAGACGGCAAGAGTTCGGCCTCCCATGATCAAAGAGGAAATAAGCGCGGTGTTTATGCGCTCACAGGAGTCAGAATTTTACGACAAAATGATATCAGCAGTTAAAGCACCGTTCGCTGACCTAGTCAAGATTGGTGAAATTGTAGAAGAAGGTCTTCGTAGCGGCAAGATTGCTAAGGCTTCAGCCTCCTCAGGATCGACAGGACTTCCCAGAAAGAAGAGAGAAGAGGTGTCTTCAGTATCTTCCAGTCCTAGCCCAAAGTCATGGAAACCCTTTGGAGCCAACTACAAAAAATCACTTGTTCCAATAACCCCTCCCCCAGCTCCACAAAACCCTCAACCGATTTACTATACTCATCCTATTTACCAAGCTCCACAACCAAATGTGCAACCCAGTTACCAAGCTCCTCCCCAACACTTTCAAGTGTATCAAAAGGCTCCTGAGAACCAGAATAATCACCGGGTTTCTCCTCCCACCAATGCTAAACTCCCTCACCCAAATTTGGAAAAGAAAGCTCCTCGGACTTTTACCCAGTTAGCTGAAACCAGAACTCAGTTATATGAGAGATTAAAGGCTGCCGGATTTATCCAACCCATTCCATCTAAACCTGCAAATCCTGACTCTTGTTTCTTCAGGGCTGACCAACATTGTGCTTATCATTCCGGAGGAGTCGGACATGATACCGAAAATGCATTAACCTGAGACACAAAATTCAGGATTTGATTGATCAAAGAGTGGTCACACTATAAACAACACCGGCCAATGTTAATAATAATCCGCTCCCGAATCACGGAGGAGCCACTATTAACATGATAGAGGTTGATGAAGAATGGGTTGTTAGCAAGTCAATAGTGCCGGTTAGCACTAAAAAGCAGAAAATGATGAAAAAAGCTATAGCTGCTTTGAGTATTGCTGAACTACCCTTTGAAGGGTTAATGCGAACCAAGGCCTTGCACGTAACTGTCAAATGTCAAGAGAAGATTATAAATGAAGTTTTGACTGACGATGGTTCGGGTCTGAATATTTGCCCGCTATCCACACTCACTAAGCTAGACTATGATCTGGGAAAAGTTTGCCAGAGCAGGATCAATGTGAGAGCCTTTGACGGCAGTCAAAGTGACACTATCAGGAAAGTTAGCTTATACATCCAAATGGGACCTGCTTAGTTTCGTACAGAATTTCAAGTCATGTATATTACCACCAGCTACAACTTGATTTTGGGAAGACCATAGATCCACGAAGATAGAGTCGTACCCTCAACTTTGTATCAAATGGTAAAGTTCATCTGGGAAGAACATGAGGTGGTGATTCATGAAGAAGGAAGTCACTTGAGCCGTCCTAATGGTTGTGTCTCGGTGGTTGAAGAAATCCCGAGAGGAAGCAATTACTACACAGTGGAGATCATCAGAGAGGAACTTACTCCTCAAATTCCTATGCCACCCAGCTATAAAATACTTGCAACCACAATGCTAAGGAGCGGGTACAAGCCAGGTTTTGGTTTAGGCAAGAATTCTGGTGGTATGACTGAGCCCATAAGCATTTCCGGGAAGTTGACCAAGCATGGCTTAGGGTATGTAGCCCGAGATGACAAGGCGAGAGTTGAAGAGAAGAAGTAGTCGGGACCGCCTAAGCTGCTCCCTCACTTATATCAGTCATTACCAGTGCGTATTGGTCCCCCAAGCGACGGGTTAGAGGATGGAATAGGAGATTTGTTCGAGAAATGCGATGCTATAGCAAAAGAAATCCCCGAAGTAGCCATAATCAGGGATGCCAGACCTTGCGAAGAGTTGCAGAACTGGGCCGAAACTCCCCTCATGACTCTCCACTTGTCTGGGTAGACAAAGATTTTGTTTTATGAAAATCGATAATGATCCGGATGAGGCTCCGTGACCCACCCTTTACGTTTTCAATTTCCTCGTACAATTTTACCACTTTCCAAAAGGCAGGAACCCACATTCATGCTGGTTATAGCCATAGTTTATAAATATTTTTTGGATTTTAATGAAAGCCTCGCATATTCTGAAAAACCTTTGTTGTTTATCTTATTTACCTGGTACCATCTAACTTGTTTTGTTTATGGTTTAAGTAATAATAAGTTAAAACCTGCAACTTTCATGTCATGTCAAGAGCTTAATGAACAAACCGAGCTAGATGATGATGATATCGAGGAGTATGTTGAAGACATCATGGTCCTTGAACGAACAACTAAGAAGTCTAAGAACTTTGAAAACCAGAAAAGGCCCCACCTTAAAGAGTTTGAGGTGGTCAATCTGGGAGGCAACAGTCAAGTCAATGAAATTAGCATCGGCGTTTATTTGACAAAGGCGCAAAAGAAAGAGCTCATCAGTCTGCTCAAGCTATACATCAACATCTTCGACTGGTCCTACAATAATAGGACGAGAATGAGCACAAACATAATCTCCCAAGATTTATCAGAATTCAATACAGGGAATGGACAATTAATACTTCCCTCCCATGAGACGAAGGAAAGTTTGCACCAAACTGGACAGAACTGTACATTGTCCAAAAAGTGCTATCTGGAGGAGCTTTGATTTTGTCCAAGATGGATGATCAAGTATGGCCCAAGCCTATATCAACTCCGATGCTGCAAAGGGATACTACGCCTGAAGGCGGCTTCTTTTCCTTTTATTTTATTTCCCTGTAATCGCACTTTCTATTTATAATCATTTTGTACTTAGTAAAAGCTTAAAAATCCCCTATCCTCTTTGTACGAACTATGTTTGACCTGAATTCTCAAGAATGATATACGTAGGTGGTCTGTGTCGGCTTTGAAAAACCCCTTAGGAAAATCTATCTTTCCCTTTCCATTTTGAACTACGTTCGACCTGAATTCTCAAGAATGAGATACGTAGGCGGCCTTTGTCAGCCTCGGTCATCCCTTTATTTATTTCAAATATTCTCCCACTACAAGTGTGAGAACTATGTTTGACCTGATTCCTGCCTCAACAGAATATGTAGGCACCACAACGGCTTAGTCATATCACCCAGGAAATGGAAACTGGGGTAGAATTTTTGAGAAAGGAATCTCGAAAATTCATAAGACAAAGATTGTCCTCCAAAGAGTCGAAATACAGAATATGCCGAAGAGCAATCGAAATGAATATCGAGAAAGAATCTCATAATCCAACAGAGTCTCAAGTCCCTTGCCAATTAAACCCCAAAGAATTTTCCAACACCAAGGGATCAGAGTCTACTTCAAAATTCCCAGTCCGAGGTGGATTAATCCCCAACTGTGACAGATTTCTCAAAAAAACATTTTTCGAACTCCTCAGCTAGGATGACAAAGGATCTTCGGAGTCCGCCAGCAGTATGTTAGAAACGCCAAGGCCTCGAATAAAGGACATTCGTTGAGCTAGCACATGACATGACGGGCAGAGACTTTTTCAAACTATCTTTTTTCAAAATCTTTGTTTTCCAAAGAACTTGTTCGAAAAATCCTTACAACATATTAGTGTTATTCCTTTATAAATTGACTTTGTCTTATGTCTACCGTGACCCAGGAAGTCGAGGACGATGAGCACCCGAGAGTGGAAAGCATCCAGAAAAGACAAAGCAAGGAGCAGAAGATCGAAGGAGGTCAACACAGATCAGTTTCACCCAAAAACTAACAATTTTTCTGTGGATGAAGGTTGTCCTAAAAGGTATGTTAGAAATCGGTGAAAGTCCCTCGTTATCCAATGCGTTCAATGAAACGCAACAGGACCAGGTGCCCCAAATTTGGCAATAGAAGCCGAAATGGTGGGAAGGAACCTAAGAGGCAAAAGTTCCTGGAGCGGGCAAATCTTCTTGTAGTTCGCAAGAGCTACTAAGAAGTAACAAAAGATAAGGAGGCACCGGGGTCCAGTAAAGCAAACACATCGAGAGAGAAGGCTTTCAACATACTAGTAACAATATCTGGTGAACTCTCCTGGTCCTGGCGAGAACACATGGCATAAAGGCAATTCTCGCACTAACCACTAAAACTAGAAGCAGTGCCCTGCTGGGCCAGCCGATCTCCTAGGGCTACTGGGATAGACTGAATCTTGCTACCTCTCTGTCCCTTTTTAGCTGAAGGGAAATCCTTAATCTTATGTCCAACCTAACCACACCTAAAACAACCACCCGAACCAGCTAAACACTCACTAGGATAACTTTTACCACACTTGTTGCAAGAAGGGTAAGGAGTCCTCTTTGCAACACTCCCCTGCGAATAGGAACCAGATCCCCTACCAGTCTGATCATGATGAGGCCTGGAGGCCTAGGTAAGAGCACTAGCTGAAGAATAAATGGGTCCTGATGATCTCTTCTGAAACATAGAGTGATGTCCGCCTCTGGACCTATGATGGCCAAAACTTGAACCCTCTGATCTAACCCTCTTTCTATCTCCCTCATTTTGTCTCCCTCGATTTATTGGGCATGAGTCATAGGTCGAGAAATATCTATGTCACCCAAAAGCATCACGGACCTACACTCCTTCTTTACCAAATATGATACTCCATAAACATACTTACTCATCTCATCCCACGGGTCAGCCACCATGGAAGAAACATACCTAGAAAGTTGGGTGAACTTCAACCTGTACTCTTGTACCATCATGGAACCTTGCCTCAAATTCACGAATTCTTCAGCCTTAGCTTGCCTCAACTTTCTTGAGAAGAACCGGTCAAGAAAAGCCTTCTCAAAACACTCCCAAGTCATAGTGACCACATCCCTAACCCTAGCATCTTTCTATTGAGTAAACCAAATATGAGCCACGTCCTTGAGTTGATAGGAAGCTAGCTCAACTCCCTCTATACCAACAACTTGTATTACCCCAAAGATCTTCTTTACCTCATCCAAGAAATTTTGCGGATCCTCACCAACTTTCGAACCCCAGAACTCAGGTGGGTTCATGTGAATGAAGTCTCGGACTCTGGCCGCAACATCACCTTGAGGGTGGAAGCGAATAGGAGCCTATTGATTGTCCTGCACGGCCATAGTCTGGGCTAGCATATGAATAGCATTCATGAACTCTACATTTGTGACCTCAGGGTCTGGGATCGGAGGATTAGCATTTCAGGCATTGGCCCGGCAAGGCATAGCATGGCGAAGAGGCATAATTTGAAATGAATAAAGAATGGATTAGAGGGTTAATAGAGTTAAACTCTATCGAACGATATTGATCAAAAAGAAGTGAAGTTTTTCCTAAGACACCTCATAGCTTCCCTCTCTAAAGTATGGTGCACTTTATACCCATGAAAGAGATTCTACTTGATGGGGCTTTCAGACACCCTAGGACTCTTGAACCTGGCTCTGATACCAAGTTTGTCACACCCCGAGGCTACCCCCTAGACATAACGCGGACTCGGGACCACAAGTGCCCCAAGTTAACCCTTGGTCATAGCATACTTTGATCAATACAAGAAACATAGCGGAAGCATACTAAATAAAGATAGGCAACCATAACTTAAATAAGAACAAGGTCTAAAAAGTGTCAAATCCATAAACGGAATACAAGTCTAGCTATGTCTGAAGCCTCCAAACTGTCATAAGAGTTGATGGGACAAGACCTGAACTAACTCAAGAATCTGAAAGGGAGATAAACAAAATAACTAGACTGATACTAGTCCTCAAAGGATGAGGACTCACCAACACTATCATGATATCTGGCATCCTCTAGCCACGAGCCTTAAAGAGAGCCTAAATCTGCATCATCAAGAGAATGCAGCGCAAGATATGCATCAGTACTATAGGATGTACTGAATATATGAGACATGTGTAAATATGGTAAAAATATACTTAAAACGTAATTAAAACTAAGTTGCTTCATAAGGAAGTATCATAAGTAAATCTCATAGTTTAAAGCCTAAAGCATGAAATAGAAAAGTATGTCTATAATCTTTATACGGGAGTTTCTCTTAATCGACATAAACCATGATGAGCTACATGGAGTCCAGTATCATACACCCACACTGAAAAAGGTTGTCATAACCGGCCAAAGTTAGACCCTTATCATATCAGGATATTCTCATAAGCCACAGAGGGTACCTATGATGGCACATAGTTCTGGGACTAAGGGTAATCTCGCCCTGTCCAATTCGATGCTAAATACTACTTATAGCTCACATATACTAATGCCAATTCTGTTTGAAAAGCATAAGGGTATATCTAATACCATACAATTCACATATCTTAGGTAGACATATCTAGATGCCAAACCTTTCATAAATCATAAGGACATATCTAATGTCATGCAATTCATGCTTCAAAATCCTTAAAAACTTAGCATTACCATAATTCAAAACATATTTTTATTTCTAAATTCATAACTTCAAGAATTAGGCATGCAATTTCATGATAATAGAGGTCATGTTATCTAAACATACTTGAAGACATGCAAACTGATGGAATCATGCTAGAAATCACCTTTAATGCATGGGCTTTAGAAATCAATTAAGGAACCTCAAATAAATCATAGATAAGTAATGAGAAATCATGAATTGATGCTTTAAAAGTGAACCCATAAGTTATTCCCAAATTGGGTAAGAACCCTAATTTCCCAAATTGATAACTCAAAGTAAAAACATGGGGTTTTAGGCATAAGGGTAGAAGGAATCCCTTATTGAATACCCACACACCTTATTGAAGCTTTCTAGATTTAATAAAAAGAAATGGAGGCATGAACTTGGAACTTGAGAATTGAAGCTTGAAAGAGTTCTTTCTTCTTTTGGTAGATGAATGAGGAATAATGAAAGACTTAGGCTAATAAGAGTAGAAACCCTGCTAAAAATGGCCAAAACGACCTCAAAGGGTGGGTAATTATAAAAATACCCTAGGGATTTAATTAGGAAAAACTGATAAAAGATTTCATCTTCATAGACCACGAGTCAGTCTAAGGGCTGTCAACTGAGATGACGAACCGTCAACTAATCTGTGGTTTCAGGTGCCAAATCTGGGAGCTTGTTGAAACTCAACTCCATGAGTCACTCTATGGTCCGTGATTTAGAATGATGGACCGTCTTGTTGACTCATGGTTCTGACTTAAGGATATGAGGATCCTATTATCCTCAGGGATTACAGATGGAAGGACGACCTGTGGTATAAAAGGACGGGTCGTCAACTAACTCGTCATTTTCAGGACCCTTCATGAGGGTCCTTTGGAACTTGAATCACGAGTTCAAAAGATGGGTCATGGTTCCAAACTATGAGCCATTGAGTGACTCATAGACTGGGGAAAGAACATAACCAAGGAGCAGACCACGGATCAGACTACGGATCGTGGTCCAGGACTACGGTTCGTGATCTGGTCCGTAATCTCTGCGAACTTTACAATTTTCTCAGAAATTAGGTTAAACAGATGAATAGAATTCTGAGGTGTTACAAGCTGGTACCCTAGCCTACTAATTGACCTGTGCGGTCATGGCCTGAGCAAGCACCTAAAAATCAGCCCTGAATTCGGCATGAGGGAATTGCTCATTCAGAGGGTCTGCTGGAGCTGCTGGTGCCTGCTGGTTCCTTGCGTTGGCTCTTCTAGGAGGCATTTTCTAAAATGTGTAGAGCACAAATTAGAAGGAGATTAGAGTTCATACTCTATAGCACGAGATGTAAAAGAAAGAATGGAAGTTTCTCCAAATGACGCCTTATAACTTCTCCCCCATAAGTGTGGCGCACTTCACACCCATGAAGAAGACTCTACTCGATGCGGCTTTCAGACACCCTAGGACACTTGAACCTGATGCTCTTTTTTCAATACTCACAATCCTTATTAGTTAATAATCCTAGTAATCTTTGGGCATTGCTTGGGCTAAGTCAAACTTTTTCACGACCTGAGGCTATCCCTTAGACGTGACACAGTGCTTAGTGTCATAAGTAACCCCAGCTAACCCGTGGTCTAGCATAACTAGGCATTTATAAATCAAACACTAACTGCGCGGAAGCTAAACTGTTTGAAATGAATAAGTTGGAAAAATAATCCAAACATATTTGAATATATAAGACAATCTGATAAAGGTCTAAAATAATAATGACTGCAATAGATGAAACTAATACTATGTATGAAAGCCTCTAACTGATGTGAGTTGATGGGACAAGTCCCCAGCTAACTCTAATAGTATAAAACTGAAGTGTAAAACTGAATGAAGTAAGCATAACTATGTCCTCGAACTATGAGAACTCACCACTGAGTTGTTGAGTAAGGACTAGAGGATCGTACTAAGTGTGGTCTGGATACTGAATGCCTGAACCTACATCATGATAAGAAGTAGCACAAAAAGTATGTGGCAGTACTTTAAATATACTGAGCGTGCGGGATATATGAAAGTTGTACAACATAAAGACTGAATATGGGAATACATACTGAAGCATGAACTAAAAGGTAAGCTGAATGCAGTGACCAAGTAACCACATCAATATCATAACATGCTGAACTGAATAACTGAAGCAGGTACTGAATACATGGTCAATGCAATATGATTCTGACTGTAGGAGCTACTATTAATCGACATAGCCGAAGCTGAGCTAACTATAGGGCCAACCTGTAACCCTGGATGGAAGGGTGTTCATACCTTTCCAAGGTTACAAACAAGTCTGACGTGGATCCACTAAACTGATGTCCATAAGGGACAAGGGTGACCAGCCTAATCTGACAGCTGACCTCTTTTACACCTATGATGGCGTCGTAGTTCTGAGACTCAGGGACTGCTACTAAAGGTCTTAGCCTTATCTGACAGCTAAGCTTTCACCACTTCATCCGCTCGGTACTAAGTCTACTCCAAACTGAATGTAAGCAATGAAATGCAAACTGAAATACTGGATAGCTCAAACACTGATAATCATCTGAGAATGCAACATAAATATACTAAAACTTATAGCATTCTAATTCTGAAGCGTGACTGACTGAATCATCTGACTAGCAAGTATAAATTATGAGTGCTAAAATTAACAAATGTTAGGGTTACTGAACTATATACTTATGGCTATTCTAATTTTCCAAGACACATGTGATAATTAACATACAAGCCATAGAATCTGAATTTGCAAGGGTTTCATAGAGCTTAGGAACCCTAGGTCTGAAGAACTAATTGAGAACTGAAGAACTGAACTGAATTAAGGGACCCAATGGGTGAAAGGAACCCACTAGTGAAATCCCACATACCTAGAAGAAAATCTATGGAGGGAATCCTTGGATTTTTGGGGCTGAGCTTGAAGAAACCTTCTGCTTGTTCTTGGGGGAAACTGTCGCTTCTTTTCTCCTTTTTCTTTCTAAGTGTCTGATGATTTTAGGAGAATGGGTGATTTAGCTAGTTTTTGACTAATTTACTAGGCTTAGACTAAGCAAAACAACGTACCTTAGGCCTTAAAAGAGGTAGGAAAAGTCTGGAATGCCCCTGGAATTTTAAAAGAAAAACTGTTTAAATTCGCAACTCAGGTTCCACGAGTGGAAACCACGGTCCGTGGATGCTTCCACGTCTTGTGAAACCCTGTCGTGGTTCTTGGGCAGGATTTTAAGCTACTGGAATAGGTTCCACGAGGGTGGTCCATGACTCATGGAAACTTCCACGAGAGTGGTCCATGACTCGTGGAAACTTCCACGGGTCGTGGATCCTGGGCCTTTTGCTGACCCTCAGGTCTGGTTCCACGAACTAGGTTCACAACTCGTGGATCATTCCACGATCCATAGAACCAGTTCATGGTTCTCAGAGAAATCGTAGGCCTCAGGTCTGACTTCCACCGACCCAATCCACGAGCCATGAATCAATCCATGATCCGTAGATACTGGTCGTGGTTCTCAGACAAAATCATCTGGCCTCTGATCTGATTCCACGAGCTCAGTCCATGGCTCGTGGACTGTTCCATGACTCGTGGATCTGGATCATGGATTGGCTTACACTTGGAAAATTTTATTTTTCTGATTTTTCTGAGCTGGGTCTAGGCTTGGAAGTCTGGAGTGTTACAGGATCCAAGTCCCATATCATCAAAATAATATAAGCCTCCAATCGGGCATCATAATGATAAATGATCTCATTTATTTTCATGATCAACACAGGCCTCCACACGGGCATCACAATAATTAAAGCTCAACTTAATTATTATGATAATTACTAATTCACTCAACCCATAACATGCTTTACATGATAAGTCTCCACCCAAGTAAAGTCTAACGAAAGTTAAGACATAACCTATCTCGAACCCAAATAGTAAGACTCTACTTGATCACACATGTGTCTTCCCTTTATGTATAGCCTCCGAATGCAACCAATCTACCAATAATAATTTCTACACATAAATATGAATCTAACGATACCCATATTGCTAAGGTTCTAATTTGGGTCCAAAAAGTCAACCTAAACCCACAAGAGCAAAACTAGAATTTTATTTTAAAACATCAGTTTATCCAAAGCTTAAGGAGTTTAAATATAAAATTTCTTTGAAAATAGAGTTAAAATCAATCTTGAAACCATCAAAATGCCATTCTTTAACTCTAGCAGGAAAACCCTAAAATTCCAAGTTGAAAACCCAAGATTTGAAGGTGAAATCATGAAATAATTATTGAAAATTTGCAAAAGTAGTATAAGAAGCTTACCTAATGAAGAAACCTCAAAAATCCTCTTTGAAATCACCCGAAATCGAGTTCTTAAGCTCCAAATATGAGGTAGGCAAGAAATAGAGTGAAAAAGGAGAAAGTCCATTATTAAGTGGCAGGGATTCCGCAGGAGCGGACCCCTCATCGCTGTTGTGATATCGCTGAAGCAGAGAGGCTTTTGCAATGGCAGAAACCCACTTAATAGATGAGCTTCACTAAAGTGGGCCTCATCCCGTAGGAGCAAGAACGCAAAAGTGGTAAGACACCGCTCCCGCGACTCCACTGATGTGGACAATCTCTGCTGGAGTGGGGAGCCCTCAGGTGAGTGAGTCTCGCTGAAGCTGAACGCCTTTGTTGCTACACCTTTGCGGGTGTAACTAGATTCTTGAAGGAGCGGTCATGACCCAACTGACTGAGCTCCGCAAGTGTGGCGCCTTAGCCTCAGGCGTAACCTCATCAGTGCAGACCAAGGGCCACTGCTGTGAGGCACCAGACACCAGCAACATCAACCATTCTAAAAGCTTGGAGTCGATCCTTGGAACACACACAAAACCTCACGAACACTAACCAAATTTTCTACTAGACCAAAATCAATATTTCAGACTCAATGAAATTGTCAAATTCATCAATAGAGGTCGTTATCAATGAATATTAACCAAAGTCTACTTTAGGCCAAAACTTCAACATTTCAACCAACTAACCAAAACATATCTGAACACCTCGGGACCTAAACCAACAATGCTACTAGTCCAAAAGTGGTATACTGAAACTAACAAAACTCACAGAATTCTCATATGATGCCTAAATCTCTAAATATTGACCAAAGTTAACCATATCAACTTCAAAACCTTTCAAAAAAAACTCGCATAAAACCCAACCAAACACTTTAAGAATTATGTAACCTACTTTAGCAAATCACAAATACCATAATACAACTACGGTAGGGGTAAAACAGTTAAAACATAAAAAAGTCCAAAAATTACTATAAGGGTTGTTATAGCTCATTTGAAAGTACATAAGTTACATTATTCCACAGAGAATTGTATCATTTGATCTCATATTAATAAAGTATCCAGAAGAACGTGTAAAATAATTTCAGAGTGATTCCATATGATTTATAGTTTCATAGGTTATTTCCTCGTATAGGTAGATCTCAGTTGAGCACAATATTGATTGTTTCATTGTGATATATTATCTATACTTGTTATTCTGTCTACCTTATATACTAGTACATGTTATATATGTACTGACACCCATATGCCATAGGGTTTTGCATTCTTTTAAATTCAAGATCAGGTACACATAGTTATAGACCTCCTCAGTAGACACTATCGTGTATCAGTATAGCAGTCGGTGAGCTCCATTTTCCCCTGGAGCCAGTATAGAGACAGTACTCTTTTTTGTTATACATATTTGCATAGTATGGGTATGGCGGGGCTCTGTCCCCACCACTTGACAGTTGCATATTTTTTTACTCTTTTAGAGGCTTTATATCAGTTGGTCATAGGCCATGGTATATGCATCCTTATCAGTTGTCATTAGTACATAAATCTTTGATATATCATCTGTCATAGATTATCTGCATAGCATATATGTATATATGGTACTTGTTTATCCCATCTAGATTTGGAGCATGACAAGACATATCAAGAAAAGAGTAGTAATATCACTTTCATAGCCAAACAAACACTTCCACATAAAGGCAATGCAAATCAAGTAAAAATGATGTGTATGATCCATGCCTCATATCTGATCAGTACCCATACACACCTGCAACTATAGTGTAGTTAGCTGGGACTCATGGGGAACTTGCAAGGTCTATGTACTATACAAAAATGACCTTGGTGTCACGCTTCGAGCCTAGACCTTGGACGTTGTTGGCACCTGATGTCATTACTAGCCCGAGCAAACCCCTTGGCATAATACATGAGCATATGACTAAGACATAAATATGAAAGCTCTGAAAACGTGTAAAGAGATTTAAGGTTGAAATCATTATAAAAGCTCTTATAAAAATAAATAAGGACATTTATCATCAAATGAGTTCTGAAGCATAAAAACTTAACTAACTCATCACTGACTATTATGAAGCTTTCTACTGACACAATTGAATACTATTTACCGGGATAAGTCCCCGGCATACCTTATTAACTGAGCTAGACTATGCATACTAAACTAAGCCTCCAAGAAGAATAGAAGGCTCACTAATAGTTAATCCGAGTGAACTTAAGGGTGCACCGAACTATGAACATAAGTCCCTGAATCTGCATCATGAAATGATGCATTGCCAAGGCGTCAATACATTTGAATGTATGGTATGTGAAACTAGGGAAGAGAGGACATGGCATAATATACATATATGAAGCTGAAATAATAGACTTATAATAAAAGGGAGATGAAATGTCATAGACATGAATCATCAACTAAAAGAGTAGGATAATCATTAGCATCATTAATTATCATGTTGAATTAGATGGTTTAACCGACATAAATACATAATACACCATGCGCTATGTGGGTCTGATCAAAACTCGATCGGCTGAGCTCCAATTCATGTTTGACGCATGAATTAGTATCCTTATGGATATAACAACATCTAGGCATGCCAAATCATCCTCATAGAAGAAACATGAAAAATCATCTAAATTTACGAAATGAAGCATACCTACGTCGGCAAACGTAGTTTCAAGTGGTGAGCTCCTTCTGACTGACACTTTATCAGTTAACCATCTGATTCTCTTAAGCCCATATTATGTTCATATTCAATCCAAGAACCATCCATTAGATTCATACGGTTCATATAAAATTGGTATTGTCATACCATACATGCAAGTTCATAAATTCATAGCATTCATAACATTCAAGAGCCTTATGGATGTTGTTGGATTAGTCATGTCATAAAGAAATATTATGGCATTAAAAGGTTTATAAAAAATAATTCAAAAATATTCACTTGAAACAATAGCAATAGGGCTTTTATGAAAAAAGAAAATTCATGTGTTAGTATTTTCAAAATCATGTTATTATTGAAACTCATAACTTCATAACGTCTCAAAAGTAGTCATCATGTTTCTTAAATTTGTAAGGTTCGTGATTTACTCAAGTTCATGACAAGACACCAAGAGAGGTTCATAGGTAAGGTTGGCCGCCGGACCGGTTTCATTCGGTACAATTCTGGTACCGGTACCAGTCCGTATCGGTCCAATTCGTACCGGAATGGAATGGTATGGGTTCTACCGGGTACCAGTTTGGAATGGTATACCCGTTTTATGCCGGGAAACTAGTATCAGTTCATACCGGTAGCATTCTGATTCCGGTCCGATCTGGTCCGGTCAAAAAAAATTATTTTTTTTAAATTTTTATCATTGTTTTATACTTTTATAGTTTTTATACTTTTATTCATTGCCTATATTTTTTATCATTGTTTTATACTTTTATTAATAGTTTTTAAAAACATAAACTAATAGACTTCAAAACATAAACTTATAAATTGAAAACTTAAAAAAATAAAAAAAATAAAAACAAACTAAAACACTTCAAATGTATAACTTAAAAATATATATAAACTTAAAACTTATAAGTTTTAACTTATAGCTTATAAATTGAAAAACTTAAAAAAATAAAAAATTTAACAAATTAATAAACTTCAAATATAATTCATATAAGTTATAAGTTATAAAAACTTTTAAGTTATAAGTTATCACTTGAAAATTAAGTTTGAAATTCGAAATGTAATTCAAAATTTAAGTTTAAAAAAAAAAATCATTCTGGTAACCCGATCTGGCCCATTCCGATCCGGTACCGATCCGTACGAGTTTATACCGAAATGGAAGGGATTCGATTTTCATATCGGTGGTACCGGTCCAGTTTATTCTGGTATCAGTCACCATTTTGGTACTGGTCATACCGGTCTGGTCCGGTACCGATCTGTTCCGGTCCGGACATCTCATTCTAGTCCGGTGAGCAGCCTTAGGGTAGATTAATTCATGAGAGAAGAACAAGAGTAAGGAGTGTTCATAAATACACTTAACAAAATTAAAGGACTTATTAAGTTCCCAAAGGATATGAATCAAATCCTAGATTACCAAGGAGGATATCAACAAGCATACAAACAAAGATGTAGTAGTAAATAAGGATTGGTACGGAAAAGAAGTCGGCCCCCCTTCTTCTCATCATATTAAAGGAGCGCGACTCTGTATGAGGCTCGTACTGCAGAGCAAGCGGAAGAAAACGTAAGGTCGCGCGTTAGCACTCCTGCAAGAAAAGGGATGCGCTAAGGCGCAACTTCGCGCAGCTGCTACGCCCTTGCTTCTTGCCCCTTATTTCAAACTCAAGGAAAGCCTAGAACATAACTGAAGGAATTCATGACATTGGACAACCTTACATACCTCGAATACGTAGAAGAAACTTGTGATAGGAGTTGGTTTGAACTATGTTTGACTCTAGCATTGATTCTCTTGAAGTTCTTGAGTTTGATGTTTGGGAGGAGGAAGATGGATGTTAGATAGTGAAAAGATAGGCGTATAAATTTATGGGAGGGGAGGTTTTTAGTCGTGCAAAAGGATATCCAAAAGCCCTAGGACGAATATACCCTTAAATGGGCGAGGAGCAATTAAGGAAATAATCAATTTTAGCAATTAAAGTGATGCTTATTAAAAAAATTATTATGATCAAAGAGCCATTTCGGGAAAAAAAAAACTTATGAAGAATGTTGTATATATGGAATATGAACCTTTTGAAATCGTAAGATTTTTTTTTATTAATTATGACCCAATCTTTTGAAATATTGTACGTAAAGTTAATATCATTTTGGCATAAAAAGATAAGAATCAAAATAAAATGCGTTAATTAGGACATCATTTTAAAAAGTTTGGTAAAATCTCAATCTTTCATTTGTGTAAGTAGATTTTTATAGCTTTCAAAAAAAAGAAGGTTTCTTATATTAAGGGACTTTTAACTAAACTGCTTTTAGAATTATTATTATTATTAAACGTATTATAATAATATAAGATGAGGAGGATATGATTTTAGAATCTTATTCAAATATAAATTAATTTTTTAAAATAAACTGATATAATTTTTGAAGGCCTTTTTACATAGATAGTGTATTATAAAGTCTTATTTACGAATTATAGTATAATTTTTACTCTTACAGATTATAGCCTTACTTTTCTTATCAAAAATAGCCAAATCAGCTAAATACACATATCATACATTTCTAACACAATTTTAATATACTAGCACATAAACTAATTTGAATAGTATTTAAATGTTTGAAATTCGGGTATAATACGTTTTAACATCATTAATAAGAGAAAAAATAAACAACAATTGTAATACATTTTGAATTCAATATATTATACATATTATAGGCATATTTCAATGAACGTGGTGAATATATAACTAAAATATTTTTAATACAAAAGTATTATAAGTATTATACCTGAATTTAAATATTTTAGTACTATTTAAATTAGTTTATGTTATTAGAAATGTATTATATATGTTTTACAATAACAACTATTGAATTCATAATAATGAATAATATTGAATTCGAATTGTATTACGACTATGGTTTATATTTGATACAATTTTAATACAATTTAAATACAACTTTAAAAAAAAATCTTCTTCTCGGATAAATCACCACCACCAGTAGCTCCAACTAACCCAAAAATAAACCACCATCATCACCATGCAATCCACCACTGCCCAAGAAACTTCGCCGGAATTCCTAAAGTTAATTAAAATTATACAAACTTTTCCAGTGTCTGAACCAAAAGGGTTCTTGATTTGCTTTTATGACTAATATGAAATCTAACTTGGCAAATTTTAATAATTTGTGTTGCAATAAAGGTCCTTTCTTCTGCCGGAGCAGTTGATTTGAATAAAACCTAATGAAACTTCACCATTTTCGATCAGATCTGAGTTGTGATTGGGTGATTTTGTCTTTCGTCGAAGCAGTGACGGTGAATGAAGGTAGGCGACATTGAGATTTCTGGTGGTGTGTTAATGGTGGAGGTGGTGTTTCGTTGGTTGTCTAGTTGCTTGGGCGGAGTTTGGCTTCACTGGAGATGATGTTTCGCCAAAAAAAACGAGGAGAAGAGAGGTGGTGGCGTAAGGTGTTTTACTTCGTGTTCTGTCGGAAGTTATGGTGATTCTCTGGTGGGTTAAACGGTTGTTTACTGGCTGATTTGATCGGGGTTGGTGGGTTGTTTGTCGGAGTGGACGAAAAGGAGAAAGGAGAGGTGGTTTGGTGGTTTGATCCCAATTGATTGGGGAAGAAGGGAGTAATGTGGTGATTTTAGCTATTTAAGGTAAATATATGTTATAGATTGCAATAAAAAAAAGTACCCAAAAAAGGGTAATAATTGATCTAAAAGAATTTATTTATGTAAAAATTTCATTTTTGAATTTGAATTAAAATGAAAATTTGATCTCCTATATATACCTCTTCTGTAACACATAAATATTGTTATACTTTATTCACCTATTTTTTTTTGTTATTAATCATTAGTCATGTTCATATTTATCAAGTGTTTTGATTATGAATATGTAGAAATAGAATTGCCGATATTTTTGTCAAATACTAACTCTGATTTTTTTCATGAATTTCATGCTTTAAATATCAAGTTTTGGCAGATTAAGAAACAAAGCATGTTGATGAAATGTTATCACTAATTCAAATTGAGAGTTCAACAGAAGAATAAATGTATGGGTAGGTTGAACAATGTATTCACAACATAACATAGATTTGAAATAAAGAAATCATTTGTCGAAAATGATTTGAATTATCCGCAGTATTTTTCTTTCTTGAGAAAAATATTTTTTTTAGTTTGGTGATTTTTTTATACAAATACAAATTTGTATTGTGGATAAATAGTTTCTTAATTATATATTATTTTGGGATCTTGCATAATTATGATGCAAATGTGATTAATTTTCTTGATCTTTCTTTAATCCTTTTAATATCAGGTTTCGACAGAGCAAGAAATTAAACATGTTGATGGAATGTTATCACTTATTCAAAGTGAGAGTTTAGTAGAAGAGAAATATATGAAGAGGTTGAACATTGTATTCACAACATAGATTTGAAACAAGAAAATTATTTGTCAAAAATAATTTTAACTATTCGTAGTTTTTTTCTTTCTTGAGAAAAATAAGTTTGACAGTTTGGTGATCGATTTCTTTGTCCAAATACAAATATGTAGATAACTATAGTTCCTTGATTCTATATTATTTTGGGGTCTTGCATAATTATGATATAAAGGTGATTGACTGTTTTGCTCTTTTTTTAAAATTCTTTTAATATCGTATTTCGCCAGAGTAAGAAAGCAAACATGTTGATGTAATATTATCACTACTTGAAAAATATTGAGTATTATTGTCAGAAAAAATAAACTTTTCATATAAAAGAAAATAATTATAGTCAACCTTCTCTATAATGATAACATTTGTCTGAAAGTTTCATGGCTGCTCCAGTGAGGTGCTTTTGATATGTATAGTGGCATTTGAGTTTCGATCTCATTTAACTGTTATAAACAAAAAACTACAAAATTATCTTTTTGTATTTTTTTTATGTTATAAATGAAAATAAAATACTTGTAAAATTTAAAATCTCAACTGATTTTCATAATTCATTAATTAAAAATTGAAAAGACTAATACATTACTAATAAATTAATGTAACTAATTATACCGTACCGACAAAAATTAAAATTTAAGGAATATATGTATTTAAAAATTTAAATATATCAAGTTCAACATAAGAATTCTATAATTGTAGGTTATTTCATAAATTCTGATCTCTTAGAATTGATAAAGATTTTTGCTTAAACTTTCAACAAAAGAGTATTCAATAGTTTTCCCTTGAAGATTGTTTAAGAGCTTAACAGTTGACTATTCAGTTTCTACATAATATATTTTTTATAAAATATTATTGTACAATATTTGAGTATTACTGTTATAGAGGGGTAATTTTACAAAAAGTAGTATACTGCTATAATGAATGTAATTGTTGTTACAGGTAGAATGTTGTTATAGAAAAGTAAAATATAACATGAAAAATTGGTTCTGGAGAAAATCAAGTTGTTATAGAAAAGTTTAACTGTATTAGAAAAAGTTTGATATATTTGGAGTATTGTGTCTCAAGAAAAATTAAATGAATTGATTATATTATAAATTGAAGAAGAATTTTTAGAAGAAATTGATTATAAACATATTACTATTAATAACTTTGCATCTCAAGAAACTAGAAAAATAGGCTTTATAAATAAGTATATTAATATTTTTAAAAAAGTTTAAGATTTCTGTTCGATTTTAACTTTAGTCTGCTAATGTGCTTGAAGCATGTTTAGGGACTTGAGAAAGGAACAAAAATCAAGAAGACTCAATCGTCCCCCAAAAAGAGATGCAGCTATATTGAAAAGACAATTGTCTCGCTTGCGAACATATATCTGAGCAGGATGAAATATATGATAGGGATACCCATTATTATAATCATCATTCATTAGCATGAAGAATATACAATCTTATTATATAATTAAAAAAGAATTTGATTGATTTTCAAAATTTTGACGGAGAGTATATTCAAAACAAAACAAAAAGCCAAAAAAGGGAGAAAGGAAAATAAAATAAAAAAATCTTCCACTTTATGTTCTCAAACAAGCTTCTCAATGGCTTTCCCTCCAAGATTGAATATAAGCTCCACATCGTTTTCATTTCCCTCCGAAATTCAAAAAACTCGAATTTCAAAACTTTGATGGCACTCACATCACATGGCCCATATTATTTTCCTATATAATCCATCCATATTTACACATCTCTTCTTCATCATCAATTCATAAAGCTTTTCCACTACCCATTTTTCCTTCCACTATGACTTTCTCATCATCATCTGCAAGAGACCCAATTTCTTTAAACTCAAAAATTGACCCGAGAAGTGGATCCAAGAACAGTTCTCGTCCTGTCGCGGGTGAAATCCATGTAATTATTGGCCCTATGTTTGCTGGAAAAACCACTGCTCTTCTTCGCCGTGTCAATTTGGAATCCAATGACGGGAGGTACTAGTATTGTTCTTGTTAATTTTCTTTGTACTATCTTTTGATAATTGAAGTTTTTTTTTATTTGAATCGGAGGTAAATCTATTTACTTCTGAAAAAAAGATTTAGAAATCTCAAAATTATGTCAAAAGAACTTGGATTTGTGATGTAGGATTTAAAGGTAGTAGATACTCCTCTCAGTATGATTTTTAAAAATATAAATTTTTAATAGATCACACCCAGGGGCGGATTTAGGGTATTGTATTGTGCGTATTCTGTATTTGTATTGAATATTTCAGTAAATATATAAGAAATAGGACTTGGGAACCCATTAATAGAGTGTGTTGTTGGTCCAGTTACATAAGAGGAACCTTTTAAGCTTTGTTTTCCTCTTCGGACTCTGGAAACAAGGGTCTTCCTATATGACTGAGAAGCAATATGGGGTTTAGTGGATTTGAGGTTAATCGATATTTAATGTTGGTTCTGTTATTAGAAATTTCTGTGATGATTTTTTTTTTCAAAAAAAGTTTAGGCTGTAAGTTTGAGTTTTCAATCGTGCAAGCAGAAATGTGGTGATGATAAAGTCAAGTAAAGATACAAGATATGCTGTAGATGCAGTGGTGACACATGATGGGACAAAATTCCCATGTTGGTCATTGCCGGATCTTTCATCTTTCAAACAGAGATTTGGAGCAGATGCATATGAAAAGGTATAAATCCTGTTATATTACTTCACCACTCAACAAACTCTTACATTGACATGTTATGACTTTGTGTCTATTGTTGAGAACTTCTAGATTGTATTCCTAAAAGCTATGTTGCTCGGACTCTTCAAAAATGTTGATGTGTGTGTTGGATACTTCAGAAGTAGTGTGTTTTTGAAGGATCTAACACAGGTGCGGCATCATTTTTGAAAAGTCCGAGCAAAAAGTAATGATCTTTGTACAGTTCAGAGCTTTGAGTTTTGCAAAGTTGAACTTGGATAATTGATGATGGGGTCATTTGATAATTCTATTGACTCGACCACTTATAGTATAATACAAGTCTTGTAATATTTACACCACTAATTGGCAAAAAATAAGCACTGTTAAGCACACATTTGTTGGGGTAATATTAACATTAAAATTGAACACAAACTTCCTATTTTGATGGGAATTAGAGATATCTTGTGTCTCTTCGCTTGCACCTTACTTAGTTAACTACTAGATTAAGACTTGATGTGCTTTGCGAAATCATCTTCTTATGAGGGCAAGATTGTTAAAATTAGAGAATATGATTCCATAAGCGGCTGTAGTGTGAGATTCCAAATGGTCTTTTTCCAGTTCAAACCATGAGAAAGCATAAGGGGGAATTTTAGTAGCTCAGTTGGTTGGCTATGTGAACTTTCACCATGTTGGTGAGGGTTTGATTCTCCATCTTGTAATTCCATTCTCCATTTCCCCTTCACCTCATCCCAATTATTTTTGCTTTTTTTTGAGGGGTATATGGGAAAGTATCATTTCGTATAGTAGTGAGAATACTTTTGCGTTTAAGTCATTGTTCTCTATACTGCAAATGTGGGATATAGAAAAATTGTTTAGAAGGCAGAAACTAGGGCCAAATGCTGCAAATATGGAATATGGTGAGTAGACAAGACAGAAGGGAGACTTGAAATACAATTGAGGGTCAAACTAAAGTTTGGCTTTTTAAGATTGACAGAGCAGTAGTCGGAAAATAACTTCTTAACTTTTGTTAGCAGTCTTTATCCTAGTAACTCCATTTCTTGATAGGTGGATGTGATCGGCATTGATGAAGCTCAGTTCTTTGGGGACCTTTATGAGTTCTGCTGCAATGCTGCTGATCTTGATGGGAAGACTGTAATTGTTGCAGGCCTAGATGGTGATTACTTGAGGTACTCCTTGAGCTTTTGAAAACTATTTTCGACATCTTCATCACATACTCCATTGGCCATTACTATTCCATTTGTACTGTGAACTCAGAGTTTTCTAATCCTACTACTCCTTTACCAGCTTAGGGGTGAAGCTAGAAGCCGATAGTCTTAGTTCAAACCTTGTATTTTGTATTAAGAAACTCACTAAATATATACAAAACTTAAATTTTGAACCAGTTACTAACACTTGATGTTGTTATCCTAGATTTTAAAACCCATAAAGTTCAAATCCTAGCTCGTCTTTGATCTGCTTTAGTATTATTCAGCAGAAAACTATGCTCTTACATGGTATTTTGGTGCTTACTTGCAGGAAGAGTTTTGGTTCAGTGCTTGACATAATTCCACTTGCTGATACTGTGACAAAGTTGACTGCTAGATGTGAGCTGTGTAACAAAAGGGCATTTTTCACCTTTAGAAAGACTAGTGAGACAGAAACTGAGCTTATAGGAGGTGGTGATATGTACATGCCTGTTTGCCGTCAGCACTATGTCAATGGACAATCTGTCAATGAATCTGCAAAAATGGTTCTTGAATCTCATAAAGTGCCAAGTGACCTTATTTTAGAATCAGAACTAGTTGCTCCATAACATTTTGGTTCAACTCTTGAAGATTATCATATATGCCTGTAATATTTGTCTTGGGATCATGTATCTTAATTACCCAAGTATGTAAGTAAATGAAATGTTTTGCTTCAGTTGCTTAACCTGTTACATTCTAAGGTGACATACAAGAAAATGATGACTTAATCTTGTTTAATGTTGAAAGAACTTGTTGTTCCTTTTTTACTCTCTTAAAATAAGATCATGGCTAAAGACATGTCATTGCAATAGTGAATAGTCTTGTAGCATTGATTAGAGGTTTATTTCCAGTGAATCTTGTAAAGTGAAAGTAAATTATAAAAAGGTTTTCAAGTGTGAGCTATAACTCTGTGTGTATTTATGAATGTGTGTCTGGAGATATCTCCTTTTTTCAACTTCAAGTACTTTTTCCCCCCTCAAATTTCAACCAAATCATGTCCAAATGGCTAAAATTATCTTTTAAAAACTTATTGAATGAGAACCAACAAATACCAGTAATTACATTCTGCTATCAGATATAAATGATGGTTAGAGGTTAAGAAGTTAAAAACAAAGAATTTGAGCTGTTTGGCCAAGCTTTTGGAGGTTAAAAGTGTTTTTTTCATTCAAAAAATGTTTCTTTTTTAAAAAAAATAAAAAAGAGTAAGGTGTTTGATTAAGTTTTTGGGGGAAAACGTGTGCTCTGAGAGTAGCATAATCTAAAAAGAGTAGTTTTTCCTAAAAAAAAATTTTTGAGGAAAATATAGTTAAAAGCACTTAGAAAAAGCTTGATCAAATATTAATTATTGCTCAAAAGTGTTTTTCAAATTTATTAGTCAAATACAAACTGTTTCTCGCTAAAAATATTATTTTGAACGTTAAGACATAAAAATGTTAATTTGATGACAACAAATCTAGAAACTATACATTACTTTCCAGGAAAGAACACGTACATTTTTTAACAAAGTTCATTCTTGTCATTCTTTTATTTGTTAAATGTGGTTTTACCATTTGCACACATAAACAAAGAAAGAAATTAAACTTATAAGGAATCGATTTTTAATTTCAAAAAAATAAATAAATTAGGATGTCTTTCTATTTCATCATTAATCTTGATGATTTTAGTCGATCTCAATTTGCTTGGGACTAAAACGTAATTATTATTATCATTAGCATTCATGCTTCAATCACGAAAAGAATTGCAATTGAAGAAAGTGAATTACATACATTCAATAGAATCAAAACTAAGGTTGAGACACCTAAGATTTTTATTCAAGGAAAGAAGTGCATGTGGTTGGAGATTTGTAAATGGAAACAAATTCATGTTGCTTTAATTCTTCAAATTTGTCTTATCATATAATGGTCACGTGAGGGAATCTTCTTTAAATGTTTATGAATTGAATTATTTCAATGTTAATGACTTGCAAATTACGAGGTAGAATGTAAAATCAGCCAAATGTATATCAAATGTTGTTTTGAGATGTTTTTTGAAAAAAAAATTGAAAAAAGATTGTATGAACAATGGAGTAAGTAGGTATTTGGACATATGATACTTGAAAATGAAAATGTTCAAGGATAATGGAAATCTTTTTTTTTTTTCATACCTTATGATTCCCAACGGTCCAATATTACAATTAATTGATGAATACGCACTCGAACAATGAATGATTAAATATTTGATCAAAGGGTAAATGCCTGTTCCACTTTGAGAAGTGTTTTATTTTATAATATTGGTGCACTTTTAGTCCTCTTTAAGCTTCCATCAATTTTTAATGTTAGTTTTGCCCACAATTTAGTATATGAAATGTTCAATTGTATTTCTTTTTGTGTAGCCAGCGTTTGACATGTGATTTCATCTCGTAATTTAAAATTAAGAGATACAATCAGTATTTGAACATGCGATATCATGATATGAAATCTCAAATTCTAAAAAAAAATAGATTTGAAACATGAAATCGTGATTTTAGTTTTTTAAAATATAAAACTCCATAAATTTATATTTTGTACAAAAAAATTCTTAAGTTTAATTTAATGTTTACGTAGTATTTTTTTTTCCGTCTAAATCTAAAAATTAGTATGAGTATGTTCTTTTTTTTTTGTTTAGATGAAAAAAAAGTTGAATTTTATTTAAAAATATTTATATCTACCAACCATATTAACCAATCATTTTTTTTGGATGTAAATAAAAATTTTAAGTTGGTATTACTCTTACCAACCTTTACATGCATTTATATCGGGCTTTGTGATTGTTGAATTTTTTGCGAGAATATCAAAGAAGTGATGAAATATTCACGGAATATGAACATAATGATATAGTTGCTAATGATATTGACCAACAAAAGTCTCAAAGTAAAAATGTTGGTTCATCTTCTCGGTTCGAGAAATGCATGTTCAACTCGAGGAGATTATTCATACTATGTGGGAGCATTATATTAAAGAGTAGTACACTACAACTCATCTTCAATTTTACTTTTTATTGAACTAAATTTCGATCAACAAATGCTGTGACTTTTTTAGAATAGTTTTATGATATTGTATTATACTTTGTAATGAACTTTTGCTCATTTGGTAAGATTGTATAAAAATTGGAGCAATTTTGATAGTTTTCACAACTTATGAGATTTTTATGTTTATAAAAAAAATACTATTTAAAAAATTCAAATTTCAACTCCATCTCATATTATTTCATCTTGCATAGCCAAATGGGCCCTAAGGGAAAGAAGGTAAGAAGAAGAGTGCTCATTGTTTTGTACGGATAATCATTGCAATTAAGTTAAGAATCTATTTTTATTTTTCGAACTATTATCAATATATTATAGATAAATAATATTGCAAGGAAAGAAAATTTTGTATTGTTACACGTAAAATCTAATGTGATGAACCTCTCGATCTAAAAAAAAAAAAGGGGAGGACAAAAGCTTGAGGAAGGACTAAAATTGTACCAATGTCATAATATGAAGGACTATTAGTGCTTCAAATGAAAGAACAAGGATGATTTTGAGTTTAAATCCAAACATTAAGGATTATTTTAAGCTCTTCCTTGAAAAAAAAATACACTCTTTTATTTCTATTTTCCGGTTTCTCATTTTTCTCTCTCTCTCATTGCGCAATCGGTTGGTCGCATCTGCATATGAAATTCCAGATTAGACCTCAACCATGCCGGCTTCAGCATCATCGGCGCCGCCTCCGACTCCGACTCACAGCCGCCGTGAGGATCTGATCGGACGGCTGAGCTCTTCCTCCACCGATGCAAAACTCAAAGCTCTACGTGACCTCAAAAATCAGATCATCGGTAACCGTACGAAGAAGCTTTGTTTTCTCAAACTCGGCGCCGTTCCGTACGTTACCTCCATACTCTCCGCCGCTTCCGCCGCCGCCGCCGCAGCTGGTTCTGGTTGTGCTGCCGGCGGTGGTGATGACGTGGAGCTCAATGATTCGCTCATTATTCAATCCGCTGCTGCTATTGGTAGCTTCGCTTGTGGCTTTGATGATGGCGTTAAAGCGGTACTTGATGCCGGTTCTTTTCCTCTTCTTCTTTGCCTCATTTCTTATCCTAATGATAAGGTAATTTCAAATTTGTGATCTTTTGTTTTTCGCTCCATTTATGTAGTTGTATAATTTATGTCAACACTTATGTTTAAATTAATTAAAAAAATTGTACTTGCATAATTATTTTTTGTTGTTGTTGATAACCGTGGTGTCGGGCCAGCTTTCGGACACCTCGACTAATTCGATGGATAGCTGTCACCTTCCACCAACAATAGATACCAATATAACTCTGTTCACAAAGTATAATTTGAACGTGATACCTCATGTTCTCAACGCACTTTATTGACCACTAGGACAAAACCTTAGGTGCCTTGCATAATTCTTCTGTTGCTATCTTTGTGCTCTGAATAGGTTAACAAAAAGCTGTTCTAGTGTAGTTATTAGCCGCCGCCGCCGCCTCATTTCTTATCCTAATGATAAGGTAATTTCAAATTTGTGATCTTTTGTTTTCGCTCCATTATAAAGCAAGTTATAGTTGTATAATTTATGTTAACATTTATGTTTAAATTAATTAAAAATGTATACTTGCATAGTTTTTTTGTTGTTATTGTTGATAACCGTGGTGTTCGAGCTTGCTTTCCTCGACTAATTCGATGGGATACCTGCCACCTCCAACCAATAACAGATATCACGTCACTTTGTCCACCAAGGTTAGAACAAATGGGAAGAATCACCTAGTGTTTTTTGTCTCTGCTGGGATTGATACTTCATTTTCTCAAATCTCAACCCACTTCATTTACCACTAGGCCAAACCCTTGGGTGCCTTGCATGCTTCTTCTGTTGCTATCTCTGTGCTCAGAATAGGTTAAAAGAAAGACTGTTTTAGTGTAATTATTAATTCATGGTACCGGTTAAATCCTAATTTCAAATTTTCAGTTTTTTTCAGTGTTTACATAAAATTTAAAGCAAATTATACGCGGGAAGGAGTTTTACGCTACGTAATTAATTTATATATTATGCTAGTGATGGTGGAAGAAAAACACTTAAAGTGATGTTTGAAAGGTTACTTTGATAAGGAAAAAATTACATCCAAATTTACAAATTGGAATGGAAGGAGAATTGTGTAACGATCTTTTTTTTCTGGTTTGCTTATTTCATACATTTTGTAACTTGTTAAATCCTTAGAACAAGTAAAATATCCGTTATTGTGAAATTAGTGACTCATAGCGACAGACTTACGACAAAAATGTGACTTTTGTCAATTATTTGAACTTACATTTATTCAGTTGTCGTGATCTTGCTCTGATATTTTAGATTGTTATTTACGGAAATGCAATCTCTGTTTTCAAATTTATATTAACCTTCTATCAGTAAGAAAAATGGTTACCTTTTTCACCATTAATTGAATTTAGACTGACTAGCCTGTTTTTGAACTTTCTTTAGTACGTTCCAAATATGTTTGCCCTCATTTACTTCTTAGAATTATTATGTTAATTTGTTCTAATACCTTACCATTTTTAAAAAAATGTTGTAATGACAAACTCTTACGCCAGGCCCATAGGCTGTTTTTTATTCTATGCTTGAAATTTAAATAAGGGAAGGGGAAATAGAAGGAAGAAAAGTGTTTCCTTTTGTTTTTTCTTTTGGTCGTTGCCAGAATTAAGTAAGGAAAGAAAAACTGTTTGACCTTTCTTTTTCTGGGAAAAGACATCAAATGCACCTTGAACTTATCCCGAAAAGTTGACTTCACACTCAAACTTATTTGACGACCTATTACACCCCTAACCTTGTTGAAAGTGAAATTAATACCCCCTTTCTAAGCCAATCCCAAGTTTTATGTGAAGTAATGTTATACACGCGCTTCACACGTGTATAATATCATTTTTAATTTTTTAAAACCTTTTCCCTTAATATTTCCTTCTTCCTTTTTCAAAACACTTTTAACTTTCTACATGGGTTCTTCCTCTTCCTCCATAACATCTCCCTTTTTAAAATTCATTCTCCTTCATCGATTAATTGAAGGAAAGAGAGAAATTTGAAGAGAGAAACAAAGAACAGTAAGACGGCTATGGAGTATAGAAGTTGTTGGTGGCGGTAATGCCATTGTTGCCGGTGAAGTAAATGAAAATTTTCAGATCTGTAAAATCAATAAAATTCTTCAAAAATCTTGATAATTAAGGATGAAAATCAAGCATTTCATTGGTATTCTTTATGTGTGTGAAAAATTAAGCATGTTATTGGTGGTTTGGGACTGAACTGGCATTGCGGTGGCCGGCTGTAGGTGGTACTCTATCGAGAATAGAGCAGATAAAGAGAGTAATCATCTTCTTCGATGGATTTCCATTTAGTTTGAGTAGAAAATCATGAATTTTATGGAGAGAAATTATGAACTTTTCAATGGAAGTCATCATCTTTTCCACTCCTTTCAGTTTGTTCCATAAAATTCCTCTTTAAAAGTTTCACAGGAGAGATTGGAGATTCTTCCGTGGGGAATTACAGAGGCTTCATCTGTCGAAGAAGAACCAATAATGAAGGAAAGGGAAAAAGTTGTAAAGAAGGTGGGACCCACAAATAAAAAGAGAATAAATAAAAAGGAGAATTATATGATCAATGTATTAGAAATTATTAATATATTAAGAAGAAGATTAAGAATACTTAGTTACATAATGACGAATAAAATAGTGCCACGTGTGCAATTTTATCATTTAAAGATTTTTTTTCTCTTCTCACGCACCTTAAGGAAGGTGAATACACTTTCTCTTCTATGTCACCTTTTAAGGTGGAAATAATATCACTTTCAACAAGGTTAGGGGTGTAATAGGTCGTCAAGTTAGTTTGAGTGTGAAGTCGACTTTTCGGGACAAGTTTAGGGTGTATTTGATGTCTTTTCCCTTCTTTTTCTTTAATCTAAATTTGTGAGCCCGACATGGAAAATGTTCCACCCATTCTTTTCGAGTCGATCTTTCTGGAGAAGACTTGAAAAAGATTTCCCGAGCATGGTTGAGAATGAGATCAATGTGAAAATCAGAATGCCGAATCCACATTATTTGGAAACGTATCTCCCATGATCACACTGCACCAGTGTCCTAGAAATCGGAAAATTAAAAAATTCCCTTACTTTTCTTCCTGTTTTAGTAATACTAGTATGATATTTATAAACAAAGACTCAGAGACAATATGAAACGGAATTGCCGTCCGTATGTAGAGAAGGTGGACCTAGTTACACACTTGTAATGTACTCAAATTATGACATAATTGATGTTCTTGTATATCTTTTGAATAATTTTTGAATCACTCATTTCGAAATTGAAGAATTTTACTTTATCAAAAAATTGATAACATTTCTTCCAAAATATTTTCAAGCAAAGCAAGTTGTCAAAGGTGTGCTTAAAGCGCGCTTAAGCCGTGAAGCGAGGCTCAAAACACGTTGAGTGCTTCACCTTGCTTAATATGCGCTTTAGTGTCGTCATCAAGGTTTTAAGACAAACTTTTCCTTGTGAATGAGCGTTTCCTGAAAAGGCGACACTAAACAATTGAAATAACACTTTATCGTAAAATAATCCAATTTCTTTGTCCTTATATTTGTTATTCATGCTTATAATTATTAGTCTTGGACTAAACATATATATTTGCATGTTTTCTCCATTTGCGCCTTTCTCATTAAAGCCCACACACAAATACTTTATTTGCGCTTAAAGCCTTAAAGGACCTTAGAGCTTTTTTGTTCTTTTCACTTTTGATAACACTGTTTAGGAGTATATCTCATAATTGTCATTATCTCTGATTATTTAACTGTGATCTAACGCAGGTAGTCGGTGCAGCTGCTCGTTCCCTTAAGTTCATTTATCAATCGAAGTTAGCCCCAAGGTATGATTTTCTGCAGGGGAACAATATGGAATTTATCCAGTCGCTACTGAATAGTGAAAATGAGAATGTGACTGGACTTGGTGCGAGTATCATTACACATTCTTGCTGGACAAGTATGGAGCAGACGGCATTAAGCGATGCTGGAATTATTAAAAAACTCACTTGTATGCTTGGAGGGTCTGTAGCTCAAAAAGATGCTAGTTTAGAGTCTCTAGCCACTATCCTGAAGGGAAATCCTGATGTCATATCAAAGTTCATGGAACCTGAAAATGGAGGAGCTTTGGGTACGGTTACTGAATTGACCAAGGATAAAAATTCCCGGACAAGGTTGCTTGCTTGCATATGCTTGATTGTCATAAAGAACTCTGCTCCTTCTTGCCTTCAAGACTTGCAAATCAAAACAAAATTGATACTAATACTACTTGAGCTTCTTGAGGATGATCAAGTTGGAGACGAAGCTCCTTTTGCCTTGTCTAGTTTAATTGCAGAAAAGGAGGATTTGCAAGTATTAGCGTTCGAGGCAAATGTTATCGATAAACTTGTCAACCACCTGCAGAAAGGTCCGTTACTGTCGAGACGTTTGGAGGGAATACTTATTGCATTGGCTGACATGTGTTCGAGATTGGAACGCTGCAGGGATCGAGTTTTGTCATTAGAGGTCAGTTGCTTTACCATGTATAAACACTTTTCTTGTGTTTATTGTCATTGTGTGGCTGTTAAGCTGCAAGGAAAACAATTTAATTCAGTTATCTGCACTTGGACCTTGTTTGCCTGGTTTCCAACTTCATAGATAAAGAAAGTAATTGGGTTAATCCATTAAGCTACATCCAAACACCACGCAGACTGGGATTTATTAGAATCTGTTTAGATTAACAATTATTGTTCTTAAAGTATCAAACTAATCAAAGCTTTTAATGCTAATGGTGGTAGGTTTGATTGTAACGAATATGTTAATTCTACCTCTCATAAAAGCAAGTGCATAACTTACATTTTATCTTTGTTTTACTTAGAGCTGCAATTGAATCAAATATTAGTTGGATTCTGTCTGTTTCTGCTCCTTTCGAATCATTGAACTTGAATTGAAGTGTGGGATAGATTTGAACTCAAATTGTATGGGTGAGTTCAATTTGAACTCAGTCCAAATTATATTGTAGGTTTGAGCTTGGCTCATAAGCTTGGCAGAAGCTCAATTCGTTAGTCTTGTATAAACTGTAAAGTATTCCTTGTAAATGGCTAAAGATAAATGATGATCCTAGATTTGATACAAGGGAGGACACTGAACATGTATTTTGAGATGCAAAAGCACAAAGAAGCAACTGGGACTTCAAGCGAGAATTTTAGTACACGTCATCAAAGTGAAGCACATATTTTAAGAAATAACTAAAGAATTGCCATAACACACAAATTAAGTATTCATACCACTAAATAACCACTTTCTTGACTTACAAGTCGAGTAAACATAATCTAAGGATAGAGTCATGACAAACAAAGGTCATTAATATATTTATAGTAAAAGGAGGTCAAAAGCGAATAAATGCTCTTAACCAATGTTTTAAAAGTGAAAAGCGAAAAGAAGTGACAAGGTTAATGGGCTTGAAGCAAAAAGTGAGAAGTGAAGCACACAGTTATAAAGCATCAGACATCTACAAATTTAATACCATAAAAATTCAGTTGCAATGTAAATAACTAGTTTTAGCATCCTATATACAATAGCGACGATATCAATATAATCTTCAAAGTTGAAGGTTCAAAGAAACAACTGATTCTCGTTGGAATCACATTGTGTAGCATTGTTTGAAGCACAAACTTCTTTAAAACGCATGGTTTCACTTTGAAGCGGATAACCCCTCACTTCGTCGCTTGCAATGGCTTTGAATGACACTTCTCAAAACTCAAGTCATAAAACAACAAACAAAATAGGAATGCGATCCTCTTCCTCTTCAAGATTGATAAAATCATATCCATCAACATCTTATAATTGTCTTCATCGTTTTCCCCATTTCATCTTCTTTATCTACCAGTCTTTTTTATTTGAGCTTGGAATTTCGCCCAAACCATACAAGTCCTTATCAACTTCACTTGCGTCAGCAACTTCACCTCAAGTCAAAGCATATCTTCGTCATCAAGTACTGGACTGGAATTCGCTTGTATACACACATGGTGGAGAACTAGGCTGTGCTGCTGCATATGACACATGCACAGTATGTGCCCAAACGAAGTCATTTGAGGGTTACTAGAAATTTTGTTATAAAAAGGAGTAGCAGACACACATTTTATAGAACCTTGCAGTGCTTTAACAAGCAGAACACTTGGAAGATATTTGATACTTTGCTTTGTTGTGTTAAATTGAGGCATGCCGTCAAGTGTGTCATAAATGAGTCTGAAGGTCTTTCTGTTTGTGATTACTTTTAGTGCTGTGGAGACCATGCACCAAATTTTTGATATTTACATCTTTTGTATGCAGGCTATGAAGTTTGTAACGCATGCCCTGAGTCAGGATAGCGGTGAAGTGCGTGCTGCAGCATGTATTTGTTTGAAAAACGTTTCTCGCTCGGTCAAGGTTCGTGATGTTCATATTAGCATAAGTTAATCCTTAATATTGGCCATTCATGCAATGATCTTGGCTGACAAACTACTTCGCAGAATCTTAGTGCAGGTCTATTTATGAATGAGAGCTTTGTTGTTCCCTTGGTTCGGCTTTTATTTGATGATTTGACCTTTGTCCAGGTAATTGTTTTTTTTGCTTGTGCTCTCCTATGAATCTATTTTTGCAACTTTGGCACCATAGCTGATGCAAGACTGCTGGCTTTCATGCCCTGTATGTTGTTGAGCATTTTCCTCATACAAGTTGTGCTGAGTGGTTTGAACTCGTATATTTGTGTTAGGCTGCGCTGGGCATTTGTGCATTGGTAAAGTGAAGCTTTAGGAGATCCTGACCTTTTGACAGCAATGCCAATTATGCTAACACTTGTTGGTTTTAGCGACTAATAGGTCATACAAATTAGTTGGGATAAGGTTTAGTAGTTGAGGTCTTGTGTTCTCCAAGAGTTCTTTTTTGTTTGATTAGAGATTTGTATGTCGGTATAGGGTTGAGTGTCGGATTTAGAGAATATCTAGTTTTAGAGAACCCCTGATTTGTCCGGAGTATTTGAATGGAACTATGCAAATGGAGCGGAATGAATATAAAAAGTTTATGTAGTTTTGGTCCAGCTAGTATGAGACTGAAGTGTGTGTATTTTGTAGTATTAGAACATTAACACCCTACCCTCTGAGCCTTGCTTGCAGTGTTGGAAGGTAAGAGGCAAAAAAGTTTTGCTTCCTCTTTTTTAATGCAGTTAACATAGGGATGCTACATGTGAGCAAGACGCAAGAAACTCAAAATTAGTTCAGGATGTTCTCTCAGGCACCACGACAACACATTTAGAAGTGGTGTTTGAAGCAATTAAGTTACAACTTTGCCATTGGCTAAGCTGAAGTGTGCTCATTAAAATTTTGTAGAGAGTTGTCAATTGGAATCATTTATGCTTTAGAGAATCTATGAAAGGCATGTTAACTGAGATTATTATAAGATGTTACATAGTGCACCTTTTTCATTGTTTTTGTTTCAACTGGTTCAAATAGATACTGCATCTGATGACTTGAAAATATATGTTGCGCTAGTGGTCCTAATTTTTCTTAGGTTAAGTGATGGAGGATTTCATATTATGTTCCTTAATCCCCTATGACCAGGTTTCTGCCCTTGATGCCATCAGCAACATAGTGGTTGATTTCTTGGTGTATAAGAGAATGTTTATACAATGTGGAGGTGTGAAGCAGCTCGTTCAGCTTTCGAAGTCAATGGATTCAACTATTAGGGTAAAAGCTGTGTGCGCTTTAAGGAACCTAACATTCCTTGTGAATGATAAGTGTAAAGAAGAAATTCTATCAGAGCTCACGCAGTTGACCCTAAGAAGCCTGATTTGTGGTAATTTTTCTGATATTATATGTTACCTGGAATTTAGTTGTACAGAGATGTGTCTGTTAGAGGTTAACACTTTTGTGCTGCAGATCCTGAGGCTTGTGTTCAAGAGCAAGCTTTAGCTTTGGTTCGTAATCTTGTTGATGGGCCTCTAGATTCTATCCAGCATGTCTTTGCTGAGGACGCTCTTCTGCTGCATGCTGTTGGACAGCAACTGCAAAGTGCTTCAAAAGCCGAAGTCTTTATTCAGGTAAAGACTTTTTTCGTTTGTAAATTGTGGATGTCTCGGTCCTACAATGCGTTCTTAACGATTAGAAGTACAACAGGTCCTAATCAGCCTTCTGAGATTCTTCTGGTCATTCTGCCGGATTTTCATGATTGTTTAAGCTGATGATGAACTGTAAGGATTTGATTAATATATTAATACTTTGTGAGGCTGATATTTAAATGTGTATCTGGTTGTGGCTGATACTGGCAAAAGTGTATGCTCCTTGTGTAGTATAAAATGAAATAGATATCAGTAGAGGTGGAGGTGGTATCTTTAGGTGGTTAAACACTATGTGCTGATTTTTATTTGCGGTGAGCAAAAAATATGCTTATGTGCATGAATCATAAATGGAATCATTCAAATATTTTATGGAAAAGTGTCAAAAATGTCCTTAAACTATGTGAAATTGCATAAAAATGTTATTCGTTAATAGTTTGGTCTAAAAATGCTACTACCGTTAATAGTTGGGTCCAAAAATGCCCCTACAGCTAATAGTTTGATCCAGAAATGCCCCCGTTACTTAATGGGTCAAAAATGCCCCCGTTACTTAATGGGTCAAAAATGCCTTTCTCCTAATAAATATATTATTTGTTTCCGTTAAACACATTTTATTCCTAATAAAAATATTAATTTTAAGGAACCATATTCTTGTTTCTTTCTTTTAAAATCACTTTAACTAATAAATAAGTAGGAAATAATTTTTTCTTCTTAATCTCATTTATCCATTAAAATAGAATAACTTCATGTACCTTTTTAACTGATAATATAGGCCGTATATATAAGATCGTAATAACCCCATCATCAATTTTCATTTAGATAACGATAAAAAGTTCCTAATATTAGGAAATAGCTTTCTACAAAAGAAGTTCCTAATATTAGGAAATATTTTTATTTCTTAATCTTTTCCGAATTGAAGTAGGATAAGCATTTGTTAATAAAAAAAATATTATTAGGAAAAGAAGTGCAAAAAGAAAAGAAATAATATATTTATTTGGAAAAAGGGTATTTTTGACCCATTAAGTAATAATAAGGGCATTTGGACCAAACTATTGACAACATGGGCACTTTTAGACCAAATTATTAACTGAGGGTATTTTTGTTCAATTTCACATAGTTTAAGGGCATTTTTACCCTTTCCCGAATATTTTGTTGCCTTAATAGGCGAAGAATTTAAGATAATCATGCTGCTAAAAATCAGTTGTTCAAGTGTAGATGTGTGTTTGCTAGCGATGGCGGAGCCAGGATTTTCATTAAGGAGATTCAATATATAAAAAAGTAAACACACGAACTAGCCGAAAGAGGTCGACATCTACTACATATACCTAAAAAATAATTTTAACCATGTATAAATAGTGTAATTTTTCGCCGAAGGTGGTTCGGATGACACCCTAGCCCCAAGCTAGCTCCGCCCCTGATGCAGGAGAAATTTTGTTATCATGGATGACCCAACTTTGAAATTAGCAGTAATTGCATCAAGTTATAGATTAAGGTTGATTTTGCTTTCACGCATCTTGGCATGTATCGCTTGATTCGATATTACAATCTCTGCCATTAATTGCTGACAATTCCTCTTTGGTTGAATAGACGTGATGTATATGATACATCTAGACAAGTGATAATGTGGAAAGTAGTCACCAAAAAATAGAAATAAATTGCTTATTTTGAGAATGAACTTCATAGAGTACTTTTTTCTTGAAAGAAGATGATTAGACATTTCAAGCAATAAATGTTTTATTGCACATATTGCATACAGCAGGTGACGTTGCTAATTTTCTTTTTCGATAAGCTACATTTCTAGTTTCTTTATCAACAGATAACATAACTGATTCTTTGAGAATAATGTCCAAGTAATTATGGGTTTTGAAGATCTCTCCTCTCTCTCTCTCTCGCTCGCTAGGGTATGTACGTCTTTACCAATGTTGCATCCGGAAATGAGGTGCACAAGGAAGCCGTTATGCAAGAGCTCTTTCCGCCATTAGCTAATGATTCTGAATCAATTCTGTTCAAGTTTTTACATAGTGATGATAGCCGGTTACGTACAGCAGCAGTTTGGGCTCTAGTAAACCTTACTTTTCCAAGCAGTTCTGGTGCATTTGGCCGAGTGATGAAACTACGGAATGCCGGCATAGTTTCCCAGTTGAAAAATATGGTCAATGATCCTTGCCTTGATGTAAAGGTCAATGCAATTATTTTGATTAAATTATGTTCAGATTATTTCTTTGCTTGTCAATTAAAACTTTGTTTGATCCCGATGTGCAGCTTAGAGCGAGGACAGTTCTGGCGCAATCAATGGCTTCTGGTGATGGTTCTACATGACTATTATATTTTTATTAATGCAGTGGCTGGTGAGAGATTCTGGTGCAGAATATTGCTTGGGCGTCAACATGTTATATATAATGCCATGTCTGCAACCTTTGGGACCAAGGAGAACATGGTATGCATTCATCAAGGTCTATGATGACTTAATTTATGATTTCTCAAGTTGTAGGGACATCACTATAACTCAATAATACACATAAATTTCTGATTGGTTCATGGGACTCTATAGTTATGTAATCATGTGGTTGAAACTTTTAGAAAACCTCTCCTTTGTCTCCTTTCCCCGAACCTTGCTCATGCGGGATGCTTTGTGCACCGGCTGCCCTTTTTTTTTTGTTTGATGATGTTTAATCAAGAATTCTGTGGGGAAGTGTGAAAAGATGCTGTTCTTGGCACGGTAGCTTGTGATTATTAGTAATATCAGAATTGGTTATAAATAATTTAAATCCTTGCTTTTGACCCATGACTTTGGTTAGTTGTTTAAAAGTTGACTCAATCATATATTCCTTTTTGAAAATCTAAGGAAAATAAGAAGACCAAGTCATATACTTTGTATGTCCCTGCTTTAATGAAGTCAATAAATTTTCCAACCCAGAAACATTAATGCAAATACCGTTGATTAAAGCATCAATTTTCACATATAGCATCTCAGTTGTGCGAGAAGTAGTAGGCCTTTCTTAAATCTCTCCTCTTAGGCGTCTCTATTCCAGTTGTGTGTTAGGAAAAAGCTCATTGACCAAAGTGTACTGCTTCCCATATCAAAACCCACCCCCTCAATCTGGGTGGACTTGTTAGGTCTAGGTTTTGTGAATGAGGTTGAAGGAGATGGGATGTTTATGGTTAGTTGATGTGAAAAATCTGGTGGTTTGGTGGGTGGAATGAGACCGAGGTGAGTGCAGAGGTGGTCAGAGACGAGAAATAAGTCGGAGGGCGGAGGCTAGGTAGGATACTCATTAAAATGATTTTACCTCCCTTTTTAGGGTTATTCCTCTTCTAATCAGACAATCTTTCCTCAAACTTTACTGTTATGGATCTCACCAACAATCCCAGATGCCTAGTAGGAAGCTCTCCTGAACTTCTACTGTAAAGCGGAAGAGTTGGGCCATATTAATGTTGTGTACCTCTCTTGCTGGAATCAACTCACTGTTCTTCAGGTTAATTTTAGGTGTGAAATAGTTTGGAATCATATAAGCATCTTCATTAAGTGTTGCAGCCGTGTCATCATCAGAGGATATTAATGTATCATCTGCAATAGGAGATTAGTAACTTTGGTACTCCCTAGTTGTCAAAATCCTCATCAGTGGCTCTATCAATCAGTGCTTCCATGACAAATAAAAAGCATTCGAGATAACGGTCACCTGTCTCAACCCTCTTGACTTTCAAAAGATATCAGCCATACTCCCGTTGATTAAATAGAGAATTTGGATGGTTTAAATCAAAAAATTCATACAAGTTCTCAATCTCTCACCAAAACCCATATTTTTCACGACGAAATCTAGGTAAGACCAACTTACATGGTCACGGGATTTTCTAGCTCCTATTTGCATCGAATGCAATGTTTTTCTTTCAATTGAGTGTCAGTGAACTCGTTGTCTGTCAGGGATGAATTGAGGATTTGTCCGCCACCCACAAATGCATTCTGATTCTGGAAAATCACCACGTGCAGTGCTTTTTTATTCTATTTTCGGAGATTTTGGCGAGTGCTTTGTATACATTATTCACTAGGCTGGTATGTTTGGGATTCTTGATATACAGAAACCTCGTCTTTTTTGTCATCGATAAGTTCTCCCTCAGTGCCCTCCTTTCTTCTTTGGCAAAGTTGCAATGAGTTTAAACTCTTCTCAAATCTCTCTTGATCATGAAAAAGCTTATCACTAGTGTGACACCAATATTTACTATCGCTCCCAACATTTCTAGAAGAAAGCAATGTTAAATTCATCAATACCAGGCTCCAGTCCATAGCCCCCCTTGAAATTTGAGTTGGAAACAGAAAGATGGGAATTGTCTGAGCCATGGCTGAGTTCTCAAGGGTAAAATTTGTAAGTAGGCACTTTTCATTCCCTGTAATTAGAAAATAGCCACTGTCCTGGATACTCAACTTCCACAAGTGAAACTTCAGGATACTGTCATGGAGTTTCACTTGTGGAAGTTGGAACTCCAGGATAATGGCTATTTTTCAAAAACATGGCCAGAAGTGGCCAGCTGGCGCTATTTCGTCTGAAGGCATAAAGGAACCCCCCACCCACGTCTTTTCTCCTTTTTTTGGTGTGAATGTTGGGTTTGTGGGATAGTGCAGGAGATGGTATTTGTCCTTGTTGGTAAGGTTAAACTGTGAAAGTCGGACATCTTTGTGTTGCCCTTTCTAAGGTATAGAACGACTTAGAACTATTGCAGACTGGCATTTGTGGAATGAAAGGTAGGCAGGCAACGCAAAGTAAGACTTAGAAGTGCAGGTTCAATAACTTATGTCCTAAATAAGCATCTAAAAGACTAAAGCCAGCTTCAGGAGCTATAGCGTGAACAGTTTTGAAACTGCCACTAACTATACCATAATTTCTTTCATAATTCACTCAAGGAGGTAATATACTGTTATGATGTTATCTAAATATCACTTTGTTTAAAATAAGCTTATGCCAAACTTAATAGGAAAGTTTCCTGTCTTTTTCACCTTCGCATTGCCTGTGGGGTCATCTACCTCCCTCCTGTCTCCCCTCTTGACCAAGGAAGATGTTGATGAAGTCCCTAGTGTCATTTTTTGTGTTATATTTTCTTGTTTTAAATAGTCACGAGAAGGGAAGGAGCCCAAGCCGCTCCACGGTCCTTTTCCCCGTAGGTGATTCCTTATTTGTTGTGAAATCTTTTTATGTTTTTAATCAGTTGTTCTTTGTGTAATCTTTAGATTCAATCTACCAGAAAGTGACCAAAGATGGGCCAAGTTTGCTTATGCTTTAACCCCACTTCTTCTTGCAGGTTTAAGCTTTTGGTCCAGCATTTTTCAAATTCAAGGCTTTGCTTTGCTTGGCTTATGCTTGTGTGCTAGCCGGTCGTATTCAACTGCATCGTTCTGTGCCCCAGCCTCAATTTTGTATATTTTTGCCCTAGCATAATATTGGTCTATGGTTGTTGCATCTGTTATTCTGTATTTCCCCCTTAACATTTCCCCACTATTGGAGGGTGTTGGCGGGATAATTAATGAGAAGGCGTTATCGTCCCTTGTTTCTCTTTTTTCCTTTTTCCTGAAGGGTTTAGTTTTAGTAAGGTAAAACATAAAATACCTGCGACTGGTCCATATTTTACCCTGTTTTGCTGAGAAACTTTTGTCCCTCCTCTCTGTTAATATTTAACTTTTTCCTTTCTATCCTGTTTTGTCCACTTCTTTTGAGCCGAGGGTCTATCAGAAACACACTCTCTACCCCGCTAAGGTAAGGGTTGCGTACATTTTACCCTCTCCAGACTCCACTTGTGGGATTACATTGGGTATGTCATTGTTGTTGTTCTCTGGTCCATATTTTATTCGAATGTTGGAGAGTATTTTCTTTGACTTATAAATAACACAAGGTAAGGCCAAATATATCTTGAAAATTGATTTCGACTTTACGTTTTTTTCTTCGTTTGTGTGGTACTGAAGACGATGGCTGATTTTGAAAATTGATACATTAGCATTTAGCCCTGAGCTTTTTCATTTTGAAGAATTGACCTCAGCTATTCTCTTTGCTGAATATTCCAAAAGATGAGCGTAAAGCTATAGTGTCTGGTTGATGAGGCTATTCATTTGCCCTTTACTCAGCAATCAGCATCTCCTATAGGTAGGGGTGGGCATGGTATGGTATGGTACGGTATTTGAAACTTTGGTATGGTAATTTTGATATTCGATTTTTAAAAATACTATACCATTATCGTACCAAATTAATTCGGTATGGTTTGGTATTTTGAAGTTTTGTTTCGATATTTTGTGGTATGGTAATTCGGTAATCATAGTTTGTTCCACTTCGATAAATATATACTCGTATAATAGAGTATTATGATTTCGACTTTAAAAAAAAGGTCTCAATTGTATCATACTAACACATTGCATATGTAGAAATATATATTAAAAAGAAAGGACAAACAACTTTTTTTGTTAATCATTTACCTAAAAAAAAGTTATTTCAATCAAGATAGAGTAGTCAAAGTTCAACGTCTAACCATTTAGTTTTATATTAATGCTAGGGTGTATATTTGTTATTATTTTAATAATATATATAGATTATTTATATAATTATATACTTCGGTATGATATTCGGTATTTCGGTATGCTATTTATAAATACCGAATACCATATCAAATACCAAAAAAATTAAAAATGTATATCATATACCATACCAAATATCATAATACTAAAATCACAGTATCAAAAATTTTGATTTGATATGGTAATTCGGTTTATATCATACCATGCCCACCCCTACCTACAGGTGAACTGAAATCTTTTGCGTGAAGGATGAAGAAAACGCAAAATTGCCGGGATTTGCACCAGTAGCCACTCTTAGGACTGTTGTTTAAAACATAACCAACGTTTGCAGATTGTTTAGAATCTAGCCATATGGTGTCATTTTCTTTTCGTATTTCTTACCACATCGTACTTGGTACTTCTGGGGAAAAAGATTTCCAGAGTGCTGAAAAAGCCTTGTAACGCAAGGAAGGCTTAAAGAAGAACAAATTTGATTTCACAAAACTGACTTCTCAAATACAACTACAATGCTAACCTTGTTCAACATTCACGCCAATAATCTGAAGTGCGAACTCGCCTGAAGTTTCAACTATGACAGTTTCAACTTCAGACCATTCGCCTGAAAAGTGAATTGCACTGTAATTTCTAGTTTAAGGCCTCACTTTTAAGTGCATTTGTTTTCATTAAAATTTAAACACTTAATTGGTCTGAATAAGTCTTAATTATTAAGATCTGAAATAAAGTCTTAATATCATATATTCTTGTGGGAGATAATATCACCACCATTCTATCAATAATTATCAGTCATCACTATTAACCACTTCTGCCATCATAACCATCACCATCATTGTCAACCACTAACCACCAACCACTCTCCATCACAGCCATCACCGATAACCAACACTGCTGCCAACCGCTATTGTCAGCCGTCATCACATCAATCACCTACATCATTCTAATTATATTCATTGTCACCACCAACACCGCCACACCTCCACCGCCACTATCAATCACTACCACCACTGTGGTTAATTTCTACTACCAACCAATTTCGCCATCACAACTAGCGCCGCCGCCAACTACCACCAACACATCATCAATCACCACATAATTTTTCAGCCATCACCACCATCGTCGGTTCCACCTCCATCACCACTATCAGCCACTACCACTATTGCGGTTAGTCCCTACTGTCAACCACCCCCCACACAATTAGCACCGCCAATAACTACCACCAAAACATTGTCAATCATTACACATTCTTAAGCCACCGCCATCAACACCGCCAACTAATAACATCGATCAATTTCACCATTACAATCACCACCAATCGCCACCATCATGAGAATCACTACAATACCAACCACCTCCATCATCACAACTATCGCCACCACCATTACTAGTCACTAACATCAATCATTACCACCACTATAGACTAGTGTTCCTAATGGCGAGCGCCACATCACCAATGGCGAGAGGTGTGCCGATCCGATGAGTTATCGACATTTTCCTTCATGGAGATGACGCCTTGGAAAGGCGACGCCATGGTCGCTGTGGTGATGCGGCGACGCCCTTTTTTTTTAAAATAAAATAATTAGCGTTTTAAGGGATATAAGGTAATTTTAAGCTTATTTTCATATTTTTACTGTGACTGCTGCGACTTGCAAGCATACCAGAGCTGCGACTGCTACGACTGTAGCGACTCCGACGACTCCGACTCCGACGACTGCTACTCTGGCAGCTGTAAGTAACTCTATTTTTTTTTTCCTTTTTCTACTTTCTTCTTCTACTTTCTCTTATGATTTTTTTAAAATTTCATCTTCTGATTTCTTTTTCTACTTTCTTCTTTTTTTTCCTCTGTTTTTTTTAACTCTTCGTCCCTCTTTTTCTACTGTCTCTTCCTATGCGATCTACTCTTCTTCCTCTGTTTTTACTCTCTTTTTTTCCTCTAATTTAATTATATAATATACTAATTAGTAATTAATATCATAATTGTTTGATAATTAACAATCATTTCAACGACGTCTCAATCTAATAGTAGCAAATAGAGGGATATTAGATGGAATTATGGTTCGCAAGGACCAATAAGAGATTCAGTGATATGTAATTTTTGTCGACGTACTATTAGTGGTGGTATTACTCAGTTCAAGAAATATTTGATAGGTGAAAATAAAAACATAATAATATGTTCATCTTGTCCGACAGATATTAAGGAAGAAGAAAAGACATTTGTCGAAAGCAAAGCCGCGGCTAATTCAAAGAATCAAAGATATGAACCAACGTATAATATCATTGATGATAATGATATGGATGAATATGAAGAAATGATGCCTCCCTCCAAAACTCAAAGAATGTCTTCCAGTGGTAGTGTATCATCCTTGGCGCCACGAAATGTGACGAAAGGTCCTATGAATATGTATTTTCCACAAAAACCACAACAAAATACAAGTTTTGAAAAGGGAGGAGTAGGAGGAGGACGAGGAATTGATGACACAAAAAGATTTTAAGGGAACGGGCTATAAATACTTTTACAGTATGGATGTATGATGCGGACCTCCCTTTCAATTGTGTTAATTATGAATCATTTGATAACTTCATAGAGGCGGTAGGACAATATGGCCCGGTAATAAAGCCCCCCTATCATGAAGTTAGAGTTACTCATCTAAAGAAAGAAGTGAAGAAAGTAGATGAACTAGTTAAGAAGCATAAAGTTCAATAACAAAAGTATGGTTGTTCCATTATGATGGACAAATGGACAGCACGCAATGGAAAGGTGATCATTAATATTTTAGTGAATTATCCGATAGGTGGTATCTTTCTTGGTTCTGTTGATGCTAGTAATGAGTCTACAACTGACACTAAAATGTACAGCTTGTTTGAGAAGATAATGGAGGAAATTGGATCAGAAAATATTATTCAAGTTGTCACTGATAACACAGTGAGAATGTGAAAGCAGGTGATCGATGAAGGGTGTGTACCCACATATCTATTGGACTTTGTGTGCTGCTCATTGCATCAATTTGATGTTTGGGGACATATTCAAGATTAATCCATATGCTTCAGGTAATACTTAATAGCTCTCATCTCTTCTAATTTCTAACTTTCTTTAAACTTTACGGTTAATGCTTAATACTTATTAAGCTAATAATTACTATAATATGTCTTTTACAGTTTTTAAGAAGACCACCAAGGTAGTTTCTTACATAAGTCAAAGGTCGTTGTTGTTTAATTTGATGAGAACACTCACCAATAAAAGAAACTTGGTAAAACCGATCAAGACAAGATTCGCAATGACCTTTTTGACTCTGAAAGCTATGTACAGACAAAAGAAGAACTTGAGAGCTCTGATCATCTCTAATGAATGGACTTCAAGTAAATTTGCGAAGGAAGCTTTGGGGAAAGAAGTTTCCACCATTCTTTATTTGGCATACTTTTGGAATGATGTTGTCAAAGCTCTTAGAGTTTGTGGTCCTTTAGTCACAGTGCTTCACTTGGTGGATGGGGAAAGAAGACCACTAATGGTCTATATGCTTAAAGCGATGGATAAGGCCAAGAAAAATATTGAACGGGCTTCTCATGGAGTTCAGAGGCATTATGAGAAAGTTCTTGAAATAATTGATATAAGGTGGACTGACCAACTCAGATGACCTTTGTATTCAGCAGGCTATGTTTTAACTTCGGAATTCTATTTTACATTTACTATGGATGAAGCTGAAATTGCTGAAGTGTGGGTGAATTACTATACTTGTGTTGAGACGATGGTCCTCGATCTTAAAACACAAGATATACTAGTTGGTGAGCTTGATTAGTACAAGAATGCAAGTGGATTATTTGGTTCTGGTCAAGCTGTTAGAGCCAGAAACACTAGGTCACCATATTAGTGAATTGGTTTAGTTGTCTTTATTATAGCTTTAGTGCTTTACTTAAGTTATTGATTTTTTTATACTTATTAACCTTCAAATTTATTATTCTATAGTTGAATGGTGGTTGCTATTTGGCAGTGAAACTCCGGTTTTGCAAAAGTTTCCCATGAGAGTTTAAGTCTAACTTGTAGCTCATCCGGATGCGAGCAAAATTGGAGTGTGTTTGAACATGTGGGAAAGATTTAATCCATTCTTATTTATATATTGAAGCGATTATTATTAGTATCTAATAGTAATTACTTTCTACAACTTATGCGCAAATTCATTTCAAAAAGAGGAATAGGCTTGAGCTATCGCGTCTCTATGATCTAGTGTACATTAAGTACAATAGAACATTGACACATCGTTATGATATTCGCGATACCATTGATCTTATTAGCTTGGATAATATTGATGACACTAATGAATGGTTACTTGGTGGCCCCGAAGATGAAGAAAATGAACTAGTATATTAGGAAGGTGATCTTACTTGGGGTACTGTTGCTATGGCAGCTGGAGTTGATGATAATGTCTATGATCTTAGGAGAAAGTCTTCAAGTTCAAGGTCAAGGTCACTTGACAAAGGAAAAGCTATAAGTTCAAGCCAGACTCAGACCCTAGTTGATAAAGAATCCGAGGAGGAAGAAGATGAGGGGCAATATAATGAAATGCATGTTGGACTTGAAGATTATGAAAATCTTGAAGAAGAATAAACTTTAGAGTTAATATTTCTTGTTTATGGTTGACTAATCATTCAAGTTCTAGAGTTTTAGTATCTACTATCTAGTATCTACTATGAATTATTTATTTTTAGTTTTTGAATTGAAATATTTGCTAATATATTATTGCTATTGATATTTTGATTATTTATATGTGTAATTACATATTTTAATTTTTTAGTATTAATTGGCGCCGCACTTCAAAAAGGCGAGCCCCTCACCACCGCGTGACGAGGCAGAACCTTGTCGCCTTTTACCGTCTAAAGCACTGCTATAGACCATCTCCACCATCACTAGCGTACATAAATATTATTTTTTTTATCAAACAACGATTTTATTTTTAAATTAGTATTCTTTTCTAATATTTGATTAATTTTTTATTTGAATTGTATATTTATTATATTTATAAATAAATAAATTATGCACGTTTAGATGTTGAAAAATAAACTATCTTGATCATTCAGATGTGCATTCAGATTCAGGCGTCTTAATTTTAATGAAAACAAATGAGGCCTAAATCACTGTTGAAGCATATTAATGAACCTTCGTCTCTTGATGGCGTGGAAGGTAAGAATTTGTTAATAAAATTTTTTTATGTTGAAGAAGGCGGGCAGTAGAAAAAGAAGTGTTGTTAAAGGAGAAGAAAACGAAGGAGATAGCAGAGAATGTCACGTTTTCCCTTTCATTCTCTTTCTTCTTCTTCAAGTTATCTCTTTCTGCAATTGGTCGTCTCCTTCTCTTCTTCTTCTTCTTCGTGTAAATGCTCAAATCGAGCACTAAGACTTTGTTTATTCAACCTAGCTTTTCCAAGAAGAACCAATTGGATGGATTCAATTGTGAGTAATCCAACAAGACATGTAAGTTTGGAGTCCGGCACCAAAAGAAACACTTTTTGAATACTATATATCAAAAGAGTCACTTCCTAATATTTTATACCAAAATGGACAGTTCGCCAACCTTGCTTACATCCGTTAAGTTTGGCCGTTAGAGAAAGAAAAAGATAAACATTAGAGGGGTTCGCCCAGATTCTGGCGAACACCATTTTAATTAATATATTTTTTTAGAGTTCGCCAGCTTACGGCCGAACTACATTTCAACATTCCCAGTTCGCCAACCTTGCCTACTCCCTAATATTTTTCTTCCTCATTTGAGTTTCAATTGTATTATTTTCCTTAAATTTTAGTATTTTGTTATTATGGTTATGTATTTTAATTCAATCTTTGTAGCTATGTATTTTTCATTTTAATATGTCAAGTAAAAATTTTGTATTAAAATTAACCATCTTCTTTATAATTTTTTAAGTATCGTGTAAAATAGAAAGTGATCAACTAAAATAAAACTGAGGGAGTAACACTATCAAACAAAATTCACTTACAGAAATAAGTTCACGTGAAATTATCAAACACAATTCTCTGACCTGAATCTTACTATTTACGATCATCATCTCTAGGGGTGTTCATGATTTGGGTAAAAATTGACCCAAGCAAAAATCAAATCAAATATATTAAATAAATTAATTTTAATTTAGTTTGGTATGATATGGTTTGATTTTACATTTTAGAAAACTGATAATATTTGGTTTGGTTTTGGTTTTATTTAAAAAACTCAAAAAAATAACTGAATCGAACTGATAAATTATATATATATATATATATATATATATATATTATTTTTATGAATATTTCTAAATATTTATATATATTTTTATCAAAATTTATTTATAATTCCAATATCTTGTATTAGATATACCTCGCGTTACTATTTTATGTGGTTATCTCATGATTCATTTCTTTTAATGAATTATTGTCTTTTTTTTCCTTTTGAATGAATCGTTTGTGTTATTTTTGTGTATGTTTAATAATCAAACAACCGAACCAAATCGAGAATAATTAAACCGATAAATACATATTATATTTGGTTTGGTTTAATTTTAATAATTTAAAAATTGATTATATTGGTTTGATTTTAATTTTGATCAATAACCGATTCAAACCAAATCGTGAACACCTCTAATCATCTCTATCAAAACTATCACGTGAAACTATGAAACAAAATTTTGCACTCCTGCAAGAAGAAAGAATTTTGAAATGGGGTTCGCCAGAATCTGCGCGAACCCCTCTAACTTTTTTTCTCTCTAATGCCCAACTTAACGAATGTAGGCAAGGTTGGTGAACTGTTCATTCTGGTATGAAATATTAGGGAGTGTCCCTTTTGGTATATATTATTCAAAAAGTATCCCTTTTGATTCCAGACTCGATAAGTTTGAATGCAACATGAAGTTTATTAAAATTATTTATCAGCTTTACATGTTGTACAATCAAGGTTATCAGTTGTACCTTTATTAGTTAGATCGTCAGTTAGTTAGTTAGCTCTGAGTACCTTAAAGTTGTTAGTTACAACTATTAGACAGTTGTCACATCTGTTAGCAACATTCTGTTAGGATTAGATATTTTCATTTTCTGCTTGTATAATAGTGTAGTCATGCATCAATACAATTTGAGCTTTTATTTTACATTTCCAAATCACTCTGGTAATTCTTTCTCTTGTTCATTTAACAATGGTGGTTAACTTCCACCATTGAAGCTCCAGTCGAAGCTTAGTTACTTCTAGCTTTAGTTCTTATCATGATATCAGAGCAAGGCTCTATTTTAGAGTAGTGATTGTTCTCTCATCGGATAGTTTTACAAAAATTTGAAAAATAATTGGATGATTTACACATGCAATTTCAGATCCACTCATCTTTCATCTAATCTCAATTTTTCCTTGGATAATTTTCTCCTTGAGGCAATTTCATCAGTCGTCATAGTTGTTTAGTCGTTCTCACCCATGGCAGTTATAGAAAGAGATAATGGAAATGGTGATTCAAGCAATCCAATGTATATGCATGCATCTGACAATCCGGGTGCACTGTTGGTACTAGTAGTGTTTAATGAAATTGGATATCGATTCTGATGAAGAGGAATACTACGTTCTCTTTTGGTGAAGAATAATCTAGGATTCATTAATGGTGAATGTAAGAAACCAGAATCTAACTCTCCTCAGTATAAGATGTGGGAGAGATGTGATGATATGATCACTTCCTGGATACTAAATTCTCTCGACAAGGAGATTACTGACAGTGTTGAATATATCAATAATGTTGCTGAACTTTGGAATGAATTGGAGGATTGTTATGATCAAACTAACGGGGCAAAACTCTACCAAATTTAGAGGAAAATCACTGATTTGTCACAAGGAAATCTGGATATTACTGCTTATTACATGAGAATGAAGAAGTTATGGGATGAATTAAGTAATTTGAATGAGAAAATACAATGTAGTTGTAATTGTGTATGTGGTGCCAAAGAGGGCATGCTTAAGTCAGAACATGATCGAAGGTTGATACAGTTTTTGATGGTATTAAATGAAGTATATACTGCTGTTAGGAGCAATATCCTAATGATAAATTATTTACCTTCACTTGCAAAAGCTTTCTCTTTACTAGTTCAAGATGAAAAGCAGAGAGAAATCAGACCTATAAATCACTTGTCAATTGGCTCAACATCCCTGAATGCTAGCAGTAATCACTCTTCCACTATTGACACTTCTTCAAATGTTTATAGTTCATCAGGAAGAAACAGTGGAGGTGGTAATTTCATAACTAACTACTCTCCTCAGAACAATCACTTCAACAGACCAAGGATCATTTCTAAGTATTGCAAAACACCAGGTCACTCTAAGGATAGATGTCACAAGCTACATGATTTTCCTCCTAGTTCTCACAGTTCTCATAATCCAAACTCCAGATATTACAAGGGAAATCCTGATTGGAAAGGAAAAAGAGTCGTGGCTAATGTTCATGGAGATACTTTTTCTGCAAAAAAAAGTGGGAGATAATGTGGGGCAACATGGAGGCAGATATGACAAGCAAAATGTGAACCTCACGGAAGACCAATATAATCAATTGATCAGTTTGCTATAACAGTTTCGTGGAGGTGATGTAGCAGAGACCTCAAGCAATAACAATGCTAGTAGAGCCATTAACTTTGTAGGTATTGTGGTTTTCTCTAGTAAATTTACTTCTATTGATTTTAGTAAACTCTCATGCAAATGTTTGAGATCAAAATCTGATACATGGATCATAGATTTAGGGACCTCTAACCATATGATCTTTTACAGACCTAACATGTCCAATATAAGACCTTTGCCTTATCCCATACTTGTTACCCTTCCAAATGGTTACAAAGTAAAGGTGACAGAGATTGGAAATGTGGTCTTGACTTTTGAGATTATCCTGTATAGTGTCTTATTTGTACCTTTTTTCAAGTACAATCTGATTTCTTTACACTATCTCACTTCTAACATTAAAGGTATAACATCCTTTACTGATAATGGTTGTCTTCTGCAGGCCCCTTCAATGAAGAGGCCTCTGGAGATTGGTAAGGTGGAAGATGGGTTGTACCTTTTTTGCTCAATACTTAAGGAACTCTACCACAACAAATGAATTCAACACTCAATCCTCTTTTACTAATTCTATTTCACTCTTGTTCTACTAAAAATGCAAATACTAGTAATTTAGTTACTCCCAGTAGTCTTGTTCTCCTACTTTCAATGTTGTTCCTAGCTTCAATAAGGTTCACTGTAATTCCATGCATGATGTGTGTGATATAAAATAAAGTACACCAGATTCCTATTGTAAATTCTTGTACATCTCATAAACATGTTGATTTGTTGTGGCACAAAAGACTGGGACATGTTCTTTTTTGGGAAGATGAAGGGTATAACTTCCTTACCAGTCAACTTCTCTCCAAAACAACCTTTCTTGTGTTCCATTTGCCAAATGGCTAGACAAGCCAGACTTCCTTTCCCATTGAGAACCAGCTCCACTATCCAAAATTTTGAACTATTACACATTGATCTATGGGGTCCCTACCATGTACCCACACATGACAACTATAAATATTTTCTCACAATGGTGGATGACTATAGCAGATCCACTTGGACTCATTTGCTATCATGTAAGAGTAATGCTCTACGGATTATCAAGGCATTTACAAGCCTTGTTGAGAACCAATTTGAATCCACCATTAAATTAGTACGATCAGACAATGGTCTGGAATTTGTCAAACAGAAACCACTAATTTCTTTCAAACCAAAGGTATTATCCACCAGAAAAGCTGTCCATACACACCACAACAAAATGGTGTGGTGGAAAGAAAGCATAAATATCTATTGAAAATAGCTAGAGCACTTCTTTTTCAATCCAAAGTACCAGTAAAATACTGGAGTCCAGGTGCATTCTAACAACCACATACATTATCAATAGAGTTCCCACTTCCTATCTCAAAGACAAATGTCCTTTTGAGATACTGTATGGGAAGAAACGTGATTACACTCACCTGATAACTTTTGGTTGTTTATTCTACCCTACAGTACCAAAAAATCTTAGAAATAAGCTTGAACCTAGGGCCATGTCTCATGTTTTTCTTGGATACCCCTTTGGAACAAAAGGTTACAAAGTCTTATGTCTGGCCACTAAAAAGACACATATTTCTAGAGATGTCATCTTTCATGAAAGTATTTTTCTTTTTGCTTCTAATGTTTCTTCATTATGTCCACCTGTTCCTGATATTATTTTTCTTCCTGATCCTTTCATTGAGTATGAAGATGTACATTTAGAGCATAATCTGGATAATTAAGAAAATCAAAGTCACATATCTGATCACATGTCATTTGAACTTGTAAGCATCACTACACCTGTTTCTCAACCTCTTACTGATAATTAACATGTAGACCATGTACCTACTCACATTACCTTCAACTAATCACCCAGAGGTTAGGAGATCTCACAGGGAGTCCAAGACTCCCACTCATCTCAAAGACTATGTTCATGTCTTGCCTTCTCGTAAGCCCACTAGTCAGACCACCACTAACTCTAACCTTTACCTCAAAGATTTATTTTCAATGCATCACCACATTACACCAAATCTATTGATCCATGGTAGTCAAAAATTAGTTGAAAATATTTGTCATGACAATGAACCAAGCTCATATGAGGAGGCAGCCGTCAATCCTGCATGGCAAATGGCTATGACACAGGAATTTGAGGCCTTGTATGCTAATCACACTTGGACCTTGTTTCCTTACCTATTGATAAAAAAACTATTGAAGTGGGTCTATAAAGTCAAACATAAGGCAGATGGAAGTATAGAAAGGTTTAAAGCAAGACTAGTAGTAAAGGAGTACACACTACAGTTTGGAATTGACTATACAAAGACTTTTTCTCCAGTTATTAAGATGACCACAGTAAGATCCTTGATAGCAGTTGCAGTAAAGAAGAATTGGTGCATACATCAACTAGATGTGAACAATGCTTTTCTCCATGGAGATTCGCATAAAGAGGTATACATGAAAGTCCCTCAGGGACTAGTTGTTGATAACACTAATTTAGTGTGCAAATTGAATAAGTCTTTGTATGGTCTCAAACAAGCAAGTATACAATGGTATGCCAAAATAATTGAGGCACTCTACTCCAAAGGTTACCAACATTCTCTCAATGATTACTCCTTGTTTCACAAAAGGAAAGGATCTTTAGTAGTTTTTGTTGTTGTGTATGTAGATGATGTCCTGATAACTAGTACTGATCAGGATGAGATTAGAAAATTAAAATCCTTTCTGGATAATAGCTTTGAGATTAAAGATTTGGGCAGATTGCACTACTTCCTTGGGTTGGAAATCCTATACAAGGAGGATGGGGTGATCATTTCCTAAAGAAAATTTGTCCTTGATCTTTTAAAGGAGTATGATTGCCTTAGATGTAGCAGTCTCGCATACCCTCTTGATCCAAACATTAAGCTTAAAACTAAAGAGGGTGATGTTTTAGAAGATCCTACATTTTACAAAAAGCTAGTTGGGAAGTTAAATTTTCTAACCAATACCAGACTTGACATTGCCTATGGAGTCCAACACTTGAGTCACTTCATGAAAGAGCAAAGAACACATCACTTACAGGCTGCTTTTCATATGCTGAGGTACTTGAAACGGGATTCCATTCTGGGAATTTTCATGTCAAAGGATCCCACTTTCACACTCAGAGCCTTTTGTGACTCTGATTGGGCTTCTTGTCCTGATTCAAGGAGGTCAGTTAGTGGCTATTTGGTCCTCTTTGATAACATTCCTATCAATTGGAAGTCTAAGAAGCAAGAAATTGTTTCCCTTTCATCAGCAAAGGCTGAGTACAAATCCCTCGGAAATGTGGTAGGTGAACTAGTTTAGTTGAACAGGCTATTCCAAGAACTCACAAAATTCCTCTTCCACTCCAATTCCAGTTCACTGTGATAGTCAATCAGCTCTTCACATTGCCAAAAATCCTGACTTTCATAAGAGAACTAAACACAGAGGTGGATTGCCATTTTGTGAGAGACACGTTGCAAGAAGGGCTAATATCACTCCATCATGTTCCTACTATTGATCAGCTAGCATATGTATTGACTAAGGCCCTCACTGTGGTTAGACACTATGCAGTTCTACACAAGTTGGCAGTGTTGTCCACCCTTCCAACTTGAGGAGGGCTATCGGAATTATTTATCAGTTTTACATGTTATACAATCAAGGTTATCAGTTGTACCTTGACTAGTTAGATTGTTGGTTAGTTTGTTAGCTCTTAGTGCCTTAGAGTTGTTAGTTACCGCTATTGGACAGTTATCACATTTTGTTAGTAGCATTCTGTTAGGATTAGATATTTTTATTTTTTGCTTGTATAAATAGTGTAGTCGTGCATTAATACAATTTGAGCCTTCATTTTACATTTTCAAATCACTCTGGTAATTCTCTCTTTTGTTCATTCAACAATGGTGGTTAACTTCCACCATTGAAGCTCCAGTCGAAGCTTAGTTACTTCTAGCTTTAGTTCTTATCAATATCGATTTTTCATGACTTGTATGCCATCATTTTCAAACGTATTCTTTGCTCTTGTTCAGAATCATAACGATCATGGTGATCTAGCATAATTTGTAAATAATTCAACAGAGATATGTAGTAGTAAATATAACATGAAGAATTCATACCTATTTGTCTTTATTGAGCTTTGGCAGCAACACAATGGAGACATCGAGTAGTTAATATGTGAAGAATGTGTTAAATACCAGCACAAAAATATCCTTTTTATGCAATCACACACAGGGGTGTTCACGGTTTGAGTAAAAACTGATCCAAATTAAAAAATTGAATTAAATCGATTAAATAAACTAATTTTTGTTTGGTTTGGTTTGGTTTTACATTTTTAAAAATCGATAATATTTGGTTTGATTTTGATTTTGCTAAAGAATAACCCGAAGAAATAACCGAACGGATAAATTATATACATATTTTTTATAATTATACATACATGATTTATTATTTTTTTATGAATAGTTTTAATTACTTTATACTATGTGTTTTCATCAAAATTTATTTATAATTTAAATATCTTGTATTAGAGTATGTCATTTTATTATTTTATGTGGTAATCACACAATGTATTTTTTTCTTGAAAGAATTGTTGTTGTTTTTTCCGTTTGAATGAATCATTTTTTTTATTTTTATGTATGGTTAATAACCGAATAACCGGACTAAACTGAACCGAAACCGATAACAACCAAACCTATAAATGTATATTATATTTTGTTTGATTTAATTTTAAGAATTTAAAAATTTATTATATTGATTTGATTTTGATTTTGATCAATAACCGACCCAAACCAACCCGTGAACACCCCTAATCACACCTATAGGGTCCTTTGCCCCAATGCAACTTTATTGGCAGTGAGCATTTCAATCCAAACTTTGAAAACAACCATAGGATTTATGATACTCCTGTAAACAATAAAATTCGAGTCGCAGAAAATAATAATCAGGACCGAAAATATCACAACAATCATAGTATTTAATTTGAATATATGAGTGTTATAATCTCTATTAATCCTCTGATTCATCTTTCCAAGTATGTAAATTCCAGGATCGTTGAGCTTGATCTTGAATTTGGTGGAATGGATCTTGACTTGTGAATTTAATGAATTTGATGAATTTGATCTTGACTTGTACTTGAATTCAAGGGCTTTTGAGCTTGGTCTTGAATCTGGTGATCTTGATCTTGACTTGTGAATTTAATGAATTTGATCTTGACTTGTACTTGAATCCAAGGGCTTTTCAACTTGATCTTGAATGTTGAATTCTTGAACTTGTAGATTGTAGAGAAATTTATTGCGTTTGATCCACTAGCTCTCTCTGGCTTCTTATTAGGATTCTGGGGTCTTTTCTGAAATATGGAGGACCCCTATTTATAGTTGTAGGAGAGAAGAATTATGGTAAGTACAAACTCCTTTCGGCCAATCAGATTGAAGTGATGTGGCCGTATTTGATTGGTCGAAACATGTCACTTGTACACATGGCGTGTTTTCATTGGTCTTTTATTTGGCTTGGCATGCTGCATCATTTTTACACATGGCATGATCTTATTGGCTTCTTCATTTGACTTGGCATGCCACGTCAGTTGACATGTGACACCAAATTGGGCCTCCAGATTAAGATGACAACTTGGACTTGGCAAAGTGGGTTCATCATTTGTAATCCAAATTAATGAACTAGCTCAATAAAAAATAGACTTTTAATTAAATCCATATTTATTGGACTTATTATTGATCCAATTATATTAATCCACAATATTTATTTGGACTAATATATTTTAAATTTAATATAACCCGAATTTCTTACGAATCTATATTTAATAAAATTTCATTGTATACAAATTACCCTATGCTTTAAAACTTGTCGAGATATTCAATCTTTTGGAGACTAGGCTTAAAGTAATAATTTAATATTATTAGCTAAAAGGAAGGTTTGCCTTAATGGCCAAGTGACTTTATCCCTTTTTAAAAGTAGCCTTACCAGGCATAAGGGACGTAAGTCCCATTCCAATTCCAATTTGGAATTGAACAGTGCTCGCCTACTCTATTCTTGCCGCCTCTGTGTCTCTCTGTGTCTCTATATAAAGCCCATGACCTCTCAATTTACATTCATCAATTTGCAATTCTCGCAAGCCGGTTCAAAGTTTTTTTTGACAGGTAATTTATTTATTTATTTTTTGTTGTTCTTCGTCTCTTCTCTTATTTTTTTTTGTAGGCTTAAGACAAATAACATTCACGAAGAGTTAGCTTAAGGTGCGAGAGTTTAACATCGCCTCCGACACCTTGAGACTGACAAGTTTGGCTTCAAGTTTTGCACCTACGCAACAATCAGCTTAAGGTGCGAGAGTTTAACATCGCCTCTGATACTTTGAGACTGACAAGTTTGGCTTTTTGTATCCATGAAATAATCAGCTTGAGGTGCGAGAGATTAATATTGACTCTGACACCTTGAGACTGATAAGTTTGGCTCTTCATACTTATGAAATAATCAGCTTGAGGTGGGAGAGATTAACATTGACTCCTACACTGTCACGCCCCGAGGCTAGCCCCTAGACGCAACACGGGACCTAGGATCACAAGTGACCCCAAACTAACCCTGAATCTGGCATATCATAAGCATACTGAAATAACTCTAAACAAACGGAAGCATAACTGAATAAAGAGTATAATCTAAAAAGAATTCAACTGAGAATATCTGAACAAACAACTGTCTAAAAAGCAGAACAACCCAAATCAACTGAGTCTGACTCTATGTCTGAAAACCTCTAATACTGATGATCTGCTGAGACAAGTCCCCAGCTAACTCCAAATACTTAAGATAAGAACAAACTGACTAACTCAAAAGCATGTAAAAGATATGTCCTCGGATGATGAGGACTCACCACTGACTGCTGCTGAGGTGGCTCCGGTATGCACTAATCACGCGGCTAAAACTGAGAACGTGAACCTACATCATGATAGGATGCAGCACATAAAGTATGCATCAGTACGTTGAATGTACTAAGCATGAGGGATATGCAAGGCTGACTGAAATATAAATATGCTAAAAATATTGAAAAGCTGTAAACTAAACTAAACTGCAGTACATAGGCCCAAAATATAATCATGCATAAATAGCTGAAATGCAAGAGTAATCTGGAAACATGCTGAAAGCTGAAAGTAAACATAACTGAGGGCCTAATGCACGTTACTGAAACTAACACTGTGGGAGACTCTATTAACCGACATAAACCATGTGAGCTAGACGTGGAGTCCGATGTATAGGCCCCATCGAGAGGACCCAATATACCTTGTCAGGGTATAAATGCATGGTTGATGTGATCACTATTTCTGAGGCCCATCTGAGGGGCTAAATAATCTACGGTGGCACGTAGTTTTGGGACTTTAAGGGTACGTTGAACTCTGGTCCAACTCGGTGCTAAATACTACTCCCAAATTGAATATTAATAGCTCGTTTTAAACTGGAGTCCTAAGTTTTTGAGTCAGGACTAAACTAGTTTGAAATCTCTATTTTTCTAAAATGCTGTAGTAGACTAAAAACTTTTAAATTCTGCTTTTAAAACTCATACTGATAATTTAGGTTGAATTTTGAAGGAAATCTAATACTTTAGAAAATCCTACAATTTAGGGCTAATTTTCTTGATTTCTCAAGTCACGGTGAAAACTCGTTGTTGACACCCAATTTTTACCCTACATTACGAGTTAATCTTGAACCTTTTTGAAATTTAAATAATTTTTGAAATAATTATTTTGAAAAAAAAGATGAAAATATTTTTAAATCAGTTTTATAATAGTTTGAGTAAGAATTTATATATTTTATGTTTTATTATGTGGAATTTATATAAGTTTACTCAAGAAACTATTTTAAAGTTTAATTTCATAAGAAAAATCTTTTAAATTAAAAACGCTTGATTTTCCTCCAAATTTATTCAAAATGAGAGATTAATTAAGTAAATTAATTTTCATAATTGTTAAGTGAGGTAATTATGTGTTAAATACAATAATTATTTCAATTTATTTAGATTTAAAGAAGCTCGAGTGATTAATTTTAGTTACTTTATCTTTGTTCCTATTCTAGCCTAAACTCTTTAAATCATTTAAATCCTGGTCAAATATCCCTATTTATTCCTAAATTGGCTATCCCATAAATCTACCAAATCTTCAATAGCACCTTATAACTCCTTGACCTCTTTGTTTCAGCCGATTTGGGCCAGCAACAATCCGCCTCAGCCCAAAGAATTTCCCCCTAATCCCGGGACAACTACACAAATGCCCTTTAAAGGGAGTGGCTTTGCATTTTTGTCCCCCATAAAAATGGTCTTACAAAAATAGCCTTCCTTGTTTTTTATGTATAGAGCAACTACCTTTTTGTCCCTCTACACCTCAAATATTTTTAAATAACTCTCAATGCTCATTTGTCTCTCAACTTTTATATATATTTCTTTTTCTCTTTTTTCTTTTCTTTTTTTATTTCTATTTTTTCTTTTTTCTTTTTTTTTCTTTTTTTCTCAACCTTTATTTTTCTTTTATTTTTTGTTTTATTCTTTCTTCTACGTTTTTTCTTTTTTTCTCAATCTTTATTTTTTTTCTTTTCTCCTCTCAATTCTACTTTTTTCTCCTTTTTTATTTTTTTTATTTTTATTTTTCTCAACCTTTATTTTTTGTTGTCTTTTTTTTCTTCGTTTTTTTCTTTTTTTCTCAATATTTATTTTTTTCTCTCAACTTCTATTTTTATTTTTTTTTGGTTTTTAATTTTTCTTTTCTCTTTTTTTTGATCAATTTTTTTGACCTTTATTTTTTTTATGAAATGTTCTATAATTCTTGCTTTAGAGGCAAGACTTAGCCCAAAAACTTCCAAACAACAAATTACGCCCATGAGCAAGACTTGACACTAGTATATTGTGTCTTGATTTATGAAATATTTTATAACACTTGCCTCAGAGGCAAGACTTAGCCCAATGACCTCTTAAAAAATACAAGTTACGCTCCATGGGCAAGAGTTCACACTACTTCATTATGTCTAAATTTATGAGATACTCTATAACTCTTGTCTTAGAGGCAAGACTTAGCTCAAGGATTTTCAAACAACAAGTTATGCCCCACGAGCAAGACTTGACACTACCTCATTGTGTCTTGATTTATGAGACATTTTATAACTCTAGCCCAATGACTTTCAAACAACAAGTTACGCCCCATGGGCAAGAGTTGACACTATCATATTGTGCTTGATTTATGGGATGCTCTATAACGCTTGCCTAAGAGGCAAGACTTAGCCCAAGGACTTCCAAATAACAAATTACGCCCCATGGGCAAGAGTTGACACTACCACATTGTGTCTTGATTTATACGATGCTCTATAACTCTTGCCTTAGAGGCAAAACTTAGCTCAAAGACTTTCAAACAACAAGTTACGCCTCATTGGCAAGAGTTGACACTAGCACATTATGTCTTGATCATGTGATGCTCTATAACGTTTGCCTTAGAGGCAAGACTTAGCCCAATGGCCTCCCAAAAAATAAGTTATGCTCCATGGGCAAAAGTTAACACTACTTCATTGTGTCTTAATTTATGAGATGCTCTATAACTCTTGCCTTAGAGGTAAGACTTAGCTCAAGAATTTTTCAAACAACAAGTTATGCTCCACGAGCAAGGCTTGACACTACCTCATTGTGTCTTGATTTATGAGATGTTCTATAACATTTGTCTTAGAGGCAAGACTTGTTCCAAAGGACCTCCAAACAACAAAGCACGCTCTTAAGTTTACTTCGATTTCAAAGAAAGAAGATCTTCTTTGCGGATTATCCAACTTTTTTTGTTCATTAGCAAAAATTAATAGAGGTTAAGAAAAAAGAAAAAAAGAGAAGAATAAAATAGAAAAGAAAAAATAAAGATTAAAAAAAAAGCGAAAAAAAATAAAAGTTGAGAAAAAAAAAGAACAAAAAAAAAGTTAAGAGAAAAAAAGAAAAAAAAAGAAAATAAAGGTTGAGAAAAAAGAAAACGATAATTAAAAAAAATTGAGAAAAGAAAAAAAAAAGAAAAAAGATAAAAAATTAAAAAGATAAAAGAAAAAATAAAAATAAAAATTAAGAGTTGAGAAACAAATGAACATGGAGAGTTATGGCGTAGAGGGGCAAAAATGTATATGTTCTATACATAAAAAAGGAAGGAAGGGTATTTTTTAAAGACTTTTCTTATGAGGGGCATAAATTGAAGACCACTCACTTTTGAGGACACTCCATGTAATTTCCCTGCCTAATCCCCTCAATTACCCGACCCGTCCAGCCCAAACACACACCTTTACACCCCTTTCACTCATCTCTCTTCAACACAGACAACCAAACGACCCTTACTCCTCTCTCTCTCTTCGTCAAACAGACGACAACAACACGAACCCAGGGAGGCTGAAGGAATTATTTTGAGTCTTTTTGGAGAGTCGATCTCTGTCTCACAAGAGTTCTGAAACGTTTTCGCAGTTGAGAGAACTGGAAATAGCTTGACAACGAATTCGTAGTTTTCTTTTACATGTTTCAAGGTTGAGGAAATTTCAAGTCGGAATTTCTATTTTCCCAGGGGTGGTGAAGTTTTTCTCCGGCAGAAGCTCGCTCATTCTCAGGTCGCTGCTCCAAGAAAGGTAAATCCTTCGTGCTTTTCGTCTTTTCTTTAATTTTAATCTCTTTAGAATTTTCCATGCTGGATTTAGGCTGGTCTCGTCTGTTTCGTTTTGGTCTGCTGTTTTGAATATTGTGTTGGGTCTGTGTAATTTAGAAAATGGTGGTTTGAACTATTTGGAGAATGGTTGAGTTTGGGGCAAGCTCTAAACTTACTAGTTTAGCTTACTGTCATATTCTCGTTTATTTGAATGCGTATTTTGTTCGTTTCTTTTTTGGCAAAAGCAGTCACCCAAAGTAAAGGCTGACACTGTTTGAGTCATGTTCTAGGTTCGTCCATGGGCTACAATGCCATGAGAGGAACCAAGAACTAAGGTCTTGTGAAAGCTCGTTAGTTACTCTCAAAGATCTTCAAGATACAATTTAAGTTATGATTCCTTTTGTGTCATTTTCATAAATGGAATATTGTTGATCGTCTGCCTAACAAAGGTGAAAAATGATATGTATGCATCTGTTTCTCGTATGCAACTTGGGTTGCGCCTCAACAAATCCTTAGGCTCGTTATGATAAAATGAGTTCCCATGTGGTAGACCATTTATTTTGACATACATATTGATTTTTCCTTGATTGGCACAATACATTTGCTAAATTTCAGATCTGTGTATGGAATTAGAAAGTGATTCTTTTCCTTAAATCTGTTTTTTTTTTATCTCTATCAAGTTGTATCAACCTCTGAATCTTTGTTTGTTGAGACTTTCATTGATAAGTATCAACATGAGTAGCTATGTGCTAAAATCCTTTTCTTTCGATATATGTATAATGTTGTATACTGCGTAAAGACCATTAGGGTATGTTTGAATAGCACCTATGATCGCTTAAAAGAAGCTCAATATGTTAATCTGTAAATGACTTAGGCCATTTAGTGCTCATATTACAGTAGTACCTTTTGAACTTTCCCCATCATGATCATTCTTAAATATCTATCAATGCATCTTTAACATGAACTTTTGGTATTTTTCCATATCTGTTTTCAATTTGGTCTCCTCGAAAACTTGTAAAATTAGCTCATTAATGGATACTAGTCTTTGTTCTCTATCTCATTGCACATGCTAATCTGCTCTTCTTTTTTTTTGCATGAAACACCTCGATTGAGTCCATTCGGACTTCATCTATCTCCTTGCATTATCTGGACGGGTCAATGAACCCGATAAGCCTTCGAGTCAAACCACGCCAAGTCCTAAAGAGGCAGCAATGTGACATCGGAAGCTGAAATACAGGGGAAATATAGCTGATATACAGGGAAAGAAAAGTGATATACAGTAGTATGTCACAAAGTATATGGACTGGATTTGAGGAGTTGGGCCAAGAGGTCCAATATCGACAGAACAACAGCAGCCCAAATGGGCGGAAAACTTGAAGAGAAAAAATGACTGAAAAGTCCAAAGTGCAGCAAAAGGGCTTACAGCCTAAAACTAGAGTTTAGGACATGTGTCGTTTGGGCTGAAAAGTCCAAATTGATTAGGCCGAGAGGCTTATTCTTTTTCTCTTTCTCTTAAACTCTTTGTATTTTGTTATGTTAGAATTGTTTGTACTTATTTGGACTAACTCTTTAACTTAGTGAATTTTCCCCAAAAGGGCAAACCTTTTCTTTCGTGAATTGCTTATATCTTTTTCATGTAAAAAATGATCGAATGTCTTATATCTCATTTGTCAAAGTAAGCATGTTGTTTTCCTTAAACAAATTCCTTATGTCTTTCCTCAAATCAGTTTCCTTTATCAAGTGATTTTCATCATGCTTTCTAAATAAAATCAAAACAAGATATTTTTCTCAAGTTAAATCATCTCTTTCTTTAAAAAGTTAGTCAAAATAAGTTATTTTAAAATAAGTCCGGATAATCATGAGTTAGCAGATGTTTCGAATGCCTTTAAAACCTTCTCAAAACATTAATAGAAACCCCTTACCCAAAATCTTTGAATTTTTAAAGTTATATTTATTTTGACTTTAGAAATTTTATAAGTTTTTCTTGGGTTTTCTTTTTTATATAAAACTAAGTGGCGAATCTTGCTTTTATTTGAAAGCATTTTGAAACTTTAACTTGGTTTTCAAAAAATAAATTTTCAAATAGTCAAAACATAAAACCATTGTTTTTCCCGAAAACACTCATGCAAATCATTAAAACATATTGCAATTCATACAAAACAGGATATAAATCATGTGAAAATTATAAGAACTAAATTCTAGAAGGATTTGAATAATTGGGTAGGAACCCTAGTTCTTAAACCATGAATATTTGAAGAAAGGCTAGATTTTTGGGCATAAGGGTGAACTAAACTCTTACTAAATACCCACATACCTGAAAGCGAGACCCTTGTTGAAATCTTTTGATCTGGAGCCTGAAGTTGAAGAACTCTAACTTGGATGAAGAATAATCAAGAAATATCTTCTTGAAGTTCTTGAATTCGTTTCTTGAAATCCTATGGTCAAGGATTAGGATTTCTTCAATAATTTGAAATTTGATGGCAGAATTTGATTTGGAAAATTTGAAATCCTTAGAGAAGGACTTGCCTTGATGAAGGAGGAGGATATGAGGAGAGAATACGTTCTGGGTCTGAAAGAATGGTAAAAGAATGAAGAAAAACGAATTAAAACCGACTTAAAAAGGTCCTCGTCGGCTCACGTGCGATTTGACATGCGGCCGCACGTGGGGATCCGCGTGTCGCATGTGATTCGCACTTGTTTCCAGAAAGTTGGAAAAATTTCTCCGATGTGCATTTGGACATGCGATTCGCACATGAGGTTTTGCGTCTCACTTGTCATTTTGCATCTGATTTCCAGACTGTTAGTTAAAACTAAAATGGTCATAAATTTTTACTCCGGACTCGTATTAACACACGATCGGTGGAGTTGGAAAGAAGACTCAAATACCTTTAATTCAGTGGGTACTAGGCCACCCAAATCCCTATATTCTAGGATTAATGGTTGTTTAAAGTTAATCCTAGTTTAGTCTTTCATGGAAACTTCTTTGGTTAGGGTGCTTTCAACTTAACTTGTTGATCGGAGTTTCTTATGAACATGATTCACATCAAAAGCACCCACCACACTATGAAAATAATTATTACACTCATTGAAATGGTTTGAGTCTTAGCTTAGAATCTTTGGGGTGTTACAGACACCTTGAGACTGATAAGTTCGGCTCCTCTTAATGACATATCCGTGAAAAGGCCAGCTTAAGGTGCAAAGGGACAAATTTGTCCACCTTAAGACATGGGAATTTAATGATCCTTTTAAGGATAAATCCACAAAAAGGCCAACTTAAGGTGCAAAGGGACAAATTTTGTCCACCTTAAGGCATGGAAATTCAGAAGAACAAGGTTCGAAGACTTGGTAGATTCAAACTCTTGAAGACTTCAACTCGTATACTCAACAACTTTAAAAAATTCAACTTGCGGAGTTGCTGAACTTTGAGGACTTCAACTTGTGAACTTGGTGAATTTAAAATCTTCATCTCACAGACTTCCCATCGCGGCCTCAAAAACTTGAAGAATTTGAAAATTTCAACTTGCAAGCTTGACTAAATTTAACGACTTCAACCTAAAGACTCAACAGATTTGATGATTTCAACTTGTAGATTTGATATATTTGAAAATTTCACCTTTCAAGCTTGGTATATTTTGACTTCAACTTGTAGACTTATTAAATTTGAGCCTTCATCTTGTAGAGTTGATTGAATTTGAAAACTTACGCCTGTAGACTTGGCGGATTGAGAATTTCAACTTACAGACTTGGAGGATTCAAAGACTTCAACTCGCATACTTGACTGAATTTGAAGACTTTCAACTTGCAGGCTTGGTATATTTTCATCTTTAATCCACAAACTTGGTAGATTTTCTTCTTCAACCCGCATACTTGGTAGATTTGCAACCTCAACTTGTAGGACTCGGAAACTTGAGCATTCCAAATCCCTTTGAAGAAGATCATCATTCATAGAGGTCTGGCCCCATAGAGCCATGAATGTTTGGTGTAAGTCCAAAATTTGATGAGTGAGTACTTGCAGACTTGACTTTTAAGTGGGAACTTGTATTTTTTTTGGCAATCATGCGACTGAATCCAGAATGAAATTCTAAGCGCCTACGTACCTCGGTGAAGAGGATCAAGTCATAACGTAGTTCTGAAAGAGTATTCTTTTTGTGTCATAACTTTTGCCTAGGCCGCCTCTTGCGAGGTTTTCAACCTAGCGGACTTTTAGTGTCCTTACTTTTACCTAGGCAGCCTCTTGCGAGGTTTTCAACCTAGCGAATATTTTTTTTCTTTTGGAGAGCCGTACACAGTTTATACTCTTGCGGGCCAGGAGTTACATGCAGTTTATGCTCGTGCCTTAAGGAGTGTTTTAACTTGGAGACTTAGCTCGAATTTGATGAGCATCTGCAATATGAAAAGTTGATTTGTAATTTGAAAAGCTTCGTGACTTGAAGATTTAGCTTGAATTTCAAGAGCTTTGCGTTTTTAAGATTAGCTCGCCTTTGAAGAGCTTCGTGATTTGAATATTTGGCTCATAGTTTGAGGAGCTTGTAACTCAAAGATTAACTTGAATTTGACAAGTTTCACAACTTGAATATTTAACTCGAATTTGAGAAGCGTCGTGACATACAGTTTAGACTCGTGCATCCAGGAGTATTTTAACTTGAATATTTAGCTCGAATTTGAAGAGCTTCATGACTTTAATGTTTAGCTTGAATTTGAGTTTTTGCGATATGCAGTTTAAGCTCATGCATCAAAGAGCATTATAACTTGCAGTTTAGGCTCATGCGATGAGGAGCATTATAACTTGTAGCTTAGGCTGGTGTGTTAAGGAGCTTCGCGACATACATTGATTCTTCGAATTCATCTTTGGATGCAAACTTGCCCCCATTGTGGAGTTCTTCTATATCTTCATCTTTGTAAGGCTCACAGACAGGAAACTATTGATCTATATTTGTAGCCATGCTCGATTCTATATCATGCGCACGGGTTGCCAACTCTTCAAATGTATTACGCTTTAATCCTTGCAAGATGTAGAGAAGACCCCAATTCATACCTTGAATGCACATTTCAAAGTTAAAAGTTTCACTAAGGCGATCTTTGCAGTTAAGGCTCAAGCTCCTCCAACGAATGATGAAATCAATAACTGGCTCTCCTTTATATTGGCGTGCATTTGTAATTCAACCATACTCACAATGCGCCTTACGCTATAGAAACGATTGAGGACCTCTTGCTCCAACTGCTTCTAACTATCTATAGAACCAGGTTCGAGATCTGTATACCAATTAAAAGCATTTTCTTTGAGAGATCGAATGAACTATTTGACGAGATAATCACCATAAGTCCCAGCATCATTGCAAATCTCCATAAAGTGCGCTATATGTTGTTTTGGATTCCTTTTGCCATCAAATTGTTAAAACTTAGGAGGCTGATAGCCAGCATACATCTTCAGGTTATGAATCCGTTGTGTATATGGCTTTGCATACGTGAGAGAAAATATGGATGAGGACTCAGATTTACCTTTAATAGCCAGCATGATGCAGTCCTTCAATTAGTCAAGAGGAATCAAACCTTCAGCGGAGACTTGGATCTCTTTGATCTTTGTTGTTTGCTTTGTGGAAGACTCTCCTTTCTCCTAAATCTTAGAAGATCCACATGCGCTGTAATTATTTTTCTCTCAGTCATGGCCTCCATCTTATTTATTAGCTTAGAAAATTTAACATCTTGTTCTTCTACACACTTTGTCAAGCTTTCAATTGCTTTAGTCAAACTTGCAAGTTGTTCTTCTATAGTGAAAGCATCAATCATCATTTTTTGCACGACTGTTGGGAATGTTGGAGAGTAGCATGGGTTGTCACCTAAGTTGATCTTTGGTACGCTCACACTACGGGGAGATGATCCATCAGTTGAGTCATCATCTTTCTTTGTGGCAGAGTTCTTAGATCCAGAGAGATCAAGTTGAGCTAAAGTCTTCTTAATCCTCTTAGCAAGATTGCTTTCTCCTCTTGATGCATTGGCGGATGATCTTCCTCTTTTTGAAGACAAAGATCCAAGAACAGGAGTTGATGCGGACGACACCTGGAGTGTTTGTTGTCCCAACATGCTTGCCTTGCTCCTTGTAACAGGTCTGAAGCTTCCAAAGGTAACACCGAGGATGCTTTCTACTTCAACATAGAACTTGGAGTCAGCAGCCTTAGAAGAAGTTGATTTGGAGTTGATCTTCTTGGAAGCCATTTCAATGTTCTTAAACTTTGATGATTAAAATGTTGAGATGAGAGGTAGAAATTGTCCCACTGGGCGTGTCAGAATTTGTTTGCAACGAATTTTAAATGAATGAAAAATAAACCAAATACAAACAAAATCTGAAGAAACAAGAATATTTTATTGATAAATATTGTGAGTGCAAATTTGTTCCTCCCTTGATTCTCCTCTCTGATATTTCTTCGTAATTCGATGGTCGTTAGTAGCGTATTTTTCGAACGTAGAAAGATTTTGATATGATCTCCATGAAAGGAGAATTTTATGGATCTCTTTATGAATACCCAAGGTTTTATAGGATATTCGAGATAGCTCTTCAAAGAAATATGTTACCCTTTATATAGGCGCGAGCTAGTTCAGGGTAAAGTAGTCTCCAAGCTAGGGTTTAGGGTAGAGTAGCCTCCAAGTTAGGGTTTAGGATAGAGTAGCCTCCAAGGAATCCTAACAGAAATTGGACTCATCTTGTAGAGTCTCAGAAAATTTTTATGTCTACAAATGCCTCCTACTTCAAGGCGTGTCAGTTGTGTAGACTTGATGAAACTCAAAGATGAGACTTGAAGTAATTTCCATCTTTGTGATTTTGTGGCTCTAGATTTGCAGATCTGATTTGTGAGAGAAGAGATGAAGGGCAGATTTGGTCCCACTGGGCATGCCAGAATTTGTAGATAATAAAATTCGAGTCGCAAAAAATAATAATCAGGACCAAAAATATCGCAATAATCATAGTATTTGATTTGAATATATGAGTGTTACAATCTCTATTAATCCTCTGATTCGTCTTTCCAAGTATGTAAATTCAACAGCCGTTGAGCTTGATCTTGAATTTGGTGGAATGGATCTTGACTTGTGAATTTAATGAATTTGATGAATTTGATCTTGACTTGTACTTGAATTCAAGGGCTTTTGAGCTTGGTCTTGAAGCTGGTGGTCTTGATCTTGACTTGTGAATTTAATGAATTTGATCTTGACTTGTACTTGAATCCAAGGGCTTTTGAGCTTGATCTTGAGTTGTATGAACTTGAATGTTGAATTCTTGAACTTGTAGCTTGTAGAGAAATTTGTTGTGTTTGATCCACGAGCTCTCTCTGGCTTCTTGTCAGAATTCTGGTGTCTTTTCTGAAATATGGAGGACCCCTATTTATAGTTGTAGGAGGAAAGAATTATGGTAAGTACAAACTCCTTCAGGCCAATCAGATTGAAGTGATGTGGTTGTATTTGATTGGTCAGAACATGTCACTTGTACACGTGGCGTGTTTCCATTGGTCTTTCATTTGGCTTGGCATGCTGCATGAGTTTGACACATGGCATGATCCTATTGGCTCCTTCATTTGACTTGGCGTGCCACGTCATTTGACATGTGGCACCAAATTGGGCCTCTAGATTAAGATGACAACTTGGGCATGGCAAAGTGGGCTCATCATTTGTAGCCCAAATTAATGAACTAGCCCAATAAAAATTGGACTTTTAATTAAATCCATATTTATTGGACTTAATTATTGATCCAATTATATTAATCCACAATATTTATTTGGACTAATATATTTTGAATTTAATATAACCCGAATTTCTTACGGATCTATATTTAATAAAATTTCATTGTATACAACTCCCTTCGTTCCTAAATAAGTGATTATTTAATTTTTTTATTTTGTTCCTAAATAAGTGGTGTTTTAGATAATCAAGAAGACACTAATGATGTTCTTTCAATTTTACTCTTCTTTAAATAAAGAAAGTTTTACATAACCAAAAAACTACTAAAGAGTTACATTTTTTTCAAGGTATTTATTACGGGTAACACTTTTTGTTTTCTAGAAATGAGTAATTTTTTAAGAGGTGTATCTAAGCTAAAAATAGACCACTTATTTAGAAACGGATGGAATATTGAAATGCCTATGTATGATCATAAAATAATTAATTCGACATAACATGATCCAGTTTTTCTTTCAATGAGTTATACCATCTACAATTTATCATTCTTGTTTAGTACCTTTTTTTTTGGTAATTAAATTTTTTTATTTACCAAGTAAATATGTACAGTACATAGACCAGCAGATTTGGCCAACTTGCCCCAAATCTGCCAACATTAACAAAAGCACCTTTGTTGTTCTAAATGAGGGTGAGAATTATAAGACGGGAAATTGAACCCTTATTAGGATTGAAATAATTAGGTGTCCTACGAATGCTAGCAAAGCAAACCTCAAAAGACAATTAATAAGAAGACAAAAGAGAAATATACCAAATGAGTTAACATCATCCCTAGTAAATAATAACAAATCCTGTATAAAGCTCAACTGAATAATATTGAGCTTCTTACATCTAAGGATGGAAATTACAATCAAATTGTCTTCTCAAATTTCTTTATAATTCAAGTGAAATACTCCATTGCCAAAGAAAAAATAGAAATGGGGAGAGGAATTCTCTGAGTCTTAGGCCATTTTCACTCTTCATGAAATATATGTCGATTGCTTTTATTTATTTTGATGAGATTATTAGTATGATTTATCATTTTCTATCCTTTGCATTCCCCCAGTTAGTTCTTTTCTTTTCTTTTTTTAAAAAAGGTTTTTATTACCTAGGAGGTAGGGGAAGGGGAAATGAGAAAGGAGATTACTAGGTGAGAAATCGAACCCTCACCAACAAGGTGAAAGTTCAGGTAGCCAACCAACTGAGCTACTAAGACTTTCTACCACGAGATCTTACTCTTCAACAATTACTTCGATGTGTCTCTTCTGTCATTGTGACCTAAAAGAATGAAGATACCGTCAACTAGGAGTGTTCATGGTATAATACGATTTTAAAAACTTCGATCAGTAATTTCAATTTTCGATTTTTAAAAATATCATATTATTACCATACAAAATTAATTCGATATTTATGTGATATTATAAGTCAAGAACTATGATTTGTTCAACTTCGACTTGCATGGCGTGGACAATTATGACTTGGATAATGGTGGGAACTCTTTCACGCTCGAAATGAATGGAAATTGTCTAGTAATTGGCTTGAAATGACACATTTTACTTGACTTACAGTTGGTACACAGAGAGAGAGAGAGGAAAGAGAACCATATATGTCATCAAATAAAGAAACTGCAGTTTCCAAGACACCAAGATGATATATCTTTTCTATACTGAATATGATATACAAAGTCCCTTTTATATACAATTATAAGTTCAAGAACCCCCATGATCTGGGAAGAATACAATATCAACTTTACTGGGAATATTCAGTGAAAAGCTAATAGAAACAGAATTTTGAAACAGAAAAGTGAAGTGAAATCAACAGCATGCAATGGCCAATGAAGTTATTTCACCCCGAGTTCGTGTCATCCGATGGCCAAATCACAGTCTCCATGAGTCGCTCACGCATCACTTCCACATTTTGATCAGATATTCGGTTGTATATCTCTTCGTGATCGCATTTCTAGTGGCAAAAATAGATATAAGATAAATAAGTATAACCGTTCCATGTCAAACATGGCTATTTTGAAGCAAAAAAAGAACATTATGATTCATACTTTTATCCATTTCGCATACAGACTGAGCCGTGTTGTCATCACCTTTTCAGCGAGTTCTTGCTTCTCCTGTCAAGAATATGGTAAAGAGGTGTCAATAAAAAAAAATCTTGTGAGTGTGATTTCTTCTCTTTTTTCAATTGTTTATTCCAGAGCTCGGAGATTGTCCGTCCAAATATGCAATGTCCGTGATTGCACTAAATTATGACTCGTTATGTACGTAAATGGAGCTCAAGGTTTTACATAAGACTTACCTTTGCAAGGTTACTAATGAAACGCTTTCCATCGTGAGGCTTATTTGCTGTGACATAACTGTTGAATAATAGATAGTCAGGAAATAAAGTGAACAAGCTTAAATGAATGACATCAGTATTTGCGGTACAATATCAAGACTAAGGGGTATAACTCTAGATTTAGGCATTTGTGTCTGATAATAGGAGAACCAGCACTAGTGTCAGCCTGGTAATCTAAAGCCAATCAAATAATGTTACTATAGACCATAGGGCACACTCTTATCCATAAAAGATTTAAAAAATTGGAAGGGAAGTATGTACTTACTCATTGAACCACTGATATTGTGGAGGGTTCATTTCATTAAGCTCGTTCAAAATAGTCCTCACTGCCTTATATGTGAAGTAGTTAAGAATTTGCTGCAGAAAAAAATGTAATTGTTTCAGATATTGTTAAGCAACAAAGTATAAGAGCACAAATAAATTGGTGTCAATGGGCAGGATGTAAAAGAAATATTGACATTATAAATGAATATTTTAGAATCGACGAAGGAAAATATCATTGGAACTTGGAAGGTATATTTCAAATTACTTATGCCAGAGAATATTTGTAATGTAACAAAAGTTTTGGTACTTAACGAATATATCTTTAAAAAGTTGTGCACAATCATTGGACTGCTATAATGAGTAATAGACTAATGAAGGTTATTATTCGACCAGGTTACAAATCAAGCAGATTGAATGTCCTTTGTTTTTCATGTTTTCAAAGACGACAACACTAGAAAGGTCATTGCTACTAGCACAATCATCAATGTTATTTTCAACATAACCTATACCAATGCTTTAATTGCTCTAGAACGTGGAATTCAAATAGCAAGAAATTCAGAAAGAAATAGCTCTTAAACTAACACTGGCATCTGTCTAAGATGAATAAACAAGCCTCACATGGTTGATGCATGTGTAGGATGCCATTTAGAGGAAAAGACTCAAAAGAGTTTATCATCACATGACAATGCCACCTTCTCTATCATATGAACCAATTGCCAAAATGTTGCATCCGCGGCTGGAAGTGCAGAGTGATACTATGATAGAATGTGTTATGATACATTTGATCTAGATCATTGATACAATGAAATATTGATAGCACGACAAATAAGTCAAACAGTTTATACTCACCACTAAAGAGAGATAAAAAAATAAAAAATAAAAACAGAACTTGAAAACTCACAAGCAAAGAATTCAGACAGCCACCTTTCTGAATGCTACAATTGCTTTTTACCCTTTCAAGAAAGAAAGTACAGAGGAGCACAAGTAAATGTGGATGGGTTCAATATTCCTCCACCTAGCTTTTTTAGCCCTTGAAAAATTGGAAGCAGAGGAACTGTATATTATTCCCTCCCATAGGGACTATATTAAGCAACGAAAAGTTCATTACAGATACTCCACCTAAAGGAAGTAAACGATGATTTTCTCACTACTATACTTCTCCTTTCCCGTCTTGGAATCAATAATGGTAGTATTAAACTTCTAAATTTCCTAGCTACAAGTACATCCCGTATGTAGTGTCAACATCTAGATCATGTTTAGTGTTTGTTTCACCAAGAGGATGGTGTAAATGCAATGTGTACCATTGAGGAAAGAGGGGAAACAAATATAACTCCTGGTTGAATACTCTACGAGTTTAATTGTTGAATTGTCCGACTATCTTATCAACTTAAGCTGTTAGAGAAAGCACGCTTTAGTTACTTGATTATATTATGTCTCAACATTAATTGCAGTAGAATCTCAACAATTACTGACCAATCAACAACAATAACATATCCAGTGTAATCCCACAAGTGGAGTTTGGGAAGGGTGGTGTGTATGCAGTCTTATCTCTATCTGTGAAGGTAGAGATGTTGCTTCCTATAGACCCTCGGCTCGGCTCATAACGCATATCAAAAATCAAGTATGTAAAACAAATACAGTAGTGAAGAAGCCATACTAACAACAATTAGTGACCAATCATACATGTAAATCACAAGAACATAAAAAAAATGTGCAAATTGGAGACAAATAAATGAATCCTCTATCTCAAAAAATGAGTTGAAATGTTAGAGCTTGTTTACCGTTTTAATGTCACTAAAGCTTTCTTCATACTGTCCACCTAAATCACTGACAATCCTAAGATTCTTCCTACCCTTCGTCTGCTTCTTCTTGTAATTACCCTTAAAACATTTAGCTGAAAACCTCAAATCTACAAAAGAAGTGCTCAATTCCATTGTTCCCAATCTTGGCAATTGCTTCCTACCAAGTGAATCCCCAATAATACCCAAATTGCAAGTAGGCAAAGCATCCAAACACAAACAAGGGCTAGAATGGGAATCCACCATAGGTGAACCCACAACAGACAAAGCCCCCACCATTTTTGCAACCAAAAAATCAAGAAAATAAGAGATACCCAGATGAGAACAAGCGGAAAACTGAAATGGGTTTCCAAGAAAACTGGAAATTGACAAGTGAAATCACAGGTAAGAAAATTCAAGAAGTTGAGTATTTTTCTTAGGAAAGAAAAAGTAAAAAAAAAAAAAGAACAATTCTTGAAAAAGTTTTATCAGAAATGGGGATATTTTTGAGGTGGAAAATGTTCCAACCACATAAGGGTTTTCAAGACTAGTAGGATGAAGAGATTCAAAAAGAAACAGGTGTGTGTAGCTTTCTTGGTTCACCTTCCTTGATTCCCTACACACACACCTGGACGGCTTTTTTAGTCTTTAGTAGTAATGTGTGCAAGGACCAACCACTGCGAGGCCGTTATTTAACTAACGTGTTCAATTTTGTTTATGTTTTCCTACCTCTGGATGCATGTTACTTGTGGGGAAAGTAGAAACCTAACACCTCTGTTTGGACGGTCGTATTGTTTCATAATGTATTGTATTGTATAGTATTATATTGCTTTTATGAATATAATTTGCCACAGATTATATTGTTTTCTATTGTTATATAATGTCACACATTAATTATTTGAAGGATAAATATCAGGAAAGTAAGGTACATGGTAGAACTACTATAAAAAGGTAAGGTAAAAGATAATATAGATTATTAAATAATAAGTAAAGACAAAATGAGAAAAAAAAGTAACGATGTGATCACATCAAATTGATCGTCACAGAATATGGGACTTTTAATCGTTAGCTAACGATGGATTTTACGATACGATACAATAAGATTTAAGTAACAATCAAAACAAATTATGTATTTAAACTAACAATACAATACAATACAATACAATACAATAGGTAACAACCATCCAAACAAGCTGAAAGTGCTCATTTGATATGTGGTTAAGGGATAACAATCTCAGGGTACGTAAAATATAGGATTATTTTGTGTTTGATTAGTGGAATTAGAGATAATAATTCCATGAGCTATAAATGGTGAGATTAGCTATCACATACAAAAAGGTGAGAGCTAAATTTCATGGAATATCGTTGTTTATCACATCTTGCATACCAAACGAGCCCTAAATGTTTTTCTTTTACTACTCTTCTGTCTATACTACATGGTGTTTTTAGCTTGGGGACACCCTTGAGAAACTCACTCACCCCTATGAAGTAAAAGTAGAGGTGTTTTCATTAAATTATCCTTGATTAAATGTTACATATTTATTATGGTTTCTTGGTTATGTAAACATTCACATATCAATAAAGATAAATTTAGAAAAAATAATTAATACCTTCTTGATTATATAAAAAATTATTCATTTTGGAGTAAATGTAAAAATTAAAAACACCATAAAATATGAATCAGAGAGAATAAAATACGAGAAAAAAGAATAAAAGAAAAGATTACCAATGTTAAAAGGTATAAATTAACAAGTACATAGATATATAATGATTAAAACAATATTGTAAATACACTAAGGAAGCTTGCAATAATCAATCAGACAACTTAGACAACTTGCAAGTAGCTCAGGCAAACAACTTTCTAAAAAATCTTGTAATTGCTTTCTCATGCTTGCAATCAAGTAGATAACTTGCAAGTAGCTCAAGAAGACAACTTGCAAGAAGCTTTCTCAAGCTTGCAATCAAAGCAGCTTGCCAACAACTTCCTGGAAAAAAAATTCTTCTATAAATAGGAAGTCAAAATTAATTTATTTGTATATATCAGTTTGAAGTTGGATAATATATCAGTCTCTCCTTTATATTTATTTTGTTTTACTTTATTTGTAAGCTTTGTTTTATATCACACTATCAACACGAGACTCTACTATCTTGGACAAAACTTTAAAAGATCAAAGGTACAGTTTTTTTCTTTCTATATCATGACAAATCTTAGTAAACTTCATGAATTTGTAGTCCTAGACATATCAGAAAAGAATTACTTATATTGGGTGCTAGATGCTTAAATTTATCTTGATGAAATGGGTCAACCAGACATTATCAAAGATAAAATTAGGTATCAAATTAAAATTGTATCAAAGTTATGATATTCCTACGTTATTGTAACGATTTGAACCTTGGTGCTATGATTTGAACCGTTCGACTTATGCAATTAGACCTAAATATGGTGAATTTAATTTTACCTAGGTATAAAGGTCAAGGTTTGAGTACGGAGAATATTTTGGATGGGTCATAAGGAAACTCTAGCACAAATTTAGGTTGGAAGTTTTTCAACTGATTAAGTATTCACATAAGCTCGCGCAATGTCCAACTTTAAACGAGTATATATCTCAATATATAAAGAATTAGAGGTTGTATTACCTATCAAATTGGAGGCCTTCGAGTCTAGTGTCACGCCCCGAGATCAGGCCCTAAACGTAACAAGTAATCTAGATCGATGGAGGTCCGAGAAGACCCCTTAGCATAACATCATGAGCGTTAAAAATAAACATTTGCGGAAAAAAGACTCATTTGAGAACATCATTTAAAACATAATTAAAAATTTACTAAGTGTTGGGAACAAAATATTTAAACAACATCTACATAGGTCTACGAAGCCTTTAACATAAGGAAGAAACATCTATGCCAGGACATGACCCCGACAATACCATAAAACAGAAATCAAGGTCTAAAAATAAGGATTTAAACCGCTTTCCGAAAGATGGAGGGCTCACCACTTGCTAATATTAACCCGAACGATCCTAACGCTGCACAGAATCATTAGAAAGTGTCTCAAAACCTACATCATGAAATGATGTAGCGTCCAAGGACGGTCAGTACGATGAGTACTGGTATGCAACCCAGGGGAAGAGACATAACAGTTTATAAAGCAAGTCATAAAAACTGTAACGTAAATCATGATAATAAAATATGGGGCAAACACTCAAACATCAAATAAAAACCATTTATTACATACTTCTGAACTAGATGGTTTAATCGACATGTCATGCATAATACACTACGGGCTATATGGGTCCGATCAATGCTCGACCGCTTGAGCCCCAATGCATGTTTACCGCATGAATCGGGATCCTTTTGTGTATAACAACATAAAGGCCTACATAAATTATCCTCGTAGAGAAAAAATATAAGGTCGTCTAATTAAGAAGCGAACCATCCCCTACGCCGGCAAAACATAGGTTTCGAGTAATGAGCCTTGTCCGACTCATACCTTCTCGGTTAACCATATAATTCTCTTAAGCCCATCTTTTAGCATTTCAAAAACATTTAAGCAAAACGTTCATTAGGGACTCTTAACATTCTTAAGATATTCGTAAATTGGTATTGTTATACCAAGACTTGCAAGTCATACATAAACATATCATGTCATAATCGTTCATACATCATTTGTCCCACCATTTTAAAGGATTTTAAAAACTCATTTATCATATCCCTCAAATGTTTACAATTTCATAATTAGCAAACAATACTTTTAAAATCGAGGGATGTAGAAATCCTTTTCCTTTTTCATCAAAAGCCAAGATTTAGATAGTAAAATAATTTACCAAGAATCATGACTTCATAACTTTAAATCTGCCCCAACAAGCTTTTCATATAAATAGGATTTCGCATTTCAAATAATAATCTTCAATTCTCAAAGAAATTCATAACCAAAGAGTAATTTCATGTACATGGGTTTGCAAACTTTAAATAAATCTTCCTTTTGAAAATCATTCAACAACCCATATTCAAAACTCGCATAAAACCGCTTTCATAGTCGAGAAATCAACCAATAATAGATTTAGTTGAAAGAGGATTGTTCAACATACCTGAAATGTTTGGAGGATTAATGATCAGAAAGGAGGGAATTGGACTTGATTCTTGAGTCAAAACCCTATAAATTCTTGCGCTTGCTTTGGAGAAGGAGAAGAGCAATTTTAAGAGATAGTAGCGTATGAAAATTCTGATGGGGAGAAGGGTTTTTAATTGATTGGGGTTAAGAAAAAAATGGGAGAGACGAAATTGTCCTTAAAGGGATTTTGCAGGCCAAAGGGCGCACTAAAAGAAGGGCTGAAGGGATCGCACGCTAAGGAGGACGCTTTGCGTGCCCAGCAACGTGCACTGCCTTGCCTGTGAGCACAGACGCACACGCTCACGCACGCTTTTAGTCTCGCTTCACTGTCTCGTCATGCACAAAGTTGCCTTGGGATGCTACCTCCACAATATTATTACTTAATATAAGGGACAATTTCAAAACTTTTGTCGTCCTCATAGGTTTGTGTTGGTATCTTTTTTATAGATTTTTTTCTCCAACTTTTTAGTTTATTCCTTTTATAGCCTTTTGATCTTATCTCTTAAGACTAACGGTATGAGTTGTCCTATCATTTTGCTATACTTTTTTAGAAGCCCCCAAAAACTCACACGTAATGTCTCCTGTCACGCTTCACTGTCTCGTCATGCACAAAGTTGCCTTGGGATGCTACCTCCACAATATTATTACTTAATATAAGGGACAATTTCAAAACTTTTGTCATCCTCATAGGTTTGTGTTGGTATCTTTTTTATAGATTTTTTTCTCCAACTTTTTAGTTTATTCCTTTTATAGCCTTTTGATCTTATCTCTTAAGACTAACTGCATGAGTTGTCCTATCATTTTTCTATACTTTTTTAGAAACCCCCAAAAACTCACACGTAATGTCCCCTGTCTCTTAATTTCAGCTTTCAAATTAAAATAAGTTCTCCTTAGTACGGTACGAAATTAGTCTGTCAATTAAAGATTGGTCTACAAAAATACTACTGACTTTTCTTATTCTTGAAGTTTGATCAATGTTGTCCTTTGCTATACTTTACCTTGTTATTTGGTCTTCTTTTTCAAAATTTTTGTACTTCATCTGCTAATTTTAGTCCTTCAATACTGTAAAAAATAGTGACTCACTCTAAAATTGAATCGATTGTGCATTTTTTTAAAATCCCCAAACCATTCATTTTTTCTCATTCTCACATGCTTGTGGTTGCAAGTTGTTCTTCCATCCTAAAGTCAAGGTATTCTATGTTGCTCTTCTTTTGTTTATTTTTTTTATGCATTTTATCAAACAAAGAGAAATTACTTACTATAATATATAAAGCACGATTTTGAGCTTAACTTTGAGGTATAAAATTGTTCAAGATTTTTGGAAGAAAATTCTGATGATAATCCTCAAAAAGAATATTTTGGACTATGTGATGATTCATAAAATCAAGTAGATCCGATTCAATTTTTTCAACTTTGGTTAAAATAAATTTTTAGAGATATATATTTTAGAAGAAAGTAGCTTGTGTTTAATTAAAAAATAATTTTATTAAAATTTGTAAAATGATTTGTGTTTGATCAAATCTTATTTTTTGGGCAGAAAATTAAAAATCAGTAACCTTATTGTCTTTCAAGTTTTACCAATTTTTAAAAGCATGAGTTATTTCCTTTCTGTGCTTTTATGTTTTTCATAGATTTAACCATTTTCTAAATCATAAGATTTTATATTCTCTTTGTGTGTCTACATGATCTTTTATGTTAAAATCCAAAAAGTTAACATTTTTAATTCTTCAAACATGTTTGGGATTAGATTATCAGAAGAAGGCATCGATGAAGTTATGATGAACTCTATTTATCAACGAAAGAGTACAATCTATCAAGCATGGGCCACTACTAGACCATCCCGATGCTAGATTTTAATTATTGTTTGTATGATATAATTTTGGAGTTTTTTATATTTTTATTCTAAATACCCATTGGAAAGAAGATGACTCTGAAATGGACTGGAAAGTGAATATTTCAGACAAAAGAAAGTGAATGTAAATGTGAATTTTCTTCTTTGTTTATACTTAGTTATTCCTAATTTGTCTACTTCATATGCTGCCAATCGATACTACTAAATATTTTTATTTTCGCTGAAGATATAATATCTCGTAAAAATGTTTACATTCATGAATGTGTTTTTCATAAAATAATATAGATTTTATTTTAAGATTCTATTAGGAAGAGCTTACAAATATTGATTTGCATAACTGAGAGGTGTCCAAAAATCAACAAAAAATAATTAATTTATTGTGCTTTGGCCGGGGCTTAGCACGGGCCATCCCACACTAGTATATATATATACATATATATATACGAATTATTTTAAGATGATTTTTAACTAGTGCTAAGGTCAGCCAAGTTTATTTAGAGTTCAAAAAGGCAAGGCTAATCTATACGAAGGCAATCAGCCAAGTTTATTTGGGATGTTACAATATCTTTCCCTTGGGATCATTCATCCTTGAATGATGGTTGTAACTAGAAGGAAATTATTATACCGACTGAAAGTAAAGCCTTTTGACTTTATAAAGTGAGTACTGGAAAGTCCAAACATAACTGATTACTTTTGACTGACAGGAACTGTACTTATCAACATAAACTGAACTGAACGTGATACTCTTGGGCTATTTGGAGCCAATATATATCAACTCTGAATTGGACTGATATGAGGAGAATCATACAAGCTATGAAGAGATGGTTGAGCATGAATAATGGGTGCAAGGAACTAGCATAGACACGATTCATTGCATGAGTGACATGAGTCCTCTGAATGATAAATACCAACATGACCTGAGTATACTAGTCATTTGACATGGGTTCATAGAGTACAAATAACACGGACTTGAAAGTAAGTCTCATTCGATTTGAAGCTGCTAGACATGAAGCCTGATGGGCATGGAGTAAGAACATAGCTACTCTCACCTCATATGCTAAGATTGACAGCTCTCCAACTTAGCAACACCTTTCACCTACATAACCTCTTCTGAATATTACACATCATCGCTTACAACTTGAAATTTTCACATTGATGCATATAGCTACTAAAGTCTTTATCTAACATCTTGCTTTCACCCTTTTAGGTGCTACATCTAATATGATCCGCTCTTAGGTTTATCCTAAACTCGTCAAAGTCTCTTCTCACATCTAAATTTACCCTTTAAAAATACTACTTCTCCTTATCACCTTAATCAATTTAGCTCAAACTTCAGCAAGAGGTCACTTGTCACACAATGCAATCACTTACACGTATTCAACATCACATACAAGACTATTACTATATTCCCTTTCCAACTTATTTGTAGCTAAAACTATCAAAGAATTCTCTCAAGCATCCCCACAATCAACAATTTTCAAACTTTTAGAAGGAGACACACCGTATATTCTCATCTAACATTTTCACATAACTAATCCTCATCTTGCATCTCCTCTACACTTAACAACTTAAGTGACACGATCACACCATAGCCACCACTAAAAAGGGAACATCTACTACCTTCCATCTAGGCCACTACTTAGCTTACTCTACTGACACTTGCCCTAACATAAGCTAGATACTACTGAAGGAATAGGTTGAGAGTATGAACCACATGACATGCAAATAGAGGCCTAACTTTCGATCACAAATATAGAGTATGAATCGAACATCTTTAGCAAGAGCATGAGCATTGGGGATACATAGATATTGTTCAATATTGACTTATACTTAGCATGACCTTATCACTCAAGATGAGATCTGAGAAACTCGATGCGATGGGAATGGGTATTTCATATTCTAAACACACAAGACGTGAACTGAGGGTTGTTCTGAGCATAAACATGCCATAACCATCCATAACCATCAAGAGTGGATGTACACAGAGCTTAGAGAAAGGAAATCAAAAGCACGAATCATTTAAGAAGTCTAATTTGAGTATGTACATGATGTAGCATGATTTCAATAGCTATATTGGACATATCATGAAGCTTGAGTTTATAGGACTGAGCATACGTGAAATATGGGTTCATGGATCATAAGCATCGTAACATAGAGCTTGGATCCCTATAACCTTAGAGAAAGATTTACATCGCTGAGAGACGCTATTGCTTTTCATTTCAAAGGACAGAGCATTGACAAGAAACTACATAGAAAATTTGACCCTCCGACATAGGCATAAGACATGGGTAGAGTGTCCTTTTTAGCCGAAGTATAAGGAATATGCTAGAATAAGAATGGGTCACTATGGCACGCATCATAACTTTCTTCTGAAACTCATCACCACTAGAAACTCAAGACTTTTCTTGGTTCAACACCTTATCATCTCCCCCTTAGCGCCAAGGTCACTATCTTAGGCTTGCGGACCTACTCTGTAAGAAGATCTATAGGTACAACACTCGTCACTGCAGAGTATCACTACACACATGAATTCTAATCTCACCCAGATATTATATTTAAAAAACAACAACTCCTTACTAGGCCATTCCTTTTAGAGACACAATTCTTAACTTACTACAACCTCTATAGTCGAAATATCAAAACTTAGCTCTCTTGGGTGCACACATATACATTCTCTAGTTCTAAGAAAAATCTACTCTTCACTCTTTAGTCTACCAGCATTTATCTAATCTCATATCTTCCCAATTCAATAAATTTTAAAATTATACCAAGAGGCTCAACAACATTCCTTTAGATATATAATTTTCTCAATTCCATTTCAAGGGACACCAAATAATAACTACTTAGCCTCTTCCATATAAAGCAACTCAAGAGCACTAATCATGAATACTTAGCACTTAAAAACTTAAAACCCCATCTAACAATATATTACCTCGGGTATAAATTATTCTTATAAGCTTAAGGCTATTATTCATCTAATGACTTAACCACAATTCACTGCTCCAACACTAGTTCTCATGTATATATCATGCTTACACATTCAAACCTTTCCTAAGTTATCAACTTTAGCCCTCTCAAGCACCATGTCAAGCCTACTAGATCAGTCCCATAAAAGTAACATTATCATCCACAACTATCCTTCTTTCTACCTTGGTGACCATCCACAACTCAAGCTTAGTGTCTAACACTAGGTAAAGTTAACATCACAACTTAACATGCTATTCAGGCTCACATCTATCAGATAAAAATCAAGGAACACTAATCCACCAAAACTTTGATAAAGTGGTCTATCTTAATCTTATAATATAACCCATTACAACCTATTAGCACGCTATTCTTTCTCACATCACATCTACTTACCCATGCATACATTTAAACTACCTTCATAGTTTTATAAACATCACTAAGTCTCCCTCTCCAAGACTCCAAAATGGAGTCTAAATTTTATAAATTCGCAACCAGTCTATCCTTGCGCCACAACCTATAATTGGTCTATACAACTACAATAACAAGACACCATAAGCTCCTTCTCTATTTCAAATAATTAAAACGAATATCTTAACTAACCACTCTACTTCTACTAATCTCCATAAAATTTGCTCATCTTGCTACACTAGAACACACACCATATGGGCATACCACCTTCATTCACTCACTTAGTGGATACAAGACTCTAGCTACATTTTTGAATCATTTACTACCTGTACTCTCCGGCTTCTATACTCATGACTTCATATATCCCTGACCTTGGGATCATCTCACTACTCATCTCATAACACCCTAGTTTATACTTTCTCTCAGGTGAAAATACTATCCCAACACTCGCATATATACCTTTCCCCCTTGAGCATAACAGCTGCAACAAAGTTCTGAAAGAGTCTGAAAACACGTTTCACCTAAGCTCAAATGCATGATTCAAGAAAATGGGGTTTTACTTTTGACTTTGATGCACTAACGGACTCCTCTCAAGTCCTTGTGCAGTTTCATAACCTTTTGGATGACTCAACCAGATAGGATTACATCGTAAGGAGTCTGAGCTTTGTACTTCTATCACCTCAAAGGTAAGGCATAGCCAACAAAGTTAGAGCAGAGTAGGAATCTGGATAAGTTTCTTATGGACAACACTTTCGCACGATCTGGAGTATGAAAGAATGGGAAATATTTTCTAAATGTCTTGTAGCCTCCTGATTATAAGTGTGGTGCGCAACACACCCATAAGCAAGACTCTACTCGACACGACTTCGTAGACACTCTAGGACCATGAATCGTGATCTGATATTAAGTTTGTTACGCTTTAAGATCATTCCCTGAACGTAATGGGCAATCCAGGCCAATGGAAGCCCGAGAAAACCCCTTAGCATAACATCATGAGTGTTAAAATAAATATTTGCAGAAAAAGGACCCATTTGAGAACATCATTTAAAACATAATTAAAAATTTACTAAGTGTTGAGAATAAAATATTTAAACAACATCTACATAGGTTTACGAAGCCTCTAATATAAGAAAGAAACATCTATGTCAGGACATGACCCCGACAATATCATAGAACAGAAACCAAGGTCTAAAAGTAAGGATTTAAATCGTCTTCCGAAAAATGGAGGTCTCACCACTTGCTAATGTTGTCCCGAACGATGCTAATGCTGCACCAAAATCATGAGAAAGTGTCTCAGAATCTACATCATGAAATGATGTAGCGTCTAAGGATGGTCAGTACGATGAGTACTGGTATGCAACCCAGGCGAAGGGACATAACAGTTTATAAAGCAAGTCATAAAAAATATAACGTAAATCATGATAATAAAATATGGGACAATTACTCAAACATCAAATAAAAACCATTTATTATATACTTCTGAACTAGATGGTTTAACCGATATATCATACATAATACACCACGTATTATGTGGGTCCGATCAATGCTCGACCGCTTGAGCCCCAATCTATGTTTGCCACATAAATCGGGATCCTTATATGTATAACAGCATAAAGGCCTACATAAATCATTCTCGTAGAAGAAAAATATAAGGTCGTCCAATTAAGGAGCGAACCATCTCTTACGTCGGTAAAACATAAGTTTCGGGTAATAAGCCACGTCCGACTCATACCTTCTCGGTTGACCATCTAATTCTCTTAAGCCCATCTTTTAGCATTTCAAAAATATTTAAGTAAAACGTTCATTAGGGACTCTTAACATTCTTGAGGCATTCATTAATTAGTATTGTCATACCAAGACTTACAAGTCATACATATATATATCATGTCATAATCGTTCATACATCATTTGTCCCACCATTTTAAAAGATTTTTAAAACTCACTTATCATATCCCTCAAATGTTTACAATTTCATAATTAGCAAACAACACTTTTAAAATCGAGGGATGTAGAAATCCTTTTTCTTTTTTATTAAAAGCCAAGATCTAGATAGCAAAATGATTTACCAAGAATCATGACTTCATAACTTTAAATCTGCCCCAATAAGCTTTCCATGTAAATAGGGTTTCGTATTTCAAATAATAATCTTCAATTCTCAAAGAAATTCATAACCAAAGAGTAGTTTCATGGGCATGAATTTGCAAACTTTAAATAAATCTTCCTTTCGAAAACTATTCAACAACCCATATTCAAAACTCGCATAAAATCGCTTTCATAATCAAGAAATTAACCAATAATAGATTTAGTTGAAAGAGTATTATTCAACATACCTTATACGTTTGGAGGATTAGTGATTAGAAAGGAGGGAATTGGACTTGATTCTTGAGTCAAAACCCTAGAAGTTCTTGCGCTTGCTTTGGAGAAGGAGAAGAGGAATTTTGAGAGGTAGTAGCGTATACAAATTTTGATGGAATGAAAGATTTTTAATCGAATGAGGCTAAGAAAAAAGTGGAAGGGACAAAATTACCCTTAAAAGGGTTTTGCAGACCAAAGGGCACACTAAAAGAAGGGCTGCAGGGATCACACGCTAAGGAGGACACTTTGCGTGCCCAGCAGCGTGCACTGCCTTGCCTGTGCGAGCAGACGCACGCGCTCATGCATTCTTTTGGCCTCGCTTCGCTGTCTTGTCATGCATAAAGTTGTCTTGGAATGCTACCTCCACTATATATATATATATATATATATATATATACACACACACACACACTAATCATTTTAAGATAATTTTTAACTAGTACTAAGGCTAATCAAGTTTATTTAGAGTCCAAAAAGGCAAGGCTAATCTATATGAATGCGAATATATTTTGTTGGGGTGTTACATCTAGTTTTTGACGCACCCAATCGCTTGTCAATTTGGTTTCGGAGTAAATAATTGCGCACATTTTATTAAAGAACAGTCTAACTGGTCATGCGCTACGCGCAATCACTAAGCGTGGTGCACCGTGCCAGGTCATTTTTCTAGCATGTATGACGTTTAAGTGACTCTCTTTTATAAATTTAAGTTGGGGCTTCATTAGGATACTTACCTTGGATGACTTAGGGAATTTTTCTCCCAATTTCTCTCTTTTTCTCAATCTTTAACACCAACGTAAGTTCCTCCCATGTATTGCTAAATATTTTTAAATATTCTTAATCATTAACTACGAATTCTTAACAAGATTCTACACTACAATCCTAGAGTTTTTAAGAAAATTTATCTCAATGTTCAAGAGTATATGTTTGGAGTTCTTTTTCAAGCATTCTGGAGCGACTAAGTATGTAAGGCTATCTCTATATGCGAGAACCTCATTGTTCTTTCACATGTCACGTTATTTATGTCTATGAGTTTTTCTCTATGGATAAGATATAATTTATGATAAAAAGCTTACGTCTTTTGTTCCTGGTGATTTCTTATGAACTTCACGAACTTCCTATGATATCATCCATTCTTTATGATATTCTTATTCAAGATTCTATTCATTTTCACCATGAGATTTCAAAAGGCATGGACTACGATTTTATGATATTTCTTCAAAGCACAAATCCTATGAATTTCTATTCAAAAGTATGAAATTTATGACTTATGACATGATTTACATGATTTCAAATTATGAATTATATGAACTTCAAGAATTTTGCAATATAATGCACATGAAACAAGATATTATTTAGGACCTATTGAGCTAACTATGATTTATAAGCTCTCGAGCCAATTGTGATTTATGAGATTTTTAAGCTAAGCATGACTTGTGATTATGGGCTTTCAGGCTGAAGTATGAACATAAAATAAAGGGAGTAAAATAGTTAACCGAGAAAAAATGAGTTTAGATAACAAATACCTGAAATTATGTTTGCCGACGTAGAATTTGGAACGTATCATTGAGCCGGGCCTATCATCTATATTAATGTTGTCCAACAAGGGGTATTATGGATTCTTTGCTAGTAAAACTATGTGATGTTATGTATGTTTCATACCCGGCAAGGTATGCAAAGACTTAGCTGATCGGATTGAGCTTAGACTCCATGTGCCCACATGATGAACTATGCTATGTTATGTATGTTTCATACCCGACAAGGTATGAAATGACTTAGCTGATCAGATTGAGCTCAGACTCAATGTGTCTAACTTATGACATCTATAACTTCTTTCTTAGAGGCAAAACTTAGCTCAAGAACATTAAAATAATAACTTATGCCCATTGAAAAACACTTTACGTTATCTCACTATGCTAATTAGAGGTGACAAATGAGCGATTTGGGCTGAATTTGAGCTGGTCAAGATGAGCTAAGTTAATAAATGAGGTGATTATTGACCCGCCAAAAAGTTACTTAGGTTGAAATAAATTAAGCTGAAATGGGCTGAAATGCGGGTCAAAACCCAACCCACCCAACTTTTAGTACTTAAGAAAAATATTATTACTTTTTGTTATGACTATCAAATTTTAAAAATATTTTCACTAAATTTTTCATGGATCAATTTGAGCTATATATTCGTCCAAATTTTGATGGGATGAAATAAGTTGGGATGAAATTAATTGAGCTAATAAATTAAAGGGTCAATAATCAGCCAATGCTTGAACGAGTTATGATTTCAAGGGATAGTTTTACCACATGTAATGCTAACTTATGACATAATCTATAATTTGTGTCCCATACAAAAATCAAGATATTTTCAAATGTGAAACAACAACAAAAACAACAACTCAGTGTAACTTGAATGAGTTATGATTTCAAGGGATAATTTTACCACCTCTAATGCTAACTTATGACATAATCTATAATTCGCGTCCCATACAAAAATCAAGATGTTTTCAGATGTGAAACAACAACAAAAACAACAATTCAGTGTAATCTCACAAGTGAATTTTGGGGAAGATAGTATGTACGCAGACCTTACCTCTAAATAACTCTTTTTTAAGTCTAGCCCAAAAAATTAGGTCCATATTAAAGAATCAAATCAAATCATATCGGACTGAACAAGAAAAAAATGATCTGAACTGAAAAACTATAATTCTATGTTCAACATATATTATAGAGAAATTAAAATCAAAATAAAAAATGAAAGTATCGAACCAAATTTTTTAAAAGTTAAATTGTAGTATCAAACGCCCACCTCTAAATAAGAAGACTATTAATGCTCCACAATTTGAGTCAAAAAATAATTAGTGATTTTGGGCTTTTACCCCAACCCACCAACCCCTAAACGACATCGTTTAGAGCGTGCAGGTTAACACATAAGGCAGAAGCGGGTTACCCCGTGTAAGCTGCCTCGCAAGAGGAAATCCCAATTCAAGAACCCTACACTTTCCCCAAAACCCCCAGAGAGATCCATCCCACGCTGAAGCAAAATACCCAGAAATATGTATTACAGAGGGTAAGCATCCAATTCTTCCAAGATTTGCCTTTCACATATTTGTTGGGGGTCTCTATAATTTTCTTTTATAGCTTGTATTTATTCGATTTTGTCATTGTTTTGGTCGAAAATGTACAATTCCCTTTTCATACATTGAAGTAAATGAAAGGGAAACCATGCTCAATTATTGAATTTCGTCTTACTGTGATACCCACTTAGATGTTTGCTTGTTGGCCAAAATGAAATTGACACTTACCCACCAAAAAAAGAAACTTTTTTTATGCTATTGGATGTAAAAGAGAAGTTTATATTTTGCTAGATATGAGTCCAACATTAATCCCAATAATGTCTTTGAACTTATATCTAATCTGTTCCTTTTTGTAATAAAATCACATCGCCGACCAACGGGGCTCCAACGTAAACAGAAGAAGAAGATTCCTAACTCTGTGCATTCAATTTCCACGTGGTTGGGTGCACTGTGAAGAAGATCCCCAACTTTGGGCATTCAATTTCATGTGGTTGGGTGTACTGTTTATGTTTTATGAAAATGGATTGTTTTTTTTTGATTCAATGGAAATGAATTTAGTGACAAAGAGAGGGGGAGAGAGACGAGCAAGAGAAAAGGGAGAAGAGAGTATCTGATTTAAAATCTAGTCGGAAACTATTAAGTGATGAGAGAATGTTAACGTAGATAGAGTGGTAAATAATACATGTAATATGATAGTGGATGACAGGGTCTTAGATATCAGGTGAAGGCAAATCAATATAATCTTATAAATTTTGTTTAATTTGTTCATTGATCTTATATCTTTTTTTATTCTTAAGCTGGATGGGATAATGCCTGTTTTCTTGATTTTGAGTTGGATACTGACAAAAAGGGTTGCTTTCATTTTGATTTAATGAAGAAACTACATCGACGGTGGCGATGCCCGTGAAATGGGCTTCAAAAGGCAACGCATAATGGATCAAGGTTCCTCCTATTATGCTACTCCTCCAGGGTCAAGTTATCTGTACAATCCTCCTCCTCCTCCACCTCCCCCGTCATACTCTTTCCATGGCCAGCCTCCACCGTTCCCTGTTGTTCGACTCCGTGGCCTCCCCTTTGATTGCTCCGAGACTGAGATTGCTGAGTTCTTGCATGGTTTGGATGTAATTGATGTGCTTCTTGTCCACAAAGGTGGAAGATTTTCAGGGGAAGCGTACTGTGTTTTGGGGTACCCTCTTCAAGTTGATTTTGCTCTTCAGAGAAACAGGCAGAATATTGGAAGAAGATATGTTGAGGTTTTCAGAAGCAAGAAGGAGGAATACTATAAGGCTATAGCCGGTGAAGTTTTTGATTCTCGTGGTGGTTCAGTTCCGAGGGCTAGATCTTCTGATGAAAGCAAAGACCTAGCAGAACACACTGGTGTATTATGGCTGAGGGGATTGCCATTTTCAGCTAGCAAGGAAGATATTATTGATTTCTTTAAAGATTTTGAACTTCCGGAAAAATCAATCCATATAACAGCTACTTTTGAGGGTAGACCTACGGGGGAAGCATTTGTTGAATTTGCTAGTGCAGATGATTCAAGAGCCGCAATGGCCAAGGATAGGATGACAATAGGGAATCGCTACATAGAGCTTTTCGCTTCATCGCCTGAGGAGTTGGAGGAAGCAGTTTCAAGGGGCAGGTGAGTACTCAATTGTTCATTTTAGATCAGTATCTGATCTGGTAATATCGTGTCTGTTACCTAAAATTATTGGTTTAGTTGCATGATTTCTCTTGCGCTCTCTTCTCTCTCCCCACATACTGGTAGGAAAAGTAGAGCAGTAGTCCTTGTTCTACCATGTAATGTTGTGAATAGGTCAATTGAGTGGGGATCCAAACCTCCACATCCCTTTGCTTTGTTTCTCACTGTGCCAATTAAAGTTTCTCTACCACGAGATGAAATGGTAATCACAATTTCACGCTTGTCGATGGATGTTTCCTTAAACTTTGTTGGATGTCAAGAACGTTGTCAGTTGCATTTTTTTTTGAAAAATTCACAGTGAAGTAAGCTAATAGGAAAAAATATTGCACGTCTTTGTTTGAAGAAGTGAAGGTTAAATAAAAGACATGATCTTCCTTCAAAATTTCTGCAAGTTTTGTAGGATCTGTTTTTAAAGAAAGTCTTTGTTGGTGGGAAATGTCTTCTTCCAGAATTTTCTAACTTCCTAAAAAGCAAAAACAATTACATGGAAGTTAGATGTTTGGTATTTCCCTATCAAATGGTGCCAAATTCAATCTTTTTTAATTGTTTTAGTTGGAATATTGTTTATAAAGGAATAATGGATTGAGAAATGCATGAGGATGCTTGAAGAGTACATCTGCATTTTTCTACCATTTTATATGACACTTTCCTTTTTGGTTCAGTTAAAAAAGTTTGGCAACTTTCTCATTATAGTAAAAAGGAAAGAAAGAAAGAAAAATAAAAAATGAAGAAAAAGAAAGAAAGATTGGTGCCTTTCTATTAACCCACTTTTGGAAACTCAGTTCATTTTAACATTCTTAGTTTATGCTTAATAATGTACACTTATATGAATGATTTGTTATGTTGAAGAACACAAGATTCTCATGGTACATTAGGTATGTTTGATATATTTTTAGCTTATATGTTGAAATTCTCTTTATTTCTTAGATCCAGGCAAACACTAAGATGAGCCATGGGAATACATTTTGTGCTTTTAAATTTGAGTACCCTTTTCCTTTACTTGCCACTTCACCTGGTCAGTTACACTGTTCTACGATAAGGAAAGATAAATATTCCCCACAATGAGTATTGTGCAGTAGTTCTTTCTCATAATTATTAATACCTTTTATATTTATTCTTCTTAGATAATCGAGTATTAGCTGTCACATGATTCAAAATTCTGTGGATAATGGGTTCGTCCTATCCTTATCCACTTAAATACCAGTATTTTGTTTGTTGCGGGTTCAAACACGTGACGTGTGCCAGACTTACACATCACGTGCTGCCTTCCTACTACTAGATCAAATCCTTGGGGCCTGCCTTTTAATGCTTTTCTATTAGTGCAAGTCTCTACAATTTTTTAAAAAATGTTCTTTATAGTTAGAATGGGTATATGTGAAGAAGACATCTATGAAGTTTGTCTCGATGGAGGACTAAGTAAATGAGACAAATAAGTTCAAGCATAGGATCAATGGCATCCTCAACAGTCAACACTAGGATAAGTCAAGTAATTGATTGCAGTTACCAGCAGACTATATGTTGAGCTGAAACTTTTTGTAGTTGGTGCCAACTTTTGTATCTCTCTGTTGATGAATGTCTCCTTGCATCTAATGTAATATCATACGGAGACTACCAATATATAGTAGTGAATTCATACCAATATACGAATTTAGTTTAGTACTATAATAAATAAATTGCAAATGTAATAACTAGTTTAAACTTCTCATATCCAAAATTCTAATGTTAATTCAGCTCCTCAAAATTGAGATTCAAAGAACATGTTGCTTTTTGTTTGGATCACTTTTTGCATTGTTATTTGGAAGGCACACTCTTTGAAGTGCAACACTCTCCACTCATGAAGTGGCAACCCCTTGTTTCGCATGGCTTCATCGTTTTAAGCATGAAATGATAGCTTTTAATAGTACTGTTTTCAAGGGGTAAGGTCTGAGTATGTTGTTGTTCTCAAGGGCATAATTTTTTGTAGAGTCATTCTAAGGACTCCAAAGCCAAGTGGAGAAGGCGTTATTTTTCTTGACAAGTATAATTGCATTATGAGTACTCTATAATGGTGTTACTAGTATCAATCAATAAATTGAATGGCACGCCCACTAGTCCTTTTCTACTATCTTCCATCTGCTGGGATTAGCAAAAAAAAGTAAGAATCTCTTGACATTAGCAGTGAAAGAGTCCTTGCTTCATTAGCTGTATTGAATTAACTTTTTCACAGTTCACATGTTTTATTCACGAATGAACACTAAGGAAGTGCAATGCAAGTTACATCATGTTTGACACCTATCGTAATGATAAATGGCTCGTCTCGCCGTGACCTTCTCTTGAATTCGTGCTTATCTTAATTATTGGTTTGGTTTATGCATGGCGAAAGGGGGCATTGGAATGGTCTTAGCTCCTGAATATTCAGACTATAAGGAGCATAACAAAAAGAATACTCATATTTGATTTTTCCTTTGATATTCTCATAGTTCAACCAAAAATTCAGAATGTTAAACAAGAGTAATTTGTATAGTCAAGTGTGGTTGTTTGTCCTTTAAAGCACCTCCGATTTCTTTCTTTCCTCAACGTCTAAATAATACACTACACTCTACAGGGTAACTGCATAAAACTTATTTACTTTCTTGTTGACAAAAATCATATCCCAATTCCCAAACAGGAGAAACTCTACTGATTATGAATTGACCCATTTTGCTCAACACAAGAACAAAATTTTGTCTATATTTCTCTGGCTACTTTTCTATGAAGAAATGGGTGTTTTGTTGTTGATTTTTTTTGGGGGAGGGGGTAAACTGCCCCCCAAACCCTTAGGTTCCAATATGTGTGTTCCCTCTTTTCCCCTGTTGGTGACTCCAAAGTCCAATCCTGTGGATGCACTAGCAGAGCTCTCACCAGTAAAACATCTCTCTCTTGTCAGTGATTTATTCAATCTTCAACAACTTAAATACCTTAACTTGATTTCCTATTGGTAGTCCTGGTACGTCACTACAACATTGCTTTGTTTTAGAGCATTATGTTGATGCACAAACCTTGTAGGTTCAAAGAATTGATCGTTGAGTGGTGAATGGTCGAGCTAATTGTTATCCGAAATTTAACTTTCCTTCCATTAGCAACTTTGAAGCAAGTGTGTTTAAAGAAGTGTACCCACTAGCTTGTTATTTGTTTCTATGCTCCCGTCCAGAGGATAATTGCTTTGAACACCAACAACTTTTCATGAGCCATTTCTTTTTGATTGGCAAAAGATATTCTATTTTCGTGCAACAAAGTGCTACAAGTAATTACAGGAAGCAACTACATCACAAAAGTGCTATGTTCTTCCAGATGCATCTCCATGGTCACTTAGAGAGACTGAGATTGCCTGCGAGAGTCCTCAAGTGTTGATAACATGATTTAAGCTGGAATCTCCCTTTTGCATCCCTTTTTCATATTAAGGAGTCACACTTAAGAGTGTAAGTGTGAGGTTATGCAGTAGTAACAAAAGAGAGGAAACATTGTGAACTTTTCATGAGCCAATTTTGGTGACGATTATCTCTCTTAGGGTTGGTAAAATTAGCCCATGAAAACATGATCCGTGCAACCCGCCAAGTTTGGGATGGTTATTGACCCACCCATTTTTTTTTGAAACTGATTGACCCGCCCATTTATTAGTTCAGCCCATTTCAGTCCTCAAAAATTGAGCTGATATGTAGCCCAAATTGACCCATGAGAAATCTTGTCAAAAAGATTTCTTTTATTTGATATGTTATATAAAGCCACAAATAGGAAAAGAAATAGTTTTTTAGGTACTAAAAGATTATAAATGAACTAACAAAGAAATTAGAACTTAGTAAGAATTGGACGGGTTGGTTATGACCCGCTTTCTACCCTAGGTTAGTACAAATTACATTTCAGCCCAAATAACCGCTCATTTATTAACTTGACCCATTTTAACCCAACCAAATTCAGCCCAACCCGCCCATTTGACGCCCGTAACCAAATTAACCGCTCAAAGCCTTTTGGACAATAATCTCTTTTTACGTAATCAGAGATTCCTTGAGAGATTCCTTGCCTCCTATGCCCCCTCCTTTTCTAATTGACGTACTCCCCTCTAACCCCCTTCCTTTTCTAATTAATGTACTGTTTCCCATCTAACCAAGTAATACTTCGATTTATCCCTCCAACTTTCCTAAAGAAATTGCTCTTTATTTGCCATCTGTTTTCTCATGTTAGATGGAATGGGAAAGCAAACACAAAATTCAGTAATGTGAGAATTCATCTTGACAAATAATTTTGATTATTTCCACAGTTACATTATGTTGGTTGTTTAAGGTGAGTCTCTTAAGTTTGGTTAAAGATTAGGGGCTAGTTCTTAGATTTAGAAATTCCCCTAGTTATTAATGTGATGAAGCGGGTCGAAAAGGAGCAGACTGGATAGAGTATTCATATAACCTATTTCAACTAGGTTAGGATTGAGCATTATTGCCGTATTTATTGGTAACAATGCCTCCCCTCAACCCGTGGCAAGGGCCGATAATGGCTATTCCCCAGTTGCCATCTCGGTCGCTCGAATTCCTAACCTCATAGTTGGAGGTAGAAAGGTCCTTTCCCCTAGGTTCTCTCTCTCCTCTCTTGGTTCCATTTTTAATTTATTTTAACCATCTTTGGGTGGACACGAGAGAGTTTTACAAAGCTATATGTGATGAATTCTTCTAGTTTATGTTTCTGGTAGGGGTTGTCATCAAGCCTTCCCGTTCTGTATTTACTGTTGGCATATGCTTTATGCAGACAATTTCTGAAGCTTTGTTTTAGTTTCCATGATACATATACCAATAGTGATACGCCATCTTGTTCATAGTCAAAACCTATGGTATGTATGTACAATTCTATCGAAATAGTTGATAATTTTATTGATAAACTACCCTTGTGAAAGGGGATTAAATGTCAATTTCACTGTTTTATCACGTCTGCAAACATATACGTGTCTTCAATGATCTTTTTAGCTGTTTGCTTTCCCTGACGAAAGCACATCTTGCAATGGAACTCATTAGGGAGAAAACCCAGAAGTGTGAATATCATGCCAAAGAGTAAGATACCTCTTAGCTCAGGTTGATGTGGATATGGGTTTCTGTAATTTTAGTAGACCTGCCTATACTAATGCTAACTGTCCAAGGTTAACAGAGGAGGAAAAGGAGAACCTGCAGAGGAACTTTGAGGAGAGTGAAGTCCTAAAATGTTTGAAAATGTGTGCAATTGATAAAGCACCCGGGCCTGATGGATTCACTATGGGCTTCTTCCTAAAGTTTTGGGAGGTGGTGAAGGAGGACATCATGAAAGCTTTCAAAAACTTCTATCATCAGGAAGTATTTGAAAGAAGTCTGAATGCAACATTTATTACTCTCATCCCAAAGAAGAAGGGTGCCAAGGAGCTGAGAGACTTCAGACCTATCAGCTTAATAGGCAGCATCTACAAGCTTTATGCTAAAGTACTGACATAGAGAATGAAAGGAGTAATGGCTAAACTTGTGGATTCCCAACAAATGACTTTTATTCAAGGAAGACAAATCATGGATGCAGTGTTGATAGCTAATGAGGCAGTAGAT